>OU342452.1:7075000-7707996 GCA_910589575.2 Carcina quercana
TCCTTTGATTTTTCTCAGCTTCCAATATTGATTTATATTTTTCAATCATCGCTGGCTTTTTTTGCTACCCACTAAAATTAATATCAATTTTGTCACATCGTAAATGAATCGAATAAACCGTCCTGATATTTTACGTGTCGTTTTGCACGAATGCGATAGAAATCTAATTTGTAACTACTCCATACAAGTATGGAGTTACCGGCAAACAGCTTGAAATATAACCTTGACTGCGCAATAAACGATTTTTGGGTCTCTTTGGACCGCGACCTTGCGCCCCTCTAACACCCTCTAACAACAACCCCACTATGCCCATTATTGTTAAATTTGCTTGCCGGGAACTATACCTACCATACGCACGGCGAACACTTCCAGACTACATACCAGACTAATATGTCTTATACAATTTTGTTTCGACCACTTACAGCGCGGCAGGAATTCGGAAGGGCCAATGAGCGTGCACTTCTCCCCCAAGGGCCAATCAGAGAGCATTCCCTCCCCCGCACACCTGTTTACTGTGACTGAATCGTTTATATTGGACATGATGATTTTTTTATTATTGTTCAAAGCGCCATCTATGAACCATTAGCTGCGTAACGTATGATATTCATTTCGCGACACTATAATACGATATTTTCATTTTCATATTTTTAGGTAATTACTGCACAAAGCCAGCTATTCTATTTTAAAAGATTATGGCAAAAGAAGCATTATGAGCAGATTAAGAATTGAAATCAAAGGGAAATTGTTCATATCATCACATTTCTAGCTCCACACCGAACAGGCCATACCTACAAAAATTTCGTTACACGATATTTTTGGCATTCATATTGGGATCACATGAAGCCTTGGGCATTCATTAATCCATACCGCCTTAAATACTAAGTAATTTATAATTATGTATACAATACCTGGTACAATCGAGGACGTTCATCCTTGGACACTTTTCGTAATAAACAAATAAGCACTCGGACAATATGGGCATAATTATTTGCGTAAATAAAACATTGGCAAAAGGTATACCACGAAACTAGAATCAAATAGATTCAAGAAAAACTGACATTATTCATATAGTTAACAAATTTTAGAATACCTTATCACTTCTTAGCTTAGCCACTTCCTTGAGATTTATTTTTGTCATTGTCCTTTTCTTATTTCAGAATGTAGATAGAGACGGCACATTCTGAGTCTGGTATAGAACTGTCAAACAGAAAAGGTTTCTGTGTTCGATTACAATACGTCACAAAATCGCACATTTGTGTGTAGGTTATGCTCTTGGAAACGATCTATCATCCCTTTCTTCAATACGAAATAAGAAAAGGACAGCGAAAGGTTGTGCGATCTTAAAATTCTCTTGTACCATTCACGAACGGCTGAACAGATTTGGATGAAATTTGGCTCAAAGATAGAATGTGTATTTTCCCAAGTTTTCGAGTGTGATAATTTATGAAATACCGAGTAGCATTCTGCGAAAAGCAACCTTTACCCAAAGAAAATGAGATCTTTTTTAATTAGTAATGTTTTTCGTTCTATTGGTATAGTTTTTTAATAATCTTAATTTGGCAATACAGTTCGAATTCTTATTTTTTTTAGTTTCGGCGTCGAATGAAAGTCCTCGACTGTACAAAAACTACCAGAAATACATTTAGCCTCAGGCATATCGCATACAATATACATTTTCTTTTTGGAAAATTACATTTATATCTACCGTCAAATACATTTACGACTACGACTTACATATTAAACATTTATTAGAAAATTTGTTTAGATTTTGGAACGCACTTTCTACAAATATCTTTCCAACTTAACCATGTGGGCATGGCTTTAGGATAGAACGACCATGTCTCACCGTGGGCGAAGAGCGCTACGAATTTCAGGATTTTTTGGAGCGCTATTCAGAATATATTCTATACATGTAGACTTCTTTGAACCACTGACGAAATTTAAATCAAAAATTAAAAAATTCAATCCTTTTTATAATATTGTAACACTTAAACTCATAATTTCACTGTTTCGCTTAATGCTTTATTGTTTATGTCAATAATCTTATATTAAAATAGGAAAATGAATGTCTAGAATTAAGTTTAAAAATACGTTTTAATTATAGTAAGACTGCGTTTCTATATTTCAAGAAAGAAATAAAAAAACGTGCCAATGCGTTTTTGACTCCATTATGTTTTCGTCCCTTTCATATCCTTTAAGTCAGAAAAGGATGTCATGGTAATAACTGTCAAGCTGAGATTAATTTGAGAGAATGCGTTCCAGAATAAACACCTATTTTAGGTTGATTTTTAAATCAGTGTCAGAAAAATAACTTATATTTTTTTAATTAAAAAACCTGTTGAAAATTCCGCAATCTAGCTGCTTTTTAGCTGAAATAGTTTAAAAAAGTTTATAGGAAAAGGAAAACGATACGAGATATAAAGTGGTTTTTTTCGACACCATTTAAAAATCAACCCTATATTGAAAAATACTTTATACGGCGTCACATTTAATTTAAGGGGATACTTTGAGACAGAGATAGTGATATAGACTTGAGCTACGAAGAAAGAGATGGCAACAGACAACACCAGACACATCTAAGAAAAACTGACACTATTTAAAACAATTCGAATGGGTATTTGTTTTCAATACAGTTGTTAAACATGGCGTACTTTCAGAGGCTATAATTATGGTTCGAAAATTAAATCTTTTGCGTAAGTATCTTTCTTTTACGAGTTCGATCGCAAATTTTAAATTTTTAAATCAATTTAAAAAGTTTAGTAGCAAGGAATTTTCATACATACAATAAAATCGGATAGATTTTATACGAGGAAACATGAAAGAGTCCGCATGTCTTAGCATTGAATTCTCAATTAACGCATTTAATTCTTAGATTTGTTGTTTACTATTCCCGACAACTGTATTGAAAACCGTCGTGTGATACACGGGGGTGTAGGTTATTGCAAACTCGTGAAATTAAAAGGCCTCGCCTCCGGCTCGGGCTTGTTAATGACAGCTCGTTTGCAATAACCTACTTTCCACCCTTGTGTAATATACTATTCCAATCGACAAACTTTGTTTATACTTAAGTTGACATTATTATGAGAAGCCAGCAAAGAATAGCGTTTAAAATCTCATTTAATCTAACAGTTTTCTCATGATATTCGAATATTGCTCATATAATTTTACATGTTTTAAGATGACTTGAGTGCTGTCCTTTTCTTTTTGCTAGGTGTAGATAGAGACGGCAACAGTTTAGTATATAACTGAACATCGCGCATTTGTTTCAAGATCACTGGAGATAGCATCGTCCTTTTCTTATTTCAGAGTGTCGACAGAGACGGCACCTTTATAATCGCATTATTGCGTGATAGTGTACTCTGAACTTAATAGGATCTGACGTTCCTTTCTACTATACGAAATTAGAAAAGGACAACACGTCAAACAATCTTGCATAATGTAAACTGGGTTCAATTATCAACATGTTACAGTGCAATATTGAAGTTCGTAAGTAAAAAAAACTACAAAATATATTTTTTACTCTTTTAAAATAAGATTTAGGCTTTGTGCGGTAATAATCTAAAAAATGAACATCACGTCAAATGAATATCATTAAAGTGCAACTTCTTAGAGAATCACAACGCCCTTTGCCGCATAACAAATACAGCTGCAGAAATCCCTTCGCAAATACATTTGAATATCAACTGTAGCTACTACGCTATAAGGAGCGATTCAGCTCGCACATCGCTGCGCACCGTAAAAACACACCCTCTCTTTCTAACACGTAGTTCTATGTCTTGGCATAGCTTGATATGTTGCCGTGAGTACAAAGTCGTGTAAAGATATACGCCGATGACTGTACTTCTTAGATAATTACTGCGCAAAGCCATATAATTAAAAGATGTTTATACCAGTTGTTTTCTGTAGAAAATGATTTTTCCATTGAATTCCATTAACATTTCTTTCGATGTGAAAAATCTAAATCTGCCAATGTAGCCCCTTAACTTTACAAATGGAAGATAGCAACAGCTTATTTTGACAAGACTATTAAAAAAAATTTTTGGGGGAAAAAATTTTTTCAAAAAAATTTCACACACCGAAAAAGATCCAAAAATCACATATTCTCTACGCTTAGTAAATTTCATGACGATAGGTTATCAAGCGCCAATTGATATGAAATTGTCATCATCAATCGGCAATAAGCCCACCGCTGGACAAGTATGCCTCGTAGATCAACACGAGTACTTATCACAGATCAATTTACAATTCAAAATTCGCTGTTGCTATTTTACTATCTGTAAACACTCCACACACAAAAATGCCACGCATTTATACAGCTAAAAAAATCGTTTTATATTCACAACGGGCTTATCTTTGCCTAACTGATAGTAAACAGTAAGGGCAAAACGTAAGCGTGCTCACCCAGCAGCCTAAATTTAATTAGGCACCGTCTATCCTATCTTTGTTTGCAAACAGTGCTCTTAAAACTGTTGTTCGCAGGCAGACTTGATTAACCTAAATTGATGGACTTCATACACTTTGGTAGCCTTGATATTCAAAGTCATGACATAGCAAACATTGTGACTGCAAATTCATTATTTTTGTTCACGGAATACGCATTCAAAACATATTCCCAAAAATCTTAATTTTATTAAATTTTTCTTTTAAAATACGACATCTGTCTTTGGGCAAGAAGTTTCACATTGTATATAACTGAAATTGATTTCCGATTTCAAAAATTCACTCTTAAACCCAGTTATCTTATTTTAAAAGATTCGTTCATGAAACAGTTCCAAATTGAATTCACATCACGCATCGAATATTTACAATTTGAATATGGATATCGAATCTTACCTCTATACCGATGACGTCACCAAGAGCGTATTCTGTGAACTCCCAAAAAAATCTGAAATCGTTCACACCCAACTTAGATCTCATCAATTCGCTCGCAAAACGTGGCACCTAAATTTCCTATCGATTAGTTCTGACCTTCATTATTCTCGTCATCTTTCTCCACGTAAGGACTATGCCTGACTTCGCAGTCAGGTCTCAGACTCCTAAAGCTCTCCACTCCACTATCGGTTACCCCGGTCTCGGTAAAATCGATGCGTCGTAAGCTTGGCGCCGCCGTCGCCAAGTGGACCAAACTCCTATCGGTTATCAGCCTAAACCCGGTGATCGAAAGAATCCTCAGATTCGACCTATTCGGTCTGGACCCTGACTCCCTGTGGCCTATTGGAATGTTCCTCTCGATATGCACATAAACGTCATCATCGGAGCGCCCAAAGCGGCGTATAGCGGAATCCGTGACCAAAGAGGTCGCGTCTAGGTGAGGAGTTGGGGGTGAATAGAAGATGTTTCGAAGGTTCTGCCGCGGCCTGGTGCGGATCGAGGGGAAGATAGGCCTGCTCCGACTCGGCAGCAGCCTGTATACAGCGTGCAGCTGCTGACCAACGTTGACGTATAAGATGTGGTGTCGAGATTCTGCGTCCTGTTGAGGCTCTTCTCTCCTGGCAGGCCGACGCACCATCTCCGGTTGACGATTTTGACGGAACCTAATGTAATCCTCGAATTCGTTCCGATTGGAGAACTGGTGGAACTGGTTCGATGGCCCAGCGTTGCCGTTCCTCTGGTTCCGGTCTCCGTTTTCATTGAGGATGTCGCGTTCAGCTCTCAAAGAGTTCTGCAGCTGCCGGTTTCGGGAGATTATAATGTACGCCTGATCGCTTCTCGATGTGCTCGCGCCTTCGTTCACTTGACCTCTTCGTCTATTGACGTCATCGTCGTCATCTGAGCTGCTGCTATCTGAACTGTCTTTTGGTTTCCGCTTGGCTTTATCATCATCAGACCTGGACCTCCTCCTAAGAGATTTACCCTTCTTATCATCGTCAGAGTCTTGGTCTTTGGACTTCCTCTTGGATTTGTCAGGAGACGAGTCCTCGTCGGCCTTGAACTTCTTCTTGGGCGACCTTGAGCGAGTGTTCGGGTAGGAATCAGACTTGTCGTTGGAAGTTCTTGGATCCTCGTCTACAGTTTTAGATCTCTTGCGCAATGTTGATCTTCTATCGTAGGAGCTCGAAGTAGACGCTTCTTGCCTCTGCAACTCTAATTTCTTCTGCTCCTCAGCTTGTCTTTTCCTCTTATTCTGCGCTTCCTTCAAAGCTTGATTCGTTTCTTCTTTTATTCGTTTCCCTTCACCACATGCGGCCATATCTGGGTCGCCATTATTTTTCTTCCGTTTCCTCGATGGGCCGGGTTCAGGGTTGACGCCCGAATGGTCACCGCTTCCGTTCTCGTGAGGCTGTCGATGGTTTTCTGAGTTCTCTGGTTGCGGCTCTTGGTCCAGTTGAGGTTGGAAGTCCACCCTGAAAGATAAGTAGTTTTATTGGCTTAAGTCTCTACGTTTTTTCTATTATCAAGTCACCTGAACCTGACTGAATAAGTCACACAGTCTCTACCTGATGTGGTCGTTGTCGCAGGAAAGCTGGTCCCGTATCTGGCGCAGCTGTTCCAGGTTGTTCTCCAGCTCCTCGATGCTCGTGTTGGTGCTGGACTCTGATGTTTCCTCCAGGGTAGGTTTATCCTTGAAGTAGTCTGGCTCTTGCTGTTAGTAACAGTTGAAAATTTGGTGGATCACATCGTCGAACAAATTTTGACTTATTTTGAGATTTGTTTTTACATTTGATTGATTTTCGCTTACATACCAACTACAATATGAATCTATATGATGCACTGACCTCCAACTCCCAGTCTTCTAGCTCCATGTGGGGGGGCAGCGCGTCCCCCTTGTAGTGCGAGTGCTCTTTGGGCCAGGGCGGGATGGGGGGCGCAGGGGACAGGTACAGCTCCTCCAGGTAGGGGATCCAACCCAGGGCGGAGACCTCGCTGTCACCCACAGGGGAGCCGCGAAGGTCCAGCACCTGATACAAGATGACGTTTTCAACTAAAATAGTGTGTACAATGAAAATTGTGATTAACTTCAAAGTTGCATTTCGCGACATTACAGTTCGATGTCTTATTTTAAAAGACTATGGTGAAAGGAATACGGTATTAAACTGTTATTGGGTAAATCATCAAAGAGAATATAATATACTCTCCCCTCTCACACCATACACTCACAATTTCACCTTACACACAGAGAGGACTCACTTCCACAATGTTGTGGAACTTAGAATAAGTGGTTTTGCTTATTAAATATAAATGGATCTATCTTATAATGGCGGCTAGACGTTCCGTCTGCTTTTACGAAGGGTGAGGCACTGTATGCTAAAATACAAGTTTTTTTAAACTTAGTTTAGCTGCAAACGCTTTCGTTTTAAATCAAATATTCTAGCCAATTAGATTTAAGAAAACTTTTTGTACATTTTTATAAATAAATGTATTCTTATTCTAATACCATATACTACGTAATAAGAGACGGGGCTCCATAGATGGGAAATCCTGATGATTTCAAAACTATTGGTAGTGTTGATATTTTTAAAAAATTGAAGAAGATAAAATACTGGAGAAGAATTGCTATCATTTTGATGACTTCTATAAAAATTGACATTTTTTATTTTAATTATTTATTTATTAGTACACAAAGTACATTGAATAGTTTTAAGTTAAAATGTAATTAATTATTTCGCACACGAATTGTCTGTTTTTGAAGTAAATAAATGAAATGAAAAATTCAATGAAATTACTGACTTCAATTACTTACTGTCAAATTAAATTAAAAGTAGCATCTTGGTTTACCAAAACTTGTAGAAATCATACGTTTGATCACTTTTAAGTAATTTGGAGGACAATTTCTCCGAATAGATTGAGTTTGGAGACGACAGGAAGAGAATACGCGTCCGTTATTCGAAACAGCTCTTTAACAAAGAAAGAAAGAACAAATGTATTTGCCAAGTACATAGTTTTTTACAGGGTGTTTAGATAGTAATTTCAATTGGTTCGATGTAATTACTTACTGTGCAAATATTATAAATATATCTAATAAGAAATTTAATTGTTAAAAACTTACTTTACATAGCATGTCAATTAGTACAATGTTAATAATTTTGTCATTAAATAATTCACAAGTCATCTCATTAATTTACGTCAAACTATAATTACAGGTATATTTAAATGATTAATGTTTATGATTCAAATATTCAGCAAAACTATAAAAGCAGTTTCCAAGAAGCCAATCCTTAATTTTTTCTTAAAATCCATGTCGTTATTTTATTGGAGCTGGACAGTTGGGTACCATTTCTTAAATTACGTCAGACTGCCATAGTTGCTGCTTTACTTTTTTTTCCACCGACGTCAAAAAAGGAACAGGTTCTCAATTCGAATGTGTTTTTTGTATGTACGTACGTGATAACTCCGCCAATTATGAAGCGATTTTGATGATTCTTTTTTGTTTGATAGAGCACATTTCGAAGGTTCTCCCATGTAAATTTTATTAAAATTGATTCAGCTGTTTTTGAGAAATTAAACAAAAACTCTAAGGGTGAACATTTTTAAGGCAAATGAAGTCGGTTTTTAGTTTCCATTTGAACGCTTTAATTATTGTTATTAACCTTTAAGTTTGCCTAAAACAAAACATTAAATTAATATTACGAGTTCATGTTTAGATTTTAAATATTTTGTGGTCACTTTTTACTGGCCACAATCGATATAAGCAATTCATGATGTATCGACAAACCGCAAACCAGCAATCTCTATAAAAAGTCCGTCTTGGTTTTTGAAATTATTCTATAATTGCGGAGAAATATAGAAAAGAGCGAAAGAGGGCGCCACTGTCGTATACAAGTGCATAGCTCGACGAGTCAGTGAGCAAAAGTGACAATGTGCAGACCACATCGCTCGATGAACCTATAACCTATGGTAAAAGAGTTCTCGAGTGGCGCATACATATCGGGAAACGTGTACCGGGCCGTCCCCCTACTAGATAGATGAATGAAGGAGGCCTATGTCCAGCAGTGGACGTTCCCCGGCTGATTATGATACAAGTGTAGGAATACTGACCCTCAAATGCCGGAAACCGTATCTCGTGGCCAGGGACGCGTACGCTACGAACTCCGACATCCTGTAGCAGTGCTGCATCACCAGGTGTTTGAGAGCGGACATCTTGCTCAGCGGCAGCAGCGACGCCGGCTCCAGCCACTCGCACTCCGACACGTCCAGGTGCTGCCAAGCGGGCGTCGATCATAGCATAAACACGATTAGTTAATTTTTAGGGTGTCGTACCTCATAAAGATACAAAAAGAACCCTTATAGGAAAGGTAGACGAACTAAGGTCACCGATAGCTCGACGAGTCAGTGAGCTGAAGTGGCAATGGGCAAACCACATCGCTCGAAGAACCGATAACGGGTGGCGAGTGAAAGTTCTCGAGTGGCGACCACGTAGCAACGTCTACCGTCTACTGTGGACGTTTCCCAGCTGATGATGATGATGAAAGGTAGCAAAGCCAACTCTTCATTACGTTAAGGCTTCTAGGTGCGCACGCGTACCATACAACGGCCCTATCGTCACTTACCATCAGGTGAGATGAAGGACAAGAGACCCACCATACATAATGATGTACCTACGCCCTGGTGTAGGTAGCTGGTAGTCGGTGTATACAAGCGTCTTTGGATCGGTTATTGTGGCACACCATGGGAGAGGATATGTCCAGCAGTGTGTGTAAGTGATGCGAGTAATGCATTACGCGTCATTACGCGACCGAGTACTGTTGCATTACACATCACTAGACCATCGCAAACAGTACACATTACTCATGGCATGCCGCGCGCATGTCTTCATTCTGCACCGCTCACTCGCACCTAGCGCGGCGCGAGCGAGAGGGCGCGCTGCGCGAGCTCCGAACCGACAAAACCGTAACGACAGATATAACGTGCATGTTACTGAAAAGCAACCGTATTACTATGACGATAAGGTTTACACTCCACGTATATTAACTCTAAGCATTGCATTACAATTTCAAATGCGATAGTTGAGTATCTCAGGTGATGTTTTGGAGTGATGCGTAATGGTACGATGTAATATTACGCGGTAAAAAAATTATTGACATATTAGAAAAATTATTATTATAGAACCATTTTATTCAATGTCAAAGATATTAGATTTACATGTCAATATTTTAAATTATATTTGTTAGTAAACTTAACCTAGATTAGTAATAAAATTAAACCTACAACCTAAAGAAATACGTAACCTAACCTAACTAGCGTGGATCTGGTCCCGATCCAAAGGTCCCCATCACACTTGCCGCGTTGCCACGTTGGATGGCAATGGAGATCCTTTGGACCAGGAAAGATCCCGATCGAGGATCAGAGCCCCTCTCCCTCAGGCGGCGTCCCAATTCGTGGACAAACACCTTTGCCTCTAAACACCACGGTCCCCCCGTCTCGACAGCAACCGGAACAAATTCGTACGTCGGTTCCAAGGCCGCATATTTGGCATGTTTGAGCCTAGCGGCAGTTTCGGCCGCAGCACCAGCCGCTCGCGCTGTAGAGCTCAGGTGGGACGGAGCGAAAGTGCTCACACACGTCGCGTCCCACAACAGGCTACGGCCCTTTGCCCACGGAACCAACGTTAATCCGTCCGGTCTCTTGCCATCGGTGCGGCTGAGACCAGGAGGCTCCAAGACACACGGGACATTCGCCAAGACCATAGCCCTCCGGATAATATCGTTGAGGGCGTGGTGGCGAGGGAAACGTCCCGCACTCCTGGGGCAACTTAAACCATGGTGCCCGTTGGCCTCCACGATCGTCCCACATACACATCGGTGGGGTTCGCACACTTTACAACCCAAACGTAGCGCTGCTGCCACTCTAAGAGAGTCACTATCCAAAAGAGTGCCAAGCTGAGGTGATGGGAGAGCATGAAGCCACGCACCGGACTCTGTCTTTGAAGCAGCTCTTAGCCGAGACAGATCTGCTCCGGTTGCAACGTCTAATAAATTAGATATGGCTTGCTTGCACTGGATCTCATCCCACCCCCGCTGCTCAGTGGGTCTCTCCGGGACCACGTTCGGGCTAAGACATGACCATGCTTCCATCGCCTCCTGATGAAAAGGGATGCGGATCCCCTCGCCATTAATAGATAAAATGCGAGCGACGAGATCCGCTGACCCGTTGGCAGAGGCGAGGAAAGCGATCAAACCTACGTCCTGTACTCTCCGAACACCAAGGCCCCCATGGCGCACCGGCAGTGAAGCTTGACTCCACTGCACTTCATTTAAACTTACGTTAAGAACACGCTCAAGGAGTTGTCTTGTAACGTCGTCATGAGTTTGAGTCTCTGCCGGGAAAAGCCATGTAGGTGCTGTTCGCAATAGATACGTTAGCCTCGGTGTAGATAGGCAGTTGCGCAGCAGTACTAGCGATACATGAGCTGGAAGATGGTTAAGATGCTCTCCAACTTTCGATAGAACCATGGTCTTCTCCCGGAAAGAAGCACCTACACCCTCGCAAAAAATAGGAGCCCCCAACAACAAAAATGTTCTCTTGTCCATTACTGTGAGACCAGGAAAAAGGGACTCAAACCGCGACAAAGAAGTCATTGCTGTGGGTCCGCATGCGAAAAGCTCACACTTCAAAGGGTTGACTTCAAGACCAATATTTTTGAAAGCTGGTATGAGGCGCTCGATATCCCGCTCGACTACATCCGGGGGTCCACCTAACGTGCCATCATCCAGGTACCACGCATTCAGGGGGGACTCCAAAGAGGACACAGTTTTTTGGATAGCAAGACTAAAAACTAAGGGTCCCAGTGGATCCCCTTGTTGCGCACCAACTAATGACACTATGGAGTCACCCCTGTAAAACAGAAAGCTGGGGGTCGAATAACATTGGTGTATAAAGTTGTAGGCGATGGGTATGTGGTCTTTTGCCGCCTGAAGTATGATGTCCCTCTCCAATGTATTAAAGGCGTTCTTAACATCTACTTTAACCACCACACAGTCCGCGCCGTCGTTCGCTTGAACAAAGCTACGCGTAGCGTGGATGGCCGACTCGCAGCCCAGAGGGGACCCAAAGCCCAGCTGATGTGGCTGTAAGAAAGCTGACATTTCACCACGTAACGCGCGACAGCATAACTTTGCCACGAGGCGTCTGAAGGTGTTTCCCACCGCTATAGGTCTGATACCACCGTCCTTTTTTTGGAGGGCATATAAAGTTGCCCCGTACAAATAGGGGCAGACCTCCGGATTCAACAGACCTTCAAGCAGGAAATTACATAGGCGCGTAAGGGATTCTATAAGGCGTTGTCCGTTATTCCCGGCCGACGTGGAAATCAGCTCCTTCAGATGACCAGGGCGGATACCATCCAGTCCAGAGGAGGAACCGTTGTAGAATGACTCAATCGCAGATGAAACGTCCGTCACAGTAACCCTAAGGTACGGACCGGTGGAGTCAGGGGAAGGTACAGTATCTAGCGGCCTAGATATTGTCGGATGCTTCTCCTTTAGCGCAGTCAAAGTAGTTGCGTCCGACGGTGCAAGCGAACAATCGGATACCAACAGACGAACAGCCCCTCGAAGATCTCCCTCGTACACCTTCGCTTCGATCGACTGGTACACCGATCGTGGTCTCTGATTACCGTACGATGGAAAGTACAGACCACCTTCCTCGATTGAATTTATTTACTTATTATATAATACTTTATTATAGTGTTTGATGATGATGTAGTATCAGTTTGAAGTAACAGCTCACCTCTAGCAGTGGTAGATAGTCTTGTATTTTGAATAGGAACGACTTGTCTAGCGGCAGGTTGTAGCACTTGGTGCCGCGCAGGGATAGCTTCTTCAACCGCGGCGGGAACAGGTTCAATCCAGTCTGAGAACAAATGATGTGAAATATATGAAAAGAAAAATGGTCGACGCCTTAGTCACAGGTTAAATGAAGGCCAGAACAAAACACATCGTATGTATTTGTACGTTTCAATTTGAATTGGATTGTACTGAACTATTACAGACATCTTGAGCGCTGACGGCTTCGTGTCGATACTCACAGTTCTACAGTTAATGTTGCAGTACTCCAGACTGAGCGCGCTCAGGTTACAGCACTGCACGCTCAACCGTCTCAGCATGCTCTGTGTGAGCGTGAACTGAGGGCCGGGGCACGAGCCGTCAGCCAGCACGCAGTTCTCGGGCTCCGTCTCCGGGGGGTATTCTATGTCAGGATTCTCCTCTGGCCACAGCGGGGCTGGAAATCTGTTACAAGCATTATTAAATATATAAATATGCATTAACTGAACGAATGCTTCCATACTAAAAAAGATTTTTCAAATTCGGCCTGCACTTGTACACTATTTTATAAAAAAAGAAACTATCTAAGCATGAATAGAAAAATAGTAGAATTAAATTTTTCGTTTATTTTAATTGTACAAAATCATTCTTTTTATTCTAAGTGACAGCGTCAAATGTCATTTTATTGACGCCATCTTTGTTTTCAACGTCTAGTCTTACCTGTTTCGTGCGTTTTATGTTTTTGTACAAATAAACTAAATCAAAATATACAAAAATGGTAACTAAATAACTTTTATTTGATAATAGCCAGGCCTTGGCTACATACATTCGCGGAACGTGTCATTTCTGTTGCCATAACCTTTTGAAATAGAACAGCTGGCTTTGATCAGTAATTACATAAAAATAGATGGAATTGACTAATTGTGTCTCGAGGGCCTTTTGAACAATAATCAAATAATAGTGGGTAAAAACTAAAATTGTGGTTCACTCTGAAGCTGTATATTAATGATACTCATTTTGCGACATCACAATTTTGATGTCCTTTTTTAGATAGTGGGAATGTTTCCAACATCTATCAGTCAACGACCTAGACGGCGTTGATAGTTGCTAGACGACTAACTGTCAAACGAATTGAGGCAAAGGGCTTCAGTTGTTCTGCCTAAGTGTAAAGTTGAAAAAATTCTAAGATTATTACGTAACGTAACTTACCTAAGTGTGACCAGGATGTATTTACAAAGTCATATTTTGTGAAATGAGCCGAACATATCGTTGTGCGCTTACACAAACGGCGGACAATTTTTTAAAGTATCTAGTCTTGCAGCTTTTATCCACTGAAGTTAGTTTCCGCCTTTGGAAAACGATGTACCCCTACATGTTCACAACTATACACAATGCATTTACTAGGCATCATTATCAAATTACGAGGGGCATACCGAAAAGATCGGTAATCGAGTACTTTCGATTTAATTAGATTAAAAACTCTTTTTGATGAATAAACTCATCATCAATTGTATTCGATTTTCAACTAACCAGTAGTTGAAAATCGAATACAATTGACAGAATTAAAAAAAAATTTTTTTTAAAGAACAATATCAGTTTGAAATTGATAGGTCGATAAAAAAATGGAGCTTACAAGAGAAAGTTTCCGTGCCATAATTTTTTACAACTTTCGACGAGGATTATCTCAGGGACAATGTCTCGCTGAGCTTATATCTATATACAAGAGTGAAGCGCCTAGCCAGACGACAATATATCGCTGGTATTCTGAATTCCGGCGTGGACGTGCTTCTCTTGGCACCGTACCTTCCACAGGCCGGCCAAAAACAGCGGTTACACCAGAAAATGTCGCTGTTGTGCGCCGAATGATACAGGATGACCGACATATTACATATGAGCAGATTCGGGCTACTTTAGGGATAGGTATGACTGCGATACAAACTGTTTTACATGGTGAACTGGGAGTGAGAAAGCTAGTTTCCCGCTGGGTGCCCCATAATTTGTCCGAAGAGCAAAAGGCGGCTCGTGTCAATTGGTGCCGGTCTACTCTGCAACGCTTCAACGGAGGAAAGTCAAAAGCAGTTTATAACATTGTCTCTGGTGATGAATCATGGATCTATTCATATGAGCCAGAAAGAAAGCATCAGTCGGCTGTCTGGGTCTTCGCAGGTGAGATCAAGCCAACAAAAGTTGTCCGCTCTCGCAGCGTATCGAAGAAAATGGTCGCTTCGTTTGTCGCGAAAACAGGACATGTAGTCACAGTTCCCTTAGAGGAACGGAGAACGGTTACCGCTGATTGGTGTACAACGGTTTGTTTGCCACAGATGATATCCGAACTCCGTAGAGGTAACCCGAAACGACGCATAATCCTCCATCACGATAATGCGAGCTCTCACACCGCTCAGAAAACAAGCGAGTTTTTGAAGCAGGAAAACGTTGAATTAATGGATCATCCTCCATACAGCCCTGATCTGAGTCCCAATGATTACTTTACATTCCCTAGAATCAAAGATTTATTGCGTGGTCAGCGGTTTCAAGGTCCAGAAGAAGCAGTGGAAGCATACAAATCGACGATTTTGACCATGTCAACTTCGGACTGGAATTGCTGCTATAATAATTGGTTCGAACGAATGCAAAAGTGCATTAACTGCAACGGAGAATACTTCGAAAAGCAATAAAAATAAATTTAGTTATTTCCTGTATGTATTGTTTTATATTCCCGATCATTTCGGTATGCCCCTCGTATGTCCGCAAACTATTATCGATTTCACATAAACGTCGGAGTTTCATTTTATATTTCCCCAAGAGGATATAAATATTTCCCTGTTAAGCCCAAAGTCGACGACATAATGTGGTAAATAAACGAACTTTTCCGTAGAATACACAAAAAGGGTCCGTTTTAGATTGTCTTTGAGACAAACCTCTAAAGAGTTGAGCCGCTTTAGATTGTCTTTGATATAGCCTCTAAAGAGTTGAGCCGCTTTAGCTTGTATTTGACATAGCCTCTAAAGAGTTGAGCCGCTTTAGATTGTCTTTGACATAGCCTCTAAAGAGTTGAGCCGCTTTAGATTGTCTTTGACATAGCCTCTAAAGAGTTGAGCCGCTTTAGATTGTCTTTGACATAGCCTCTAAGGAGTTGAGCCGCTTTAGATTGTCTTTGACATAGCCTCTAAGGAGTTGAGCCGCTTTAGATTGTCTTTGACATAGCCTCTAAAGAGTTGAGCCGCTTTAGATTGTCTTTGACATAGCCTCTAAAGAGTTGAGCCGCTTTAGATTGTCTTTGACATAGCCTCTAAGGAGTAGAGCCGCTTTAGATTGTCTTTGACATAGCCTCTAAAGAGTTGAGCCGCTTTAGATTGTCTTTGACATAGCCTCTAAAGAGTTGAGCCGCTTTAGATTGTCTTTGACATAGCCTCTAAAAAGTTGAGCCGCTTTAGAGTGTCTTTGACATAGCCTCTAAAGAGTTGAGCCGCTTTATAGATTGTCTTTGACATAGCCTCTAAAGAGTTGAGCCGCTTTAGAGTGTCTTTGACATAGCCTCTAAAGAGTTGAGCCGCTTTAGATTGTCTTTGACATAGCCTCTAAAGAGTTGAGCCGCTTTAGATTGTCTTTGACATAGCCTCTAAAGAGTTGAGTCGCGAATGTGGAGTGTAGCCATCTATAATAAAACTTTAAACAATTTTTTTAAAAGAAACGTTTTATTACTGCACAAAGCCAACTTCCATCCAGTAGTGGACGTTTCCTGGCTGATGATGATGATGACTTTACACCTAAATAAATCATTATAGTACTTACACTTCAGCGAACAGTTGTTGCGGGTTGACGTGTAGCCGCGCTCGCGCTCTGGCCAAAGGGTACGGAGGTTCCGGAAATTCCGGAAGTTCCGGCATTTCTGGTAGCTCTGGGAGTTCTGGGAGCTCTGGAGGTTCAGGGGAAGCCGCCGCCCCGTTCTGGTTCACGTTGTTCTCCTCTGAACATAGAAGCCAACGGCTGCATGAGTCCTCTGATAGACATGAGGTCTTAAGCTCTATGAAGGTCTTAAAGAAATAGTTGTGTATGAATTTATTTTTTCGTCTGAATTGAAAGCAAGGAGTTTACATACGGAATTCTTTTATGCAAAGCCATTAAAGCAGACTGTCGTACACCTACCAAAGAGAATATAAATGCTGGGTAAATAAATCTGTCAAAGTTGTTAAGGATACTTTTAGGGTGTGTGTGGACCACCATGATGATTTATGACAGATTAATTTCGAGCTGTTCCGCGCCATCTATCGAGTACTTTAAAAACTCAACTGAGATACGTCTCTGAACGTCCCTCATCACTGGTGACTTGGAAGATGTGATTTTTGTTTCAATCATAATACATTCAAAGAAATTAACTCACGGTTGTTGTCTGCGGCAGTCTCGCCATTGTTGTTGTTTGTCTGTCCCTCAGGCTTCACCGCCTCCACCTCCTTGCGTGTCCGGTTCACGTGGCCCAAGCACCTGGTATATACCCAAGCACATGTTAAACATGTTAATTATCTATTATTAATAACAGGTTACAAATGCCATAGTTATAAAACATAACAAGCCTCCCTGGCGTACCCGCTGAGCAGCAGCTGTCTCGTGCCTGGTGCAGCACGTGGGTCAGGACCCACCGTGCACTGTACATAAGTGTATTGATGTGTCTAGTCACCCGCGAGCCTCCCTGGCGTACCCGCTGAGCAGCAGCTGTCTCGTGCCTGGTGCAGCACGTGGGTCAGGACCCACCGTGCGCTGTACATGAGTGTATTGATGTGTCTAGTCACCCGCGAGCCTCCCTGGCGTACCCGCTGAGCAGCAGCTGTCTCGTGCCTGGTGCAGCACGTGGGTCAGGACCCACCGTGCGCTGTACATGAGTGTATTGATGTGTCTAGTCACCCGCGAGCCTCCCTGGCGTACCCGCTGAGCAGCAGCTGTCTCGTGCCTGGTGCAGCACGTGGGTCAGGACCCACCGTGCACTGTACATAAGTGTATTGATGTGTCTAGTCACCCGCGAGCCTCCCTGGCGTACCCGCTGAGCAGCAGCTGTCTCGTGCCTGGTGCAGCACGTGGGTCAGGACCCACCGTGCGCTGTACATGAGTGTATTGATGTGTCTAGTCACCCGCGAGCCTCCCTGGCGTACCCGCTGAGCAGCAGCTGTCTCGTGCCTGGTGCAGCACGTGGGTCAGGACCCACCGTGCACTGTACATAAGTGTATTGATGTGTCTAGTCACCCGCGAGCCTCCCTGGCGTACCCGCTGAGCAGCAGCTGTCTCGTGCCTGGTGCAGCACGTGGGTCAGGACCCACCGTGCGCTGTACATGAGTGTATTGATGTGTCTAGTCACCCGCGAGCCTCCCTGGCGTACCCGCTGAGCAGCAGCTGTCTCGTGCCTGGTGCAGCACGTGGGTCAGGACCCACCGTGCACTGTACATGAGTGTATTGATGTGTCTAGTCACCCGCGAGCCTCTCTGGCGTACCCGCTGAGCAGCAGCTGTCTTGTGCCTGGTGCAGCACGTGGGTCAGGACCCACCGTGCGCTGTACATGAGTGTATTTATGTGTCTAGTCACCCGCGAGCCTCCCTGGCGTACCCGCTGAGCAGCAGCTGTCTCGTGCCTGGTGCAGCACGTGGGTCAGGACCCACCGTGCACTGTACATAAGTGTATTGATGTGTCTAGTCACCCGCGAGCCTCCCTGGCGTACCCGCTGAGCAGCAGCTGTCTCGTGCCGTGGTGCAGCATGTGGGTCAGGAACCATCGCAGCCTCGCACGTCCACTGGGCAGGTCGCGCGCGTCCACCACCTGCCACAGCGTGCGGTCTTGCACGAGCGAGCCCAGACGCAGGCACGTGCTGCAAACATACGACTCTTGGATCTCCGTCCAAATACAATACGCGAGTGATCTGAGGGTGCTGATTACGAAGGACGGAGGTCTAGAATGCACAGTAACTGCTCGCATACTTTTCATAATTCTGGTGATGTAGTAAACAAAGTTTAGTTATATTTGTTGGTCTCTCTGGTCCTTCTACATTCATAATCGTCACGGCGAACATTAGAAGCTATATTTTTCACTAAGCTCACCAAAGCAATACTCGACATGGATGGAACTCAACATAAAATCTTTTTGAACATTTTAATGTAATCCTACTAATATTATAAGTGTGAAAGTTTGGATGTTTGGATGTTTAGATGTTTGGATGTTTGTGACGCTTTCACGCAAAAACCATTGAATGGATTTGAATGAAACTTTACAATAATATAGCTTATACATCAGAATATCATATATAATATATGAAGACATAGTGTGTAAATTGTACAAAATCACACTTATAATATTAGTGGGATTACATGGGCAATTTTGGCATAACAAAAACGCGTTGCCTAGCAACCGACCATAGAATATGTAAATTTGTATATGCAAACTTTCGCGTTTTTATTATTAGTGTGAAGACTATTTGAATATACTACGTTAGATATTGAAATTTATTTTGTTTCTTTAATATAGACTACGTTACTGAAGTATACGCGGACAAAGTCGCGGGCGGAAGCGGAATAATATAAGTAGTGTTAGCTTTATCAATACGTACAATCCAAGAGCCTTGAGGTCGTGCGGAGAGCAATGCTTGAGGATGTAGAGCAGCACATCATCTGAGAGATCAAGGAGTTGTGCCTGGCCGTAGTAGCCATTCTCCATCGGAGAGCCCGATTGGTCTGGGCCTCCTGTTGATCAGAAGGCGGTTATTAAGTCAAACATGAACTCCTAGTACAGCTCAATCAACATAATAAACGCATTCAAAAATAACTAGAAACCGACTTCAACTGCCCTAAAAGTCTATAGCATTCATCCCTTAAAATGTTCACCCTTAGAGGTAGAATTATCTAAATATTTGGTTTTGTTACACAATACAATAGACTCTGTGCCTCTTAAAGCTGTTACCACACAAAGGGACCTCGGCGTTACGAGTACCATCACGCACAATCTCAAGTGGGATGTGCATATAACTAACATAACGAAAAAGGCAAATTCTATTCTATCCTCTACATGATTAGAACAGCGTTTCACATGATCACCAAGAGTTGTTCATCAAAATTTACAAACCAGGTATGGAGTCCATATTTCAAGAAAGACATTGACGTTTTAGAAAGGGTCCTGTGCGGGGCTGCGCGATCACGTTTTGCTGTGTCAGCCCGCTCGGTACAAAGCGGGGCACAGCAACCGCGTGTCGCGCCAGTCCCTCGCCCACCTCTCACACGTATAGCACGCCGGTATTATTAGGCGTAATTTTACTCAAGAATGTAATAAAGAAACCAGTACGAGACTAGAGTTTTTCCATTCCCAAATTCCACTAATGAACGCACAGACATCGCTCCAGAATATGTTAGGACACGCACGCACTCATCAGCCCTTACAGTGGTGACCACCCGACGTGATGGAATTTGTTGACGTGGATGCTCGTGGTCGACGAGGACTCCACGGATCAGCCGTGATGTACAGTCCCTCAACCACCGCTCTAGTTTAGACACGTATCCATGTCACAATCTCTACAGTGCACCTACTTCAACATGTCACCAGCAATCTACTGTGGTGACACAACCAGCAGAAATTTGGTGAGTCGGCGAGGGCTCCCCGGTTCAGCGCGGGTAACGAGCTGCTTCATGTTAGGCTAGTATAACATAGCCTAACCAACCACACAGACGACTTCATGACCCGGACCACGTGGCAGTCACACACAGTTTAGTGCCACCTACACAATAACAAGATCAGCAAGCACTTATGGACACAAAGGAGACCTTAACAGTTACAGCAGCAACGGACCAGCCGCGGTATTACGACGTCAGACCCTCAACGCTGGGCGGAGTGATGCGGCTATCCACTCGGCAGCCCCTCGAGGAGTCTTGGACGGCATAACCTCTCAGCACCAGGCGGAGCATGGAAACGTCCACTCATCAGCCCTGGGAGGCCTACAGGCATCCTCACAAGGAAGACCAGACCGCATGGAGAGTCCACCGCAGTAGAATGAAGCACGTGTTCATCTCAATTTGCATGTTTTGCGTCGCAACGAGCTACATGCAAGCGAGATAGTTTAGTGACGTGCAGTTTTTGGTCGCGTAATATGTGTCAAGAGCTAAGTGAGAAAGTGATCACAAGTATTCGGTCATAACCTTAAGTTATAACGGTCTGGAATAATGTAATTTGTATTTGTTAACCTGTAATCGTCTGACAGCAAAGTAACGTTATGTATAGTTTAGATCATTTTAACATACATGATATGTATAACATGCCCGCATACAGTGTCAAGTCCAAATAATGCTCCGCGTTTCGTTGTGTATCATGTGTCCGGCCAACGGTCAGCAGTAACTCGGCGACGCGGCGGAATGTACCGCGTCAGCACCTCAGGTAGTGCACATTGTGTACTCTGGCGCACTTTTAGCGATGTAACACTTTTAAAGTGAATTGCACACTGTATGTGAGGTGTATGTAATGTATGTAAAAAATTTTGAAAAAAGGAGGGGAATACTGTGCGGGGCTGCGCGATCACGTTTTGCTGTGTCAGCCCGCTCGGTACAAAGCGGGGCACAGCAACCGCGTGTCGCGCCAGTCCCTCGCCCACCTCTCACACGTATAGCACGCCGGTATTATTAGGCGTAATTTTACTCAAGAATGTAATAAAGAACTAGTACGAGACTAGAGTTTTTCCATTCCCAAATTCCACTAATGAACGCACAGACATCGCTCCAGAATATGTAAGGACACGCGCACACTCATCAGCCCTTACAGTCCAAAGGAGAGCAACTAAAATGGTTGCATCTCTTAGAAACAAATCTTATGAAGAACGCCTGTTTTAACTTAATCTGACAACACTGGAAGAGGGAAGGAAACGAGGTGACCTCATTGAAACTTATAAAATACTCAATGGACACTACAATGTGAGCAACATCAAAACTTTGTTCACTATGAGCCAGAACAGCCGACTGAGAGGGCACTCAATGACGCTCACCAAGCCTCTATGCAGGAGCAACCCTAGGAAACACTTCTTGCCTAACCGTGTAGTGCATTCTTGGAACGCTCTGCCTGAAAGTGTTATAAGTGCTACGTCAGTGAATTGTTTTAAAAACAGACTAGATAAGCATTTAGGAACACTAAAACAAGTGCAGTGATATACACGCATCAGCTCCAAGAGCTGCTAGTGTATCAAGCAAATAATAATAATAATAAAACTATGTAAAAAGACATCGCTGAGATGGCCTGTTGATATAAATGGAATTGGGTAGGTCATGTCGCACAAGCTACTAACGGACACTGAAGCAAATGTCAGCTCCACTGGTGGAGAGGACAAGCGACCTCGAGGTTGTCCCAGACGTGGAAAGAGTGGTGATATTATACAGGTGGCCAGTGGGGCCTGGACTGGCTGCAATAGAGAAGAATGTGTTGGATGAGTCCTTTGTCTAAAACTGTTCTCCCCAATAAAATGTTTAAATCTGACATATACATACACTCCAAGTACATAAATTACAAATTGTAACTCATTGGTATGAGCCAGGGTCGAACCCAGACCTTGATTGTTCAAGGACTGACCCTCTACTCAAATGAGGTACCATGAATTTTATGACAATTTAAATAAATCATGTCGATTTATTCTATATTTAATCTTCTGAAGAATTTTGTGCCTTCAATGACACTTTTTACATAAAAAAGGTTTATAGTGCAAAATCATTTTGCAGTTCCATAAGCTCCAACTGAATCTTAGCAGACTATGAACATAGCTAGCCAGAGACAGAAAATGCTCAATCACCACCTGATTGTTAGCCTAAAAGTGCAGCTACTAGGCCATAGAGACGTTTTGGAGGTACTTTAAAATCTACTTTCAAATTGTCTTAAAATATCATCAGGATTCGTATGTTTCTTTATATTACAGAAGAAAAATACGAAGAAAAAAAAGAATTACATTATTCAACTGACTTCATTCTAGAGTTCTGTTTCTATAAAAGTGGCAATTTTCTCGCAAGGCAAGCACGTTAAGTGATCATAAATTCAGTCACATTTAGCCATATCAATAATATCAGGTATACAAAATAAACAGACAAGTGCGTTCTGTACCATTATCTATAAAAAACGCAAAAAAATCTCATTTGTTGTATGGGGTCTCAACTTTTTCAATCAAAATTTTAGTAACTTCGACAAGTTTTCTTTAAAATTCTGAAACTTCTGCTGTGTTATAAAAGTGCTTTAGACTATATTTTGAAGAAAAAAAATTTAGTAAAAAACTGGTCAAAGTTACTAAAATTTTGGTTGAAAATGTTTATTTCGGGTTTTCAGTATTTTTTTAAATTACCTTTTTATTAAAAAAGAACAGTAAATTGTCTATTGAACTCGCCATATTTAATGTTTTAAAATAAAATTGTTTAATTCGAAAAACTATTTCCAAAAAATACGAATTTCAATAATAACAATTCTTAGAAGCCAATAACTTGACAAATAAACATCACACTAAAAATATATTTTGTGTCCAAATTCATACCTATTAGAAGTAAAATTAAGCCGAATATGAACAAATTCCATTCCATGTGTTAGGCGATAACTTCGCCAATTGTGAATAGCTATCGATGATTCTTGTAGAGCATACTTCAGAGGTGGTCACATAAATTTTATTGAAATTGAATCAGTGTATTTTGATAAAATCAACCAAAACCAAATATGATAATTCTACCTCTAAGGGTGAACATTTTAGGAGACTTTTGGTGCAGTTAAAGTTACAGAATTAACTTTTATGTATATACTAAAGGGCTGTGGTTAAATACTTAATATTTGCTAAATGTAACAAATTAAAACTTCTATTTACCCA
Source organism: Carcina quercana (assembly GCA_910589575.2). NCBI lineage: Eukaryota > Metazoa > Arthropoda > Insecta > Lepidoptera > Depressariidae > Carcina > Carcina quercana. The sequence goes on from OU342452.1 coordinate 7,098,545, forward strand.
TTTTCCACAATGGAATGTAAACACTGATTTATCTTAACACTGCCAATGTTTTAAGATACCAACTGTTGATTGCTAACTAAAATTCTTTATTTACAGACAGGGCCATAAATCAATACATTTTACAGTCATCAAGGCGTTTGCGTGGACAGGTGCAAGGGGTGCATTCTAAAAATAAACACAGTATTGATTTGTATGCATCCCATTCAGACCTCTGACATATTTCGCATGAAAACATTACAGATATTATTGTAACAAAGATCTTACCGTCTTGAACGTATCCACTATCTTCTAAATCACCTTTATTCTCACTCTCGGGCTGTAACGTCCCCATTTTAATGACGAAACATAAGTTTTAAAACACCCAAACAATATCGGGCAGATACTTCAATGGAACCAAAATACAACACTGCACAAAGAAACGTGATGAATCAGCAAAGAAGTGCGATTAACGACCGACGAGGAATCAACGATTCCGTTTTGGAATGATTCCAATACAGATGTACACTGATTTCATCCAGGAAATTTATTTTTCCACGAATATTACACATGCAAATTCATCACATTAAATTCGCCTGGATTTTTTTCCAGATCCGATCGAGATGTATTGACAGTTTTGGATTGCCACAATATTAATTTAAAAAACTGGAAATTATAAATCTCCTGATTCCCAGTTTTTCTTCTGAAACAAATCATTGTTATATTAAAACAATATGGTAGCGTTCTAATCAAAAAGAATTCATACTATAAATACGTATTTCATCTTAAATATTGCTAAAAAATGTAGACACAAGTTGATTATAAAATATTAAACGGCAACACTTTAAATGTGCTTTTAATTTCTACTAAATGTAAACAAACAAGTTTACTTTTTCTGACATCAATAAAAAATAATTCGAACTAAAAATATAAAAATTATGTTGTGTTAAAACAGTAGATAACAGGCGCATTGTCTTAACACCAGTGATTTTTCTGCAATGTATAATGTCTGAACTAACTGAAGAATCTCGTTCTCTTTACGCTAACTATGATATAAAAAAGTGCGCATGACATTTAAACTTGACGTTGATTTATTTTCGTTTCCTTTTGCGTTGTGAGCTAATGTTGTCGCGTGTTATAAATTGGTTGTAAACCAATAATCGTGCATTAATTCACTATTTTCTAAAACAATGGCTAAATCCCTTCGTAGTAGATGGAAGCGAAAATGCAGAGCTGTCAAACGAGAACGCTACGCCGTCAAAGAACTGGCGAGATTGAAGAAAATGCTTGGAGTTAAAGAGGAAGAAAAAACACCATCAGAAAGTGAGGTTATGGAATCGGAGCAAGTTATTTTCTTAGACGCTGGAGAGATAAAAAAGAAGAAAGAAAAGAAGACGAAAAAAGATAAAGCACCAGCTCCTGAACCCGAAGACGTAGAGATGAGTTCGGACGATGAGAAAGTTGCAGTGGAAGGAAAGGATGGTAAACAACGGGTTTTCAGTACAAAGACGTTGAAAGATGAAAATGGACAGTACCCGGTATGGCTGCATAAGAGGAAAATCGCCAAAATCAACAAAATCTCTAAAAAGAATGTAAAGAAACGACAGAAGAAAAGGAAATAGTTTTATGTTTGTTTTTTAATATAGTTTTAACTTTAAACTTACGTTTTCATTTATTGAAATCTTATATATATATAATGCTAATGTTAGTACGTTAAGACAGGGTTTTCTTTATCACCACCAACTCCGATCAACTGCCCGTTAGGGTAGTGGATACCCCTGGGTCTCCTGCTGAAAGTAAGGAAGTTTAGTTTGGTCATGATGGGTGAAAGTGGTGAAAAATGTGAAAAATATATATCTGTCCTTGTCTAACTCATGTGAAATTCACATCACCTCACAAACACTTGTAGTCAGAGTTGAGCCTCTGAAATGGTTCATACATGACAGAGTAGATAGTAACCAGGACCAACCGGCTTAACATGCCTTCCGAAGTATGGAATCATCTTACTTTACAATCAGCCTGAAATGTACTAAACAAACTGGGAAAAGAATCACAAAGGCCAGGAATAGAATTTAGCCCAAAGGGTAAAATAGTAATTTTATGTGATCCTCCCCTATAGTGTGTTACAACACACTTGTCAGGTGGAATGTTGATCACAGTAAGATGTTCTCACATAGTGCTGCTATAATCTGCATATTTTTCCCTTGGATGCCTTTTATGACACCCATGGGGTAGTTCTATAATAATCTAAATAAGTTCACAAATTTCAAACTTGCAAAAACATAATATATGTACTTGAAAAGAGACTAACAGATACTAATTTTTTATTCAAATATATTTACTTAAAATTGACGAACTAAAAATAAAATACCGTTTATTTAGTTACATTTATTTCAAAGTATATATTATGCAGTAAAAAACTTAAATCACATCAACATTTTACAGTCATTACTAGTTTCAAATTACAGCTCTAGTAGTAAGGGTCTTGCCGCTAAGCCGCAGACGGACAGGTTCCTTGTTTGACTACGGAACCCTAAAAAGATACAGCCAATTACGTCGTATATTTCGGATTACCTATAACGCACTTCCCATTGACCTAGAATAATGAAATTTGTCAAGCAAGGGCCGACAGCACAAGTGGAGGAATAAATCTGAAAAGTATAATTTTTAAATTATATCTCATTACAATTTTACTATTACAAACAACGACAGCGATATTTCAATTAAGAATTGCTTGTGATGTTTCGCCAGGCGGTTTTTTTTTTTTTTTTTTTTTTACAGAGTATAGTAATTCTTATAAAATATGATTTTAGTATGTTAATTATTCATATATTGTATGGAACCCTTGGCTCGCGAGTCTGACTCGCACTTGGCCGTTTTTTCGAATGTGAAGTAGTATAATCTCCACTGCAATCACATTCAATCACACCTTCGTATTCGTATTCGTTCGTATTCGTAATCGGGGCAGGTTTCCGCAACTCGACGTCAGGTGCGCCTATTTTGCGTGTTGGGGTGGCGTGCCTTATTCATGCCACCCCAGCTCCAACAGAAAGCCCAACAACTTATTTGTGTTGTTGAAGGCCTCTGGGAGCGACCTCGGTGTTCCGAGGTACTTTGCCCGCAGTGTTGCTACTCCTCCGCACTCCAGCAGGACGTGAGCAGCTGTCTCCTCGGCCTCCATGCATGCTCTGCACAGAGGGCTGTCAGTGATACCTAGAGTAAACAGGTGCTTGTTGTAGAGTCCATGACCTGTAATTGCTCCTACAATCAGGCGAAGTTGACATCTACGTAGTTGTAATACTTGTTTGGTGAGGCGACGGTTACAGGTCGGCATGGCCTGTTTCAATCACACCTTCTTCTGACTAGTTTTGTTTGGCACATTTACAATAATTTTAAGAGATATGACATTATTTATTGCTAAACTTGAGTACCTACTTATAAGTAAAGTAAAATATACAAGTACCTTAGATTTATGAGTCAGGGGAAAATTTAAGAGATTTCCAGCAAAGTCCGACCACAACAACTTACCAATCATCAATCAACCTGTGAATCGTTCTATCACGTGAGATGAAGGCCAAATGCAAACACAGTATGCATAAATAATGAACAATGTTGGATGCAATTCGAGCTTACCTAGAAGGCTCAGCCTAATAGAAGCTCTGTCTCTGCTACTTTTCATACCGGAACACAACAGTGCTATGATCACTGCTGTTTGGCGGCAGAGTTAGGTAACATGGTGGTAGCTAGCCAGGGGGACATAGAAAATGCCTTGCCATTACCCTGATAAATGGTATAAAAGTAAGCGTCGGTGTCGGATTGGATAAGGCGCGGACTCTCAATCTGAGGGTTCCGGGTTCGAATCCAGCCGTGTACCTATGAGTTGTTTTTCAATTCAAGTACATTATCCGATTGCTTAACGGTGAAGGAAAACATCGCGAGGAAACCTGCATGTCTTGAACAGGCATGTGAAGTCCGCCAATGCGCACTAGGCCCGCGTGGTGGACTATGGCCCATACATTCTCTGTAGGAGAGTAGGCCTGAGCCCCTGCAGTCGGGACATATAGCTGTTGATGATGGTAGACACATCTTTTATGATACCCACTAGATTCATAGACAGCCTATACATATATGTCCCCACTGCAGGAGCTCCGGCCTACTCTCCTACAGTGTGTCCACCACTCGGGACCAGTGTGGATTTATAGACTTTCCACACACCTTCAAATTTCTGCTCAGCAGTGTGCAGGTTTCCTTCACTGAAAAGCTAATGGTAATGATATTTATCATTTATACAAAAATTCTAAATAACAAATCGGAACTCATTGGTACGAGCCAGGATCTATCCCAGACCTCGATTGTTAACGGACTGGCGCTCTACCCAACTGAGCTGACACTCTACTCACTGGATTATCTTATTCTAAGTTGAAGACTATACAATTGCATTTTTAAATATGACATACAGAATTTAAAAACTTTAACAATACGCCTAAGGCATGAACACAAAACATATTGATAAATCTGTACCAACAACTTAATTTATTGCATTATTAATCAACTGGTTTATAACTAAAAGCCCTTATTCCTGCCTTCTCCAGTTCGTGACGGTGTATTTCTGTGTTCGTGTGCCGTGACAGGAACTGAGTTGTGATAACTGCATGGCATATCGTGCAGTAGAAGCAATCTTGTATCTGCAACAATATAACGGAATTGATGACCTATTTATTGGGGGCAATGTCCACTGTGCCCTTAAATATTTTTAAATCTATAATAGATTAGTACTTCGCCTTCATCTGAACTGATGGTGCATGATGATAATGGCATTGGATGGAAATGTGCTCACCCAGACCTCTTGATGAGTAGAACTGTACATGAACTTCTATGGACCTGATGATGGAGCAGAATATTCATTCATTGACTCATTAAAAATATCAGTATTGTTTTCGAATTTATATATTTAGTATTAAAATATCTAATAAATAACCTAAAATTATCTTATAATTACATTTGTCAAAATAATAATCAGCATCAGCCAGGAAACATCCACAGCTGGACATAGGCCTCCTTTATGGTATGCCAGATCACCACACCAGATCAACCAGTCCCAAGCCGGCATCCAGCGACTTCCCGCAACCTTAACTAAACCATCAATCCATCTAGTAGGCTCGGTAGACATTTCCTGGTACTTGGCCACCACTCGAGAACTCTTATTCCCCATCCATATCTGTTCTTCAAGCGATGTGACCCGTCCATTGCTACTTCAGCTCGACGTCTGCTCACCGACTCGAGCTATTTCGGTGACCTTAGTTCGTCTACAGATTTTTTCATTCTGTATTTTATCTAATAGAGAAATTCCAAGCATATCTCGCTGAGTGACTTTGAGCGTGTTTATTCGGACCACATCAAAATAATTGTATAATAATAACTAAAATGTATTTTACCATCTCAAAATTCACTTACAATATAAATGTATCATTTAGTTTGCTAGGGCACAGAGTTACTAGAATATATTTAGGCTTTAATTTGAAATTGATTCGCGAGTTGAACCTTAACATGAACATATGAGGGTCTGATGATGGAGCAAAACATCACCGAAGGGAACTGATAGGATGCTAACATCAGCTAAAAGGATGCAGAGGAAAAGATACAAATTTAAAAATATCTTTTCTATTATAAACTGTGTACATAAAGTAAACAAATTAATTCATCATTTCCATACCTTTCGCACTAAATTATCAGCAAACTCTTCAACGTATGGTAACAAATCCAAAGCTTTTATATGTTTTGGAGAATTAACATGGACCTCCTTGTAACTATTGTCTAGGTCCATGTCCACATTGCAGAAAACGCACGAATACTTGTCCTCCATCATCAAGATACCATTGTAGGCGTCCGAGTTCACAACCAGCTTCTGATTGTCCCTTAAAGTTAGGATTACGAATTTCGGTTCATAAAACACTGGTTTTGTTGTGGCATTCTTTGATTTTTCCGACACTTCTGTGATGAATTTCGGTTGTCTCAGCGGTGGTATCGACATTTCGATAGATGTCTAACTTAAAGAACTAAAAGTTCAATATTTATAAATTCGCCAAAACCCGCGGGTAGAATCGCCGATTTTTTTTCTTTTTTTTATAATATTTTTTTAATTGACGTTGTCATATTTGTCATCATTTCCGTTTCCTTTAGTGATGTGATGAGCGTCTTTACTTTATTCGACATTCGAGATTATAGTAATAAATACAAAAGTATGTTTCAAATTGGCCCAATTTGAAACAGCACTTGTACATTATTTAAAAAATCAGGTAATAATCTAAACTTGTATAGAAAAATACTAGAATTTCATTTTTGCATTTATATTTATTGTTCAGCTTCAAATGTCATTTTGTTGACGCCATCTTTATTTTCAGCGTGAAGTCTTACCTGTTTCGTGCGTTTTATATGTTTTTGTACAAACAAACTAAATCAAAATATAAAAATGGTAACAAAATCACATTTATTTAATAATGGCCTAATAAAATTATAAGTGTATATGTATAACTGTCTATTTACATATATCAAGAACAATTTGACTATATCAAATACTGAAAAGTAAGAAATTTACCATATAAAAGACAATATTTATGTTTCAGACCGTGTTCCATTGATCACGTATGAAGGTATTACGTCAGACATTTACACCAAACGTCAGCCACTCAGCCGTCAGCAATCAGTATGAGGTGCACGTCAGTACGAGTTACATGTGTGTGTGTGCGTGTTTTTTTGACCTCATCACGCTTTATTAGATAGATAGATTTTTACATCATCAGCACATATTTACTTAATACTAGATTTACAGGTTGTTGACAGGTATTAGTTAATCTATTATTCTAGAGGTATATACACATATGTTTATGTGTATATTAAACGAAGTTGATTTCGTTTATTCCTTACAAATTCATGGTTTCATATAAACACAGCCTACGATTAATAGGCACAATTTGTTCCTTATTTTATAACACAAAATATATAGATGTGATTTTATTAATGGTAATAAAATTTGGAAACCTATTTGTTTTTATTACTCCATTACGTATACTGCGAACTAGTTTAAAATAGCGATGTACAGAAATATAAATATTGTTGGTTAAAAATAACAATGTTATATTCAGAATTATGTGCTACTTTATGTAAGTTAAATAATTATATTAATAAAATAAATATACTTATATTATCAATGCAAAAAAGAGTTTGTTTGTTTATTTGTCTTTACATAACGGAGGATCAGAATGACTTGATTTTTCGTATTGGAACAGTTCCCGGAAGTACACGTACGAAGTCGCTGTCAAACTTTAATCAAATTTAATACTAGCTGTATTAAATGATTGCGTGATTTAGTCTGATTTGATTAAGGCCTTCAAATTGTGATTTTCTTTTAGGTTTAGCTTTAATTTTTACTATACCTACAACAGGATATGAAAAGAGACATCATCAAGACCCGAAAGTAGAAGAATTTATAGAAAAACTTTTAGCTTCTGATAAACTTGAAATATTAACTGACATTATAGCTGACAAAGCCGCCGAACGATTAAAATACATCCAGAAGGATAGTAGGAATCATGACACTAAATTGCGGGAACACAAAGAGAGAGCTCAAAAAGCTATGACTAGTGACGAAAAAATTCCAGTTAAAACGATCCAAAGTAAAATCCATTCTCACGCTGTTTTGGAAAAGTTTAAACGCCTCCCCAGCGAGTTACTCAGCTTGAAATTTAAAAACTTCATTGTTACCACTGAAAAGCAGAATACAAATAAGAATGATGATAGGAATGAAGAAAATGATAACAAAAGTAACCGTACGGGAGATAATAACAATAACAATAACAAAAATAAAGAGAATACCGACAGAAATGAAAAGCGATTAGATAAAAAGGCGAAAGGTAATAAAATAATTGGAAATCGCATTTCCTCACCAAAAGCAGGTCCTCATGGTAGTATGACTCCACAGAAAGGACTAAAAAACAGTAACTCCAAAGGTTTAAAAAATGCAGCATCAGTTGGAGATATGAAAAAATCACGAAGCTTCAGGTCTAAACACCATGTTTTAAAAAAGGAAAATAAAAGCAAAAATTTTGAAAGTGAAACAGAATTTAAAACGGAAAAAGAAAATTATAGTAAAAAGCATCGTGGTCACAAAAAGGTAGCAAACAATATTAAAAACAAAGGGGAGAAAGCTTCAGACAGTGAAAAAGATACTGAAAACAATGAAGACTCTGTCGAAGGAACGGGCAGTGATAATTCTTCAGAAACTACAGGTAACGACACAAAATCCACAAAGTCTGATAAAGTAGTTGATACTTTTACAAAACCTGATAAAGCAGCGGACGTAAAAAAATACAATACCATTAACAGTAATGAAATGAATAAGGAAAAGGTAAGTAGTAATATTAAAAAATCCAAAAGACATTCAAAAATTAAACCTGAAGGATCAGTTACATCTTCAAGGACAAGAAAACATAGTGGAGAAGTTGCAGATAAACATGTAGATTCAACTAAATCCAATGAAAAGGAAACCAATGACTACGTTGAGATATCTCTTGATGATTCTAGTGCTTTAAGTAGCTCAAGTCAAGAGAAAAGTAAAGAAAATCAAATATCAACAGAAGAAAATAAATCGCCAAGCACTGAAAATATAGATTCAAATCAAGAAGATTGGCCAAAAAGTAATGATAATGCAGAATTAAGTTACAACGTCGTAGAAAAAGCAAATTTCGTTGATGACGTTGAAACATATGCTTCCAAATATATAACAGACAAAAAGAATATTACTAAGAAGGTTATACAAAGAGTCGAAAACGGAAAGACATTTGTATTTCAGTCATCTTCCGAATATGCTGACTATCAGGACAAACTAAATGAGATTATGAATAAAGATTTCAAATAATAGATGTAATGTTGAATCATAAAATATGAATAAAATATGCTTTGGTTTATGTTCTTTTTCTCATCATGTTGGGAATATCTGTGAAGGGTATAACGTATTAGCAGAGATTTAAATATACTACGAGTATATTAGGTTATAGAGCGGTCATTGGGAAACGTTTCATATAAACATTTTGATCTCAAAAGTCAATCGTATGTCAAATGTCTTGTACGGCCGCGTGACGTGATGTGACACTAGATTGAGTAACTTATTACCAATTGGTAATAAGTTTAGGATCAAAATTTTTGTTTGCTTTGTCCGGTCTATTAAATGTCTTTGCGTATTAGTTAGTCTGTAAAAAGAACATTTTAGGTTTCAAGGCCACTGCTGAATCTGATCTTCTCATAGAATGCTACTTTTCATTGGTACGATTTGGAAATTCGATAATTGGTTTAGTTAAGCGTTTTTTGCTCCCTAGAGTTATTTCTTGGTTGCATTGTATGATATCCACGGGAAAACATGCAGTGGTTATACTTCTGTTCTGAAACTAGCGAAAATTTCGACCAATCAACGGGCTCTACAGGAAAATTACATGACATATTTTATTTCATGTCAGTTTATGAATCAATATGAACAGTAAATTTAATGTCCTTGGTTACTTGCGAAGAATTTCTGTCCTTAGCAAGTCCGTAGTCCGTTGCAGTGGTCCGTTGTACACTAGGCGTTTTAGTTGGACATTGCACATAAGCAAAGAATATAATACTCACAAGTATATATATATAAAAATTAAGTGAATAAATCGTATACGTATATTACATACTCTTTGGTATCTGTATGCGAATTTCATGGTTTCATATTCTTGGCGCAAACTTGAAAAATGGTGGTTGATTGCAATTTTAGTAATTCGTTAATAATACTTTTATGTGTGTTTTTTGTGTTATAATGGTGTGTAAAGTGTCACGAACGGTGTTATAGTATCGATTACCAAAAATTGTGCGGGTTTCGACGCGATCGAAAGGGTTTACCGTGTCAAGTACATTCGGCATATGGATCCTTTGAATTATGTTGAAACCAAGGCTGACCTTTGAAATTCTCGTCAAGAATCGTCAAAAAAAGCAATAGAATGTACACATTATACATTTTATTGAGAAAACTGCAGAAGAAAATGAGAATAAAGATATATATTCAGAGTAGGCTGTATGGCTTTGTCCCATTGCCTTCCCATTCGGGAGAATTAAACTACTACTACTCATAGTTTCTAGGAGCATATAATCAGTATTCATACTAGATTCATACCAATTACCATTCATACTGAAGATAAAATAATTAATTTTTGTTATTATTGAATAAAATATGACAGAACCGGAGCTCGAAACTGGCACAATATTCGTGGATGTTGGGACTGGACAACAATACCCTATATTATATACAGAGCTATTGAATCAAGATATCATTGTAAAAAATGAAAACGAAGTATCAACTGTAAGTCAGAATATCCCAGGTCCAAAAGTAATTCAGAATGAAGCCCCGGAAGTATTGGTAAAGTCTCAAGATGCTAAGAAACAAGGAAACAATGGACCGTAAGTCTTCTCGTCCCAATCAGTTTGGTTGAAGTGTTTTTAAGGTTCCGTACCTAAAAGGTCCTACCGGTATTACTAAGGCTTCGCTGGGTTAGGGTGTAAAAAAGGGGGCGCTGAGGGAAATAAACGCATAGTTTAGTTTAGCGCCTCCTGTGCACGCCAACCATGAAATAATAATGCTTTTTTCACAATGTATGGAATCGTCTCTGCTCAAGTTTAACACGCTTTTGACTATTTTTAACTGATCACTGCTTTACTTTCAGGAAAACTATATCCCCTGAAGAAACAGCATGCTTAAAAATTCAACAGCGTCGCATAAAGTGTCCGGAATGTCAGCGTTACAGTGCAGAAACTGAAGAAAAACTTCTACGGCACATCCGAAAGGTCCACCGTGGTGAAAACCCCTTCCAATGCTACATGTGTGATTATTCGACATACAACAAAGCACTATTCGAAGAACATGTACGGATTCACCAAGGTATCAAGCCATTTAAATGCTCCCACTGCCCATATAGAAGCGCATCAAAGAAGAACACAAAGAAACACGAGCAGATCCATCGTCCTGATAATCCATTGCGGTGCAAGCAATGTGATTTCATAGCACGGAATACTAGAGTCTTGGATCATCACCGTAATGTATCTCATATCCCTAGGAATGAGCCTGTAGCGAAGTGTCCGCTCTGTCCGTTCGAATACAAGCTCTCAGAGATAGCTAAGTTCCGCAGCCATCAGAAGAATCGACATAAGTGCGAGAAGTGCAACTATAAAGTGTGTTCAAGGTCGTTTCTAAAGACTCACATGGCAATGGAGCATAATGTTTTAGTGACTAAAAAGACATCGCCTGTTTTCAAGTGTGCACTGTGTAAATGGTCTTCTAATTTCAAGCCGAGAATCCTTCTGCATCTGATCCATCATCCGAAACAAAGTGTCGATGAGAGTGTTGTGGATATTACTATCTTAAAAGATTTAGGTATTATGTAGTAGGCACGCGAAACAGTGCTTTTTAATGTAATGTTATATGTCATTACTTATCGTATCGTGTGATATCACTTCGAACCAGTACGCACCACTCAAAACATCACTTGAAATGTGACAGTGCAAACATTGCTTTTGCTATAGTGATCTGTAACATCCCTTGCTCGGAATTAAAATACATAGAATGTAAGCCTTATCTTCTTAGTAATACTGTCGCATTTCAGTAACATATGCGTGATCTATCTGTCTTTATGGTTTTGTTGGAAGATCCGAGCTCGCGCAGCGCGCCCTTTCGCTCTCGCCGCGCTAGGTGCGAGTGAGCGGTGCAGAACGAAGACATGCGCGCGGCATGCCATGAGTAATGTGTACTGTTTGAGATGGTCAAGTGATGTGTAATGCAACAGTACGCGGTCGAGTATATCACGCGTAATGCATTACTAGAGCATCACTTACATGTCTAATATGTAGTGTTTATATTCAATAGTCTTTGTCTGTGTTTTTGTGTGATGGGTTGTAAACGTCGCCTTCATGTCACCTGTAAAAGTTAAGCTTGCACACCCACTGGAACACAAGTGCTAGGTAACATGCTGGTAGCTAGTTAGGAGGACATAAAAACTACCCTACCACCAACAAAATCAAGTACAGATAGGTCGAACTGTGAATCGAACCCGGGACTTCTGGATTGTTAGTCTGAGGTGATAAAACAGTTGTGAAACTGTATCGTATTGAAATAAACAAGAAGTATGTAAGTTTCTCTATGTGACAAAATCCGGACTGAGGAAATCCGTAGACGAACGAAGGTCATCGACATAGCTAATGGAGTCAGTGAGTTGAAGTGGCAATGGGCAGGCCACATTGCTCGAAGAACCGATAACCGATGGGGAGTAAAAGTTCTCGAGTATCAACCACGTACTGGGAAACGTCTACCAGGCCGCCCTACCCCCTACTAGGTGGACTGATGACCTGGTAAGTCGATGATGCAAGTAGCTCGGGACCGGTCGATGTGGTGTACCATGAAAGAGGCCTATTTCTAGCAATGGATGTTTCCTGTCTGATGATGATGATGTAAGTTTATTTATTATTATCATCCTGTCCTACTGCTGCAAAAATCTACCCTCATATCCCCGTAGTTCTCAAGAACATCCTCTGTCCAGTTGTACATAAATCAGTTCTATATTTTTTTGCTTCATGTCATATGAATGATCTTACAGTTATTATATAATATATTCGTTTACAGTTATTTTTGTCCAACTTTTTATATATATAGTTTATAAGTAAAATGTAACAAAAAGACTGGAGAATAAATACTTTTTATTATTAAAAAAATTCAATGTAAAAATTATTGTAACCTGTGATAAAATTAGAAAGAAAGAAGTTAACAAAAAGAGATTTAATGATCTGTTGCACGAATGTATGGAGCCACAAGGTAATTATGAAATAATAGTAATTTGCTTAAAAATTTTTAATATTTTGGTTTAGTTTATCAACCGACTTCAAGAAAGGAGGAGGTTCTCTATTCGACGCGTATTTTATTTATGTATGTTACGCGATAACTCCGCCAATAGTGAACCGATTTTGATGATTCTTTCTTTGTTTGGTAGAACCAAAGAACACAAAGAGGTGGGGTCCTTTGAGAAAATCAACAAAAACAAAATTTTTAAGGCAATTGAAGTCGGTTTTTATTACTTTTTGAACGCTTTAATTATCTGTACAAAAATATTGAAATGCACGAAATAGCCGAGAAAGACGAAGAATAAAAAAGATGGCGTCATTAAATTGACATATTTTGATGTTTTCTCTTAGTATTAAAAAAACGGTCAAGTGCGAGTTGGACTCGCGCCTTGAGGGTTCCGTACAGAATATGAATAATTTACATACGGAAAATCATGCTCTAACGAAAATATAATTCCGATTGAAGAACCAACTCCCAGCAAGTGGGTCTGCGCATGAACATGGACAAGACGAAGGTTATGCACAATGAACACGCAGATGCCACACCTGTCATTGTTGAAGGCACGATTTTGGAATCTGTGGAGAGCTAAGTCTATCTCGGCCAGTCTGTCCAGGTTGGTAGGCAAAACTTCAATAAAGAAGCAGACCGCAGAATCCAGCTAGGTTGGGCTGCGTTTGGAAAACTCCGCCATATCCTCAAGTCCAGTATACCGCAGTGCCTTAAGACCAAGGTGTATAACCAGTGCGTTCTCCCCTCCCGGTCATGACTTATGCAGCAGAGACATGGACGCTCACATTGGGGCTTGTTCACCGCTTCAAATTTGCACAGCGAGCGATGGAGAGGGCTATGCTTGGAATATCCTTGCGCGACAAAGTCAGGAATTATGAAATCCGCCGACGTACAAAGGTGACCGACATAGCTACTCGAATAAGCAAGCTGAAGTGGCAATGGGCAGGCCACATTTGTCGACGAACAGACAAGCGATGGAGCAAAAGGATTCTCGACCTCGGACCGGGAGACGCGGGGTGGGACGGCCTCCAGCCCGCTGGTCTGACGACCTCAAGAGGATAGCGGGAGGCGAGTGGATGAGGACGACGGAGGACCGGAAGGAGTGTCGCACGTTGGGAGAGGCCTATCTTCAGCAGTGGAGAGACACGGGCTGATAAGTCAAGTAAGTCAACCAACTTTACTTTGCGGGTACATTACATATCCGTACGGATGGCTTTAAAATGCAAAGTTAAGTTGTAAACATGTCATAATTAAAAATTATAAACAACTATATCTTTTTATTGCGTTGACCTATAAGTTCGATTTTTTTTTTCACAGCTTCAAGGGAGTGCAGACTTGAGTACTCGATATTAATTTCAACTGTATATCTCTACGTGTTCCAAAGAAAAAGGGTATTTATAGACAGAAGGACAACAAAGTCATCCTATAAGGCTTCCTATTTTTCTTTTATTTTTCCTATTGATAAACCTATATTTTTCAAACGAAATAAAGACAATTATTATTGTTATATGAACACAAGACAAATATAATCTGTCAAATAACCTGTTACTGTCAGAATGCTTATCGCTGATTGGCCTGTTTATCTATATAAATACAACACATGTACATTTAGTTCATTGCGTCAGTTGTGTTTACGTTTAAGAAGAGAGCGCGTGTGGGTTCTGATAAATGCTTTGTAAATATAGATATTAAATTTCCTAGCATATTTCGCAGAAAATATACACAGAAGCAAAACTGAAGATAACTGCTTTGATACTTTATGGTATGTATCAAAAAAGGTTTGTTTCGGAGTTCTATATTTGATTTATCTTCACTCGATTATTAATTGACACCTGATAAGGATGTTTCATTTGTGAAATCATGAAATGTTTACGATGTTGGCGTTATTGATCCAGATACGTATTTTATAGTAGGATCGCGCTAGTTTTAAAATCGTGAATGAATGGAACACGAACGAAGATATGTGTCGTGATTTTAGTTTATTCATTGAATTGCTGAAAACAAGTTCTTGCCCGACTACGGCGATGCCAAGAGGGTTATAATTTGTGCAACCTTTGTATGTTCATCAATTACCAAATATCTCCTACACTACTTATCTTATGATAAATGACATATAATTGAATGCCTCTTATATTATATTCGTCACATAAAATACATAATTAACGCATTCAAAAAGAACTAAGAAACCAATTTCAACTGCCTTAAACGTCTACAGCATTCATCCTCTAAAATGTTCACCCGTAGAGTTTCTTCTTCAATTATCTGGGTATACATTTTGTTTTTGTTGATTGAATTTATATAGGACTACCTTTGAAGTATGATCTAACAAACAAATAAAGAATCGTCAAAATAGATTCATAATTGGCGGAGTTATCGCTTATGCGACTGTTGGATTGTAATCGTACGCACCTAGAATCCTCAAGCTACTCATTATAATGTGTTGGCTTTACTGCCTCATACCGGAACACAACTGCTATTAACACTGCTGTTTGGTGGTAGATTAAGGAATCATGGTGGTAGCTAGCCAGGCCGATATAGAAATCCCAACTGGTAATCTATCCCGGGACCTGCGGATTGTAAGTTCAAGTGTTTTGATTGTAGCCATTAGGACACTAGGTATAGTTCCCGGCAAACAACCTAAACAATAAACAAAAATAGTGGGGATGATTTCGCGCATCCCGGGTGACAGAGGGGAGCAAGGGGAGACTGTTCGTCCAATCACGCGCCTCAACGCGTTCGGAATGACATTCCCCTCGCGCGCCCCGCCAAAGAGACCCGAAAATCGTTCACTGCGCAGTGAAAGTCATTTTTCAAGTTGTTTGCCGGTAGCTATATATGATCATATCCCCCACCTCCGCAGGTGATCATGCCGCATTACGACGTGGTCGTGGTTGGCATGGGGGCTGCGGGCGTGACCGCCGCGTCGATCCTGGCCCGAGCTGACAAGACCGTGCTGGGTATAGAAGCCCAGGACCGGGTGGGGGGACGAGTCTACTCCCAGGCGTTCGGGGAGGGGGTGGTGGAACTCGGTGCCGAGTGGTATGTGATGGAATTACTGGTCATGCAATGAATATGAGTAAATTACCTAAACATCGAGTGAAGCTTGGCTGTCAACTCGCGTACTTCTCCCTGTGTCGCGAGGCAAATAGTTGGTCGTCTCTCGCGATTCCCGTCCAGTCTAGAATGTTCCGCAGCCATAACTTGTTTCTGCGACCATCTTGTCGCTTTTCATCAACTTTGGCCATCGTAATAAGTTGCAAAAGCGCGTACCTCTCATGTGGTGACCTCGGTGGAGCGTCGAGCTATGAGACTGATAGGCAACGATACGCTACGAGTACATAAGGCAAAGTTCCAAAGCCTCGAACATAGGCGTCAGGTTGCCTGCCTTTCGGTATTTTATAGGATACATTTTGGAGAGTGTGCGCAAGAGCTATTTTTGTTGATTCCACCTTCGCCGTTCAAGTACCGGTCAAACAGAAGAACGGCAGACCTTCACCCGTACACTGTAGATATTCCTACAGCTCGCAACAAGCGTTTCGCTTCCACATTTATCGTGAGTACAGCAAAAATATGGAATGCACTACCGGTTTCTGTGTTCCCCGAAAACTACAACTTGGGAAACTTCAAAAGAAGAGTAAATAGGCACCTTCTAGACCAACACGTAACATCGTCAATTACCATCAGGTGAGATTGAGGTCAAGTGTTGGTCTATCTTTAATAAATAAATAAAAATGTCTCAGAACGTGTCCTAGATACGCAACTTTCCTTATTGAAGTGAAACTTGTAATGCGACTTCCAGCAAGGTAGCGTTAATCATTAACGTTTCTGGGGAGGGGGAGTAGAAAGAGACAGAGCGAGAGTGAATGCGTGGCACTCGAACGCATGCGCGTAGTATACTTTACAGGCTTATTTCACTAAAAATAAACTTCTACCCCTTCCTATTTTCATTTCTACATTTCATTATATTTCTACATTTTATTATACAGATGGACATGAGTTCACGTTTCTGGTCGACACGTCGCAGCACATCCACATGAATGCAACTTATGGCTAACATTCGTCTGTAAGCCCACATTTCCAATGCTTCGTTTCTGGAGTTTTATCCATTTACGTAGCTTATGGTTCATGGATGGCGTTTTGAACAAAAATCAAAAATAGCGTGGAAAAATGAAAATGATGATTCACTGTGAAGTTGTATGTTAATGATACTCATTTCGCGACATCACAATCGAATGTACTTTAAAAGATTGTATTTCTTTTTTAAAAGATGGTAAAAAATGTTTAGTATGAAATTTGTATCGTCGAATTCCGCTTGAATAAAAACACATTTATTCCCCGAATCGTAATAAATCGATATTGTTATTTAAAATAATAAAAAATTTATTCCTATACTTGTGCTGGAAGATCTTGCTGATTCTTGCCAAATTTCATGATCCTAGGTCAATGGGAAGTACCCTATAGTTCCTTTTTCATAATATTTTTATTGCGTTGACTCAGAAGTCTGATTTTTTCACAGATCAAATAAAGACTTGAATGTTTGGTTGGTGGTTGAATACATGGTTTAATTTCCAGCACACAATTTGAACTATAAGGGTTCTAGTTATCCTTTTAAAGTAAGGAACCCTAAAAATGATCTAAGTATGTCTCTGTTGTTATTCTGTCTCGCTCAGGATCCACGGCGACGTGTCATGCTCAGTGTATGACGCAGCAATAAATAACAACATCACGCTGATACCGATGTCTGAGACGATGCAGAGCTTCAGGTCCGACGGCAGCCGGGACGAGGAGGTGGACCAGCTCCTGGACGGAGTGCTGGCCACCTGGATGGAGGGGCTTGGCTTGGAGGATACCGCGGAACACAAACTGCTGGGAGAACACGTTGCTGAGACGTGAGTGAACCTCAGCTCTGGTACTATCTCATCATCAATTGGTACACGTCCACTGCTGGACATATTCCTCCTCTATGGTATGACACAACGGCTGGTCCCGAGACGCGCGCATACTCCGACTACCAGATACCATTACTAAGTCTTCGCTACATCTACTAGGTGGACGGCCTGGTACACGTTTCCCGGTACGTGGCCGACACGCGAGAACACTTACTATCCATCGGTTATACGTTATTCGAACTATGTATTTCGCTTCATCATTCACTAGGTGTACAGCTAAGGAGTGGCATTCCCTGCCGGCTTCTGTGTTTTACGAGCGTTTCAATCTGAATGTCTACAAAGCCAGAGTGAATAAGCTTTTTCTAGGCAACCGTGACCCATCCTAGACCACAACGTCGCTTAATATCAAGTGAGATCGTGCTCAAGCGGAAGGCAAACCTTGTCATCATCATCAGCCAGGAAACGTCCACTGCTGGACATAGGCCTCCCTCATGGTACGCCACATCGACCGGTCCCGAGCCACCTGCGTCCAGCGACTCCCTGCGACTCTAACCAGGTCGTCGGTCCATCTAGTGGGGGGACGGCCTGGTGGACGTTTCCCGGTACGTGGTCGCCACTCGAGAACCTTTAGACAAACCTTGTAGTGCTCGGGAAACACAAAAGCCGGCAGGGAATTCCACTCCTTAGCTGTATGCATAATAAATGAAGCGAAACGCTCCACCATTGCGGTGGAATGTCAAATGAGTTGAAACCCAGCCGTTCTGGTTGCCCGATTGTATAAAGGGGACGGTGGAATTGGGCCGTGTAATGCGATCGCACTCCGAAAAGCCTGTGAAGATAATCCAGCATCAGGACGATCCGCTGGCAAAAACAAAAATGTCTGCTGAAGTATTTTGCTTCACTCGGCCGTCCTTCCATTAGTAGGTCACCTTATGGTTGACTTTTCGATTTTGCGCTATCTCCCATTTACCATGGGGGGAAGTGGGAACGTCTTTACCACTCCACCCTATTTGTTTATTCTAAACGAGTCTAGGGTCCCAAGATAGCTTTAGAGTCCGTAGGAAATTCATCCACCTTCAGTGGACGCGTTTCAAGTGTACCGCTGTAGATCCTGGCTAAAATACAAAACAGGAATAACAGTGGGAGCGGAGAGGAGGTGGGAATGAAGTATTTTGCATCCGTTCCAGGGTAACGTCTCTCTTGAAGGAGGTGAACCCGAGGCTTTACAACGACGACGACTTCCTGTCTCAGCTGCTTCAGTTCCTCAACCTCCTCGCAAACAACTTCAACGCGTCCAACGACTGGAATGACTGCACCACCGACTCCAGCTTCCAGTCCCTCGGCGGGCACCAGCACTGGAGCTGGCACCGTTACGGGTACCAAACACTCTTTGATATTCTGCTGGTAAGTAAAAAAGAAATAATCATTTACTCGCTAAATACATCGTTTTTATCCCCCGACGCAAAAGAGGGGTGTTATAAATTTGACGCCAATGTCTATGGCGTCGTAGCTCTCGAACGAACATCCTATACACGTCCCCACTGCAGGTCTCAGTCCTACTCTCCTATAGAGAGTGTATGGGCCGTAGAACACCACGCGGGACCAGTGCGCATTGGTAGACTTCACACACACCTGTGAATTTCTTCTCAGGAGTGTGCAGGTTTGTTCACGATGTTTTCGAACCCAGACCTCGATTGTTCAAGGACCGACGCTCTACCCAACTGAGCTACCACGGCATTGATTTCAATACACGTAACAACTAAATGCAGTAAATATTATAGTATGTCTTCTAGAACAAATATAATGGTGGTCCCGGCCTGCCGACGCTGGACATCCGTCTTCGTACGGAGGTGTCGCAGATCTCGTGTCCGAGGGACCCCCGCGAGCACGTGGTGGTGCGGACCGGGGATGGAAGCGAGCTCACCGCCCGCACCGTCCTTGTCACCGTCTCTTTAGGGGTGCTCAAGGAAAGGTCAGATCTTTATTTTATTGTTTTTGTGTGGATTAGAGCTATCAATGCAGCTCCGCTGTCGGGGGAGCACGAACATCATCCTGAGCGCACTGGGGGACAGGTGGGACTCCCCGCTGCTGGGACACTGGTCACGTCTGCACACTGCACGTGACTAGTGGCCTGGCAGAGGGTATGGTCTTGATCTGCACAATTGACATTGTGTAAATTATAGCTTATTACTAACACTAGGTTAAAATTGACTTTATTTTATTTACTTGGAACGAAGTTCCTTATCGCGCGTTGTGAAAGGGGGCTAGACGAAAAAAATTCTTACGAAAAGTTGTCACGACACTTTTTGCTATAGTAAGTTAGCGTCATCTGTTAGTACGACGTACGTAGTAGTAAGACGATACCAACAGTACAGCTATGTGACGACAGATGGCTCTGATTAGTTGCCGCTACTCAATGACAGATGTCGCTAAAAACAAAACTTATCACGTACATAAAAAATCTAATGAAAAAACCTACAAAACCATATTTAAAATATAATGTTAAAAATCCGTTCAAACCTTATTGAAAATTTGTAAAATTTTATTACAATTCCTTCACTAATTAATCGAAAGGAACTTCGTTCCATCCGGGTGTCCCTTGACACCTCTCAAGCTTTTATTTATTGAAGATAGACTAACAAAAATATGGATTATGTCTGATACAAATAAATAATAATAATAGAGAGAAAAATGAACAAAAATAGCCATTGCTAAGCCTCCACGTATGGCTTTTGTAACAGTTACATATTTACAATTTTACAAGTTTTTAAACAAATAAACCAATTTTCATTTTTTCATACCCACTTTTTTCTATGGTAGCTTTCTATATCGACAGGCACGCAAAAATGTTCTCCCCAAAACTCCCCGCCGAGAAGATCGCGGCCATCGAACAAATATCAATGGGCGTGATGGACAAGATCGAGCTGTCCTACAGCTCCGTGTGGTGGCCAATCGACACCAGGTTCTTCGGCTTCATCTGGAGGGGAGAAGACAAGGCCAAGGTCGCTGAAGAAGACTACTGGACGACCAGGATCTTCGGGGCCAGCCGTCCGCTGGGCGCCAACAACGTGCTGACTCTGTGGACGAGCGGAGAGGTTGCTAAGATGGTACGTATTTATACATCCAGCATAAAAAATGTATCAGGAATATATACGGTGTGCCTTTCGATTCTTGTCGACCTTTATTTAAAAATTATAAACTATTAACGTTATCATCGATGTACTAGTACCGAAATGAACTGCGCTGTTTAAAAAGAAAGAAAGAAAATAATTTATTCCATGCAACACATAATGAAACCGTTATATTATAAAACCTCACAGATGACGTCACGCATGTGATTCTACAAATCTACACTGTCACACACCCATGGGATACACTAGAGGAAACAAATACATCGATGTATGGGCGCCCTAACAATAATTATTTTTCTAGTTTTTAGTTTATTATTTCTGAAGCCACACGAGCTAAGTCATTTTCGTCGAAAAATATCGTTAAGTTGTTATCAAAATCATGAATGAAAATTAAATTATTTCAGTAAATACAAAAGTACAGGTCTATTCATTTCATTTTCTACCCAAAAACCAAATAACATCTGATCATTTTGAATTTTGTTGTTTGATTTTAGTCACTCAATGTTTTCTTTGTATTCAGGTGGAAACTCTCCCAGACGATGTGGTGAAGAGGAAATGTACTGAACTGTTGAAGAAGTTCATGGGCGACGTTGGGTCCGTTCAAGAGCCTGTTGATTTGAAGAGGTCAGTCTGAAATGCTTGATGAAGCTTGTACTTGGCCTTCATCTCACAAGTATATTATTTGTTTGTTTATATATTTATTATTTACGAGAATCCGTTCAGAAAGCTTTTATTCCCAAAATTGCCATAATCGGTTTAAAAAGAGTAGCTGGCTTTGATAAGTACGAGGGGCATACCGAAATGATCGGGAATCGAGTACTTTCGATTTAATTAGATTAAAAACTCTTTTTGATGAATAAACACTGGTTAGTTGAAAATCGAATACAATTGACAGAATTAAAAAAAAATTTTTTTTTAAAGAACAATATCAGTTTGAAATTGATATGTCGATAAAAAAATGGAGCTTACAAGAGAAAGTTTCCGTGCCATAATTTTTTACAACTTTCGACGAGGATTATCTCAGGGACAATGTCTCGCTGAGCTTATATCTATATTCAAGAGTGAAGCGCCTAGCCAGACGACAATATATCGCTGGTATTCTGAATTCCGGCGTGGACGTGCTTCTCTTGGCACCGTACCTTCCACAGGACGGCCAAAAACAGCGGTTACACCAGAAAATGTCGCTGTTGTGCGCCGAATGATACAGGATGACCGACATATTACATATGAGCAGATTCGGGCTACTTTAGGGATAGGTATGACTGCGATACAAACTGTTTTACATGGTGAACTGGGAGTGAGAAAGCTAGTTTCCCGCTGGGTGCCCCATAATTTGTCCGAAGAGCAAAAGGCGGCTCGTGTCAATTGGTGCCGGTCTACTCTGCAACGCTTCAACGGAGGAAAGTCAAAAGCAGTTTATAACATTGTCTCTGGTGATGAATCATGGATCTATTCATATGAGCCAGAAAGAAAGCATCAGTCGGCTGTCTGGGTCTTCGCAGGTGAGATCAAGCCAACAAAAGTTGTCCGCTCTCGCAGCGTATCGAAGAAAATGGTCGCTTCGTTTGTCGCGAAAACAGGACATGTAGTCACAGTTCCCTTAGAGGAACGGAGAACGGTTACCGCTGATTGGTATACAACGGTTTGTTTGCCACAGATGATATCCGAACTCCGTAGAGGTAACCCGAAACGACGCATAATCCTCCATCACGATAATGCGAGCTCTCACACCGCTCAGAAAACAAGCGAGTTTTTGAAGCAGGAAAACGTTGAATTAATGGATCATCCTCCATACAGCCCTGATCTGAGTCCCAATGATTACTTTACATTCCCTAGAATCAAAGATTTATTGCGTGGTCAGCGGTTTCAAGGTCCAGAAGAAGCAGTGGAAGCATACAAATCGACGATTTTGACCATGTCAACTTCGGACTGGAATTGCTGCTATAATAATTGGTTCGAACGAATGCAAAAGTGCATTAACTGCAACGGAGAATACTTCGAAAAGCAATAAAAATAAATTTAGTTATTTCCTGTATGTATTGTTTTATATTCCCGATCATTTCGGTATGCCCCTCGTAATTACCTAAATATCGTAACTTTATAGTTAGCTACAATAGCAGTTACGCAGCTAATGGTTCATAGATGGCGCTTTGAACAATAATCG
Organism: Carcina quercana; assembly: GCA_910589575.2. Lineage (NCBI taxonomy): Eukaryota > Metazoa > Arthropoda > Insecta > Lepidoptera > Depressariidae > Carcina > Carcina quercana. Next base: position 7,121,615 of record OU342452.1, read on the forward strand.
AAAAGTGTGTAAAATGTAAATTGTGATTCACTGTGAAGTTGTATGTTAATGATACTCATTTCGCGACATCACAATCTGATGTACTATTTTTAGATAGTTACTGTGCAAATCCAGCTGTTATATTCTAAAAGATTATGGCAACCGAAATTTAGTGTGATACTTTTATCGGCGAAATCAACTTAAAATCGCTTTTTACGATTAAATCGGCCTTGGCACCTAATACCTTTCTTATTATTTATGATTTTTCGTATTTTAATTATTGATATTCTGTACGGAGCCCTTCGTGCGCGAGTCAGACTCGCATTTTAATTGGTCATGTTTGTATGTATCTTATCAGATCTACGTGGTTCTCCAACCCTTACACCCTCGGCAGCTACTCCTTCGACAACAAGGACTCTCACCTACACCCGAACGCCAGGTCGGACCTGGCTGCCCCGCTGACTGACTCCTCGGGTAACCCACGGGTGCTGTTCGCTGGTGAAGCCACCCATGGCACCAGGTTCTCCACCGTGGACGGCGCTTCGGACAGTGGAAGACGAGAGGCATTCAAACTTCTCGCTAAAGACAAGGAGCATAGCAAACTATGAAAAATTTACAGCACCGTTTCTCAAACTTCTAAACGTTGCGCCCCCTTGATGAAAATGTTTTATTTATTATCTACTAGCTTTTGCTCGCGATTTCGTTCGCGTTGACTTTGTAAATTATCCTGCAGGAACGGAATGAGGGTTTATTTCTTTATTTGCATAAAACACGGTATACAGGTTGTAAAATATGTTGTGTGTCACAGCGCGATTCACAATAATCAAGACATTGAATTAAATTAAACTATGATCAAATTACAATATAAATTATTAATATTTCAAAAGTAATACACTTAATATGAATGTCAAAATAGAATCAAAAGTCAAACTTATTTAATAACTACATAATTACAATTTTAAGAATGTCAACAACTATAAATATGTCAAATTACATCTACATCAGATTATTAAAGAATTCTGGTAAATTATAAAAACAGATTAACAGACAGATTTATGCGCTATAATAATAAAAAAGATAAAATCAGCCCATGTCGTTTCGTCCCTTCACCTGCCCCGATCAAAATTCCAGTCATTCTGACTCTGTTACATAAAGGACGGTCAAAACAAAAATGTCACTTTCGCATTTATAATATTAATATTGGATTTGTATAGATATATGGGGTGATACTCATTATCGTTTTTACACTGCTACCGGTTGAAATTCATAAAAAAAAATTAATGACACATTTAAAAGAGGTGAAGTGTCAATGGGTAGGCCACATCCCTCGAAGAACGGAAAACCGATGGGGTGTAAAAGTTCTCTAGTGGCGATCACTTTCCGGTAAACGTGTACCAGTCCGTCCTACTAGATGAACCGACGACCTGGTAACGGTATCGGATAGTCGCTGGATGCAGGCGGCTCGGGACCGGTCGATGTGGCGCACCATGAGGGAGGCCTATGTCCAGCAGTGGACGTTTCCCGGCTGATGATGATGGCTTAAAATTTATGAAAAATAGTTGAACTAGTTATATTGTCAAAAAATTGTACGTTTTGGCGTAAACTGGGGCAAAAATATACCCCAGGTTGAGAAGCGCTACTTTTGAAGTTCATACTGGTTCATACGCTTAACTTTATATATTTTGTTAATGCTCAGTATTATTACTCGTGGTTGTTATTTTTATACAATTTTTATATAATAAAATAAAACATTTTTAATAATGTATTGTTTTATTACCAACAAACACCAAGAACTGCATCGATTGACTAGAATTGCTTTAAAGGCTTGCTTTAGAGAATATCGAAAGGCTGGCTACTAAACGGTGCTCCATATATCCAGACGTCTGTCTATCCGAAGCCTGGCATCTTCTGCCATGGCTCCATGATGTGGCTGGGCTTGTAGTCCCCGGTCAGCCAGCCGAAGTGGCCCATCGAGTACACCACCTCGGAGAAACGAGCAAACTGCATGTACCTGACCAGGGACGAAGTTTAAGAATTATCACTTAAAACGGAACCGTTATAGTTTCGCTCTGCCTGTCCGCGGCTTAGCTCAGAGACCCTTACAGGCTCTTTTCAGACTAAGCTATAATATAGTAGCATATAGTTAAGCCGCACTATATATTTATTACGAACACGTTCACACTTAGCTATATTGTCACGGAGCTTCTCGAACAGTCTAGAGATAATGAAAAGAGAGGTGGATCTCCTATCTCCTTCTTGTGAGTAGCACGGAAACTTCTCGAACGAGTGAGAGAGGCGGACCCAGTGAGACAGGGCCGCACTCTGTTGGTGAGGTCCCGTGATTTCGAAGATTGATTTGTGGACGTGTGCCACCAATAAACTCCGGAACTTTGGACTCGTGAACCCTAGAAAGACTTACCTCGTCGATCCGCAGTACGACCAACTGAGCGGTGAGCTGGTCACCATTTCTGGGAAGTCTGACTCGCCGGATTCCTCTGGAGGCGGCGGACTAAAGTCTGAGGGTATCGAGGAAGATTAATGCGGTCGTACCATTTATATTAATTGCCGTGGTAGCACATTTGTGTAGAGCGTCAGTCCTTGAACAGTCGAGGTCTGCGTTCGATCCTGGCTCGTACCAATGAGTTACAATTTGTTATTTATGTACGAATGATAACAATCATTACCATTGGCTTTTCGGTGAATGAAAACATCGTGAACAAACCTGCACACTCCTGAGAATAAATTCACAGGTGTGTGTGAAGTCTACCAATGCGCACTGGTCCCGCGTGGTGTACTATGTCCCATACACTCTCTGTAGGAGAGTAGGACTGAGTGTCTGCAGTGGAGACGTATATAGGCTGTTGATGATGAATATGGTTCCACTTGAGCTTCACTTCAATGATTTGTCTGTGTCTCATGCAGCAACAGTCCGTCTCCTTAAGTCTGCACGCTTGTACTGACAATCTGGAGGTCAGGTTAGATAACCAGAGGGAGTACCTGGCGGTACTAGGTGGTTGGTGGTAGGACATTTTCTATGCCTATCTAGCTACATGTTACCTAAGTGTGCCATTAACAGCAGTGTTAATAGCACTGTTGTGTTCCGATATGAAAGGTGGCTCTATATCAGATTGATACTTCAAATAAAAAAGTGTAAATAAATGTATTTAGTTTTCTGTTATTTTTCTCATAAACCACGGAATCAATTTCGATCAAATTTATATAGGACCACCTCCGAAGTATGATCTACCAAACAAAACAAGTAAATGCGTTCAAAAAGAACTGGAAACCGACTTCAATTGCCCTAAAAATCTACTTTTATTAAGGCAAGCTTAATATTTATATCGTTTTCTCACGGATACGAAATGGGACCACACGGAAAGCATCAGCTTTCAAATAAAAAAAGAATCATCCAAATCGGTTCACCCAGTCAAAAGTTCTGAAGTAACAAACATTTTCAAAAAAACATATCCGTCGAATTGATAACTTCCTCCTTTTTTGAATTCGGTTAAAGAAAGGCTTCGAAAGAGTCTGCTGTTACCTTGCCAATGTTGGCAGTAGTATATATCTCCGAGGCAGTGATTGATGAAGGTCATGTACTTGAGGTACTTGCCGAAGCCCCGGTTTGCCACGACGCACACCGGCGAGTACACGTTGGGACAGGAGAGGGGACACGAGTGGCCGTCGAACGACTCGTCCACCGAGTACAGCGTCACCAACTTTGTTGTTTGTGTTTTCAATCGCAAGAGCAACTTCTGCATTGGCAGTTCTACAATTATTAAATACGAACTAAGAAACTTTCATTGTTATAATCAACCTACAGCCTGCGGCAGTCCACAGCTGGACATATGCCTCTCCCAGAGTACTCGATTCGGTCCTCTGCTCTCCGCATCCATTCACGTCCGGCTGCCCTACGTAAGTCGTCTTTCCACCTAGCCTGTGTTTGCGTAGACCTACGTAAGTCGTCTTTCCAACTAGACTGTGTTTGCGTAGACGTGGTCTCCACCCGAGGCCTCGTCTGCTCCAGCGGTTGTCAGTCCTTCGGCAAATATGCCCAGACCAGTCTACTGCCACTTAAGCTTGCTCATACGGTGAGCCATGTCGGTCACTTTGGTTCTCTGACGGATCACTGTTATAATATCAATAGGAAATGTAGGAACATCAGTTCTCTTAAAAATTTCTTATCACGTTTTTGAGAAATGCCTGAACTTTTGGAAGGCTTGCATCGGGATATAGGTCTGGTCAGGTCTGTTAGAACTGCAGAGGTCCTCTTAGAAGAGGCAAATGACAAAGTCTATCTGCATTTCTCTCTGAACAAATCAAATGAGACAACAAAGGCAACCGGTGGAGATCCAGTCTCCACGACTTGATGAGGATGACCATGACATTTGGCGGGCGGTGACATTCCACGCAGCATGTTTTTTTAAATCATTTACTTGTAACATGCCAGACCTATAACGACAATATGTGTAGTCGAGCATTCAAGAGATGAAAAAGCCAACCTGTACATGGACGTGGCTGGAAGCATGGTATGCTCTTAAGAAGATGAGTACCTTAAAAATATTTAACCATCGTCTGCAAAAATGTTAAATCTTTTACCCGAAGTAAAGCAAGTATTTTCGTTATTTGTAGCCATCAATGTGGACATATTAATCCAATTAGTGAGAAGCTACTTGTTTGATATTTATTTCTACTTGGTTATTTAATAACTTACCAGGCTTGTTCAAATCACCAGTCTCTATAACTGCGTCGGTTGTCGTTACTGTATCGTTAGCATTATCAGTCGCTGTATTTAAACTATCATTGTCATCAACATTATTATCAATCGGAGATTGAGAATTATCCGCAGCATCATCGCTATTATCAGTCGTAGTTTGAGTATAATCAGTCATAGTTTGAGTATTATCAATCGGAGTTTGTGAATTATCCGTAACATCTTCGCTATTATCATTCGTAGTTTGATAATTTTCAGTCGGAGTTTGAGAATTATCCGTAACATCTTCGCTATTATCATTCGTAGTTTGATATTTTTCAGTCGGAGTTTGAGAATTATCCGTAACATCTTCGCTATTATCAGTCGTAGTTTGAGTGTTATCAGTCACAGATTCATTATTATCTGGCATATTTTCTGGATTATTCTCATCAACGTTTGTATCTTTCTCGTAATCGCTTGGAAGGACCAGTTCCTCGTTGCGTCGCGATGACTTATATTTGGCGCATGTATCCAACCAACTTATGTAGTATTCTGTAAATATATAAGTGAAACTTGCTTAAGCGGGATCTGGAGAAGTGGAAAACCTCCATAGCTGGAACTCATGAGGGCCCGATACTTCACCACTGAATCATCACTGTCAATGGGACAAAGCAAACCTTCGTTCGGGATTCGTTCTTTCAATTATATCGTCATAGTTACCTCTATATTTTAGCCAGCGAGTGTACGGTACCTATTTTACTGAGACTATATTCTAGGAATAATTTTTCTAAATTGTTTTCTTTGAATTTTATTTCAGCAGAAGCGTCAAGCTCATGAGGCGCTGACTCTACCTTTTTTACCGGAGCACAACACTGCTATTCGTAGTCAGACAGAAGCATGGCGGTAGCTAGCCTGACTGGCATACAAAATTCCCAACCAAACCTAGTACCCGGTTAGTAGTAATCAAACCTGGGACCTCAAGATTTTTAGTCCAAAATTTAGCCACCAGGCCACGGAGCCGGTAATAAAAAAGTGCCTACCTTCCCCGGGATTATCGCACATATTCTTCATGAACATAAAGCACGAATTCCTGAAATCCTTCATCTCCAGGACGCCATCTTTGAACCTAACGCCACACACGTTCTTGTCCCTGGACCTACAGATGCTGTATCTGCTTCTGCACGCTCTGATCACGTGATCAAAGTGTAGATGTGTGGACATGTTATACTTCTCTCTAATTACTGGCATCCTGAAATATCTGGCGCCGTCCGTGGGGCCGATATAAATAATTAATAACGTGAGCACAAGTAAAGTCATGTCTGGTTGGTTTACAATTTAGAATTGCGAGGATCGGTTGTTATGTAATTCAAGGACACAGAAGTGTAAATAAATTGGCAATAGAATGTCGGCGTTAGTTTTCGCTTATCGAAAAATCGTGGATACTTTCTGAGTAGGGTAAAACGGGACCCTGTTACTGAGTCCAGTCTGTCAGGCTGTATCTCATGAACTGTGATAGTTAGACAGTTGACATTTTCAGATGATGTATTTACATACAAATTGAATACTCCAATACAATACTCCCATACAACAAACGTGATTTTTTTCTCGTCTTTTCTCGATATTGATAACGGTAACAGGTAGATGCTTGAAATATTCCCAGAATATTTAGTGTTACCGGCAATAACATCCGGTGCAAGGGCTACCAGCGACATCTATATGAAGAGGCATGACAAGCATCTCCAGCAGGAGCTCGCAACGACTTCACATCAAATGAAGTTACCACAAGTTACTCGGATACGTGACTGAACGATATTTATATTTAGTTATAAATGTTTAAACAATAACTGCTTTAGTATTTTATATGCGCTTCTATGATTTATTAATGAGAAAGGTATTATATGATATGTCGTCGTCAATTACTTCCGGTGTGAAGGCGATGCACGCTGCCTCAACCAGCTCTGTTTATCTAAGTTATAGGAACAATCACGTATTTAAATAATGTGAGCCTTTAATAACAAATATCGAATATAATTATCCATTCTGGAATTTCAGTATTAATGTAATTGGTTATAGGGATTAATTAATATTGTATAACCGTGCCTGTTTTGATTCACGAAGTTGTTGTTTTCGAAGTAAGAACTGACGATGGTGGGAGCTATGAAGATCGTATTATAAAACTGATGAACACTCATTTTGTAGACCATTCCTGTTGTGAATTTTGTTGAAATAGTACTAGTAAACGTTACTCTGCCCGACTGTGTGTTGAGAATATATTGAAGAATATACAATTATACATGCCTGATGGATTGAATCAACTAAGAGTTTCATTGCTGAAAAATACTGATGCACACACAATGTTCCTCTCTGTAAAATTGGTTAAATATTCACTTTAAAAATAAATAATTAAATTAACATAAATATTTAAGGGGGACTCCCATACGAAAGACATTATTCTGTTGCAGTTTTTATAGATATTGGTTCAGAACCCTTCATGCGCGAGTCAGACTCGCACTTGGCCGTTTTTAAGGTTCCGTACCTCTGATGTAAAAACGGAAACTTTAAAATCTCACTCTGGCGTCTGCCTATCTGTCCATTCGTATGCCAAAACTGATTAAAAAGTTATAAAATCTTTTTAATTACATTTAAAATGTTGGATATCATAAAAAAGGCTTTGTTTGCACATCAAAAAACAGATTTATATTATTTTCTTTGTTTAATAGTTTTTGAGCTATCAAAAAAATGTTTGTAAAAATACTATTTAATATCTATGTCCGAAGTTTCCAAATTGAAAAATATATTATAATCACAGTAGACTTGTTTTTGTGTATTTGTTATTATTCTTTATCTAGTACAGTTAGTTTCGCTCTGTCCGTCAACGATTTAGCTCAGAAACTCTTACTACTAGAAAGCTGTAATTTGGTACGGGTATACATATTAATTATAAGTAATCTTATAATCATATTTATCTTTAATGTTTATACATTTATTAGGTTCTATACATATCTCAACGTATCTCCCTGGCCATTCAGCGGGGCAACGCTGCCAGCGTCATGGGTACGTTTGAGCCGGGTAATCGATCCGGTTTCATAGGTTAGTTTTTAATTATGTTTTTTTTAAAGTGTAAAGTCTTCTGTTTGGTTTATAGTAATTTTTGGTATATATGTATAGAACCTAATAAATGTATAAACATTATAAGTAATAAATAATATTTTTTTTATAATTGGCGCTTTTTATACAATGTTTCATTTCCGACGTGGAACGCAATACTCCGCGCACTTGTGGTGTATAAGTCACATGTGCAGGTGACACTAGTATGCGACTTCTATATGCCTAATTTAGATTTCTGTGGTCAAAATTAATCAGCTTGGCTTTAGTTAAGTTCTAACCAAGTTTCGCAATTTATGACGCTAGCTCAAGTTATTAAAATCTTCATGCGTAACATGAGGTAATTCGTAAAACTGACCGACGTAGCTCGACGAGTCAGTGAAGTGTCAATGTGCAGACATCGCTTGAAGAACGGATAGCCGATGGACAGTAATAGCAATAGTGTCGACCGCGTACCGGAAACCGTGCACCAGGCCGGTCCCCTACTGGCTCTCTGTATCTACCTACATATTGCGTCATACCATGGGAGTGTAATATGTCCAGCAGTGGACGTTTCAGTCAGTATTTTCAATGCAAGACAATAAATGCATTTTTCATATTTTTAATTATTAAATGTACAAAAATATATATACTATTTTAGTCTACCTTTTATACACATAAAATATATGATTTACTAACATGAACAACAAAATATTATAAAAAATGTATTTATTTACAGAGTATAGTTATTACACGCCCTTTTAGTTAACAAATTGACATACGAGTATAATGAATAGATTGTAGCACTGTTCCTTTTAAATGCATTATTTGAGCGAAATGTTCCATTTCTTGGCAATAACTGGGTAATAAATAATAATTAAAAACAATAATATATAAACTAACATATACTCGTATATACTTTTTATCATATTTCATTGCAATAAAAGTTATAATTAATTCTAATATAAAAACGAAGAACAACAAATAATTAAATTAAAAACAGTATAAATTAAAGAAAACAACAAATTATTTATAATACAGTATAAATAGTGGCAGAAAATAACTTGGTTTCTTATATTTATAATAAATATTTACATACATTATTGCAAAACGTCAATCACAAGAATATAACCCAACATAAAATAATGTCAAAATGATGTACAAAACAATTCCAAAATGATGTACAAAACAATTCCAAAATGATGTACAAAACAATTTTAAAATGATGTACAAAATAATGTTTGTATTTTTATAAATTCATTGTATTAGATAGGAGAAATATTCAAGATATAGAATAAATTATTTAAAACAAAAATTCACGTCGGGACTACACAAAAATGGTCAAAAATCAAACCTCACATCTCCTATAGTGTCGAATCACCGTAAATTGACTTGTTTGTATTGGACATCATGATATTACCTGTCTCGTGGGTTTCTGTGGGCTACCTATGTGTTGAGACACGGTGTTAGATCTTGCTCGAGTTTGGGAGTAATCTCATGGCCTCCCTGTACCCAGCATCCGAGGCTCCGTGCACCGTTGAGAAGTGGGTTTCATCTGTGGCTTCTCCGCCGAACAGTACCCTAGGTTTGCCTGCAGTTAAAAAGTGTTGGTAAACAATTAATAACGAACAAAATTAGACAACTTTAAGTAATTTTCAGACGGTTATGTCAAAAAGTAGATTTTAATTATTCGCATATGTATATATGGAGCCCTGGTCTATACTTTATCCGCCAAAAGAGATGTTTTAAATTCGGCCCGCACTTGTACACTTTTAAAAATATCAAGTAATAATCGAAATATGTATAGAGCAATACTAAAATTACATTTTTGAATTTATTTCACTGTCAACACAGCGTCAAATGTCATTTCATTGACGCCATCTTTGTTTTCAACGTCAAGTCTTACCTGTTTCGTGCGTTTTATATGTATTTGTACAAATAAACTAAACCGAAACATACAAAAATGGTAACTAAATCACTTTTATTTGATAATGGCCGTTTAAAATTATAAGTGTACAAGACCAGGCCTTGGCGCCATGCATTCGCGGAACGTGTCATTCTAAAAGCTCTTCAAATGTTCTTTTCCTATGATTATTGTTGAATGTTGGATTGAAGAATATGATGATGATGATGTATTTTATATGGTAGTTACCTGCAGAGTCAGTGAGTGGTTTCGCGAGGTCCAGTCTCGCGTCAGGGTACTTGGAGACCTCCAGGTTGTCGTACGTGTAGCTGCCGCGAGTGAATGGATTCGAGAACCAAAACGACCTGATGACAAGTGGATTTATTTAAATACCTCAAACTAATGAGGCGTTGGCTCTGCTACTTCAGTTGTTAGTCACAGTCCGGACACTTCAAACAAATATCGTGATATCGGTTCCTATACCCACACATCGAAGAGATGACGTTTGTATACGACATCTATGAGTAGGCGCACGCGATACTACCGATCCTTGAGCAGGTCACTTTCTTGTGGCGTCGGTGATCGTCCGTTCTGTGTTTAGTACTATATTCATTCTGTGACTTAGATAGAGTGGTGGTCGTTAGATCCACATAGAAAATCCACCAACCAAACCTTGCACCGATGGGTTCAGCTACCGGCAAACAACTTGAAAAATTACTTCGACTGCGCATTAAACGATTTTCGGGTCTCTTTGGCGGGGAGCGGGAGGGGAGTGTTATTTCATACGACCTTGCGTCCCTCTGTCACCCGGGATGCGCGAACTCGTCCCCACTATGCCCATTTTAAGTGGTTTTCCGGGAACCATTTGATAGATTGTCCCTCTCTATTGCATAGATTAAGTTTTAAGTGCCATAGACATAATTGAAAGCGTCGGTGTCGCAGTGGATAAGGTGTGGACTCTCAATCTGAGGATTCCGGGTTCGAATCCAGCCGTGTACCTATGAGTTGTTTTTCAATTCAAGTACATTATTCGATTGCTTAACGGTGAAGGAAAACATCGTGAGGAAACCTGCATGTCTTGAACAGGCATGTGAAGTCCGCCGATCCGCACTGGGCCCGCGTGGTGGACTATGTCCCATACACTCTCTGTAGGAGAGTAGGCCTGAGAACATGCAGTGGGGACATATCTAGGCTGGTGATGATGATGAATACAAGACACATAAACTGTTCCATTTGCCAGAAAACACTATGGATTATCTGCTATTATTATCGTGCTTGTAAGCAATATAATGAAAAGTTTTCGGTCGATATTTTCTCCTCATCAATTAGTGCTTTTAAATCAGATATCCAAAAAATTCCAATATTTATGTATAAATTATTAGGCACCTTATAATATAAAAAAATCAGCTGTTTGGTAAACTAATGTATTTTTCAAATATATTTTACGTAGTTGAGTATAAATGTTAGTGAGTAAGTGACTGTATATCAGTGGAGACTTGATTGGTCTATGTATATTTACTTTATATTAATATTAATACTAGAAAATAAAAAAATACAATAAAAACACCCGCGCTGTGAACCTAACCCGGGACCTCCGGGTTGCGAGTGCATGTAGCCGTTAGGAGGCGGTCTGATGAGTTCCCTGTGTATACAATAGCGCCTCACCTGATCATGGCGACGGGCTCTGGCACCACCACGCTGGCACCCATGAACCTCCGCAGCAGCTCCATTGCCTTCGTCTTCACTACGTCGTCAGATAGCTTCTCTATCTGAAAAATAAATTTACTGAAGGCACACACGACAACGCTGGAAATGAGTATACAAAAAGCGCTAAACAAAACGAAAAATAACGTAGCATAAATAGAATCGAAGTAGGCTAGGGGGCGTACATTAATTACGTGAGGTGATTTTGTAAATTTTTCGACGCCCCTTCCCCCCTTGGTGAAATGTCGTGACATTTGGAGCGGTGGATGAAAAACATATTCTAAAGCACTAGCGACACAGTTCAGATTTGCTGCACCAAAAGAAAAATAATTACTTTTAAGACTATTTATGCTGTTTTTATTATTGTTGTTTTATGGTGTGTCAAATTAAATTGATATATTTTTTTAATTTATCATTTTTATTTAGCACAACTCCTTCCCATGCCTCCTGCATTGGATTTACATGATTAGCTTCGTCACTTTCGTTTAAGATTAGTATTTAAGGCTAATAAAAACGTTATCTAAAATTACAATGAAATAATAATAAATAACAGGGCCTGCCAAAATTCGTAAAAGAATATTATCTTATTTCTTTCAACAGTGACTGTCCTTCTGTAATCTACACTTCTATCTGATTTTCAACCCACTTCAAAATATGAACAGGTTGTCATCTAAATTCTACTGTATTTTTTTTTCATCTTTCTTGCATGTATGTTACACTATAACTCCGCCAATTATGAATAGATTTTGATCATTCTTTTTTTGTTCGATAGAGCATACTTCAAACGTGTTCCCGTATAAATTTTATCGAAATTGTTTGACCAGTTTTTGAGAAAATCAACAAAAATCAAATATGTACCTAGATACCTCTAAGGGTGAACATTTTTAGGGGATGAATGCTGTAAACTTTTAGGGCAGTTGAAGTCGGCTTCTAGTTATTTTTGAAAGCGTTAAGTATCAGTAAAATCATCCATCTCCATTAACATTGCACTGGTTAAAAAAACATGATATTTGCCGATATAGATTCGTCTCGACCGCCTCCACCCCTTAAATGCATCACGTAATTAATGGGCTGCCCCTAGCATTTAAAAAGATTTTTTTGGATCGCGACTTCGTACGCGTGGACGATGATTTATCCAGCGAGAGCTACTTGTTCGAACCGGATAAAAAAAGCCTATATCCTTATCAGGTTATATAACCAAATAAACAAAAACTTAATTTAAATGAACTGTTAAGCCGTATTCGAAAGCATTGATCCGATAAGCCAACCAAAGCAAAGCAGAGTGCAATTCAAAGCATGGGACATAAAACCCAATCTATAAAGAAAACCCAAATAAGAGTGAAATATCTAAAAAGTCAATTCAAAGTAAACGCTTAGTACAAAACAATGTTACAATTTCGACGATAAGTTTCATACAAAATTTCTTTTACCATAACCTTCTAGTATATGCGAGTATTGTCAGTGGCGTAACTACCTTAGGGCTAGTGAACTTGGGCCCCGCACGTTAAAGGGGCCCCTTGCCCCCCATGAATGACGTTAGAAAAAGTTTTGTAATATCCAAAAATGTTGCCTCCATCGACAAAGGTGCCTTGGACGATTCCATTGATGAATCCAAGAAAACTTTTTCCATCGTTAAATGATTAAAAGTTAAGAGAAATCATCACTAATGTAATCATGATCCCATTGTAAATATCAGAATACCACCAAATTGAGTTAATTACACAGCTATTTGCATGTTAAATTGAATTGAAAGTCACTTATTTACAATTACAAACTTATACAATAATAATAATAATAAAATACAATAATAATAATAAAAAACAAAAAAAACTTATTAAAGTGATTAAAATCAACTATTTTAAATATAATTTGAGGGTTGACGTGTGTTCTATCAAAAAAAGACGTAACGTATATATTTATTATGCATTGTGATGAAGTTTAACCTTTAACGTATTTAGTAGTATAATAGGGCCCTAATTTAATTTTCCCCAGGGGCCCCCGGTTACATAGCTACGCCACTTGTCTTTATGCAGTAACTATCTAAAAATAGTACATCAGATTGTGATGTCGCGAAATGAGTATCATTAACATACAACTTCACAGCGAAGCACAATTTACATTCTGACACCCCGGTTTCGGTTATTGTTCAAAGCGCCATCTATGAACCATTAGCTGCGTAACTTATCAAAACCAGTAATTCTATTTTCAACCGACATAAAAAAGAAGAAGGTTCTCAATAAGACATTTTTTTTATGTATGTTACGCGATAACTCTGCCAATGATTAATCGATTTTGATGATTCTTTTTTGCATACTTGAGAGGTGAGCACCATATAAATTATATCAAAATTGATTCAGCGCTTTTTGAGAAAATCAACGAAAACCTCTACTACCCAGATAACTCTACTCCTTCGGGAAAATATTTTATGGAATGTATACTGTACATTTTTAGGGCTTTCGGTCCGTTTCTTTTGAACGCATTAATCATAAAAGATTATGGTAAAATAAATTAAGTAAAAAAGCATTTTGTTTGGATGCCGAGTAGTCTCAAGAAATATCACACATATAAAAAAACGTCTTTCTACTAGCTTTTACTACTAAAATACGTTATCAGACCCAAACTCCATACTGACCAGTTTTGCACTCTCTCCGCATGTCCAAATGGTCAACGATCTCTTAGAACCTAAAGAAGTACTGGCCCCAAATATCTGAGTGGTCCAGTGATCTTCCTTGCAGACTCCAGACCGATCCCTCTCGGTCCAGAGGAACACAAAAAACATTGTCTCCCTGGCCCACCATGCTTCATGGAACAATAGTATGATTTTCCCAATGAGTCCCATTGATGTGCTTTCGATGGATGATATTTTGTACTGAGGTAGTTTTGGTGTGAATAGGCTTGCGTGTCTGAAAGTTAGGTCATTGGGCTGGCATTATTTTCAAGCCTAGATTATCTAGATTATAGAGCGTGGAATTTCAATCCGCTTACGTGATTTATAGTAGGAGAAACATGAAGCTAAAAAGATTTTACTGTGCCGTCGTAAAAAAATACCGACAGGTGAGAAATGGGAGAGATAGATAGATAGATATATATATCCATACACTCTAATCCATTCATCATCATCAGCCGAGAAACGGTCCCGAGCCACTTGCGTCCAGCGATTCCCCGTGGTACATCTAGTAAGGGAATGGTCTGATATAAGTTTTCCGGTATGTGATCGCCACTCGTGAACTTTTACTCCCCATCGATTATCCGTTCTTCGAGCGATGTGACTCACTGACTCGTCGAGCTATGTCGGTGACCTTAGTTCATCTACGGATTTCCTCATTCCAGATTTTATCACGTAGAGAAATTCCGAGCATAGCTCGTTTCATTTCTCGCTGAGTGACTTTGAGCTTGTTTATTCGTCCCACAGTAAAGGACCACGTTTCGGTTCCGTATGTCATCACTGCCGTGTGGTTCCGGCTTAGAATGTAACCACCCCATCTCTTCCCGTGGGTGTCGTAAGAGGCGACTAAGGGAAAACCTACACCGGGAGGAGGGGCAGCAGCCTCCTCCTGAAGAACTAAATCGAGTACTGCGATCACCAACCCGTCTAGCAAGCGTGGTGATTACGCTAAAAACCCCTTATGGCAGTGCGCCCATTACTACGGCCCCCAGTCCCCGGCGGCCCCGCTATTCCTGACTACGGTAGCGGTCACGGTTACGGCGGGGCAGGGGGTGCGAAGAATCTCCGGAAGAGATTCGGCTACCACCAACGACGACTCGACCTGGCGACATATAACGCGCGGACGCTGAGGACCGACGAGAAGATCGTGGAGCTGGAGGAAGAAGTAGACAAGTTGCGATGGGACGTTATTGGATTATCAGAAGTCCGAAGAGAGGGAGAGGACACGATAATCCTCAAGTCGGGCAACTTGTTCTACTACCGGGAAGGCGACAAAACGTCACAGGGCGGTGTCGGGTTTATCGTCCGGAAGTCCCTGGTCAACAATGTAGTGAAGGTGGAGAGTGTCTCGACGAGGGTAGCGTACCTTATAATCAGAATAACCAAACGGTATTCGCTGAAGGTTATACAGGTTTACGCACCCACCTCGTCACATCCAGATGACGAGGTAGAGGCCATGTATGAGGACATATCTAGAGCCATACACTCCTCAAAGACACACTACACTGTGGTCATGGGGGACTTTAACGCGAAACTAGGCAGAAGGAACGGCGATGAGCTGAGAGTGGGGAAATTTGGGATTGGGCAACGGAACGCTAGGGGGCAGAAGCTGGCTGACTTTATGGAGAAGGAGGGACTCTTTGCGATGAACTCCTTCTTTGAAAAGCGGCCGCACAGGAAGTGGACCTGGATTAGCCCCGATGGTTCCACGAGAAACGAGATAGACTTCATCTTGAGTACCAAGCGGCAGACCTTCAGTGATGTCTCAGTGATCAACAGGGTGAAAACCGGTAGTGATCACCGCATGGTTCGAGGCACACTGAAGCTTAATACCAAACTGGAAAGAGCTCGTCTGATGAAGTCTACGCTCCGGCCTCAAAATGCTTACATCTCAAACCCCGAAAGCTTTCAGCTCGAACTACACAATCGCTTCCAATGCTTAGACGCTATAGAAACCGTTGACGATATTAACGATCGGCTCGTGGAAACTGTCCATGCGGTAGGGTCTAAATTCTTTAAGGCCCGTCCCGCAAATAGAACCCAGAAACTCTCTGATCATACTCTCAAACTCATGCGGGATAGACGCGACATATGCTTGCAGTCTCCAGCTGATTCGTCAGAGTATAGGCAGCTTAATAGACAGATCTCTAAATCGATGCGACACGATATTCGCCACTTTAATACATCACGTATTAAAGACGCGATAGAGCGGAACAAGGGCTCCAAGGTGTTTGCAAAAGATCTGTCTATAGGACAGAGCCAACTGACGAGGCTGAAGACCGATACGGGCGGCATTGTTTCGTCAAAACCGGAAGTTTTGAGAGAGATCGAGAAGTTCTATGGACAGCTGTACACATCGTCACAGAGACCAGGCGCAAGCCCGGTGAGTGACCGAAGAGCCAAACTGACCCGACACTATACCGAAGATATCCCGGACGTCAGCCTGTATGAGATTCGAATGGCTCTCAAACAACTCAAAAATAACAAGGCGGCAGGTGAAGACGGAATCACATCAGAGCTTCTGAAAGCGGGTGGAAAACCGATACTTGTAGTCCTTCAGAAGCTCTTTCAGTCCGTCATACACGAAGGCTGCACGCCAGAAGCGTGGAGCAGAAGCGTGGTGGTGCTCTTCTTTAAGAAAGGCGATAATGCCTTACTGAAGAACTACCGACCGATATCCCTTCTGAGCCACGTTTATAAGTTGTTTTCGAGAGTCATTACGAACCGACTAGCACGCAGGTTTGACGACTTCCAACCTCCCGAACAAGCCGGTTTCCGAAAAGGCTTCAGCACCGTAGACCACATACATACGCTCCGGCAGATTATACAGAAGACCGAGGAGTATAATCGGCCATTATGCCTGGCGTTTGTGGACTACGAGAAAGCCTTTGATTCAATCGAGACTTGGGCAGTGCTTCAGTCTCTCCAAAGGTGCCACATTGACTATCGCTATATCGAAGTGTTGAAATGTTTATACAATAAAGCCACAATGTCCGTCCGAGTACAGGATGAATGCACGAAACCGATCCAAGTGCAGAAAGGTGTAAGACAGGGTGACGTTATATCCCCGAAACTCTTCACCACTGCACTGGAAGATGTTTTCAAGCTTCTGAACTGGAAAGGACTGGGCATCAACATCAACGGCGACTACATCACTCACCTTCGATTTGCCGATGACATAGTCATAACGGCAGAATCCTTGGAGGATCTGAACGTAATGCTCAATGACCTCAACAGAGTTTCCCAACAGGTAGGTTTAAAAATGAACATGGACAAGACGAAAATCATGTCAAATGTCCATGTTGCACCTATGCCGGTAGTGGTTGGGAACACTACAATCGAAGTTGTAGACGAGTATGTATACCTGGGACAGATCGTTCAACTAGGTAGGTCCAACTTCGACAAAGAGGTCAACCGAAGAATCCAACTCGGCTGGGCAGCGTTCGGGAAATTACGGCATATCTTCTCGTCCAAAATACCTCAGCGTCTAAAGACAAAAGTCTTTGATCAGTGCGTGTTGCCAGTGATGACATACGGAACCGAAACGTGGTCTTTTACTGTGGGCCGAATAAACAAGCTCAAAGTCACTCAGCGAGCAATGGAACGAGCTATGCTCGGAATTTCTCTACGTGATAAGGTCCGTAATGAGGAAATCCGTAGACGAACGAAGGTCACCGACATAGCTCGACGAGTCAGTGAGCTGAAGTGGCAATGGGCAGGCCACATCGCTCGAAGAACCGATAACCGGTGGGGAGTAAAGGTTCTCGAGTGGCGACCACGTACCGGGAAACGTCTACCAGGCCGTCCCCCCACTAGATGGACCGACGACCTGGTTAGAGTCGCGGGGAGTCGCTGGATGCAGGTGGCTCGGGACCGGTCGATGTGGCGTACCATGAGGGAGGCCTATGTCCAGCAGTGGACGTTTCCCGGCTGATGATGATGATGATGTCATCACTGGCAACACGCACTGGATAACGACTTTTGTCGACATGATTGAGACGTGTTTTTTGTCTTTTAAGTTATTTTGATCTTCAGAAGGTATCATCCTGAGTTTTATCAAAAACGAAAGCCTTGACTCGGAAAAAATCCTAAATTCTAAGTTAAAAGGGAGCGCATGCAACTTGTTTTTGCTTCTGGTATACCGTTATGCCCTGAATCGTTTCACTGGATGACCACTGACCGTCTTGGCAGGCTCTCCGCTGATCCACAGCGTCAGCACCCCACTCGACCCCATGGGTGATGATGGTCCAATAATTCTACTCAGCCACCGCTCCTCGGGGCCTATCTTGGCCAGATCTTTCCCCCTCCAAATAAAGAAATTCACGCCACTTCCCCACCATTTGTGGGGGAAGTTGAGAATGACTTTATTTAACAAGCCCATTGTGATATTCTCGATGGCAGAAACTTTCTCCGGTGGCAATTGCGGCGAAAACAGTTCATTGTGTCTAGAAAATCGAAAATGATATTTTGACTAGGGATGCATCCGATACCGATACCGGTACCGATATATCGGCGATACTTCAGGTTTGCCGATATATCTGTATCGGCGATATTTTTAAGGCAGATTCAACGATACTTTTCAAATTTCGCGCTTTAAAAATGTAATGTAAACGCGCGTGTTGTCCCATCTATTTCGTTACAAACGAGGCACGAACGCATCTGACAGACTATTTTCCACCACAGGTCTTATTCAAACAGAGTTGCGAAATCGCCTTTGCCCGCAAAACTTAAGAATACTTTGTTTTTTTAATAAAACTTTAATAAATGTTAGTTTTGATTACTAAAACTATTAATTAATTGTGCTTTATTTATTCTACCTTCCTTTTTGAATTCAATAAGCGTATCGGTATCAGTATCACCGATATTGTTATAAGAGTATCGGTATCGTATCGGCAAAAAGGCGTATCGACGCATCCCTAATTTTAACTATATATTTTATATCGTTTCTAACATTCATCGGATTCCTAAAATGTCACTCTGTCTGTCTTTCCGTCTGTCATCCAGAGCCAGGTGACACCATGAGGCAGTTATCCTAATTTGGGCACCTGTCTCATACTTAAGAGGATTTGCTGTTGTCAAAGCGCCCATACAAACGTAGCACCGACATATTTTGAGCAATACGCGATGAAAGTCAATGAAATTTTCAAGACACAATCTAGAACTAAATATCTGTGTCGGTGGTGAGTCAGATTTTCGTTTAAATATATACTTCCAGAGTTACAGGGCGTCAAAGTATTGTATTTTTCGGTAATAAAAAGCCCCAACTTGTAACATGTTTTACAAGAGTATGAATTAATTTAGAACAATTTGGAAAAACCACCGACATCTGAAATTTTATTAATGTATTGTATTGAAAAAATGTCTACATAATATACTGTATCCTTCAAATGATCCCTGGACTACGAAACATCCAAATAACGGGTGGATAACTTCGCGTAGTGTATGCTGTCTCACCGTACGCGCTCGGGTAGGATAGGTCCAGCTATAAAACAATGCAAACTTGAACGCGGCCACGTGCTCTAAACAGACAATTCTCTTCAGAGTAAGAGGCCATAACGTCAGAACGAATAACCTTCTACTAGATGAACCGACCACGACCTAGTTCAGGTCGCGGGTACACGCTGTATGCAAATTGCAAGTGTCTCGGTACCGGTCAGTGTGTCATACCATGGAGGAGGCCTATGTCCAGCAGTGGACGTTTCCCGGATGATGATGATTATTCATTAGTATAATATACAATTTTAACCAAACCATCTAAAAAGCTCCTGTCCAGATTTTTTATGTACATTTAAAAGTCGCTTTAAAAGACTTTCATTCATGAGCTGTTTTCTTATACACTTCTCATCAGAAAAATCGCAACACCTTGCACGTTTATGTTTTGTAAGGATTATCAGAAAAACCTATGAAAATTTAATTTGAATTTAGAACATTAACATTAGGATTTGAAAACCTCATATTATTCACTATTAAACGACATTTGACATATATTCCTAAATATACACATCTTTCTGATAATCCTTCATCATCATCATCATCAGCCGGGAAACGTCCACTGCTGGACATAGGCCTCCCTCATGGTACGCCACATTGACCGGTCCCGAGCCACCTGCATCCAGCGACTCCCCGCGACTCTAACCAGGTCGTCGGTCCATCTAGTAAGGGGACGGCCTGGTAGACGTTTCCCGGTACGTGGTCGCCACTCGAGAACCTTTACTCCCCACCGGTTATCGGTTCTTCGAGCGATGTGGCCTGCCCATTGCCACTTCAGCTCACTGACTCGTCGAGCTATGTCGGTGACCTTCGTTCGTCTACGGATTTCCTCATTCCGGACCTTATCACGTAGAGAAATTCCGAGCATAGCTCGTTCCATTGCTCGCTGAGTGACTTTGAGCTTGTTTATTCGGCCCACAGTAAAAGACCACGTTTCGGTTCCGTATGTCATCACTGGCAACACGCACTGATCAAAGACTTTTGTCTTTAGACACTGAGGTATTTTGGACGAGAAGATATGCCGTAATTTCCCGAATGCTGCCCAGCCGAGTTGGATTCTTCGGTTGACCTCTTTGTCGAAGTTGGACCTACCTAGTTGAACGATCTGTCCCAGGTATACATACTCGTCTACAACTTCGATTGTAGTGTTCCCAACCACTACCGGCATAGGTGCAACATGGACATTTGACATGATTTTCGTCTTGTCCATGTTCATTTTTAAACCTACCTGTTGGGAAACTCTGTTTCCGAAAAGCCGGTTTCCGAAAAGGCTTCAGCACCGTAGACCACATACATACGCTCCGGCAGATTATACAGAAGACCGAGGAGTATAATCGGCCATTATGCCTGGCGTTTGTGGACTACGAGAAAGCCTTTGATTCAATCGAGACTTGGGCAGTGCTTCAGTCTCTCCAAAGGTGCCACATTGACTATCGCTATATCGAAGTGTTGAAATGTTTATACAATAAAGCCACAATGTCCGTCCGAGTACAGGATGAATGCACGAAACCGATCCAAGTGCAGAAAGGTGTAAGACAGGGTGACGTTATATCCCCGAAACTCTTCACCACTGCACTGGAAGATGTTTTCAAGCTTCTGAACTGGAAAGGACTGGGCATCAACATCAACGGCGACTACATCACTCACCTTCGATTTGCCGATGACATAGTCATAACGGCAGAATCCTTGGAGGATTTGAACGTAATGCTCAATGACCTCAACAGAGTTTCCCAACAGGTAGGTTTAAAAATGAACATGGACAAGACTGATAATCCTTACAAAACATAAACTTGCTTGTTTTGATTTTTCTGATGAGAAGTATAGTATTGTATTATATCATTAAATAATCAATACTTGAGAGTATAACTCTTGTTCAATGTCAATAACTTTTAAACCAGTTTAAGAGAAATTTAAAAATAAAGTTAAGATTATTTTCATCAAACACGGGGCATATGATGACATTACAAAAATTTTAGTTTCTCGCATTCCAGCTTTAGGGGCAGCAAATATTTTATATTTTTAAATATTTTAACAACACGGTTTGTATTACTACATATTATTTTACTACTAGCACTACTATAGTGAGAATTAAATTATTTTTATTTGCTATAAAAATTTAGCTTCAACTAATCTTCTCAGCTGCTATCCAGAAATTATTTAACTGAATAGAAACTTTTATCTAATAGCCAATCGCGCATTTTTAGCTCGAGAAAGAATCTCGTCAGTTCTCATATATACCTCGGAATCTTATTGTAACTAATAAACGTATATTCTATTAGCTCAACAATTATATAATCCGGTTTAAAAAATTATATTTTTGAAATTGTGAATTACCATTCACCCCAATAAAATATTACCAATCGCTCTTTTAAAATAGGACCGATTCCTACGCTAACTTATTCACAATGGCTCCTATAAAAACATTACTTATCGCCCGACTGAAATATCAGAAATGTTACCAAATACTTCACTATAACATACCAATGGCCCCAATAAAATGTACCAATGCAATGGCTCCATAAAAATACCACCAATCACCCAGTAAAAAAGCTAGCTAATACCAACCGCTCGGCCATTGTCGCCACATGTCCACAAAGTCAAGGTGTTATTGGTTCCCATGGGTATGGAAGGGCCCCCCACTTTGTAAAGCCAGGCGTCTTCAGGGGCCAACTTGGCAACGTCTTCTCCTCTCCATAGCATGGCGAATGACCCGGTTTTGGGCCACCATTGGTGCGGGAAGATTAGGATAATTTTCCCTAACAGCCCCATAGATATATGACCCATGGCGGTAAGCTTTTCTTGGGGCAAGTTTGGTGTGAATAGTGTCTCGTGTCTATAATGCAAAAATGCGCGTCACGAAATTTTATGGTTGCGATCAACTTCAATGCCTCTAAGTTTCAAATTCGGCCGGCACTTGTACACCATTTACAAAATCAATGAATAATCTAAATATGTATAGAAAAATACTAGAATTACATTTTTGCATTTATTTTAATTGTACAAAATCATTATTTTGGTATTAAGTGACAGCGTCAAATGTCATTTCATAGACGCCATCTTTGTTTTCAACGTCAAGTATTATCTGTTTCGTGCGTTTTATATGTTTTTGTACAAATAAACTAAACCAATGTTTACAAAAAGGTTAACTAAATCACTTTTACTTGATAAAGGCCTTTGCTCCAATACATTCGCGGAAAGTGTCTTTTCGGAAAATATTTTCCAAACAATACTACAGCATACAAACTACACTTCTTCAACATAACACTGATAAACCCAACGAAGTTTCACCGTCTCAATAAATTTTAATTTAAAAAACTTGCACTTGCTCCTCTGGTAGTATTTTTTATTATTTCTTCAGGGCAACAGCTACGAACTATTTATAAGCCATTTGGTTTCAATTCAAATGCGCTAAATTCTAGACGACTTTGATTTGTAAATAACTAAGACATTTAACATTATAGTTATAGACCGGACAAAGCAAACTAAATTATGATCTCAAACTTATTACCAATTGGTAATAAGTGACTCACTCAGTCTCACGTCACGTCACGCGGCCGTACAAGACATTTGACGTACCATTGACTTTCAAGATCAAAGTTTTTATATGAAAAGTTTTCCAATGCCCGCTCTATAACCTATTACTATATTAAAATCTCTCTGGCAAACAAACATAAGTGAAGATCAAAATAGCTTAGCTGATGTTAATTTCGACATTGTGTAATTAAAAAGAATTGTATTGATAATATTTTAACAATGACACAAAATGCATGAGAAATTCTTACCTTTCCTTGAGAACTCCCAAAGAAACTGTAACAATAACATTATCAGCTGTGTAAACGGCGCCATCTTTGGTTATCACCGCGACTTTCTCATTCGGATCCTGCGGCCATTTTACATTCGTCACCTCTGTGCTTAGTTTGATTTCTAACGTTGGCAGCCCTGGGCCGTCGTTGTATCTGTTCTAAAATTGAAAAAATAATCCGTTAAATCATTAGTAACAGTCAAAAAAGCAATGTTAACTCAGTTGTGTAGAGCGTCAGCCCTTGAACAATCGAGGTCTGGGTTCGATCCTGGCTCGTACCAATGAGTTACAATTTGTTATTTATGTACGAATGATAAAAATCATTACCGTTGGCTTTTCGGTGAAGGAAAACATCGTGAACAAACCTGCACACTCCTGATAATAAATTCAAAGGTGTGTGTGAAGTCTACCAATGCGCACTGGTCCCGCGTGGTGTACTATGTCCCATACACTCTGTAGGAGAGTAGGACTGAGACCTGCAGTGGGGACGTATGTAGGCTGTTGATGATGAGTTATTTATCAGATGTGGAAAGACCAAGTGGGGATCTGTGGTGCTGCATCAGATGCTGTGACTCACCAGTAATATGTCAAAGAAGGTCTTGTACCCATGGCGATGCCAGCTCATATGTTGATTCCCTTCCAAATCCTTGAACTTGCTCCACGCGCTGACCTCGTTCCAATCGCTGCTGGCCTCATAGTTGTTCATGAAGAGGTTGAGGAATGCTAAGAGTTGGGTATGGTAGTCCTCATCAGCCAGGACTTCTGGGTGCTTCTCTTTGAGGTATTTGTCCAGGCTGGAATGACCAAGGAGGTTTAAACCGCTTCCGTTGCCTAGAGAATTGGACTTATAATCGTGTTGTGTGTGGTGTCTGTCGTTTTCCGATTTTGTTGGTTCATCATCAGCCGGGAAACGTCCACTGCTGGACATAGGCCTCCCTCATGGTACGCCACATCGACCGGTCCCGAGCCACCTGCATCCAGCGACTCCCTGCGACTCTAACCAGGTCGTCGGTCCATCTAGTAGGGGGACGGCCTGGTAGACGTTTCCCGGTACGTGGTCGCCACTCGAGAACCTTTACTCTCCACCGGTTATAGTTAATTAGGCATTGGCTAAGTTATCTTTCATTACAGGAACACAATAGTGTCGTTAAAACAGCCGTTTGGAGGCAGACACGCGTATCAAGGCGTTTGTAAGATTTGGTCCGTACGAAGTTGTCTATCGCTTAACACTGGCTCGGCAATACCCACGGGTTCGGTACTCGACACTCATGAAATTTCAGTCATTGATACTCTGACACTGGCGTTTAGCATACCTACACATAGACACACGAGACAGTGTGTGTTTGCTGTATCGCATCACTATTTGCATCATAATTTTTAATAACTTACCTGACTCGGTTAAACAAGTCTCAAATAATTAAAGCGTTCAAAAAGAACTAAAAACCGACTTCAACTTTAAAAATCATTAGGGGTACAATTATCTGGATAAATATTTGGGTTTTTGTTGATTTTTCTCAAAAAGCACTCAATCAATTTCGATAAAATTTATATGGGACCTCCTCTGAAGTATATTCTACCAAACAAACAAAAATCATCAAAATCGGTTCACAATTTGCGGAACAAACATACACTCCTTTTTTGAACGACCTCCATCGTGGTCAGTTCTCGCACCGAACAATTCTCTAACGAAAATAGAAGCTCGATTGTAAAAACAAACTAAACTTTGCAGTTAAAAACATGATGATACAGAACATGTTGAAAACATCCGATCAATGCTTCAACTGCAAATGTAAGTTAGTAATCATATATTTAAAAAAATTTGTAGTAGATACACAAATTATGGTTTGCAGATGTATACCTAAAGTTGTGGTGTAAGACCTGACCTAGATTCTTAACAAATTTCAGAATTCTAGGTCAATAGAAAGTACAATAGGTTTTGATTCCTTGCATTCGCTAAGGAAACCATCTAAATAAATAGTTAGATTTTTTCACAGCTCCAAGGGATTGAATATTTCAGTATTTGATATTAATTTTAGCTTGATACCTCGACGCGTCCCTAAGGAAAAGGGCATTAGCCTTTAAGGGTTCTTTGAGTTGCGGAACCCTAAAAATATCTTTAAACCCTTACTTCTTCGTGATGTACACCCCCAGAGGTTCGTCGGAGGGCTCGCTGGGGACCTGCTCGATGACTTCCAGAACATACTCCACCAGCTCAGCAACGAGGGCCTGGTCAGCGAGGGTGCCGTCCGAGCGGTATACCTTCATTTCTAAATCCTGGGCCATCAGCGACACGTTGTTCGCGACCGCCAGGTCGTAGACGCGACTGGGGTGCGTGCCGTGGATCCTGAAGTTTCCAGAAAATATACTGTCACCATCAGAAACAATTTTCATGTGACTCTTAAGGCGATTTCGTTGACAATCTCTTCAAATGGGATAGCTGGCTTCGTGCGGTAACTATCTAAAAATAGTACATTGGATTGTGATGTCGCGAAATGTGTATTGTGAAGGTTTTTTTGTTATTGTTTAAAGCGCCACCTATTGACCATTTGATGATGATAAATTTCTCGGCATTACAATCCAAGTCTTATTAAAATCAGATATTCTATTTTAAACGATTATAAGAAGGCAGATCGTCAAAATATTTAGCAAAAACGGACGTATCTTTTTACCCGAGTTCGGCAAAGACCAAAAGGAGGGTTATGTGTTTGACCTGTATGTATGTACGTCTCTATGTTCCCTCGTAACTACTGGTACTAAACCGCTAAACCGACTTTAATAAATTATACGTGGTTAGATTCGTGTTGACTACTAGAGTGTCATAGGCTATATTAAAATTATCGGAAATCAAAATGGCGGATTTTGAACGCCAAATTGCGCGGTATGAAAAATCTTTTCTTTTCAAAACCTAGCGAGTCCTATCCTATCAAAATAAAGGATAAAATATAATAATACGCAATAATTTTTTAAATATAAATTTTGAATTATTTTTTTACACGTTATAATATTGTATACCGTAGAATAATTACTTCACTAATTGTAACATAAATTATATAATAATAAATTATTGTACGCCTTAGGCTAGGAAATAGAGATTCTAGGAATGTATCAAACCCAACAATATAACATAATAAAGAGTATTCATTCTATAGTTACCATTCAGCTCCAACTTCTACCACGCCGTCACCAAAGGGCACGGTGTTGACTCTACCACCGATGCGGTCCATGGCTTCGAGGGCCAGCACGCGCTTGCCGTGTCTCGCCAGGGTGGTGGCGGCGGTCGTGCCGGAGGACCCCAGACCGATGACAATGGTGTCATAGGGAGGAGGCATCACAGCGCTGAGGATAAACAGAGCAGGCAGGTGTAAACACACTTTAAGTTGAAACAATCTAATGATTTCTGAAGTCCAGGGGATTGTGTCTACATTCATGTTGGTGCATATGTTACCCAAGGGCAGGGGTCGGCTACCTTTTGAGTCGGAAGAGTGGAAAATTACAATTGTTTTTAAACAAGCATAAAAAATTTCTTTCTAGCAATGAATAGTGCGTGCATAAATTAGGATTTTAGATATAAAAAACTAATATCTGATAAGTTCTGATATTTATAATTAATTACTGTAATCTATAGAACAATCAAAGTACCCCCCTAGATTACACATAAACTTACTTCAACTTCAGAATTATGGCTACATCATGGAGGTGATGGTACTGCCAGTGTCAAGTAAAGAGACTGTACAATGTTAAAAAGGTATTAACAGAAAAAAATGAAATATCTGGGAAAAGGACTGGTTAAAGTTAGGTGGTGGAAACTACATACTTATATGAAAAATACACATATTATAATATAATACCCTACGTATTAAAACAGCAATACCATACTTACAACAATAAACATACTTAAACTTTTTAGTATATCTATATTAAAAAGTTTTAGCTGCCTTTGTTTTGTTTATTTTCACTCTTTCTATGAAACAAAAAACTAAATTGTTCATGGAAGTACAAAACTTTGTTTAAATTGAGCATACTTAAAAATTATGGAAAACTTTGCGTTGACGGTCTATAAATATTCACTCATGTAACATATGTCACACTGAGACTAATTTTGACTAATCAGATGGTAAATAAAGAAATTTTCCTCACTTAAAACCGAATTTGTACAATTTTTGTAGAGGTTACCTTAGATAAGAATAAAGTGTGACTTACTATTTAACTATCACAAATTTGAATTATATTTGCAAGAATAAGTCTTTACAAATCAAATAATATTGAAACACCACATATATTTAATTACAAAACCATAAAAATTCATTTAAAATACGACCATGGAAACTTACTACAAAATTTGGATTCAGTCCGAATCAGCAGCACAATCAAAAAACATTCATAATAATGTTTATATGTCAGAAAGATTTGATGCCTTTTTTCGAATGTATACATACATTCTTCATTCATACTTTGACCAAATAAAAATATTCGATCATAGATTCAATATCTTATTCAAGAAATGAACTGATAAAAAGCTTAATTTAGCATCATATTTGCTAGAAAATTAATATGTCAAGCTGTAAACTGCAAATCAGACATTTTACCAACTGGGCTGGTTCAGTCTTCTAAATTTGGCAACAAAATTCATTTTAACATCCTCATCTGCCAAAAGTTCAATATAAAATTATCCCGCGGGAACTTCGAATTCGTTCGAGTTCGATTGGGACAAAAACTAGTATTTTCTTTCCCTTTAACTACTCCTATACCAAAAATCAAGTCAGTCTGATTCCTCAATTTTGGAGGTTATTGGCATTGGCACCTGGCGCGTAAAACGACCGGACCGCTCCTCATAAGAACCTTGTTTATCGTATATACTGGGCTTATCAGTAGCTAATTATCAAGGTCAATGTCGTTCATTCAATTGGTCAAATGTCAGAGATCCTTGATAGTAATTGAACCCAATTGACTTGATAAACTTTAGCGGTAAACAAGGTAAGGAACATGCCATTTGACCAGATTTCAGTACGTACCCCAATGACCAGTATATTCCTACATAGACTACCACGCCATCGCATTTCCCATGAAGGTTGCCATCATTAACATGCTTCGCAGACAGAATGGTGATCGCAAAACCATGCTGTTGATTCATAGGGAAATGCTGCTGCTCGAAACATAATGATTTTGAACTTGGCCTTCATTTCAGTTGATGTTAAGCTGGTGTCAAAGCGCCCATACAAACGTAGTCCAGTCTTATTTTGAGTATTAAGCTATGAAAATCTATGAAATTTTCAAGACACAATCTAGAAACAAATATCTGTGTCGGTGGTGAGTCAGATTTTCGTTTAAATATATACTTCCAGAGTTACAGGGCGTCAAAGTATTGTATTTTTCGGTAATAAAAAGCCCCAACTTTGAACCTGTTTTACAAGAGTATGAATCAATTTAGAACAATTTGGAAAAACCACCGACATCTGAAATTTTATTAATATTGAAAAAATGGCTACATAATATACTGTATCCTTCAAATGATCCCTGGACTACGAAACATCCAAATAACGGGTAGATAACATCGCGTAATGTATGCTGTCTCACCGTACGCGCTCGGGTAGGATAGGGCTCGGAGAGGGACAGCTACAAAACAATGCAACCTTGGTCTCTTAAGAGACGTTGCTTGGATTGCCTGTGCACCAAGAAGCCTAAAGCTTAATTTGACGCGCATTTATCACAATAAAGAATTCCCGTGGGATGTTTTCAAAAAAACGATAGTTAACGCGATCAAAAATAACTAGAAACCTACTTCAACTGCCCTAAAAGTCTATAGCATTCATCCCCTAAAATATTCACGCTTAGATGTACCCTAGAATCTGCGTAGATATTTGGTTTTTGTTGATTTTCTCAAAAAGTACTAAATCAATTTCGATAAAATTTATATGGGACTACCTCTGAAGTATGCTCAATCAAACATGAAAATAGTCATCAAAATCGATTCATAACTGGCGGAGTTATCACGTAACATACGTACAAAAAACATACAGCCGAATTGAGAACCTACTCCTTTGTGTGTGGTACAGGATATCGCACTGATGATTCTCTATTTGAAATTGTTTTAATTTTTACATTCAAACTGGCAAAAGTAGCGTGGGGAGCCGCTGAAAGAAAACCACTAAAAGCCAGCCCTTGTCACACAGCTGTGTCCACTTGTGGCCTACCGTGATGCTGATCACTCACCTGCCACTAACAGCAACTGCTGCACAGAGCAATAAACCCAGCATCCTCGCCGGCACCGCCATCTTGGATAACTGTCACTACACTAGTGAGGTCTGAACGCGCGTTCGACCTTATATACTCGACATAATTATTATTAAAGCTAATCTAAAGTACAGTAGGACGTATATTGTCCAACCTCTGCCCAAGGCAGCAATTTTTTTGATGTACAGTCAAATACGAAAATATTTAACCACTTTTTTCCCGACTAGCCTAATAGTGGTATGGTTTAGTTTGGTAGTAGTTTAAGGTTTATATTTTCATGTTCCACACATTTTACCACTTTGGAAGTGCCTCTCGCGCAAACTATTCAGTTTAGAAAAAAACTAATTATTTTTATATATATTATAATGTATTGCTCACACTGTAAATTTTGCATTATACAAATTGAGATATATGTAACGGGATCCATTGGGAGAGAGCCTTATGATCTGAAACTCAGGGAAATACTATCTTGGACACCATTCTCACATAGCTGTTATATCATCATCATCATCATCATCAGCCGGGAAACGTCCACTGCTGGACATAGGCCTCCCTCATGGTACGCCACATCGACCGGTCCCGAGCCACCTGCATCCAGGGACTCCCCGCGACTCTAACCAAGTCGTCGGTCCATCTAGTGGGAGGACGGCCTGGTAGACGTTTCCCGGTACGTGGTCGCCACTCGAGAACCTTTACTCCCCACCGGTTATCGGTTCTTCGAGCGATGTGGCCTGCCCATTGCCACTTCAGCTCACTGACTCGTCGAGCTATGTCGGTGACCTTCGTTCGTCTACGGATTTCCTCATTCCGGATCTTATCACGTAGAGAAATTCCGAGCATAGCTCGTTCCATTGCTCGCTGAGTGACTTTGAGCTTGTTTATTCGTCCCACAGTAAAGGACCACGTTTCGGTTCCGTACGAGTATGTCATCACTGGCAACACGCACTGATCAAAGACTTTTGTCTTTAGACGCTGAGGTTATATACCTGAGCTGTTATATACCTACCCACAACTTATATACGCTATGTGATTTAAATAAAGAATATTTGATTTGATATTACGACATTTGTTTGAAGTGTCCGAGACCACACGTTAGCAATAAACCAGGGTTGCCAGGGTAAAGAAAAAAAGTATTCATATTTTAAAATTTATTAAAGCTACACTTAATCAATAATATCTTTGTACAGAATTACATATTACATAGTATATTTATAAATATTTACACTGAGCGATACAAGGTTTATCAGCAAAACATATTACGCACCTTTGACCTAACCTAACATACTATCGGAGGTATTTTATGTCAAATCACATAGTTTTAAAAAGGTATGCACTTGTCCTTCATTTCACCTGATGGTAAGTGACGATCAGTCCGGAGGGTAATGCGGCGCTGGCTCTGCTACCTTCATATCGAAACACAAAAGTGCTATTAAAACTGCTATTTGGCGACAGACTTAGGTAACATGGTATCTAGCCAGGCGGACATAGAAAATGTCTTACCGCCAACCAAACCGAGTACCGATCGCCCGCTGGGAATCGAACCTGTGACCTCCGTGAAACCCAATTGGCATTAGGCCACGGAGGTGGTTAGACAATACAAAGCCAATCTCTTTAATAGTTACTTTTAATTACATATACATTTTATTTTAAAAGCTGGATATCGATTTAATTGAAAATATCTTACACTTCAGTTCATATTAAACATATAGTACCGGTGTATTAACGCTTATAAAACCTGTATTATACCGATATTATATCAATTTAAAATGAAATTCGTAATAAACTGACATATGTCAGCCATTTTTGACTTTTCGACCAATCAACCTACAATCAACTTCGAAAATGACACATGTCAGTATATTAAGAACCGGTACTTATTATTTACACGTCAGTCCTTGAACAATCGAGGTCTGGGTTCGATCCCGGCTCGTACCAATGAGTTACAATTTGTTATTTATGTACGAATGATAACAATCATTACCATTGGCTTTTCGTTGAATGAAAACATCGTGAACAAACCTGCACACTCCTGAGAAGAAATTCAAAGGTGTGTGTGAAGTCTACCAATGCGCACTGGTCCCGCGTGGTGCACTATGTCCCATACACTCTCTGTAGGAGAGTAGGACTGAGACCCTGTAGGGGGGATATAAGGTCTTCCATTTATCCCTCTCGAGAGCCAATTCAACTGACCTTCTGCCGTGCTCGGGCTTCGCTATAGACTATCTTTTTCATGACCAGGTCAGTGGAACCGGTATACAGTACCACCGATATTTCAAGCTCCGAATCCGATTGTTTTCAAAGGTAGATGTGTAGAACCGGCAGCTACGAGTCCGTGGGAGGCTGCCACGTGACTGACCTCATCTTGCGATTGATCTCCTGGAGGATGAGGTGGCAGCGAGCGATCTGAGCGGGACGGAGCTGAGGCGTAGGGTCTCTGGTGCGGTCCCCGCTGTTCCGAGGAGGCTCCCGGGCCGCCCGGCGGAGCGCGCGGCGGCGGCGGGCACGCGCGGCCGCTGTGTCAACGAAAACTAGCTTAAGAGACTTTGTTGGTTAGACCACGTGGCCGCGTTCAAATTTGGATTGTTTTGTAGCTGTCCCTATCCGAGCCCTATCCTACCCGAGCGCGTACGGTGAGACAGCATACACTACGCGAAGTTATCCATCCGTTATTTGGATGTTCGTAGTCCAGGGATCATTTGAAGGATACAGATATTATGTAGCCATTTTTTAAATACAGTATTGTACGGTAATTGGCATTAAAACATCTTTGGCCTTTGGATTAAATTGTTTGAATTATATGTTATCTATGCTAAATAATAAGTTTTTGTGTGTGTTGTAAATAAAAACATTTTGATTTGATTTTTGATTTGAGTATACTAATGAAATTTCAGATGTCGGTGGTTTTTCCAAATTGTTCTAAATTGATTCATACTCTTGTAAATCAGGTTCAAAGTTGGGGCTTTTTATTACCGAAAAATACAATACTTTGACGCCCTGTAACTCTGGAAGTATATATTTAAACGAAAATCTGACTCACCACCGACACAGGTATTTGTTTCTAGATTGTGTCTTGAAAATTTTATAGATTTTCAGAGCTTAATACTCAAAATATGACTGGACTACGTTTGTATGGGCGCTTTGACACCAGAATACCCTCTTAATAATATATCAACAGAAAAAGAATATTGTTATAAAAATAATGAAGGCATTACATTACAGGCACAATGAATAATAAACGAGTTCAAAATAAACTAAAAACCGAATTCAATTGCGTAAAAAATTTGTTTTTTGTTGATTTTCTCAAAGAGCGATCAATCAATTTAGATAAAATTTATATTGGATCACCTCTGAAGTATATTCTACCAAACAAAAAAAGAATAGGCTTGTGTCCACTAATAACAAATGGCTTGGTTTATAGTTGCTAATTATAAATGAAGACACGAAGGTGAGAAAAAACCAGTCTATTTCTCAAAAAAGTTCAAGATTATTAATATTTTTAGAAAATGAATTCGAAAAAAATAGGCATTAGGTCACGTGACAACGAACACGAAGAACGCGGCGCAAGAAAGTGTGACGTCACGCCTCGCAAAACATCATTGTTGTTGACGTTTTCATATCACAGAGCAGGTTATTTCGCGAGCTGTGACGTCATTCAAGACGCCATGACACTATTCAGCGTTTTCGAGGGAAATCTAAATGGCTTTTTTAAAATACAAAATATGTAATGTAAATATTGATTTTTCTTTAAAATATAGTTTTTTTGGGATAAAATAGATATTAAAGTATATAATTAGCCAAGTTTTCAAATTTAGTCAACTAGCCTATTATTTAAATCGGTTCACTATTGGCGGAGTTATCACGTAACATACATAAAATAAAACATACGCGCCGAATTGAGAACCTCGGTCGGTTGAAAAATAGACGGCGTATATCGAAATTTAAACAGGGAAGGCGTACTCCACTTTAAAAAGCAGGCATTCATTGCTATAGGAAAAGATACGAACTGAATATTAAAGTTAGATTGAGGTTAAGCGTCTATCATCTATTAAAAAATCCGCTCAGAATGCTTCCATACAAAATCTTTGTTGCCAATTTTTTTAAAATAGAATTTATTTATTTATTTTATTTAAGAAGGTCACCTACAGGATATACATTAACATGAGCATGAAGACACAAATGTAACAGTATAGCTAAATGCTACCCTACTTACAGGCAACAACGACATGATAATAATAAAGTTATGAAATTAAAAAGAACGATAACAAAATAACAAAAGAATATTTACAGCTTATCAGATATTAAGGTTTTGAATTTAAATGTACTATTGTGAAAAATATCAACGTCACAAGTCTGTGTAGTGGTGAGTGGTGTCCAAGATTTGTCCTTGCAGTGGTTTCGCTGAATAAAAAGTGTTTACCAGGACGTGGTGACTTGGCTGGAGAATAGCTGGCTTTGTGCAGTAATTATCTAAAAAATAGGATATCGGACGAAATATCAATATATAACAGCCGTTGCGCAGCTAATGGTCCCTAGATGGCACTTTGAACAATAATAAAAAATAGTGTGAAAAATTTTGTGATTCACTGTGAAGTTGTATGTTAATGACACTCATTTAGCGACATTACAATCCGATGTCATATCTTTAGATAGTTACTGCACAAAGCTAGCTATCGTATTTTAAAAGATTATGGTAAAATAAATTTAGTATGAAACTTTTACCGTCGGAATCGTCATTTATTATTAGTATGTTGAAATCGGAGACCATAATAAAATGTAGCTGAGAATTTTCTAAATTGTTGATTTTTTTAAACCTATGAACTGACATAGGGTCATCCTATTTTCGGGTACAGACAATACTGCATGCCAAATTGTTTTAGGGTTCCATTCACACACTGAAGTTTTTATTTACATTTAAATATACACAAAAGGAAAATTTAACAAACTACAATAAACTAAATTATTTACAAAATAACTGACTTTAAAAAGGATAAGGAAAAAAAATCACAATGATTGTAAAACAAAACACACTGAAGTGTCTCAAATAGGACCCTATTACAAAGTATCTACTGTCTGGGTACGGAACCATATAAAAGTTAAAATGGACCAAGTGTGAGTCGGACTCGCGCATGAAGGGTTCCATTCAGAATATGGATATTTATCAAACCTGCACACTCCTTAGAAGAAATTGAAAGGTGTGTGTGAAGTCTACCAATCAGCACTGGTCCCGCGTGGTGTACTATGTCCCATACACTCCTAGACATGTATAGGCTGATGATACTACAAATTATATTTTTCACTCACCACTTTCTTTTTCCTTGCCCTTGTAGTCTTCAGAGCCGGACAGTGATCTCTTCTTCGGTGACTGCAATGTTTAACATTACTGTTATTTATTCATACTGTACAGTTGGTACACTTTTTTTTATATTGATGATAGACCAACACTTGACCTCAATCTCACCTGATGGTAAGTGACGATGAGGTCGACGATGTTACGTGTTGGTCTAGAAGGTGCCTATTTACTCTTCTTTTGAAGATTCCTGGCCACATGTATGTAATAAGAGGAAGATTTTATATATGTAAAATGCTACTATCAATCAAAGCAAGTGTCATGAATGCGCCATAGCATACTCACACTGTCTCGTGTGTCTATGGGTTGGTTTGCTAAATGTCAGTGTCAAAGTGTCTATGATGGACAGTGTCACGAGACAGGGCCAAAAGTGATAACTGACTATAGTGTCTATTCTTCCTTTTTTTCTTATATTTACAGGGCAAAATCCATCTTTTCATTGGTGGAATACATTAATTGAAATACCGAACGCATGTGGATTGCCAAGCCAGTGAAGTGAAAGACATTATGACTAACTCCAACACTGAGAATCAGAGACAACATGGGAATTGAACCAGTGACCTCCAGATTGGAAGTACAAATATGCCATACTAACTACTAGGACATGGAAGCAAAGGATGTAAATGGATATTTCTAAAAGAATCTGTAAACATTCATCCTCAACTTCTTCAACCATTTGAGTGCTCGCTAGCTGAAGTTATCCTTTATGGTGGGGAAAAAAGTGTCGCAGGCCAGTTTTATTCTGACTAACAGGCCTTCCACAGCAGCCCCAGAAGCCTAGAGCCCTGCGTTTTTGTTACCGCAGATGACCCGAGTAGCCAGGCTGGATTAGATATAATACATTTAATTGCTAACACCTGGACTTGAACATGGATGGGACACGGCGAGAAGGACTAAAGATAGATAGACTATATTTAAATACAGTGTAAACTCTATATAACAACACTCAGGGACTGGCATATTTTGACATTATAGTGTTGTCGTTAAATGTAGATAAGAAAAATCTATCCCAATTTGTATTTCTTAAGAAGATAGTGAGTTTATTACGGGCTAGGATAATAAAGCGACGAAAGAACTTACACATCTGCACAGTTCGTACTAAATTTGGCAACTTGAAAAGTACTTTTAATTACATTGTATTTAATTTTTGTCAGTGTAATGCTATATAGAGTGTATCATTGTATGGAAGACAAGATAAATCAAAAAAATATGTATGCGACTGTTGGTTTTCGAAATAAAATATGTGGTACTGACCCTCCGCTTCTGTTTCTGATAGTGTTGCGAGTCGTAAAACTGCGGCTGCGAGCGTCGCACACGGCCCGTGCGTCTACGCAAGTCCTCTACGGCCGGCAGGTGGTCTGCGGCCCGGCGTGCCGCGAAGAACGTATGTCCGCATTTACAAGACTTTGATGCTACTGCCACCTGTAAGACCATTAGAGTTTTTTCATACCCACACTAGCGGCTTATAGCAGTTTATGCTTGTGTTGTTAAATGAATGTCCCTCAAGTGTATCCTTACAGTCTACAACATTACATAGGATTATATCACTGCCTACCTATGGTTCCCACTTCCCCCCCATGGTAAATGGGAGATAGCGCAAAATCGAAAATCAACCATAAGGTCACCTACTAATGGGAGGACGGCCGAGTGAAGCCCGACCGCCCGGTTTTGGAATACACCACGGACAGCGCCATGCAGTGAGTACGGGTAGCTGAGGGCTACTTTGAGTAGTACGACCAGTAGTACTCATGGCAGAAGCGCTTGAATGCTCGGAAGTTGCGGCGCGTTGAGACGAGATCGCCGTAGTAGACCGGATGACCACCCGAATCGATACCGTCCAGCATGAACTCGCGTTCCTGACTCCACAAATTACATTCCCACAAGATATGATGCGCAGTTTGCGACTGCGCCCCGCATTCGCACTCCGGTGACTCGACCAAACCCATGCCGTGAAGTTTCCCGCGGAAGTTACCGTGCCCGGTCAAAAATTGCGCTACGCAGTGGTCGACCTCCAGCCAGTGGAGCGCCAGTCGAAGGCGGACGTCGGGAAAGAAAAGAAAGAGGTGCCTCCCTTTTTCCGAAGAGGACCATCGCGCCTGCCAATCGTCGATGAGTGACTCCCTCACGCGCCCCCTATCAAAGAGCCGCTCGGTACGCGCTCTTTCCCCCAGACCGAATTCAGACCACGACATATTACGCGACTCGAAAAAGGAACCCGCCTGACGTTGCAGTTCAAGGTCGATGGGCAAGACGCCCGCCAGTACCGGCAGAGCGTCGGTACTGGTGGTGCGATACGCCTTGCATAGAAATAGTAGAGCCATGCGTTGGCTACGGAGCAGTCTGCGACGCACTGCCACCATGGTGGCCCTGTCTACCCATACGGCCGCACCGTAGCAAACGCTAGCGACGAAAGTGGCGTAATAAATTATTCGTAGGACGTGGAAGCGTAGACCCCAGGTGGACCTGGAGACCCTGGCTAACATATAGAAATGGTTCTTGGCGGTCTCGCAAATCGCCTGGGTGTGCTCTCCGA
Source organism: Carcina quercana (assembly GCA_910589575.2). Lineage (NCBI taxonomy): Eukaryota > Metazoa > Arthropoda > Insecta > Lepidoptera > Depressariidae > Carcina > Carcina quercana. The sequence goes on from OU342452.1 coordinate 7,159,043, forward strand.
ACGAGAAGTTCTTCTCAAGGAGCAATCCGAGATATTTGACTGCTCTCTCGTGTTTCATGGGGGGGAAGTGGGAACGTCTTTACCACTCCACCCTATTTCTTTATTCTAAACGAGTCTGGGGTCCCAAGATAGCTTTAGAGTCCGTAGGAAATTCATCCACCTTCAGTGGACGCGTTTCAAGTGTACCGCTGTAGATCCTGGCTAAAATAAAAAACAGGAATAACAGTGGGAGCGGAGAGGAGGTGGGAATGCCTACCTATGGTACACTTAAGTACATAAAAATGTATCCACTGTTCTACCATGTCACATTCAAGCTTAATTGTTCTTATGCAGGGTTGGGGTGCACAAAAGGCACCGCTAAGACGGGACTTACCTAACCAATAAAATTATCCTACGAACCTGCATTTCACATTTTGGACAACTCTTGGCTATCATCTTATTTTTGCCCATTTTCTTTTTCTTCACAGTCAAGTATATCTTAAGATTATCGATTACCACCCGCAATTATCCATAGAACTAAAATGTACCATTATAAATGTACGAATGTAAAATGTTTGGAAACAAAGAAAATTAATTAACTTCTAGATTTCTATATATTTTACTCTATTTTACTTAGATTTTACAATTTTTTATGACTTATCAATTTTTTAAAAATATTTTGCAAAAATTAAAGACCTTGACTACTAGCTCGACAATAGATAATAAGTAGTAAGCAAATCGAGTAAGTTACAACTGTCACAGCCAGACACTTCGATTCATCAGCTTTGTTTGTTCATGTTGTGGTTCATAAAGAGAATATTATTATACAGCGGTACTCTGTGATTTTAGCATGTTGACAAGGATTCTTGGCGCGAACTTGAAAAATGGTGGTTCATTGCAATTTTAGTAATTAGTTAATAATACTGTTATGTGTGTTTTTATGTTATAACCATGATTTCATGCAAATAAAGACTATACTATACTAATAGTGTGATACCGTGCAAACAGCACAGACTACTTAGAAGACACAAGTGTCACGGACGGTGTTATAGTGTCAATTACGCAAAATTGTGAGGGTTTCAACGCGATCGAAAGGGTTTACCTTACCGTGTCGAGAGACATTCGGCATATGGATTCTTTCGAATCATGTTGAAACCAAGACTGACCTTTGAAATTCTCGTCAAGAATCGTCAAAAAAAAGCGATAGAATGTACACATTATACATTTTATTGAGAAAACTGCAGAAGAAAATGAGAAAGATATATATTCAGAGTAGGCTGTATGGCTTTGTCCCTTTGCCTTGCCATTCGGGAGAATAAAAAAAAATTGTTTGACATTGACAATATTGAAAGTTTGAAAAGCATAAAGTTGCCTCAAAAGTGTAAATAAAGTAATTTATAGAATTTTACTGTTAACGACGCACCGTAAAGGTAAATTAATAAAAGAAAATGGAGAGTGACGATAGTGACAGCGATCACAGTGACGAGCTAAGCTACGAAGACTCGGTGAAGAACGATGATAATGAGACATCGTCACAGCGGTATATCTGTGATAGTTGCAGTAAACCTTACAGGTCAAGGACCAGCGCTATTAAACACATAAATAGTTGCGTAAAACGAAGTCAGCTCACATTACGATGCTCATGGTGTAACTTGGATTTTGTCAATCGTGGCAACCTTGCAAATCATGCTCTACGTGTCCATGGAGATCAAAGGTATACGAGTCAGAAGTTTTATTAACATAAAATTTAGCAGAGGTATATTATAATGGTGTTGACAAGTCAGTGAGCTGTAGTGGCATTGGGCAGGCCAGATCGCTCAAAGAACCGATGGGGAGTAAGTGTTCTCGAGTGGCGACCACGTACAGGAAAACGTCTACCGGGCCGCCCGGCCTACTAGATGGATCGACGTCCGATTAAGGTTGCAGAGACTGGTTAATATGTCTTACCATGGAGGAGACCTATGTCCAGTAGTGGACGTTTCCTTTCCATATTAAGCCTTGTATACATTTTGCGAAGTAGCAAATTCCAGAGACAAGTGCAGGTGTTAAGTTATTATTGTTTAGACCTTGTAGACAAGTAATAAGTGATTTGTGTAAGTACAATAATACTTTTTACTCAAACATGTCCACACGGACTAAACTAATCACTTGACACCTGCACTTGTCACTTGCTACTTCATATAATGTATAGTCCCTAAAGCCTCAGAGACTAAAATGAAAAAATATTGAAAAGGTACAGGGGCCCTGTTTCATAAAGCGACAATTCATAATAAACGGTGACATAGGCCAGTTATTTTTGGCCGATGTTTCATAAAATCGGTTTAAAGAATATTTATTTTTCTCAAAAGAAATTGACATTTCACTTATAGAGAAATTAAGACTAATAATTAATGTGTAAAAACCAACAGTAAAAAGGCATGCAGAAATTTAGATTTATACATTTTATAGACTAAGTATTTATATTTAACAAAATAACAACTAATATTTATTCTTAAATGTGTTTTAACAGTTTTGTTTTGAATTCAGATAGTTTACGTTGTTGTAGTTCCCTTGGAAGACCGTTAAACAGTTTAACACCTTCAAACAAAATACTCCTCTTTCCGTAGTTGGTTCTAGGTCCTCACAGTTGTAAATAGTTTTTGTTTCGTAGGTTATGGTTGTAAGTTTGTTAGTTTAGTACAGTGTTTGTGTGGATGTCTTTTGTTAGATTTTTTTTTATTAATATACAGGTTTTAAATTTATATGTTTGAGTTATATTGAGAATCTTAGAAATCCTCTACAAATCTAAATAAATTGTAAATGAAGCATTGCTATGTGGAAAAATAACAATAAAATTAGTTCAAATTAACATAACATAAAATCTTTAAATTCACTAATTTTGTAAATTGAATAATTATTAAATTAAATGGTTTTACTCAACTCAATAGCTATTCATGTTTTTTTATGTTAGTGCCCATTGATTGGTCGAGAAGTCGAAAATGGGCGACATTAGTCAGTTAACTACAAATTGTATTTTCATAAAACACAGTCCAGTCCTTGATATGTACACTTGAATGCAAATATTGTGTTGCTTTTAAAAGGTACTTAATTTGTATAATTTTATTTCAGTTACAAATTAGCAAATCAAAAGAAAATATGGTATAGACGATTCAAGTGTGATGTATGCTCCCAAGAATTTCCAGAAATGCACAAGCTGAGGTATCACATACGGCGACAACATTTCAATCTGCAAGGTAATATCCCATACGCAGAATTTAAAAAAGTAAACCAAGTATGGTTTGAAAAAGTTCGTAACACAAACAAGATATTGGAAATAAAAAAGACTGGTCCTAACACATTGGTAATGAGAAAACTGGATGACAACACAGCGATTAAAGTACACGATGTACCAACGGAAACCATAGATTTGAGAGATATGTACCCAGTAAACTATAGGACAAACATTAAAATTGTATATGTAAATTGTAAAGTTTGCAATCAACGTATGATTAAACGGGACTATAAAAAACATTTAGAAGAAGTTCACTTGGATTTACGGAAATATAGTTGTAACAATTGTAATAGAACATTTAAACGGGCATATATTTATTTGCAGCATGTTTGTAGTAAGACTGGTGTTAAAGTCAGGGGCGTAAAATATGCTAGAGATAATACGTTCAGGATAGCTAGTATTCAAAGTTTGCCTTTGCCTCCATAATAATAGAAAATGATTATTATTATATACATACATATACATACTTAAGTTAGTCCGATCCATGGACAAGATTAAATAATTATAAATAAAAAAACGTTTATGACATGTCATTAAATATAAAAAATATCTAGATGTCAAAAAAATATCGTGCAGTACCTTAAGAATTTTAATAATTAATTTTATAGACATACGAATACAATCACAATTTTGTTTATTTTCTTGAGATTTGATTATAATTTTCACAATATTTTATTTAAGGTTGTTTATTAGGGAACACATTAGGTTTCGGCACCCCCTTCATATCTACAAGTCGTAGGTAGGTGCGCTGTTATCACATGCGTTTGGCATGCGATATTGTGAAATCCGATTTTGGCACAGCTTTATAATGAAGAACGTCATTATTGTTGAAGTCTTAAAATTGTTAAAGATAATGCCTAGGGCCTGTTTCATAAAGCGACAATTTGCCATAAACTGACAAATGTCAGCCATTTTCAACCAATTAACGGGCACCAAGGACGAAAGTTAGATGACTTTTTAACTGACTTCAAAAAAGCAGGTTATCAATTCGACCTGTATGTATGTTGTAATATTTCCAGAACTACACAGTTTTCGTATATGTTAGCGTGACTGATGGAATTGGAATCAGAAAACGATATACATCTTAAATTTGCCTTAATAAAAGTAGACTATTAGGAAGTTGAAGTCGGTTTCTAGTTCTTTTTGAACGCGTTAACTTGTGTCAGTTTATTACGAATTGTCGCTTTGTGAAACAGGCCCCAGAAAATCGATGGTCAGATAAATTCCGACCTCTCGATTCTCGCCGCTGAGGCCGGAAAGCTCTCGGCGCAGGCGCATTACATGTGAACTCACTACTTGTTTGATCGGTATAAAAATAAAGTTACTTTTTTCGACACCCTATCCCAATACAAAAAATCTAGTCATTCTGACTATCCATTACGATGTTACTGAAAGCGAAACAAACATATCACATTTATAATGCTATGGATTAATTACCCTTCAGAGCATAATGTGCAAAACCCAAAATGTACACGACTCTCAAAACATACAAATAGTAAAATGTACAAGGCACACATATACTATTTTTACTTTTAACTGTTTGTAGTTAAAAATCACAAAATCTAATCAATCATTAATAGTTTATATCTTCGGCTATTAAAAAAACATTTGAAAACCGTCACATTGGTTCAGAATCATCCGACTGACCCGACAGCAGCTTTCAGGGTAAAATGTGCCAAATGCAAAATGAAAAGTTGGTAGTGAACATTGCGTCACCAACTGAATCGTGGATTCGGTTCCCGCATCACATATATTTTGTTAGTTATAATATAAGCGTAATAGTAATGTATACCTAATCCCAAACGGAAAGCTACATCATTGCGTCGCCGTGAAAGAGTCCTTAGTCCTTTTTGTACATTTGCGTTTTGTGCTCGGAAGGTGCTGCATTTAATTAGATGCGAGGTTTTGTTTATAATTAAATTTATAAATTTTACTGTTCTAAAATGAAGAGACACATACGTTACTGGGTATTTGACCCTGTATTATATATTACTTGTATAGTCTTATTGACTATTTATATTTAATTTATATATTTTGTTCAATATTTATCGTTTTTTTACATCACAACACCGCGCAAAAGAGATGTTTCAAATCTTGCCCGCACTTGTACACTATTTAATAAATCAAGGAATAATCAAAAGACATTTCGAAAAATACTAGAATTACATTTTTGTTTTGTTTGAACAAACACATTCTTTTTACTAAGCCTAGCCTACTTCTTGCCTGTTAGGTGCGTTTTTAATGTTTTGTACTTGCTAGACCAAAATATTTTAAAAAAATTGTATTTAATTCACTTTGATTTTATATTGACCTTTTGAAATAAGTGGTGTATGTACAAGTACAGGCCGCGGCTCCATACATTAACGAAACTTGTCATTTGAAAAATTGTGGTTTAACTTTCAATTTCAGTAATTTGGTAATAATATGTGTTTTTTGCTCTATAATAGTGAGGCATTCTGTAGATCGGTATTAATATCAATGATAAAATTGAGAGGGTTTCGCCGCTATCGAAAGAGTTTGCCATAATGAGTGTAGCCGTGGCATATGGATTTTTTCGAATGGTGGTGGAACCAAGGCTGACCTTTCGTATTATCGTTAAAATCCATTGTCCACCCAAAATACATTGTGTGCAAACATTTTATTAAGAAAACTTTAAAAATGGCTTTGGCCTTATCTAAAATTCAAGGAATGTTAAAACATACACCAAATCTTTGGATTGCATGTTGAAATTCATCTTGCTTGCGTACGTTCTTGAAATGCAAGGTATTTATTTATAAACGCCACAAGATTGAGTATCTCTTTGAGATAACTACGAGCTAATGCATCACTTAAGTAGCGTTTATATATATACTTTAGGTGTGTACATATTTTATATGTGTAATGTGTTTTCACTTTGCCTTGGATGATAAGCGTGATTACCCAGAAGCCTCAGATTAATGAGGTTCTCTGGTAATGGTCTCTGCTACCTTTCATAATAGAACACAACTGTTGTAGACTAAGATAATTTTGTGTTAGCTAGTAGCCTGACCTTGATAGATGTAACAGCGAACTAGATGGTTTTGGGACCTCCAGAATTACCTATTTAAGTTTAGGTTTGTAACAATAATTTTCGTACATTTGCAATAAATTATGAGTGGAATAAATTGATATATAAGTACATTATGTAGTTTTTATTTATATATAAACAACCTATTTTCCCTTGTTAGCGCATACATCGAAACCTGCCTTCGTAATAAACTGACGTATGTCAGCATTTTTTGACTTGTCAACAATGTCAGTTTATTACGAATTGTCGCTTTATGAAACAGGCCCCAAATTGTCAGCCATTTCACACTGGCATCACCTCTTGTGTGTTTGTATTAAAGGCACGAGTTACTGGTCATGAAATAGAACAGCATTTCATTCACTCGCACTTGACATTCCCTGTACACACGCCACACGGACTTAGCCCCGTACATACACATCTTGCGAAGGCGTTAACAGTTCGATCTCGATATTTTCTGGTTCATTAAGAAGGATAACTAAATCGCGACCTGAAGTACAAAATGAATTTTTAATTTCAAAGGTTCAACTTCAGAATTATGGCTACATCATGGAGGTGATAGTTCTGCCAGTGTCAAGTAAAGCGACTGTACAATGTTAAATAGGTATTAACATAAAAAGGTGGAAAAGATAGAAGACTGAAGATATGAAAAATACACATAATACAATACCCTACCTATTAAAACACAAATACCATACTTACAACAAAAACAACATAAATACTTAAATAGCCACAAAGGTTAATTATTATTATTTATGATGACATTTGGGGATTTGATTTCGACTTGTTTAGAAGTAAACCTCTTTTTTTGAGTTGGCAGCTCTGAGTTATTCTAGAGTAAAAGTAACATGAAAAGAACAATGGCGCGTTTTTCTGCTTAACTTAAATTTATTCAATTCATAATTTCATTGGTGTAATCCAGTGATAGAAGTTAAAACTAGTTACGTTCTTCTCGACTATCCATATCGTCTCATTCCAAGCGTCGTATACACGGAAAAGCGAGTTATATATATAATTCAAAATGGATTTTAGTAAACTGCCTCCTGAACTATTTCAGAAAATTTTGAAATATTTATCCCCTCAAGATCTAGTGCAGTGCCAGAGCGTAAATATCCAGTGGCGGAATGTAGGACGCCATGTGGAAGAACTGAAATGGAAAGCAAAATGCATGAAAGACTTTAAAGATACTTTCGAAGATGCTAAGCGAAAAAGTCAGTTGTCTTGGAAGGAACTTTACAATTCTTTGAATATTTGGTGGCAAATAAAAAACTCAGATATAATAGACGTTTACGAGTCAGAGTATCTCGATGTGAGTAGTATTTTCAGGTGGTCCGATCGAAAAAGGAGGTTTTATATGCTCGAAAATGGAATTATATCCTACCCGACATCAACTGGTGACGAATATTCGCGACCAGGTTACTTTGATTCGATATTCTATTACAGCAGCGATTGTTTGTCAAAAGTGAACCAAGTAGACTTTGATTTCATGTTCTCAGATTACGCTGAAAACGACAAGTTGATTGTCCTGCAAGATAGAGATGAAAACTTACGCATTCTAGACAAGAGGACGGACTTACTATACACCGTTGGAAAAATACAGCAGTATGAATATGGCGACTATTCAGTGGTGATGCTCCTAAGAGATAGGGTTTATTTTAAAACCGCTGATAATATGCTCTGGGTGTCTAAAGTAACCGATAACAACAATAAAAAAGAAATTACGACTGAAAAGATGGACTTTATTAAAGATCACGACATGCGAATCTTTTCCCATGTTCACGTAGCTATAGCACAAGTAAAAGAAAACCAAGTTAACATTTTAACACTACGCGGTTACATATATGCTATTATTGACAAGAAAGTTGAATACATATGCCAGATATGGAAAGGGGATAACCGTGATAAAGTATTGAAGCAACTGAAAGATAACGGCTTTGACTGGAGCTCGAGGGAAGTTTATGAATGGCTCGGACTGAGAGATTTTGTCGAAGGAGATCACGTTGAAGTGACTAAATTGAAAAACGCTACTGTGTTCTCATATGGCAGATTCATTGTCATCGGTACTTCGAGGAGAGTTCTGCATTTCTATGTCAATCCGTTCAAGCCTAACGGAAACTTGAACTTATATAATAAAAGACCTAACTTCAAGATTGATTTGAATGAATACTACCCTTTATCAAGAAATGATATGTATCGATCGATTGAGCAGATAGACGTGGTTGAAATTAAAGACGGACACAGAGTTGTTGCATTGTACGGCTCGAGGCTTATAATCATTGAGATGAGTTACAAACGGTAAGCTACAAGTTACAATTGTAAGGTTATTTCTACAAATTCTACCGATAGGGATGTTTTTCGTATGAATAACAATATGTTGTGTTTAAAGATTATAAAATATAAGTAAGCCAGTGCTTCTCACTTGAGGTATGGGATAGATGTGGTGGAAGTGATTTAAAATGGAGTCATCATTGCTTTACTAGATGACAATATAATTGCTACATATGAAGCTATATATTTTTAGAATTAGCTAATCTAGCTGTACTATGTGATGGTTGCAGCTTATCTAAATATATAGCTTCATGTAAGTAACCAAATGTACTAGAGCTCAGACTGGAGTACATTATAGATTAGGTGTGTTGTTTACTTGAATCAAAACAAGATCCTTTCAAACGATGTATCATTTTACTATAATCCTTTAAAATACAATAGCTGGCTTTGTGTATAGTATATAGTATCATTATTATGTTACACAAAAAATAACTGCAACAACAAAATTTTATTTAAAATACTTTGTTTAAATTACAGTACCTGCACGCTATGTTTGCCCCGCTGAAGTTAGTCTCTCCGGAATTTCGCACACGCATATGTGAATTATTTTCGATAGTAACTATTCCTAGATGACATAAAACACTAGGAAATTTCTTTCTACCTGCAAACTTGCCTTGCCTCCCACTTATATGTTAATAATTGATACCTTGTAGCTAACTTCAGAGGGGCAGACTTAGTTTGCGAGTACAGTACTTACAGATGTGCCATTTTTAGATATTTCTTTTTTATGTAAAATGGATTTTGGGCTTGGCCTCTATCCTACCTGATGGTAAGTAACTATAGGTTATAACTATTAGTTACCAAATGCCATTTTAGTGTATAATGTAATTGAATATTTGTTTTGTTATAATTAGCAACTATGTCTACTTTGAAAACCCTGATACTAGTTTAAGAAATTATAATTTGTTGATTATTGAATTGTTTTCCTTTAATCATTTTCTGATTATTATTTTTAGTTACCAAATGCCATTTTAGTGTAAAATGTGATTGAATATTTTTTTTGTTATAATTAGCAACTATGTCTACATTTAAAATGTGTCTGATAGTCATTTAAGAAATTATAACTTGCTGATTATTTAATACATATTTTAATCATTCTGTGATTATAATTTTTAATTACCAAAACTAAGTGCCATTGTAGGATTTAATTTAATAAGTTTCTTTTATCTTTTTTGTAAAACTCTGTAGTACAACTATGTCTACTTTAAAAAGTGCCTTATAGATCTGTCTGTCTGTCTCAAGACATTTTTGTAAGATTGAGATGAAAAAGATATGAATAAGATATCTAAATTGATAATTTAATTCCATTATTGAATACTGTATCCAACCAAAACAACAGGTTAATTGTTTTGTCAAAATTGTATGTGTTTTAAACTTGATCATGACATGGTATTCCACTAGCGATACCTATCAGTTGGGAAACTGGAATTTTTCTTTAACTCTTGTAACTAGCAGTAAACAAAACTGGTTTATTCATTTGACTGTGAACTGATTTTAATGCAGCTATTTTCTTATTAAATCATGCTAGTCCCCAGATATGCTTATGTTAAGCTGTTTTATGGTTAGCTATCCTAATAAGTGTAATGTTTTGTTGTCAACAATTGGAAATATATTTTATTTTCTTTGATTCTTCACTCACAAGATTGGCCTAATTTCAACATGGTTGCAATTTGGTTGCAATCCACGAATTAGATTTATATAAATAAATAAAAATTATAATTAATGGATCTCAAACGATGAGTATTTTCCTAATGTGATTAAAGCATTTTTAATTAAAATGTTGTCTTTTATTTATTCTCTTTGTCACGTGTCTACTACAACAGCAGAATTTCGAAAATAATACACGCACAGATATTCTGTCTGTAATGTTTGAAACAGTTAGAAATTGCGGAGCTAACTTCAGAGCAAAGAATCTTCACGCGTGGTGCACTAAAAAACAAAACCCCCTTAGGATATCTGGTATCTGTCGGACCAAAATTAAATCTTTGGTCTGACCATATGTCACAGCAATTATATTATTCACTTGGGTTGGGATAGGATTAAAAAACGGCCAAGTGTGAGTCGGACTCGCGCTCCAAGGGATCTGAACGAAAGAACAGGTATTTTCTTTGCAGTATAGTATTTCGTATCATGAAAAATATGTGTAAAATATAATTGCCCTCTGTCTTTGGAGACTCCAATGTAAAAAATCTAAAATAATCAACAGGAATTTGTATAAATATTACAGAAAATCATAAGCGATGTCTTTATTTAGGTCTTCTAGCATAGTTTTCGAGATATCATCACAGACTATGTTGGATATAATCAAAGAACCTTGATATTGTCTTATACCCCTCTTCTAGGCTTCTAGGTATTAGGTAGGTTTCTTTTAGTGCGAAGCGAATTATTGTCTATGACAACGGAATTGCTTTCGCTAACTATTGAATTTTATTTGCAAATCTCTCACTGAGTCAGATCAATCTCGTATCTTAATCTCGCTGACTCGTTCACTGGGTTTATATTTATGCATTTATTATAAACCTCTAACTAATAATATAATCCATTAAGCATCCAAATAAGTCATTAAAAGTTGCTTCAATTTTATTTTGGTAAATCGAGAAAGCAACAAACACAATCGATTATTCGATGTTTTCGACAGCACTCATTTTATAGCGCACCAATACATGTCAATTATTGAAAGCGTTCTATTTTTCATTGTTTCTTTGTTTTTATCGTTATAAAACGACTTACGTACTAAAACGTAGTGATATGGTCCTAGTTACGTACTACTGGCCTATAATTATTTTATATTATATTATTTATTTTTTATATTATTGCATAAATTGATACTTTGTAGTTCATGTGAATATTAATAAATTTCTACTAAATTAGTGTATTCTTAAATAAATTACCACTAACTTATACAAGTTTAAGACCAGACGATTGAAGCTCGAATTGCCAAAACGTTGTTTCAGAAGATGCTGCATCTTTAAGATTCCGCTGTATTATGTCCGCTCGCGGAAATGCGTCAAAGTAAGGAGATTTTTAATATGACAAGGTTCCAACTCAGGTGGGAGCCATTCGTTATGTGATGTGTTGATGCTTTATAATTTTACATTTCGTGTTGATTCTACTAGGTTCTCGTGAGTGAATTTATGATTAATATAGCTAGTTCAAACGCATTTTCTAAGTGCACATTGTGATAAATGTAGTTTAAAACAAACTTCCTGTCGATGAATTAATAGGTAAGCTGCAAATCTTTGGATTTTATTTCAGAACCATGGTATGCGATGCAATACCAAGGTTGATTTTTTTTATTCTGCCAGTTTTTGTGTGCGAGCAGTTTTTTATATATAAAAAAATACTGACATTATACGGCATTATCCGTATTCTTAATAAATTCTCAAAGAAACGGCATACCTGTTTGAATACCTATAATGCCTACAAAGAAACCACCTCGAAATCATGCTGTCCTTGTTCAGTTAAGACGAAAACCATTGTCTCTGTCCTTTTCTGATGCCATGGTATGTACCTTGTAGCCTTTTTAACAAATTACAATAATAAAAAGATCAATATTTCCTGTACACGTAACGAACATAAACTTATTCTTTTTGATAGATAAGTACCACAGATTAGGATAAGTACAGAATATTTATTTTACTTATAAATTAATTCAGCCATATTTTTGAAACTGCTAATAATTGGTTCTCATTTCACCTTTTCAAAGAATTAATGATGTTGGTATGAATAAGATAGTCCACAAATTTAGTGCTTATATTGGTGTAGTAGTAGGATTGAAGCAGACAGCTCAGTACACAATGTACACAAACATGTACATACTTTTATCAGTTGTGTAAGTCCACTGGTTGGATATGAAGGATAATTGAGATACAGGAATAATCTAGGCAACTAAGGAAATAGGCAACAATCAATGTATTAACAAAACTCTAATTTAATCACCAACATATTTGGGCTAACTTATTTGGTTTTATAGAAGATACTAAATTTCAATTTTCATTATTCCATAGGTTTGCCAACTGATCTATACAGCAAATGCATAAATACATATATATGTACAAGAACTTGGACTCAATAAAGGGCAAACACATCTACAATAATGAGTACATTTGATTTCACATCACATCCAATCAACATCTATATGTTCCCACTGCAGGTCTCAGTCCTACTATCCTACAGAGAGTGTATGGGACATAGTGCACCACGCGGGACCAGTGCGGATTGGTAGACTTCACACACACCTTTGAATTTCTTCTCAGGAGTGCGCAGGTTTCCTCAAGATGTTTTCCTTCACTGAAAAGTCTGTGGTAATAATTTTTATCATTCGTATATAAATTCCAAATAACAGATTGTAACTCATTGGTACGAGCCAGGATCGAACCCAGTCCTCGACTGTTCAAGGACTGACATTCTACTCAACTGAGCTACCATCACCACCAGGGCCACAGCATTTGATGTAATCTTTTTCAATTTATTTATTCATAAAACTATTATTATTGTGTATGAAATTAATTAAATACTAATAGGCTTACAACTAATTTATTAATAATACATGTCAATACTACATCAAATTAAATTATTATAATTAATTACATTTGAGAACTCTGAATAAACTCTTGTACCGTGTAGAAGCATCCCTTCAACAAGAAGTCTGAACTTAACTTTAAATTGACTTAATCAAATTTGGTGAAAAGAAAAACTATTAAAACTTCTAGAGATAATGAATGCTGTTTGAACTCTTTTATTCAGACCCTTAGTGGTGGTGGTCTGTAATAACCTAAGAAATGTGTCTGCCAAAGTTCATCAAAATTGTTTGCAGTTTCTATGAGTTAGGAATGATATCTGGGATATACAGCAATAGCCTTTTATGTATTAGTATATTTTTATTTATTTTTATTCAGATCAACAATATCCATACAGAATATAAAACATCATTGATATATGCAATAATTTATCTCCACAGATAACCACAAACTTAGCTGAAACATACTAAGTAAAGCAATAAATTAAAATAAAAACAAGATAAGTTGGAGGTATATTTCATTAGTTAAAAAGGAACTAACAGAAGACTTCAACCCACAAAATAATTTATAAAATATACTATTTAGAAGTTAAAATCAAATGCTTACTTCCCTACTAATATTATAAATGCGAAAGTAACTCTGTCTGTCTGTTACGCTTTCCCGCTTAAACCTCTCAACCGATTTTGATGAAATTTGGCACAGACAATATTTAGACCCTGAGAAAGGGCATAGGCTACTTTTTAATGCGAAAAATAAAGTCCACGCGGGCGAAGCCGCGGGTAGAAGCTAGTACTTAATAAAATTCAATTTCATCCCCTAATTTTCATCGTTAGATTGAAATGTTTTAGATAAATAGACCGTGAAAGCATTTATTCACGCAAAACCATGTACATCATGCATTATATTTTATTTTACCAGCTTCCGTGGCCTAATGGCTGCATTCTTGGAGTGACAATCTGGACATTGGATTGGTTGAATTTTATTTGTCCATCTGGCTACGTACCAACATGTTATATAAGGCTGCCGCTAAACAGTGTCGAACCAGCAGGAAACATACTGCTGAGCATGATCTCAATGACCAGCTGTCCGCGACCTTTACCAGGTCATCAGTCCATCGAGTGAAGGGTTGTTGTCCTGTAGCAAGTTTCTCTATATGTGATCATGACTGAAGAAGTCTTACTCAACATAAACACGTCTGTTCGCGTATATATTGTTCGCGTTTTTTCACACTAATCTATGTACTTTGTTCTGAAATCACACACCGACCTATTTAAACAAATTATGTAGGATCCTAGCATGCTAGTCCACGAAGGAACACTTTCTCCCAAGTAACAGGATATTTCCTAGTTTGGGAGATTGTGACACACTATGACCTTAGAGACATGCAGGCTCTATAAATAGAGAATACATACATATGTTACTGTAACCAGTGATTGTTATATATTTACATTTAACTTATGTTAATACACATTTAAATATGTAGCGATGTTACTAAGGCTAAGAATTTGCACAATAAATACTTTTTTGTTTTTGTTTTTGTCTGTTCTTCACGAGTAACAACACATCTATTTACTGTCATTTTAATTTACTGAGTTACGTTGGTCTTTCTCAATCGATTATTACTATGTTTTCAGCCTGCATAATGTCACAGACGGCAAAAGATCAGGCACTGATGGACTCCATTGTAACACGACACAAGGCATCCCAGATGAAGCGTCAGCTCAGGAATAGGGAGCAGAGTATCCGCAGAATCTCTGCGATGACCCAGGAGTTGATGCGCAGACCCAACACCGCTAAAGATGAAGAGGATATGTTGCCGTATAGCGGAAGGGAGTATAAACCTGTCTATAAGAGGTAAATTTATAGTATGATTATTTGTTAATCAGGCAGGCAACTGATGCAGCTGTTTTCCACTTCAATTATCTTGCTGAGTTTTGATTTGACACTTGTTGCATCAACAACTTGGTTTGAAAGTTTTTTTAAAAAATATCTGCAATCAATATGACTGGGTACTATTAGCAGATGTGTTATGTCTGAATGTTGTGTGGAGTGTACCCTCCAGTGACTTGGAGGCACTTGACCAGGCACCTGTCGCAGTTAGCCCTGCGGCCAGTTTGTTGGGGTGTCGTTTCAGTCTCCCTCGATAGTTTTCTGTGTGTTTGAGAATCACTTCCTTCACCGTGTCCATCTCCAAATGGTCATGGAGTTTGAAAGTGTATTCCACTTCTAAACTGTTAGCGAGGAAGTTTTTGTGGGGATGATTGTGTAAAGGAGTCCTTTCAATTTAAGGTTGTGTCCTCAAATGGGCAGTGCTGCCATGTACGATCATTTATTGACTTTTATTTTCAATGAGTTTGCACTTGGCTTTTATTGAACTATGTTATGTAACAGTAAGAGTGATGGAGTATGAAGAGTATTTGAGAAATTTGGGACTGACCTCACTAGAAGCACAGTGAAAATGTGTGTTTTTATTGACTACCAAACACTGTTTGTCTTGCAAACACTACAGCTTTCTAGTGCAGAAAGCACTCATAGATTCTTCTATCAACTAGCCTCAGATTCTACTATCAACTAGGGCTTAGGGCTGTTGCTTTTATATGTCACCGAATATGATTTAAGATTTCCTTCAGTCCGTTTTCGTAATTGCGGTTTCGTAATTGACTACTAAAGAAGAATTATTTTTCGCTGTTACGTTAACTACGTTAAAATACTTTATTTGCTGTTTTAGTAATCGAGCTGCCAAGGCGGGGAATCCTTTGCTGGCTTTCGTTTGCCGAGCACTACAATGGAGAATGTGACCCTTAATTTTAATTTTCCGTGACGCTACGCTACTGCTAGTAGTAATATACGCGTAGTAACTATCTAACAACGAAAAATAATTCTTCATTAGTAGTCAATTATGAAAACGGACCAAAGGAAATTTTTTAATAAAGGGATCGCAGAGAAGAAAATTCAGAATATTGTCAAAATTATATTATATAGGACCTCATAGTTTTCTGAAGCAGACACAACACACAGTCACAGAAGCCGAAGCTGATTCTGCTACCTTTCATACCGGAACACAACAGTTCTATTAACACTGCTGTTTGTCAGTAGACTTAGATAACCGATAAGTATCCTTGCTGTGAATCGAACCTGGGACCTTCAGATTGTGAGTCGAAGTGTGAAGCCATGGTAGCTAACTATCTGTGACTCTGTTGAGTCATATGGACATTCAAACGTTATCACAGCTGTTCTGTTCCAGGGACAAAGGGCACAGCCCTGTGAACTCGAATGCAACGAAAGTGATGAAGAGTCCAAGCTTTAAAAGAAAGCCGGAAGGAAAGAGTCCGGTTAAGTTGCAGAAAAGGGGCAGGAAACCCGTCCCAAAGAAAGACAGCGGAGCCAAGGTAATTTTGTGCCAGTTTTTAGGTTTTCATAGTCAAAAATTACGAGTCAAATTACTACAAGATATTGTTAAATATTATTCGGTATGGCTCCGATATGTGATAAAATCCGGAATGAAAAAATTCATATACGGACTGGGGACATAGCTTGATCAGTCAGTGAGCTGAAGTGGCAACGGGCAGGCCACATCGCTTGATGTACTGGGAAACGTGTGCTGGGTCGTCCCTCTACTAGATGGTACGATGACTTAGTGAAGGTCATTATGTCATACCATGGAGGAAGCATATGTCCAGCAGTGGACGTTTCCTGCGGATGATGATTCCTTTATGTTCTGGTCCTATTCTCACTTGGCCGGTGTCTCAAGTCAACACAGACGAGGTTGATAGATAATATTTAGTAGGATATAGTTATTGGGTACGATACTTAGGATCTCTACCGAGCCACGGTAGCTCAGTTGGTTAGAGCGTCAGTCCTTGAACAATCGAGGTCTGGGTTCGATCCTGACTCGTACCAATGAGTTACAATTTGTTGTTTGGAATTTGAATACGAATGATAAAAATCATTACCATTGGCTTTTCGGTGAAGGAAAACATCGTGAACAAACCTGAACACTCCTGAGAAGAAATTCACAGGTGTGTGTGAAGTCTACCAATGCGCACTGGGCCCGCGTGTACTATGTCCCATACACTCTGTAGGAGAGTAGGACTGAGACCTGCAGTGGAGACATATATAGGCTGTTGATGATGATCAAATTAATAAAATTGTGTTATGTATAAAATATTTTATCATTTCAGGAGGTGGTACAAGAATTCCACCCGGACAAGTTGAGGAGGGCAGTCGTTAGTAAAAAGATAGTGCCGATATCAAAACATGAACTTAAAATAGTCACTAGACTCAATAAGAGGAAACTGCACGAGCCACAGAAAGGTAAATTACAAACAAGTAAATGCGTTCAAAAATAACTGGAAACCGACTTCAATTGCCCTAACAGTCTACTTTTACTAAGGCAAATTTAAGATTTATATCGTTTTCTCATGGATGCCGTTGTCTGAACTGGACCGAATTGAAATGGGACCACACGGGAAGCACCAAATTTCAAATAAAGAATGATTCAAATCGGTTCACCCAGTCATAATTTCTGAGGTAACAAACATACAAATTTTAAAAAGACATACCTGTCGAATTGATACCCTCCTCCTTTTTTGAAGTCGGTTAAAAATATTAATAATTTACACTTGATCTCACCCACGGAGTAGTATAACCAGTGGAGGGTGCATTTTGTGCATACACGAGGAAGGTCATACTAAAAGTCAAATTATGTTATTATTTTAAATTTCTCAGCGCCCGTTGATGTATTTTCATGTTGTCCCTTTCCGATACACTGACATGAACATTAGTGTTGTCTCAGCTTACCTCGCCTCCGACAGTAAATCGGCACATTTTGTTCAGACCACGGTGTTGGCGTTCGCGCTCTCTGCAGCCATGCTCCTTGATCTCACCTGATGGTAATCATAAGGCCGTTGGATCGATAAGCCTCTACTGGAACACAACAGTGCTGCCAATGAACAGAACTTATAAAATATCTAATTTTGTAAACTTTAGGTTTTACAGAGTCGGTTTCGTAGTTATTTTTGAACGGTAGTTTTAATTAACTGGATATAATTTGAAATGTATTAATTTTACATTTTTAATCATTAATTTTTATTTATTAAACTAACCAATTGCATTATTAGGAACAAAACGTTCACGAAACCATTCAGAATCAACGGAGATATCAAAATCAGTGTCTCCTTCACCGAAGAAAACAGGACATCAAATCGAAAACCCAGATCATCGGCAAGATAGGCCAGAACATCGTCAAGATAGCCCAGAACATCGGCAAGATAGCCCAGAACACGGCACGGAGGGCCCAGAGAGATCAGAATTGAGTATAGAGGAGATGATACGTCACTCTGAAGATACTCAGAGTTTGACAGATGAAGATTTACTTGAAATATTGACATGTGAGAGTCCAGTATGGTGGGAAGAACAATCGGATGATGTTTATTTTGAAGGTAAGTTACCTACGTAAGCTACTGTCGTAGAATTTTTTATTTATTAGATACGCTACTTAAGGCGGCCTGGTAGACGTTTCCCGTTACGTGGTCGCCACTCGAGAACCTTTACTCTCCACCGGTTATCGGTTCTTCGAGCGATGTGGCCTGCCCATTGCCACTTCAGCTCACTGACTCCCTTCGTTTGACGGAAAGATAGCGGTGCCTAATAGGGTAAAGTATAATAGGGTAAATAAAAACCCTTAGGGTTCGCAATGGAAACCTAAAAATTCATTCTTAGAATAACCTTTGCTCCAAAAGTACAGATTTATAGTGATTTTTTTTCTTCAATTTCAGATGCAATAATTCAGTTAAGATCTAAAAGATCGAGCGCTGATACGAAACCGAAACGATCTCAATGCAAGAGTGAAGAGAAAACACTCGAACTACCCGCAGTGAAACAAAGAGATGATAAATTCATGGCGAAAAGGTCAAAATTGGAAAATTTACTAGGTAACATTAAGAATAAAATATCGTGTGACACAAATATTGCTCAGAAAAGTAATTTAGAAATTAAGAGTAGCGACAATAGTAAAGCAGGCGTCGATAGCGTTCGCAACACAGACGAAAAATCTTTTAAAGTTGATACACATGATTGCAAAATTATTAAAAGTAAAAGTTTGCTCCGCAAAAATAAATATGAAGCTGGTAACCCTAATGTTGTTGCTAATAAAATTAGAAAATGCGAAAAAGAATCGATTAGAAATGAAATCGTTACATTAGATGAAAAAATCGAGAGTCCAAATAATGAAGTTGTTTTAGATAGTTCAAAAGTAAATTGTAGCAGAACTGATCAAGACTCCGAGATTGCAGAATGCAGTGATCCTTTCTCGAATTTAATGGATGATGATGTGCTGAGGGATCTAGAAAATATCACTATACCAGTTGAAGTTTTACCTAAGAGAGTAGTCGTTGATGTTCCAGAAGCCGGATCTTCGAAAAGTCGTAATTTTTTTGATTCGAAGCCCGGAAAAATATTTGTTAAGAGAGGTTTGAACAGATACAAAGTTATGGTTCCCACAGATAAGTTAAAGATCGATATTAAAAAGGCACAATCGAGAATTGAGGTTCTTAAAGACGACGATAAAGTACAGAAAATGACTATAACCAGCATAGAGAAGGAATTCTCATCACCTACGTCTTTGAAAAGCTTCATGTCCGACGAAATGAATGAAAATAGTAACGTAGTTCCTAGTCAGGAGCAAGATAGCATTTCAGATAGTAATATACATTTTATCGATGAAGATTCAGGGAGGAGTAACATGCGGGAATGTTCTGTTAAAAAAGATGGAACGAACTGTGCAATCGATGAGACTGAAACTCATGTACTTCTTGATGAAGAGAATGATGCCAGTTCACATGCAAGCGATCAGCCTGAATCTAATGTACAAATGATTGATGAGAATGATGGAACTTTTAGGTATACCATTGAAACGGATACTGTTAAATCTGTTGATGAAAAAGATGGTGGAAGTACCACTTCTACACCAGAGCAAAATAAATTAATAGATTCGATGGCAGAAAATATTCATGAATCTAATCAAAGTGACATAGGGGATTGCTTGAACGAAAATGACGAAACACTGGCAGTAAATGAAGACAGATCTAAATCAGAATGCGTCCATGTAAATGAAAAATCAGATGTTCAAGGTGCGAAAACAAAAAACTGCAGAAAATCAGAACTTATGACCGTTTATAAAATCATAACAAACGAATATAGCGACGAAATCGAAAAGATCGTCTTGAAAAATATAAAGAATACCAACGATAAGAAAGCTGCTGATATTGCTAAAGTCGATAGTGACAGAAGTGAGGATGTGAAATGTAAAGAAATATCCAAGAGTCTGAATGTTTATTTTAAGAAATGTAAAAGAATGCAGATGCAGAAGAAATCGAAACTCAAAGCTGGCAACGAGATATGGAATGGAGGTTTGAAAATCAACGAAGACGCGAACATTCCTAATGAAGTATCAATGGTCAGACAAATAATTAGCAAATTTCAAAACGAAACAAAATCAAGTGATGCAGTTGATAAGGTGAGAATCATAAAGTCTAAGGGGAACATTGTAAAATATTGTATGAATTGTTCATCTATTTTCTATACAAATAAATGTATTTATTGTATGCAAAACAGTTTAAAAATCTAAACAAACCTGATGAATGTATTAATACAGATGATGTTCCAAAAGTGTGTTATTGATCATCGTATTTTTTTCGCATTCAGAATTATTTTATGATGAAATTACTAAATGAAGCGATGAAAAAATTATTTCAACTTGATTTTGACCAAATCAAAGATTAAATGAAGTACTTTTATATATAAAGATTTCTGTCAGTTTACGACTTGTACTACACTGTCCTGCTATTAATATAAAATTTTCATGTGGCATAATATTTCACAAATACCATGTATTCTATTAAATAAAATTTTTAGATTAGCACCTATATAGCTGTAATTCAAAATGATATTCGCCGAAAAATTGGTAACATCGTTTTAAATAGCTTTGAGGTGTTTTAGGCCTAAATATATTCTACTATTTGGTAGTTTTGTCCAATACTGGCAATGATTTTGTGAGTGAAACGGCAACAAGCCTAACGTGTGATAGTTTTTATGGCGGTTTTATTGAAGTGTATTTCGCATTGAGTAATTAATATCTACATGGATTCTACAAAAAATGTCTGAAGGTACAAATATAGCTTATGATGCTTCTTTTAAGTTTGTTACGGCAATAGTTTTAATGACTTTATATGTGTGTAATTATGATATAAATAAATTTACCAAAATGGTAGTTTTGGGTAAAAAATGGCAACAATTTTGATGCCTCTTTCTATATTGCTTTGTGCATTGATATTGATATAGAATAAAATAACTTTATGGTTCAACGTAGTTCTACCAAAAAGGTTATGAGTTTTACCATGCATGTCTCTATTTTGCTTTGACAGCACAGATAGAAGTTTGACAGAATAATGATTAATTTAATTCTACCATAAATGGTAGTTTTAGCACACGTAGTGAACTTGTAGCTTTAAATACTTGTGTGAAACGGCGATATGCTTGATGTCTCTATTTCGGCTTGTGTACCTATGTCATTGTAAAATAAATAATCGACTGGCTTTTAAATGTCTTCTGAAGTTATCAATTGTAAATACATATTTCAATTAATTGTTATTTAGTAGGAAATAAAAAAATATGAGTTGTGAAATTTGTCCTTTTATTATTGGTGAAGTACATTTGTGTCGTGAAAGGCGACTAAGGGGAAATCAGATGAGCAGCGTCTACCTATGTAACTTCGTACTGCGATCTATGAAGGGTCACTTCAGTCAGTCTGAATACGTCAAAATATTTTAAACCCGGCCGAGTGCGAATCGGACTCGCGCACCGAGGGTTCCGTACAGAATATGAATTTAACATTCGATTGCAGAACAAACTTTACTTTGCGGTTACATTACATACCTGATGTATAGCTTTCAACTGCAAAGTTAAGTTTGTAAACATAAAAGCTATTTTTACTGTGTTATAATTTAAACAATCCTGGTTTTCAGATTTATTCCTATGGTTGTACTGTAAGACCTTGCTTCTTGCCAAATTTTAGGATTCTAGGTCAACGGGAAATACCATAGGTTTTTGTTCCCTTGCATTTCGTATGGAAATGGTCTAAAATACAGCTATATCTTTTCATTGCTTTGACTTATAAGTATGATTTTTCCACAGCTCCAAGGGACAGCAGACTTGAGTATTCGATATTAATTTCAACTTGATATCTCCACGCGTTCCTGAGAAAAGGGTATTGACAGACAGACAGAAAACAAAGTTATCCTATAAGTTCCTTTTTACCTTTTGAGGTACCCTAAAACCCTAAAAAAATAGTACATAATGAAAACACGTTTATTTTTAAAATGAGTAAAAAATTGGCGGAACGTGGCTTTTTAAGTTTATTAGTAGGTCAAGTTGATAAACGTTGGCGTTAATGGTCCAATTATTGGGCAAATCTTTGGGCGCACTCGTTCCCGTATAATATGTTGATGGTCTGTATGTCAGAGGGACTCAACGATGTCCTGTGGCCCATTGTCATTGTGCGTTGCCAGAGGTGGTCCTGAAACAAGGCATCATCATCAGCAACCGGTAATAGCACATTATTCACCAAGGGAAGAAAGTTGCCAATTACCAAACAGGGATGTTTGACATATAGACGAGTTGGGGATAGAACTTGTGTGAGAGACAGAGAGAGGGGATGTGTTTGTGTGTGAAAGAGCCTTTAGATCTCACCTGTATGGGTTGCACGGTCTGAGCTCCCAGCTCGCACGCGCTGCACATGTAGTTTGCCGGTGCGTGTGTCACGCTATCGAAGTCATATGGGATCTGACGCAGCCAAGATTCTTCAGGCTCCTTTTCTAGAAGATGCTCTTTTCCTGTAAGATAAGTGGTGCCAGACCCGGGGGTCGTAGGTTACATGCCTAGGTGCTAGACGTGTGATGCGAGTGATGCATTATGTGTGATATACCCGACCGCGTACTGTTGCATTACACATCACTCGACCATCTCAAACAGTACACATTACTCACGGCATTCCGCGCGCGGATATTCGTTCTGCACCGCTCACTCGCACCTAGCGCCAAGCGAGCGAGAGAGCGCGCTGCGCGGGCTCAGATCCTCCGACAAAACCGTAACGACAGATATAACGCGCATGTTACTGTAATGCAACCGTATTACTATGACGATAAGGCTTACATTCCACGTATATTAACTCTGAGTATTGCATTACAATTTCAAATAAGATATTTGAGCTGTCGCATGTTAGCGCACAGCGCTTTTTTCATGTGATGTTTTAGAGTGATGCGTAATGGTACGATGTTATATTACAGTTGTATTTTTTTTAAATAATGGCTTTAACCAGTGGTTATCTAGCCAATGACGAGTAAAATTAGGTGAACAAATTTTGAGGTTATAAACTATGCCGAAGCCATTTCTTCAGCTTTCTCAATAAAATGTATAATGTGTACATTTTATCGCTTGTTTTGGATTCTTGACGAGAACTTCAAAGGCCAGCCTTGGTTTCAACATTATCCGAAAGAATCCATATGCCGAATGTACTCGACATGATAAACTCTTCGGATCGCGTCGAAACCCTCGCAATTTTGCGTAATTGATACTATAACACTGTCCGTGACACTTTTTGCACTATATCACACCATTATAACACAAAAAACACACATAACAGTATTATTAACGAATTACTAAAATTGCAATGAACCACCATTTTACAAGTTCGCGCCAAGAATCCTACAGTTGTATTGTATTTAGGGATTGCAATCCAGCGGCGTTTTCAATCCAGCGGAATTTTTGCTGGATTGACCTGAATCCAGCTGGATCCAGCGCGGATCCAGCAAAACGTGGAACGAAAATAAAAAGACGACATTTTTAAGACTTTTTTTATTAATTTGTACTTCTTACGATAATCTTTGAAATCTTCCACTCATTTGGTGATATCTTATATTAATTTGCTTTGGTTTTTTAATAATTTGAGATCAAAATAATCAACATAAAATTAAATAACAAACATATAACCTTATATTCATATAACATTTAAGATAATGTTTCTAAGTAAGCACTATCTTATTAATTACGCTTATGTTTAATGATAGGACGGCTAATCAGTAGCAATCAGTCTCACAAATTCTTTCAAAATTAACTTAATTAACATTCTTTTAAAAAAGGACCGTAACAATAACACTATTTTAATTTTCAATAGTATTTTTGTATCAAACAAAAAAAGCTTTGAAATAATCTTCTCTCCGCTCGTTAATCCTTAACAATTAAGCAGTTTAAAGTCTGACGATAAGAGACTACTTCTTTTTTTGAATTCTCTGAAAGTAAGACCTTAGAAAACAAATTTTATCTATAGTCTTATCTCCCAACCTGCTTCGCACAGAACTGCATATGTAGCCGGCTGCTGAGAATGCCCTTTCGGCTTCTACACTGGTCGGCTTTAAGGTCATTAAATACTCATAAACCATTGATAAATGTTCACCTCGCACTCCTTCGCTCTCATAAACGCTCATTTCTTTTTTCAGGATCTTTTCGTAATCTAATTGACCACTTGGCTTTTGTTTATTAAAGTTCTCCTTCTCTCTTTTAAGTTCTATCTCAAGCTCTAAAGTCATTTTAACGGGTTCTGCGTCATCATCTACACGATCTTCTTCTATCTCCATGGTATCTTCTTGCACCGGCTCTACAATGTATTGTTTATTTACTCGTTTTAACAATGTTTTTATCTCCTGCCGCACATGGAAAATAGCCAGGTTTTTTACTGCTTCTTCATACTTTTTTGGATTTTTCAAGTACACTAACGTACCAGTAACTTCGGAGAGGCGTCGTTCTGCGATTCTGTTGCGTAGTGCTTCAGCTAGCTCGGCGCTTAGGGAAGTGCCCTGGTTATTTAGCTTGTCTAAGACAAATTTCAGGGTTGTGTCGGCAGTTATCAATGTGGACTCTCAAAGACACTTTCTATCGAGACGAGAGCAGTTATTCAACTCATAAACTGTCTTTGATTTATAAAATAAACAAACATAAGCGGTACAATTGGTAAGGGGGAAAGGGGGCGGGCGGCGTTGCCTTTCATGCGGCACGTGCTATGGTGACAGAACGGCAACGTTGCTGCGCCGATTCGAAACTCAAACTAAACAATAGAAATTGATACGTTTGCGGATCCGCATCGCTGGATCAAGATGTATGCTGGATCCAGCATGTTTAAAAAGGCGCTGGATCCAGCTGGATTGCTGTATGCTGGATCCAGCAATTGCAATCCCTAATTGTATTGTTATAGTAATGACATATCACATTAACTTTGAGAAGCACTGTTTTATACTTGGTACCCATAATTATGGCAGTTTTTTGCAAAAGTCTGATGCTAGGCATGAGTCTCCAATACTCTCCATCGTCACGTCGGCCTCCACTAGATGGTTTGCCAAAATCACGTGCGAAA
Source organism: Carcina quercana (assembly GCA_910589575.2). Taxonomy (NCBI): domain Eukaryota; kingdom Metazoa; phylum Arthropoda; class Insecta; order Lepidoptera; family Depressariidae; genus Carcina; species Carcina quercana. Next base: position 7,184,647 of record OU342452.1, read on the forward strand.
TGCCAAATCTACTAAGATCTGTGACTCTATCTAGAGTAGCTACTGAGTGAAGCGTACGTCACCTTTCTCAACGTTCTTCCAGTTGATGATGATGTAGTTGTCTCTGTCGAATCTGTTGGACATCATCGGCAGTCCGAGCGCACGCATCAGACAGTTGACCGCGTGCGCGGCGTGGCCCGCCGAGCCGCGCACGCTCGCGCGCAGACTCACAGACTGACAGACAACGATCATATTCATATCTACAATATCAACGATGAAAATTATACCGCATTGAACCGCGTCCGTGGCTTAATAGCTTCGGTTCAATGCAATAACAAATATTGATTTAATTTTAATTTGTACTACGATATAATTGATTTGTTTTTCCCAAAAAATTCCCAACGCTTACAATCAAACGGCCATATCGTCATTTAACATTATCATCAACAGCCTATTTACGCAAATGTATGGAGGCCCGGGCCTGGTCTTGTACACCTGTAATTTCAATTACCTGGTTCCCTGCGTGGAACCCAAGCCGTGGCACGTCTGTCCCCGAGCCGGTGAACCACAGCAGGTTCCTGGGCGCCAGCACCGCGTCCTCAGGGTCATACGCTTGGAACACCACGCACGACGACATCTCGATCGAGGTCATGGCCGACGTCAGCTCGGCGTGCTCTGCGCTACCCACTGACAACACAACACACTCGTGTCACTTATTAAAACTCAGTTTAATTCCCAATTTCCCCCCCTTAACAATTGACAAAAGCATTATACATAGGTCTCACCAAGAAAAATACTTGGGTCTAATATTGGATGACAAATTATCCTGGCGAGCCCACATTCACCATGTGCGGTCTAAAATTCTACCTCTCATAGGAGCTTTCTATGAAATGGTTCACTGTATTCCTTATAAACTACAAACACAAATCTACAATGCGTTGGTAAAGTCTAACTTAGAGTACTTAATTGAAATCTGGGGCTGTGCAGCCAAAACAAATCTGTACGAATTACAGAGAACACAAAACAAACTGATTAAAATATTATATAATTAGGATTACCTAACACCAACACAAACACTCTATGAAAAAACTAAGATTCTCAATATAACTCAAACATATAAATTTAAAACCTGTATATTAATAAAAAAAATTCTAACAAAAGACATCCACACAAACACTGTACTAAACTAACAAACTTACAACCATAACCTACGAAACAAAAACTATTTACAACTGTGAGGACCTAGAACCAACTACGGAAAGAGGAGTATTTTGTTTGAAGGTGTTAAACTGTTTAACGGTCTTCCAAGGGAACTACAAGAACGTAAACTATCTGAATTCAAAACAAAACTGTTAAAACACATTTAAGAATAAATATTAGTTGTTATTTTGTTAAATATAAATACTTAGTCTATAAAATGTATAAATCTAAATTTCTGCATGCCTTTTTACTGTTGGTTTTTACACATTAATTATTAGTCTTAATTTCTCTATAAGTGAAATGTCAATTTCTTTTGAGAAAATAAATTATTCTTTAAACCGAATTATTTATCGATATCATTTAACGACAAATTACAACAATAGAAGGCTCGGCGTACTCTCTCCCCCTTTAATTCATACTTAGTTTTCCCCTTACTTTTAATAAATCCTCCCCTAATTATATACTCAAATCTACCCCTTATTTTGTTTTCACTCCATCCCTTAATATATACTTGTTCCTCTCCCTATATTGTACTTACGCATCGACTTCTCTACGCCATACATGATCACGCCGAGGGGCCACAGCTTGTCGCGGTAGTACAGCTGTGCGGCTCGCGACAGCGCCGTGGTGTCAGCACCATCACCGCCGGCTCGCACCGCCGTCGCCGCGGGCAGCTGCAGCGCGACGCACTCGCCGTGGTAGTGAGCGTTTATATAGTTGCGTTCAGACGCGGTCAGGAGAGACTTGGAGTCGGACCCATCCTGGTATCAACACAGCATCAGCAACGCACACAGACAATTGTTTCAAAAGAACAACTATTCTCATTCATCATCATCAGCCTATACATATATGTCCCCACTGCAGCTCAGTCCTACTCTCCTACAGAGAGTGTATGGGACATAGTACACCACGCGGGACCAGTGCGGATTGGTAGACTTCACACACCACTTTGAATTTCTTCTCAGGAGTGTGCAGGTTTTTTCACGATGTTTTTCTTCACCGACTTCCTGCTACTTACTACACTGATCAATGTTACAAGCTGGGTTCAGGATCGGAGGAAACACGTTACGAGTCCAAAGTTCAGGAGTTTATTGGTAACACAGGTCCACAAGCCAATCTTCTAAACTTCGGGTCTTCTCGACAGAATGTGTCCCTGTCTCCACTGGGTAGGAGTCTGAGTCTTCCGCACTGAGTCCGTACCTGTATTCTCCGTTTGACGTCCTTAGACACGACTGACACCACTTGTAATGACCAGTAAACTATTACATCCGAACTTCACTGTACTTTTATTAGATTTCTTGTTCTGGTTTCCTTTTATTCGCTTCTGTTCGCTGTTCACTAATTAGAAACTGATCTCCGACTCGACCTTCGCGACTGTTCAATAAACTTCTTGACATACGAGTAGGTTCAGCAGTATACGTATTCCGGATAATGATTTAGGTTATTAGCGCGTTGAAAATCAAGCTTAGAAGTATGAACGCTGTGTATGAACAAGAACTCGGTTTAATAAGGGTACGTACCAGCTGTTGAAATGCCTTCAGTAAATCGTAGCTGTTGGCTGGTTCCTCTGAAAATAATTTTTATTACTACTTGGGATGATACCTACCACATAGATCGCATATGATTTTTTCTATCTTGACAGGGCTCCCGTACGCCTGTATAATATTGATAGGTCAAAATTAGCTAGTTACTGAGGTCGACGATGTTACGTGTCGGTCTAGAAGGTGACTATTTACTCTTCGTTTGAAGATTTTTATTTATTTGGATTTCCAACAAAGAAACACCATAAGTAATCACACAATAACAACAACTTAAAATAACAATAAGTGCTCCTTCAATGACAGGAAACCACCGCGTGCAAACAATAAATGAAACAAAACAACAACAACAACAAATTAATGGAAAATATAGCTAAAACAAGTGACTATTACAACGAAGTGTAGGCAATGGCAGAGCTGTGACTCACAATATATTTAATCAAGGCAGCTTTAAAAGCTGACATAGAAATAGACAGTATATCGGTCTTTGTTGTAGTTTTCTGGGAACTCTCGACACCGGTAGTGCATTCCATATTGTATCTGCACGCATGATGAACGTGTCAGCGACACGCTTGTTGGAGCTGCAGGAGTGTCTGCAGTGTACGGAGGGAGGGATGACGATCTGCTGTTCCACCGGCGCTTGAATGGCGAACTATAATTTACTAAGTTGAAGACACCAACCGTTCTGCGCTATGCTCGCCCGCAGCATCTCTAGCACAGTTTCTGCCACTTGTCGCTCGTTCAGACACTTGTATCCTATGTACATATCCTGGGGAAGCCAGAATTCTAGTTTAAAATACTTATGAAATATTTAATTACATCGACTTATTTATTGGTTCATCTAGTCAAATAAAGAAGTGTTAAAATTTAGGCGTCATCTTAAGTAGACACGAATCGAGTAATGTATTACGCGTGATATTATCCGACCGCGTAATGTTGCATTACACATCACTCGACCATCTCAAACATGTCGCATTACTCATGGCATGCCACGCGCGTGTCTTCATTCTGCACCGCTCACTCGCACCTAGCGCGGCGCGATCGAGAGGGCGCGCTGCGCGGGCTCAGATCCTCCGACAAAACTATAACGACGGACAGAACGCTTAAGAGGCTATGCTGTTGTCAAAGCGCCCATACAAACGTAGTCCAGTCATATTTTGAGTATTAAGCTATGAAAATCTATGAAATTTTCAAGACACAATCTAGAAACAAATATCTGTGTCGGTGGTGAGTCAGATTTTCGTTTAAATATATACTTCTAGAGTTACAGGGCGTGAAAGTATTGTATTTTTCGGTAATAAAAAGCCCCAACTTTGAACCTGATTTACAAGAGTATGAATCAATTTAGAACAATGTGGAAAAACCACCAACATCTGAAATTTCATTAGTATACTGTATTAAAAAAAAGGTTACATAATATACTGTATCCTTCAAATGATCCCTGGACTACGAAACATCCAAATAACGGGTGGATAACATCGCATAATGTATGCTGTCTCACCGTACGCGCTCGGGTAGGATAGGGCTCGGAGAGGGACAGCTACAAAACAATGTAACCTTGAAACCGTATTACTAGAACGATAAGGCTTACATTCTACATATTTGAATTCCTAGCACGTGATGTTTAAAGATGATGGCATTAAGTCGCAAAAAACAGTTGCATTGCATAATACTCAAGGCTCCTTACAATGACTTTCTTAGTGAAATCATAGCTCTGCGGCTGACAAGTCTTCTTCTTGTCCGGGTTGTTGATGTACAGGATCCTCGAGGAGTTGGCAGAGCTGCTGCTGTACGGCGTATGGAAGAACTTCACGCATATCTCTTGCTGGAGGCGTGACACCGCGTTCACAATAATATCTTGCGAGTGCAAGTCTGAGTAGGAAAACAATACAATAACAAAATCATCTTCTATTGCTAAATTACAGTTGTACAGGAAAGTTACTTGAAATAAAAAACCCGATGGAAACAGTTTTTTTAGAAAAATGAATTTTTTAAAATTGCTTTATCTACTAAAATTAATTTACAGGTTTTGTTGTACTTCTTTTAAGCTAAAGATAGCTTGTATTAGGAGACCCCGCTCTTCTATAATGCATATAACCTATCTTGTGCAGATAATACATACGAGTATATCTATGAATTTATGTTTAATTTAGTTATTTAAATTTAAAGCTATACCAGCTGGTCTCGTGCACCGAGGGTTCCGTACAGAATATGAATAAATAACTTACTGAAAATAATATTTTATAACAATAAGTTGTCTGGCTAAAAACACTAGCAATTGTTTTTAATTTACACATTGAAATATAACTAACAACAGGCGCTTGAAGCAGTTTGTGAGCGTAAAATTTTAAAGAGTAATAATTTAAAAATTATACCATTCAGATTTATTCCTACACTTGTGCTGAAAGACCTTGCTTCTTGACAAATTTCATTATTCTAGGTCAACGGGAAATACCCTATACTTCAATTCTTTTTACGCCGAAAAATGTCTTAAACAGACGTATCTTTTTAATGCGTTAGCCTAGAAGCTTCATTTATTCACAGCTCCAAGGTACTACAGACTTGCGTATTCGATATTAATTTCAACTTGATACCTCCATGAGTTCATGAGAAAAAGGGCATTGACAGACCGACAACAAATTTATGGCCGATGACCCTACATAGTCAAAACATTGTTCGATTTTAGTTCTATATTATTGAAAAGTTACCATTCTTTACTCACCATAGTCCTTGCTATTTATGTCGAAATGAACTATTCCCTTCGGCCACAAGCGACCATAGCTGAATCCTAAATATAGCAGAAATAATAACAAAATACAACGCATAATAAAACTTGTATTATTTTTTTATAAAAAAATATTCGTCCGCAATACAAGATTCGATGCCGTCTGCAATATAATAAAATGTTTTATTTGTAACAGGAAATGTATATTTTTATGAAACCAAACTGAAATTCAGTTTTCATATAGCTCTTTCGATTACATAATACAATATTAAAGCTAGCAGATATCACAGTTAGTTACTTTGGCGTACTGTTGGCGTCGAAATATATGATAGGTTATTCATAACAAAACTACGATCCAAAATTAAAGAGATACCCGCTGTTGTCAAAGCGCCCATACAAACGTAGTCCAGTCATATTTTGAGTATTAAGCTATGAAAATCTATGAAATTTTCAAGACACAATCTAGAAACAAATATCTGTGTAGGTGGTGAGTCAGATTTTCGTTTAAATATATACTTCCAGAGCTACAGGGCGTCAAAGAATTGTATTTTTCGGTAATGAAAAGCCCCAACTTTGAACCTGATTTACAAGAGTATGAATTAATTTAGAACAATTTGGAAAAACCACCGACATCTGAAATTTCATTCATATACTGTATTAAAAAAATTGTTACATAATATACTGTATCCTTCAAATGATCCCTGGACTACGAAACATCCAAATAACGGGTGGATAACTTCGCGTATTGTATGGCTGTCTCACCGTACGCGCTCGGGTAGGATAGGGCTCGGATAGGGACAGCTACAAAACAATCCAAATTTGAACGCGGCCACGTGGTCTAACCAACATAGCCTCTAGAGGCTTAGTAAAACTCTGCTCTTAATAGTTTAGCATCATATTTGTCAAGCATATAGAAAATAATTTAATTCGCTATAAATTAAGTAGAGGTAGAATTATATTTGTACATATTTGGTATTTGTTGATTTTCTCAAAAAGAGATCAATCGTTTCCATAACATTTATACGGGAATACCTTTGAAATGTGCTAAAAAAATGAATAATCAAAAATCGATTCATAATTGGCGGAGTTATCGCGTAGTTTTTAACAATATAAAATATTTGCTGCCCCTAAAGTTGGAATGCGAGTAACTAAAATTTTTATGAATGTCATCATACAGTGTTTGATGAAAATAATCTTATCTTTGACAGTAAATATATACATACCTATGACAATTGACAACTAATGTAATGTATTACTTTTTAATCATTCTCCGAATGTTACCATTCCAATCAAAGGTCATTCTGAGATTCACTATTACCTGAAAAACACACTTTTTTAAAATAATGGCTTTAAACAGTGGTTTCTAGCCAATGACGAGTAAAATTAGATGAACAAATTTTGAGGTTATAAACTATGCCGAAGCCATTTCTTCAGCTTTCTCAATAAAATGTATAATGTGTACATATTATCGCTTGTTTTGGATTCTTGGCGAGAATTTCAAAGGCCAGCCTTGGTTTCAACATTATTCGAGAGAATCCATATGCCGAATGTACTCGACATGATAAACTCTCCGGATCGCGTCGAAACCCTCGCAATTTTGCGTAATTGATACTATAACACCGTCCGTGACACTTTTTGCAGTATATCACACCATTATAACACAAAAAACACACATAACAGTATTATTAACCAATTAACAAAATTGCAATGAACCACCATTTTTCAAGTTCGCGCCAAGAATCAAACACACAATTATCATTGCGGCTTTTTAATATAGTTATTGACAAAAATTAATTTGGGATGAAATCGTTTTTTGTGCCACATAGAAGAAAAAAAACAAAAAAAAGTTTACAGAAATACCAGGTAGTTTTCATTTTAAATGTTTTATAACGACGTTATTAAATAACGTTACCTTGATAACGTTTTTTCATTTATAACGTTATGATTTAATAAAGCTATTCATGACTTGCGTGATTGATGGATGTCGGAAATCTTAATTTAAAGTAAATCTATAATATATATCTAAAACATTCTTCTTTCTTCAGTCTTGAGGTAACAATGCATTGTAAATAAAACAGCCAAATTATTATCGTCCAAATTTAGTCAAATAAACTTAAGAACTAAACAAATACATTTTTATAATCATTTATCGAATGGTTCCATGCAAAATGTTACTTTAATCTTCGGCAAAAAAAACGATATTCTTAGCTTGAGACTGGGTGACCACGCTTTTTATCCAACGGCCCCAGCGTCACTTACCATCAGGTCATGAAGGCCAAATGCAAAACTAGTTATACAACAAAAATATGCATGTGTAAAATATTTTTAGAAGCATCAAAGGAGGGTGAAGCAAATGTAACCAAATGTAATTCTTCAGTAAAACAAAAAATGAAATCCAAAAACCACCTTAAGTGAAGAAAAATTTCTTCAGTGGAAAAAAATCCTGCAGTAATAAAAAAAAACTAATTTAGTGAAGAAAAAAACTAGTAGTCCAGTGAAAAAAAAACATCTTTTAGTAGAAAAAAAAACTCCTCCAATGGAAAAAAAAGCCTCTTTCAGTTAAACAGCGCTTTGTTTGTATCAAATTATTATGGTTTTTCACTTTATCTAATTTGATGGTAAGTAACGATAAAATTTGAATGGAAAACGTGCTCACAAACATAAGGTAACATGGTGGTAGCCAGGTTGACAAAATACACTACCACCAACCAGTCTTACGTAATTCATTTCTTTTCCCCGACTGCGGCGAAACCAAAAGAAGAATGTTCATTTGTTTCCATATCTTCTAAACAACTCGATGTTTTTTGACAAATGAGGTGTCGTCATTGTGTGACATAAAATCCAAAATGGCGGCTTGCAGCGGACATGTGTTACCATACTCATAATTAAAGATAAAAATTTATTTCTTGTATTAACAGGGTTTTAGTTTTCACTTGTCCTGTATACATTTTTGTATGAAACCATTCTTACAAATTGTATTAAATAATTCATACCACTTATATTAAAAAATTACTGAGAATAATTTGTTTTCAGTACTGTGGTACAGCACACAAAAAAATTTCATGGGATAGCCAGCGCTCAGCATGTACCACTGACATCTTAACATGATCACCAATGCTGCCAAGCGTGGTGGTTTAGACAATTATAAAAAAAAATTGTCATTGCTATACATCTCATCAGTTGACTTGAAGCTGCTTTAACAAATACAATAATTCTCAATAATGTTTTAATTACATCTTTACACTTTTATAATAATACTTAATTACATTGGTTTTGATTCTGCGTTTCGATTCAGTATGGTTTGAGACTTTTGGATTTCTGATACATTTTTTAATACTAGTAGTAGCGTAGAGTGTTTAAGTTGGTTGGTTTGTTCTTCATTCACGCAAAAATATAATAAAATCATATTAACTTTCTCCAAAAAGAAATTACATTTTACAAAATCACTTAATTCTAGAGTTTCGTGACTTTGTGTAGACTGGCTCCTGAACTAGGATCCCCTGTGCTGCAGGAACCAGGTCTCCACCATCATCAAAGTTTCACACTAAATTTCTGTTGCCATAATCTTTTAAAATATAACAGCTGGATTTGTGCAGTAACTATCTAACAATACTACATCAGATTGTGATGTCGCGAAATGAGTATCATTAACATACAACTTCACAGTGAATCACAATTTACATTTTAAACACTTTTTTCGATTATTGTTCAAAGCGCCATCTATGAACCGTTAGCTGCGTAACTGCTATTGTAGCTAACTATAAAGTTGTAAATTAATGATATGTATTTCACGACACTATAATTTCATCTCCTATTTTTAGGTAATTAATTATCAAAGACAGATATTCTATTTTAAAAGATTATGGCAACAGAAATTTAGTATGGAAGCATTAGGAGAGGGATAACGTTAAGGGTGTCGTATAAAGCGACTAAGGGAAACAATAATCAGTAGATTGGCGATGAGACATCTTCCTGCGATCACCGACCCGCCTGACAAGCGTGATGGTTATAGCAAATCCACTCATGGAAAGCTCAATGTATATGTCTATGGCTGAACTGGTCTTGATGAAATTTAGATAGGCTACCATTGTCACACCATTAGATAATTTCTGTTGCAACACAAAGTCACAGACAAAAGCTAGTTTAAATGTAAAATCAGAAAACGTGTCAGAGTCTCAAAAATTGTTCACTCGATAACAGAATCGAATCAAGCCATTCACATATAGACAAAATTGAATCTGCACAGACTCTGAGATAGAGAGGATATGATTGGTCCATACCCTTGTGCGTTGTCGTACAGCTCAAACAGCGGGGCGGCCACTAGCTTGTAGTTCTTGGGGACAGCGAACAAAGCTCGGTCCTGGAGCTGTACTAGGAACAGACGCTTGTGTTCCTTGGGCTTGGTTATGTGAGGGGGGATGTAGGGGTATTGTGGGGGTTCGAAGTTTGGACGCCACCAGTTGCCTGCAAGGAAAGTTTATTTATTTTATTTTTAGATCTGACACTTATTAAACTCTATAATCTTATTCACAAAAATACACAAAAAATAGAGAGATGACACTAAAATAATAGGGAATCCCCATATTAATCATGAACACATTCAAGAAGATCTGGATCGCATTGTACAGTGGACAAAGGAATGGCTGATCTCACTAAATCCAACAAAGTGTACAGTATTACACATAGGAAGCAATAACCCAAAACTAAACTATACAATAGACTCTGTGCCTCTTAAAGCTGTTACCACACAAAGGGAGCTCGGCGTTACCATCACGCACAATCTCAAGTGGGATGTGCATATAACTAACATAACGTAAAAGGCAAATTCTATCCTCTACATGATTAGAAAAGCGTTTTACATGATCACCAAAGAGTTGTTCATCAAAGTGTGGCTTCTGGTATTAAAGATGAAGGTCATTGTTTGGTTAGAACACCTCAGCATCGCCATTTATACTATTACTAGTGCCATCTGTCGGCAAATGATCGTAAATTGCTGTCTTATATTGAAGTATGCAGTGTCACGACTGAACAAACTCGGATAATATAAATTTAATGCAGTTTTTTATATCACACAATTAATATAGTTCTATATACAGAATGGATGTTCACAAGATGAAGGTCATTGTTTGGTTAGAACACCTCAGCATCGCCATTTATACTATTACTAGTGCCATCTGTCGGCAAATGATCGTAAATTGCTGTCTTATATTGAAGTATGCAGTGTCACGACTGAACAAACTCGGATAATATAAATTTAATGCAGTTTTTTATATCACACAATTAATATAGTTCTATATACAGAATGGATGTTCACTGCTCCCTGCCGATCTGCACCTCTCCCCACAAGACAGGTCAGTAAAATAGGGTGTGTATACAAAGGTCATCCGTTCGATTTATCGGAATACTATGGTGAGTGTGATGTTTAAGTCCAGAAGGTTTTTAAATATACAAATATACTTATCATCAGAAAAATTGAAACACCTTGCAAGTTTACGTTTTGTATATTTAGGAATATATGTCAAAAGTCGTTCAATAGGGAATTTTCAAATCCTAATGTTAATGTTCTAAATTTAAATTAAATTTTTGTAGGTTTTTCTGATTATCCTTACAAAACATAAACTTGCAAGGTGTTTTAATTTTTCTGATGAGAAGTATATAATGTGAGCCTTACCTATGGTATCCTCTATAAGCCACTCTTGCTTCACTCCGTCCTGTCTGCCCAGGGTCTCAGTTAGCAGGCGCTTCAGACCTTCAATCTCATCCTGCAAGTTTGGTTCAAAAGATTTATTTACAAAGTTGAAGAACTGTTCCATGTGTGATATAGATATATATATCAATAAATGTAGTACAAAAGTTAGAATAGAATAGAATAGAATACTCTTTATTATCACACAAAATTTATTTAAAATTTAATTACTCTTTGTTAACATTATCCCACAAAATATCACCTCATTCACTTTAAATTTGTCTCTCAGAGCTGGCGGGCTATTTACTCTGCTGACTTGCGGTATGCTTAAATAACATGGTGGTAGCTAGTTTGATGGGCATGCAGAAATAATCTACCACCTGGCTAGGAATCAAAGTCGTGACATCCAAACTGTAACTCCGAAGGTGTACTCCCTAGTAGGGCAAGGGATAATGTAATGTAAGGGTTGTAATTTGAAACAAGTGTCCTCTAAAATTGTTGTCTAGACCAGGGCTTCCCAAACTGTGCTTCGTAACGCCCTGGGGCATCACAGCAATGTCCTTCTCAATAGCAGCCAGACAACAGTAAAATAAATAACTATACCTATCCATTTTTATGCTTTTGTTCTTATTTTCTAACAATAATAATAAGTTTTTCAGTTATGATAGCTGGTTATTAGGCTAGTATTAAACTGTTGGGTATTTTTGGCCCGGAGGGCAGGGGGGCTTTGAGTTGAGGGGTGTCGTCAAAAAATAGCAAATTCTCAAGGGCATCACAGTACAAATAAGTTTAGGAAGCCTGGTCTAGACCATATGGTCAATTCCACCTGTTAATTGACAGAAAACCTAGTCTTTCGTAAAACAGCAAAAGATATACTATTCCGACCAAGTAAACATATTGATCGTACCTCTCCCGGGTTGAGTTCTCCACCGGGCAGCTTGAAAAACGCTGTCCCAAGCTGCAGCAGTAGCACATGCGGCAGACCATGTTCGTGCACCAGTAGCACTCCTTCTACTGATCTACAAACAAATAGTTTGATTGTTCATTTTTATTAATCTGGAAATAAAAAGATATGTACCACCCAATGGCAATATCATCGCTATCTCTCAGGCGAGAAGGCCAAGTGCAAATCCATTATTTTACATTTTAGGATCTTAAGTCTAGAGAAGACTCAGCGAAACCCGGCATTACGGATTTATAGGTTATTCATCCAAATCAAGGAACCAGCACCGCTTTTATGTAATCTGGAACATACTGACCTGATAAAGGTCGTGGCTAGTTGAATGTAAATGAATCGGTACACCACGGGCGTACCATGGGGAGGCCTATGTTCTATGGTTGATTTTCCCCAAAACAACAGCTATACAGATACCGTACCTTCTCATGCCAATTTTTACAAATTCCTCCCTCATTCTTTGGAATCTCGCTGGAACTGATGCGTCCTTCTCAAACAGCGGCTCCTTGGTCCCAAACGTGTAGTTAGTAAGCGGGTACAGGTTTATTGATCTATTCAGTGTGAGATTTGCTAGAGCTTGATTTTGGCTGTTTTGATGTTGCATACCCGGCCTCCCAGGCCATGGTTTGTTTCCTTGCTGTTGTACTGCTGCCATTATTGTAAGCTTATATGTTTATCACTCAAATGATAATCAAACTATTTATGGGGAAAAGATAACGCTAGTTTTGATACTAAAAATACAAAATCACAAAAATGTGGCGTCAACTCGCTTCACAAGCGGCAGCCATTAATATATTTTTTATTTTAATGGCTATGGCACTTTGGCTTTCATTCAGTTTGCCGGTACCAATCAATACATGTCAAGGATCTTAACAACTCTGTGCGTATGCACATCATTATCACGTTTTTAATTTTCGCCATATACTGTTTTTTACTTTAGCGTAAAATAAATGAACGTGTGGTCATATTATATCTCAATGTTCTCCATCTCTCCTTACACTAAGGAAGGTCTGGCTACACATTACTATTAGATAAGTGATTTGACATGGCTATCTTTCAGTAAGACTCATTGGAACCAGACGAGACTCCAGACAGTTAAACAGTTTAAAAAAAACCATTGTCAATGTCAATTTCGGTTGTGACAGTTAACATGCTTTGAATCTTTGACATAAGATTTTCGTAAACAAAGTAATTTTTTTTTGCCTTTACTATCGTGTTTTAATTAAATAAAAATGTCTCTTCAATTAGAATTGCTAACAGAAAACCCTTCGCAATGGTCTGCCGTAACATTTGTAACACCAGAGATACAGAAGAAGGAGATAAAGCCTTTTGTAGTTTGTAAGTTGCTTGTAAGGCTTCTCCGTACTTATTTATATATTTTTCGATTAGATTATCTTATTACCATGTGGCGCACTGGAACGCTTTTGTCATTTTTCGCCACCTGAACACAAAGTGCTATTAATACTGTTATACGGTGCCCGATTTTGTTGCCTTGTTGTTTGGATGATCCACCCAATGAATACAATATTTTTTTCTTATCATCTCCCAAGTGAAGATTTTATATGATCACTGTCATGAAGGTATCAAATAGAAATTAATATCAAGTATTTAAGTGTGAAATTCCTTGGATCAGTAAAAAATTAAACTCCCAAGTCAATGCACGGAAGCAAGGTCTTACATCACCAGTTTAGGAATAAATCTGAAAACCATAATTTTTAATTTCAGTGGCTCTCAAAGAGCTTGAAGGCAACCCAGACAGTCGCACCTCAAGCCTAACAAACATGGACAAGTTCTCTGCGGTGAGATCTGTTGTGAGACATGTTGCACGACAGAGGTCGGGCTGCAAAGAGTCGTGGTCCGTTGACGATGTCACTACATTTCTAGAGGGTCTCAGGTAATATATCAATTATTTGTTCGTATTGCGTACACAAGTAACAGATGCATTTCAGCCTACGGCAGAAATGGAGATGAGTTGGACGTATAGCAAGACAATAGGGGGACTCTTGAAACAATAAAATGGATGGCATAGTGAAAGGAAAGTGGTAAGACAATATCAAACAGATTGCAGGACAGAACTGGACCAATATTGCTACCGACACACAAAAATGGAATCACTATTAGGGGATCACACATATAGTACTTGTTAGCAGTGGACATACCGTACCAGGAAGTGTCCCAGGCCACCTACTAGATGGACCAACGACCTTGTTAAGTTGCTGGATGCAAGCGTCCTTGTGGCATAACCTGGGAGAGAACTACATTCCAGCATTATTGCTAATTAACAGTAGCCATGTTTAAATGACAAAATTATCGAGAAAACTCATGAACCTTGATTTTATATTGTCAATTTGTTTTATCTGAAATAATTTCAGGTTCTCTCCGGAGTGCATATCTGAGCTTTCAACACTGCTATGTACAGAGAAGCTGTATGAAAACCTGCCAAAGCATCTGAGGGTCAAACCCGGACTGGTCAGCTTGCAATGGAAGATAGATTTATCACTTAGGTGAGACGCTTCAGATTTCGATGGCCTTTTGGATATAACTAATTCTGGACAGAATGATAACGGTACTAGAACATAGGCTATTTTTGATCCTGAGAGAGGCAATGCAGACGAAGTCATTGGGACTTGTTTAGAATATTAGTGTGATTCTGTAATCATCAGGAGGTTATCAATTTGACCATATAACATTGTGTCTTTTAAATTTCAAAAAACCACCTCTAAGTGTGGAAAATTAAGGGTTCAATGCAATTTATAAGAGTTTTACCCATGGCCTGTTAATCAATTTCAAGAAAACTTGTACATTTCTGTTTATACACTTCATGAAGAAGTTATTTCACATTTCTAAAGATTTTTCTGACTTGTGAACCCACACCTAATGTCTATGAAATCTCTATGGTCGTGACTATTGTTTTGTGTGTAGAATTTTGTCTTGTGATTTGTTTTTATATATAAGATAGGTGGATTTCAATATCCAACCTACCCACTAGTAAATAATAATTGCAATAATACCCACTGTATCTTGTATTTCACAATACAAGTGAATTGTATTCTTTTTTGTGAAATGTGTTAAACTGTATTTTTGAAGTCATTAATTAATTTTTTGGCATTGTGTTTGCATCAAATTTAGTAAAAAAATAGTTTTTGTGTGTTAACGGAAAGTCTCACAGTGATTTTTGACAATGTACCCACTGGGATTTAAACCCGGGACCTTGCGCGTCTGATTCTCACGCTCAGACACCTGTGCACTATGAGGACTTGAGAAATCTTTGCTAAACGAATGCATTCGTAACCCGTTTCCAGCCAATCAAACATCCATTCCGAAGGTTCAATCGAAGAACATAAGAGAAAGGAAATTCTCCACAACACCACATACATAATCCTGACATTGCATCTAACTGACGGACAAGTGAAGACCTACAGGCTCTCCGTCACAAAGTTCCACGAACTCAGGTTTGCCGTAGCCAGCGCGTTGAAGAGTATGATTGTCTTGGAGAAGAGGAAATGTATGAGGAAGGACTGACACAGGTCTTTAAAAGGGTGAGGCTATAGCTATGTATTCTTCTATGTCCACCTCACTGGATACCGCAGTATCATCTAACTCTGCTGACGAATATTGTGCGTTCATAGCACATTTGTGATCCGGTAATGAAATACAAAACTCCAAAGGGGGTAAATTATTGAATTTTCTCTATGTATTCTCAAATAAATTCTCAAACTTTTCTATGAGTTTTTGTTGAGATTGGTTTTGGTGTCGTTTTGGTTCATTTTAAATACATTAAGTAAAAAAAATATTTTTTATATAGTGAGTTTGCATAGCACTTCATCTCTGATGGCAAGTGATGATAAATCTCAAGATAATGACGCGTTATTTTGAAATAATTGTTAATTTAACGTCATATATTTAAACGCGGTTGCCATGCGACGGGTTGTTAGGTGTCATTCGGAATAAATGTCCTTATAGTAAAAAGCATGTATTTTCTTGCTATTTAAAATATACAATATTAAACATCAAAGTTAAAAAGTTAAATAACATTAGTACTTTGTGGTTGCAGTAATTTATTATTAACTTTACATTCCAACTTTCATGCGAATATTGTAAATAATAAATAATATATTTTCTATAAATTATGCTAAGTAAATAAAGACTGTCACTGTTTTACTTAGGTGCTAAAGTTTAATTGGTAATAATTAGAGGTATATATAGTTGATAAAAATATGATTGCTTGTTAAGTGTTGTCCCAAATTTCACGATGATTGTTCAAATCATATCAAAATCATATTTAGAGGTCTGGTATGAGGAATTATTAATTATAAATAATAAATCATAGCATATAATTATTAAATATATGTCAGTACTTTGTGTTTGCATCTTCTATTATAGTATTTATTAAATATAAGAACACACACGTTAATATTAGGCAATAAATAATTTCAGAGTTGTTATTTGAATAGTTTATTTTATTAAATAAAATATTAATAATACTTGAGTGTTTTATTTATGTCAGAGACTTTTAGTTTTAAACAAAATATAATTTTTAATTTTATTCCTAAAATGGGGCTTACTTATCTCATATTGTGCATTATTGCCCATATTACATTTTTTTAATTAAGAAGAAAAGATTGTCGTTGTTTCGTAACCGGTTACAAACTAAACTTTTGTTTCGTAACCAGTTATTAAACAAGATGTTCTTATAATGGGAATGATTCTATTATATTTTGATAAGACGTTTTATGTGGAATAGAAAAATTGGCAACTCTTTTGTAAAATAGTTTTATAAATTGTATTTTACCTCTTTTGTTCATATTAAGATACTGCACGAAATTTTGTATATTAAAGTCACTACTATTATGCGCTGAATTAGTTGAATACATTGAAAGGACTTATTTAGGTTAGCTCGATGCGTGAACTTAAATTTATAGAGATTTTATTATTAATTTATGTATTTGTAAATTATAAATAATAATAATAATAGTAAATTTCAACAAGAGCGTGCCCTTGTTCTAGGATCGAGCTAACTTAAATAAGTCCTTAAATAACTAATTCAGCGCATAATAGTAGTGACTTTAATATACAACTAATTCAGTAGACTTTACAAAAATTCGTGCAGTACCTTCTTAACCCGATTCCACTACATCACACTGACTTCTAGTTATTTATTTAACAACAAAGCAAAGTTATTGTCGCGAGTGGCGATCAATGAGGGAGGCTGATGTTTGACCTAGAGATACCGTCCGATATATGATCGGAGTGGGCTTCGGGGAGGTGCTTTAACCACATAGGGGTCACAATAGATATATCAAGATCGCAGATAGTGTTTGGGACCGGGTGGTGCCCGTGATTGAGAAAGATCTGTGTCGGTGTGTGTGACGTCACTGCCGCGGTTGTGTAGCTGATTTCGTAACGTTCTTGTGTCGGTGTGACGTCACTGTCGTGCGCGTGACGTCAGGGCTGCATGTTGACATCCGCTGTGCGTTCGCACGTGTACCCCCAACATGCTCTTGCGCTGGAAATGTACACAAACTTTACATTCCGATTCTATATTTACTATGAGGAAATCCGTAAACGAATTAAAGCCATCGACGTAATATATGTAGCTCGACAAGTCAGTGAGCTGAAGTGGCAACGGATGGGCCACAAGAAGAACCGATAACCGATGGGGAGTAATATTTTTTGAGTGACGACCACGTACCGTGAAACGAGTACCGGAGGACAAGGAGTATGGCTGCAGAGAGCGTGAACGCGGTTTTGTTCTGGACAAAATGTGCCGATTTAGATGCCAAGACGACACTAATGTTCATGTCAGTGTATCAGAAAAGGACAACATGAAAAGACATCAACGCGCGTATCTGAGAAATTTAAAATAAGAACGTTTTGTTTTTTTCTTTATAACTGTGTATATTATTCCACCTTTTGTGTAACTTAAAGTTTGAGTACACATTCTACGCCATTAAATTGTATAATTTGCTTTTAATATAAAACAATGGGCATACGATTGGCAACTGCGGAGGCCCTCGTATGCACTCACCACTGGTTATTCGGCTCCGCGATGGAGGAGTACCTATTTTACCACACGTTCCGTTGTATGGTGCGTAATTTTAAACTTTACATTGTACACAAGCTGCGTAAATGCATTTTGAGCAAATGTGTTGAATTCTAGTCTGAAGCGGGTCATCTGATCATGATTATCTTACACTGAACAGTTTCCCGCACTCGTCGCACACGTATCCCGGGGGCTTCTTCTCTCTGTGCACGCGTCGCAGGTGCCCCCGCAGCGACTCCCCGCTGCTGTACGTCTTGTCGCAGAGGGGGCACACGTTCATCTTCGGACGGCCGTGAGACGTTATCATGTGAACGGACAGTGATGACCCGGACACGAACTTCTCCGAGCATTCAGGACATTCGTGGCTGGGGATACAAGGTTATTTAGACTATTTAACGGGATCCCGCTCCATCAAAGTTTCATACTACATTTCTGTTGCCATAATCTTTAAAAATATAATAGCTGGCGTTGTGCAGTAATTATATAAAAATAGGACATCGGATGTCGCGAAATTAATCACAATTTTCATTTTTACACACTTTATTATTATTATTGTTCAAAGCGCCATCTATGAACCATTAGCTGCGTAACTGCTATTGTAGCTAACTATAAAGTTGTAAATTAACGATATTTATTTCGCGACACTATAATTTCATGTCCTATTTTCAGTTAATTACATATCACGGCCAGCTATTCTATTTTAAAAGATTATGGCAACAGAAATTTAGTATGGAAACATTAGGAGAGGGAGCCCGTTAACGATGATTTGTACCCTAGTCTAAGCACAACAAAGAATAGATTGATTCATGTAAAGTCTCTTCAGAAAACGGATGAAAATATTTAAAAATTATGCTTACGTGAAAGAAGACGGGTCTCTGTGTTTCTTTGCCTTCTTGAAGTGTAACCTTAGGTTGTCCTGAAATTTATAATTTACCATAAGCATCTCTAAGGTCTCATAAAGTTGGTCAATGCGTGCATGCATACAAATAATAGTACTATATAGTAGCACCAGTACAATTTTGACCACCTCTCGTGTCCTAATGGGGCTTAAACAAACATTCCGGAGGTAACTGGCTAGATTATAAGTACTATCGGTACTAGGTTCTCTACGTGATAAGGTCCGGAATGAGGAAATCCGTAGACGAACGAAGGTAACCGACATAGCTCGACGAGTCAGTGAGCTGAAGTGGCAATGGGCAGGCCACATCGCTCGAACCGATAACCGGTGGGGAGTAAAGGTTCTCGAGTGGCGACCACGTACCAGGGAGTCCCCCTACTAGATGGACCGACGACCTGGTTAGAGTCGCAGGGAGTCGCTGGATGCAGGTGGCTCGGGACCGGTCGATGTGTCGTACCATGAGGGAGGCCTATGTCCAGCAGTGGACGCTTCCCGGCTGATGATGATGATCCTTACTAGGTTTGGTTGGTGGTAGAGTTATTTTCTATGTCTCTGATCAGCTACCGCCATGTTACCTAAGTATACCCAAACAGCAGTCATTAGCCACAAGGCTTTTGGGTGCGCACGCCTACCACCCAACGGCATGTTCGTTACTATCAGGTGAGATTTGAGAAGTGCACACCCATCATAAGTAACTATTTTTACTCACCGGAGACTGGAATCTGATGTCGCACTCCACGCAATAGTAGTCTTGATGTACATGAACGCACTGCACGTGTTTCTGCAGCAGCGAGGGGTACACGAACTTCTGGGGGCACTGGTCGCATTGCAGCTTTAGAGATTTGTCGTGACGACTGTAATATACAATGCAACATACGTATAGGTACAAGTAAATGTTACATTATAAATCAAAAGACACTTCCGACATATCACTTGTTTCAAATGTGTTTTTTCTCAATGTTTTAAAAACATAACTTATTTAGGTACAAAACACTACTAGTTGAAATCATAGTTTAAATGAATTAATCAATGAAACTGATTTGTAAGTAATGTGTTAGTTTGTACAGAATCTTCCAGTTTATTTAACCATGAATACTCACGCGGCGGTAGAAGCGTCGGTGGCGCAGTGGATAAGGCGCGGACTCTCAATCTGAGGGTCCCGGGTTCGAATCCAGCCGTGTACCTATGGGTTGTTTTTCAATTCAAGTACATTATCCGATTGCTTAACGGTGAAGGAAAACATCGTGAGGAAACCTGCATGTCTTGAACAGGCATGTGAAGTCCGCCAACCCGCACTGGTCCCGCGTGGTGGACTATGTCCCATACACTCTCTGTAGGAGAGTAGGACTGAGCCCCTCCAGTGGGGACGTATATAGGCTGTTGATGATGACTCACGCGGTGTGCACCCTGAGCGACTCTACGGTGCGGAACAGGCGCCCGCACTTGTGGCACGCGTGACGTTCGTTCTTCTTGTGTGTTCTCACGTGACGCTGTATCACTGTGCGTTTACTGTGATGGACAACATTGAAACATTATAAATTAAAACTATTTCGAGATTTAGCTCCAAGGAACCAGATTTTTTTAATTCAGAATTTTCTCGATGTTGATTTCTTAGAAAACCGTTATATTGTACACATCGCTGAGATATGTCGTTGTTCTGTGATCGTATAGAACTCACTTGGTGGTGTAGTAGCACAGATCGCAGGAGTACTCGGTGGCTGCGGACGTGTGGGAGATGGAGTGGTGCTCTAACAGATGTTGGCGGGACAGGCGCACGTCGCCGCATACTTTACACTGGTACCTGAAATGATCATCGCAACATTACAGGTTTCTCATGAACCTGAACTAGATTCTGCGTCCACGTGAAGAAATTCTACGAGACTACGGGAGAAAAGTAGCATATGCCTTGTCTAGCCCTTCAACTATATTTATCGTTACGACGTAAAGGCGACAAACAAACTCACTTTCAATTCTTAGGTTACCGTATCTAAAGAGTGCTCAATTGCTAAGCCTCCGATGTCCATCCATCCATCTGCCATCTGTATCTATCGAACCGTAATAGGTAGTTAGTGAAATTTTTACATTGTGTGTACTCTGGCCTAGGAGTGTTACTATGACCACTATAACAAACAAATAACTAAATATCATTTGATCAGCTAAAAATTAAAGTGGATTAAATACAACACCCGTCCTGTCAAGAAATGTTTTGTGTTGTTGAGTTTTTCTCAATCTTGTGTTAACACTAGGTCTTTTTGTATGTGCCGTGAGGTTTTTACGAGGCATTGTTCACCTTGCACGCGCTGGCACCTGATGACGCAAGAAGGTGATGTCTTTGCAAATCGTTTCTTCTGTGTATTGTTGAGTGTTTTATGGCTTTACTAGTTTTAGCCGCCTCCGTGTCCCAATGGCTACACTCTTGGACATAAAATCCGGAGAGTCCGGGTTAATTTCACAGTGGAGGTACTATCGGTACTGGGTTTGGTTGGTGGTCGGGCATTTTTATGTTCCTTGATTATGATTATGTTACAAGAAACTTGATAGATACCTTGTTGTATGAGATTTCATGTGTCCTCTCAAAGAAACTGCGCTTGGGCAGTATTGTGAGCAAATATCGCACAGTAGTTTACCATTCCTCTGCAACATAAAACAAATTACAAGCTGCTCTTATCAGTATGTATGGGGCAAATCTTGAAATTGAATCTTAAACCACATGCAGGTACTGAGCTAAAATTCAGAATACTTTTGTAAGTTCGGTTGTCATAGCAACTTCTAAACTACGCATAATGAACCCGTCGGTGTTTAGGTTCGTTTTTGTTTCGATTGGTACTCTTAAAAAGCTTGTATAAAAAAGGAAATTTTTGTCAGAAACTTAATTTGTTTAGTAAGTTTTCGTAACTAAGCATGTTATGTTTTTCACTGTTTCGTAACTGGTTATTAAATAAGTTATAACGCAATTCTTTTACGTTTCCAGTTACGAAACATTTTGTCGATGTGGCCTCTGATAACATTTAGTAAATTAGTCACATTAATGTTGTGTTTTTCACTGTTTCGTAACTGGTTATTAAATTTTACGTTTTCAGTTACGAGGTCATGGGGGGGGGGGGGGGGGGGGGGTCTTTGTTCAGCAGTGCACGTTTCTCTACTAATGATGTTGAGTCATAAAAGGCAACTAAGAGAAACCATTCAGTAGAATAAAAATAAAATATAATAAATAAATAAAAAGTATTTATTTTACAAAAATTGTTACATTTCACTTATAAGTATGTGCGTGTATGGTGAGAGGGCGTGTGGTATGAGAGCTGAGAAGACGAGAATCATACCCAAGGATGGAGTAAACCTGAGTTTTGTGTACTCTTCTCGTCTCCCGCTACAGCTTTACCAGTATCTGTATACTTATAAGGAGCAATGCACCCCATACTAGCCGAGGCTGTGTGATGGGGTACAGTGAGATGTTGTGGGACTGAAGGGAGTGTGTGTGATTTGTGCTAATGTGTGGTGTGTTGTAGAGAGTTAGTTTTATTTATTATAATGTCTACTTATGTGAGTGTCGTATGTGCTTAATCGTGTGTATGTGAGTGAGTCTTTTGCCGTGCAATGTACTAGAGTGATTTGTATCGATTTAAATAGCAGCAGCATGTACCTATGTAACGCCAATACCTTACCTCCACCACGCCAAGCGATTATGGCAAATATGGTGCACGTGGTTTGCTGCAACAGCCAAGTAGGGTTGCTAGTTGTAAATAAAATATTTTTTACCTTGCAATGTTTCTCCATATGGCTCAGAAGTACATCTTCGAAATTGAATCCTTTGACGCATTTTTCACACTTGAACAGCATTCTTTTGTAATTTTCACTCTCCGATTTAAGTTTCATTTCTTGTAGTACCTTTAATAAATAGATTGGAAGATAGTTCGACATTCAAGTACCGGTCAACTAGTAGAATGTCATCCCTCCCTCCGTTCCGGGTTCGATTCCCAGTGTTATCTATCAGTGCTGTCGGTAAATGGATTGGTTGGTGATATGACATTTTATATGTCTCCCTGGCTTGCTACCATTATATTACCAAAGTCTGTTGTCAAATAACAGTGTTAATAGCACTGTTGTGTTCCGGTGTGAAAGGTAGGAGAGCCAGTGATCCTCATTGGATTGAGGCTTCTGCGTGTGAACACTTACTATCCAATGTTATGCAAAAGAAATTATTAGATACGATTTGACCACAATATCACCTGATGTTAAGTGACGATGTGGTCTGGGATGGGTCACCGTTGCATAGAAATAGCCTATTCACTCTGGCCTTGGGTCAGACATGGGTGGACCTGAGCTTGGGATACACCTGGTGAACCCGGTGACCTGCTACTTACTAGGCACCAGTTTCACACACTGCTTGATGAAATGTAAATGATGAAACATCCACAGCTGGACATAGGCCTCCTTCATGGTACGACATTGACTGGTCCCGAGCCACCTGCATCCAGCGACAACCCATGACCTTAACTAGATCGTCGGTTCGTGGACGACACTCGAGAACTAGCTCAAAGTCACTCAGTGACCAATGGAACTAGCTATGCTCGGATCACTCTATGTGATAAAATCCAGAAAGAGGAAATCCGTAGACGAACTAAGGCATACATAGCTCGACAAGTCAGTGAGCTGAAGATGGGCTGGCTGCATCACTCAAATAATGTTATAAATGTAATTAAATGTAAATCTATCTAAGGAAACTCATGAAATAATAACTAGATATCTTATTATTAAATAAACGAGTTGATGATCTGACCTGTTCTTTTGTCAATTTGATCACTACGTACTGATCCGTTTCTTGGACCATTCTTGATGAGAAACCTTCTTTGATTACATTCTTGGTTTTGGGTTTCAGTCTCTCGTGACACTCATCAGTATTAACTTGGTTTTCTCTACAATTTTCTGATTCAATCTTCAGTTTTGTGTCTTTGATTTCCACTTCAACTTGCTGGAAATCAATTATTATTACGATTAATTTAAATCCGATAAAATAAATTGTACATAAATAGAGCTATGGTATTTCAATTGGGTGGAGCGTCAGTCCTTGAACAGTCGAGGTCTGGGTTCGATCCTGGCTCGTACCAATGAGTTACAATTTGTTATTTGTGTACGAATGATAAAATTCATTACCATTGGCTTTTCGATGAAGGAAAACATCGTGAACAAACCTGCACACTCCTGAGAAGTTCACAGGTGTGTGTGAAGTCTACCAATGCGCACTGGTCCCGCGTGGAGTACTATGTCCCATACACTCTCTGTAGGAGAGTAGGACGGAGACTCTGCAGTAATGATTTTTATCATTCGTACATAAATTCCAAATCAAAAATTGTAACTCATTGGTATGAGCCAGGATCGAACCTAGACCTTGATTGTTCAAGGACTGACGCTCTACACAACTCAACCTAACAGCAGACTCTATTTTAGGTGACTAAGGGAAAACTATTCAGAAGAAAACCAGCAGCATCTATCAGGAACAAATTAAATTCTTACCATCTCCTTCTTTCTACTTATCTTCCTTTTCTTTTTTCCAATCCTTTCATCATCTCTACTTAACATCACCAAAGGCATCTCATCTTCATAGTCATGATCCGAGTCAGGATTTTCTTCTTTCTTCACAGGTAAATATGTGTCTGAGTGGTCTAGTGAGCTGTAGAGGATTTTCGGTTTGGTTTTGACTAAATTATGAATGCATTGTATTTCAAAAGGTGTCTCCTGAAATATGGGGAATGTTTATCAGAATTAATACAAAGATCACATGCAAAATGCTTCAATTGAAAATAATTATACGATTATCTTTTAAAATAGACTGCCAAATTAAATTTAAAAAATTATAATAATGGCCTTACTTTCTTTTGATGAGATCTATGTGCTAAACCTATTTTGGGAGAAAGTCTCCTTTTTGTTTACAATTAACACATTCAAAAAGGAACCGACTTCAACTACCTTAAAATTTTTCAGCATTTATCACTCCTAATGTCCTCTATATTATAAGTGACTGACTACTCTTAGAGGTAGAATAATCTAGGTAGGTATTTTATTTTTGTCGATTTTCTCAAAAAGAGCTTTATCAATTTTGATAAAATTTACATGGGACCACCTCTGAAGTATGATTGACCAAACAAAAAAGAATCATCAAAATCTATTCATAATTGTCGGAGTTATCGCGTAACATACAAAAAACGCAGTCGAATTACGACCTCCTCTTTGAATTCAGTTGAAACACCCTGCTTTCACTTACTTGTTGAGACAGTTGCTTTATGAGGGAATCAGCTCTTAGGCATTGTTCCGAAAACTTATAAAACTTATTCAGCAAATGTTTACATATCATGCAAACATAAAGTTCTTTGGTTTCATCTTCTGTTTGATTTTCTGATTTAACGCCCTGAAATTACAGAAATAATCATTATATGTATTTCGATGAATTTGCAAAAGTTTCTTTGTAGGTGCAATGCTAAAAACAGACCAACACCTTAGATAAAATTAATGATATTGTTCAAAATAATAGTTACCTTGAAAATCAATGTTTTATACCATTTTATTTCATTAGTGGACATTTTATACAAGTTTTCAACAGTTAAAAGGCACATCCGACATATTTTCCCTATATTAAACACAGTATTTACATCGTTTTCAGTCATTGTTTTTAAAAGAATCACGAAATTATCGAAAATAAACTAATCAAATAGTTTAACTTCCATTCTATTGACGTACATATATTAGTCTGTGCTATTGACTGTTGATTTTGACTTGAAGTCATGAATCACTCAGTTTGACATTTGGTAAGGTTTTTATTACTTTTACATTTTTAGGTTAGGCAATGGCTGTTTGAACTAAAAGACACTTGTTTAGTATTTTTTAGGATGGTTTTATAATGCATGATGATTGATACTTTGTTTTTTGTTTTTCGTGTAAAGTATAAATAAGGAGCATACAAACCAACAAATCAATATCTAAAATCGGTCGGTATATATTTACAATTTTGCTAAAACACCTTATAACGATAAGGCCGTTGGATGGTGGGTGTGCGCATTCAGAAGCCTCAAACTAAAGAGGCGCTGGCTCTGCTACTTCATACCGGAACACAACCAGCGCTATTAGCACTGCAGTTAGGCGGCAGACTTAGGTAGTTTCGTGGTCGGTAGCCAAGTAGACATAGAAATTGCCCTACCACCAACCAGTCCGAGTACGTAGGTACGACTACTGGGAATCGAACCCGGGACCTCTTGATTTTTAGTCCAAGCGTGTACCTATTGTACAACGGAGACGCTTGAAACGTTAGTAAAATAACATGCCATTAGAATTATTTATTTACTGAGACATGTATATATCATTCGTACGCTTTCTGATAAATTGAATGTTGTTTTATCGCTCTGCTTGCACAGCTGTTTCTTATGAATCTCTTAAGTTACGTGCAAAAATGTCACGTTCCACGAATGTATGGCGCCATGTCTGGTCTTGTACACATATATTTTTTAAAGTCCATTATTAAATAAAAGTGATTTAGTTTTAAAAAATTCACCGACTTCCAAAAAAGAGGAGGCTATCAATTATTATATTTTAACACACTCAATCATTGCCCCGTGTTTACAGACGACGAAGGCGTAATATTGAAAATAGTGCTAGAGTTAGAGATGAGTAGAACTCAAATGAGTAGCTTATTAATAAAGCTAATACTTATGGAGCTCATCAACGATAAGGAGCTCTAACGATATTGAAGCCTAGAAGTTCTAGATTCAGCAGCGTCTATTAATAC
Organism: Carcina quercana; assembly: GCA_910589575.2. Taxonomy (NCBI): domain Eukaryota; kingdom Metazoa; phylum Arthropoda; class Insecta; order Lepidoptera; family Depressariidae; genus Carcina; species Carcina quercana. The sequence continues at coordinate 7,211,445 of OU342452.1, forward strand.
GGATCCTAGTATTCTTTACCATCTGTTAATGGTCACGATTTATGTTTTTTATTGACTTACTGATGTAACAATTTTTGTGTGTTTTCAGGTTGAACAGGTGTTTGTTTTGTATCTTTTATGTGATATTTAACATGTGCTACAACCTTGCCATAAATTTGTACAGTTTGCCTCTGAAACTACGAGATACAAGTATTGAAGATGAACTTCTTAGCGGTCTTCAGTTTCATTCTTTTGGTGAGATTCTATGTTATTTTCATATTTTTTATTTATTACATTTGCTATAATTAAGCTGCCGCTAGCGGTGTTAAATTAAAAATGTATAAAAATCCCTATTATTATTATTAATTGCTATTAATATCTCTAAACTGCTGACTAGATTTTTACCAAATATTGCTAAACAATTTGCTTTCACGTAACAAAACATATTATTATCCAATCGTTCGAGAACTACGATGCCACAGATTGGCGTCAAACTTATAACATCCCTCTTTTTGCGTCGGAGATTAAAAAAGCCCCAGCCCTCGGTTCTTCGTGTCCGAGGACCATGGTCCCGTAATTAAACTTATAAAAGAGACAAAATCCGACCACACATTTTTTAAACGGATTAGATAGTTCGATGAAAGCTCCCAGACGGCTTGATTTTTCCGACCTCTTCAACTTCTGATTATCGTCATATTTCATCCATTATACACAAATGCTTAACTTATTACACACTAAAACCTTCCTCAAGAATCACTCTGTCGATATATGAAAACCGCATACAAATCTGTTCAGTAGTTTTGGAGTTTATCGCGTTCAGACAGACGCGGCGGGGACTTTGTAATATGCTTTGATGATGACATGATGATAATAATTGAAACGCCCCGTTGTTCACAGGTAGTTCTCAGTCGACACAGGTAATTTTTGAGATAAAGAGCATATATCTATTATTTATATTATAACTAGCTTTTGCCAGCGACTTTATCCGCGTGGATTTCAGAAATCATCCCAAGGGAACTATCGACCGGGATAAAAACTCTCCATTAAAACGTTTACAGGCTTTGTCATGTTATGAAAAATTGTGTTAGTTATTATAAAATCACTTTCATACAGGTGTCTGCCAGCTACCACCGGAGACTGGCCCATGTAGATCCAGCATGAACCGCTTCTACTACAACTCTGACAGTGTGCAATGTGAGACGTTCATATACGGCGGGTGTGACGGCAACGGCAACAACTTCATGACTGAAGCGGACTGCCAAGCGACATGCTGCTAGCGATTATATTAAAGTTCTCTTTGCTTCTGAAACAGGAAGATATTTATCGAAGCATAATGTTATATTATTTTCGTTAAATTCATCATCATCATTCGTCATCAGACACACACAACACAATACAGAAACATAATAGACGCATATGTTTAACGGTAATCTAAATCAACTGATTTAGATAATACAGAGATAAATATATACAAAAGGAATAGCTTATTTCTATAAGAAGTTTCTGCTGCAGTCAAGCAAGAAATAGTGAAGATAGGAAAAGCTAGGCGTGTGCATTTTGGTTTAATAATACATTTATGTCAGATACGATTACACGAAAACGACATATATGACATCCATACTAATATTATACAAGATATAAGAGATACAAGAGATAAATAATTTAATATGACGATTTTGTGTGCCTGCATTAATTATAAACTATGCTCGATGTTCAAAACGAAATATTACCAATAGATTAGCCCTGAATTCCTAAAAAATAAAATAAACCTAAAGAAAAAATCAGATTTAATTGAGAGAATATAATTGTGTTGAAATAAAGTAATAAAAATATACATACAAGCTTTTTTGGTAGTCCTACTTTCAGGTAGCAACGGATATACATATGCTTTTTTTACACAGAGATTTTACAGAGAATAGAAAAACTATGGGATAATTATTTCGATGCCTGCTTTAATTTTTCTGCAATGATTCTTCCAAGGTCTTTATTGATCATGGTATATAATTCCACAGCTTTATCCTGCAGGTGCTTCGCTGCTTTTTTCAAACTGCTAACAATGTTTTCATGTAATCTTTCTCTTTCAGCATCATCCTTTTCGTACAAATATTGTTCATTTGCCTGTTCAAAATTAGTTACCTCAGGGGACGTAAATGGTACATATTTAGCATTCTTGGTAGTGTCTGGGTACGGCACGGGACCGTTGAAAGTGTTTGGGAAGTAATTTGGAGCTCCACCTTCGTTATCTCCAGTATACGGTACCCCATCTCTGTTGTAAGTTCTTGGAACAACTCTGAATGGATAGTTCACATCGATCTTGTTGTGATTCTTCCCCAGTCTATGGTAATGAGTATCTCTGTAAGCGATTAGTCGCCCTTCGAAGAGTTTGTCCACACCTCCGAGAATCCCTGGCACGAGGTTGCAAGGACAATATGCTACCTGTTCAATATCAGCGAAATAGTTTCTAGGGTTCTGATTCAGAACTACTTTACCGACTGGTCGTAGTGGATACTTGTCTACAGGCCATTTAATTGTTACATCGAAAAGGTCAAACGTTGCGTTCTTAGCTTCTTCAGGAGTAACGGTCTGAAGACTGAAAGTATAAGTAGGGAATTTTTTGTCAGCTATACGATTGTATAGATTTCTGGTCATGTAATCCGTGTCCTGTCCAGCGATCTTGGCTTCTTCGGAAGTCATTCCTCTGATTCCTTCGTCAGGTATCACATGCATGCGGGCAAACGTTGCATCTCCTTTCTCATTTTCCAGTTGGAAAGTGTGGATGGCGAATCCAGGCATACTGCTGTAGTTCGCTGGGATTCCGCGATCTCCAAAGACAAGCATGAAAATGTTTAGAGACACCGGTAGAGTCGTGATGCCATCCCAACGCATGTTCTCATCACGCAAGTTAGTAACAGGGTTTCTTTTGAACACACGGTTGAATGACGCGAAATACAGAGGATCTTTTATAGAAAACATTTCAGTGTTCAATCCGAGGAAATCAAAATTGCCTTCTTCCGTATAGAACTTAATGGCGAATCCTTTGATTTCTCTTGCAGTGTCGATGCCCCCCAAATTTTCGAACGCTGATGAGAATCTGACCACTATAGGTGTGGTCTTACCGACTTCGTTCAGGAAATTAGCTTTGCATATATCTGTGACGTCGTGGGTCACTTCGAAGTATCCGAAGGCTCCGGCTCCCTTGGCGTGGACAACTCTCTCAGGGATCCTTTCTCTGTCGATATGAGTGATTACTTCCATGAAGAGCTCATTTCTGAGCAGTTCAGTGTTTATAGAGCTTGTAGAATTGAACTCCACCGGAGCTCCAGCAGTGGTCGTCATGAATCCAATCGGACACTGAAATTCAAATAATTTCGCTTTAGTTTTGTTTCACTTATATCCTTTTGTCAAGCTTTCATTTTGATCTTATTGTCTAGAACCCCAAGAGTCAGTAGGTGACAATTAGTAGTCCCTTGAGAAGCCATGGTAGCTAAATTGGGTAGCGCGTCGGTCCTTGAATAATTGAGGTCTGGGTTCGATCCTGCCTCGTACCAATGAGCTCCCACAGTAAGAATGATAAAATCATTACCATTGGCTTTTCGGTGAAATAAAACATCGTGAACAAACCTGCACACTCCTGAGTACAAATACAAAGGTGTGTGTGAAGTCTACCAATACGCACTGGTCCCGCGTGGTGGACTATGTCCCATACACTCTCTGTAGGAGAGTAGGACTGAGACCTGCAGTGAAGACATGTATAGGCGGTTTATTGGGATCTTGTAATAGGAAGCGTACGGGGCAACCAACATTAAAATATGTGTTGGACCCAACTCAATGTATTGGAAATTAGTTTTGGTCACACAGCAGGTCATAACCACCATGTTTGACATGGTGTTGGCTATTACATAGTAGACAGAATGTATATTTTTCTTGATTTCTCCTTAGTTGCCTTAAACGACATCCGCGGGATGATGGGATAGTTCTGTTCTTAAGCCGAGACGTGCCGTCAACACACATTCAATACTATACACTTGCAACTTTATGACTAGATAAAGTAGGTATAAGCCATTTGTTAATCACGAAGTAATGTAATAATTATACAGCACATTAAAGAAAGGTGCTTAGCGCAAACGTGTACAGTGATAACAAACCTACTGCGCTGATTTCAGGCAGAACCTCAGAGCCTACAGTTTTCTGGTTAAACTTTGTGTTTGCAAATAGTCATAGAAAAATGCCCTACCGTTAACCAAACTGAGTATCAAGATAAGTCGCATTGGGAATCGTATATACTCCCTCACAGGGAGGTGCATATTTGACATTAAACGATTCCTGACCATAGTCATTCCCCAATGCCCCATGGTGTGCCACAATGACCGCTCCCAAGTCACTTTCATTCAGCGACTACCCGTGAACTTTACCAGGTCGACGTACGGTAAATCTTGTGAGGGGTACATGTTTTTTAACACACGATATCTTTTGTCCATCGGTTATTCATTCTTCTAGCTAAGTATTAAGCTTACTGAATCGTTGAGTTGTCGCTCACTTTAGTTCATCTACGGATTTCCTCAATCCGTTGGAGCTAGTTTATTTGGCCAACAGTAAAGCACCACGTTTGGGCTCTGTATGTCATAACTGAAAAGCTAATATTACTTATCATTATTACCTTCGTTGCATCTCTGTATTCAATCAGCTGGTCCTCTGCCTTAGCATCCACATATCCCACCAGCGCTAGCGTCAGCAACATCCACGATGCCTTCGATAGCATTGTGTCTTTGTGGTGCCTCTTCCGTTCTGAGACTTGCTGTATTCCTATCAAAATGATCAATTTATGATAATTATTTAGCAACTACTCTGCCTATAGATTATAGGACGCACTTTGGAGAATTTGCGTTTTCTTGTGGGCTCTTTATTTTAATTTTTCTTAGAAACGTACAATGGAATTGAGAGTCGGAGATTTAATACAGTCAGTTAACAATATAATATATTTTTACCTTTATTGGTAATCGGGAAATTTTATAAAGTTCACTTACCCCTGATTCACACCCTACAGTAAATATCGAATAGTATACTGGTTATTACGGAGATAACGAGGTAAGTGAGTTAATATGATGAATATATATATATTTGTAGATCGTGTGTAAGGGTGGGTGCGTGTGTTAACTCAATGAAAAATAAACGTTTTTCTAGCAATGTCTACAGCTAGGGTTGACAATTTCTTGTCCTCTGTTAAAGTACTCCTCCTGAGAAGATTTGAAATGATCACTTCACTTGACCCCTGTCTGTTAAGACACTTTTTCTTAGATACGTAAGGAGGTAAGTTGAAATTAATATCTAATCCTGAAGATCGCAATCGTGTAATGTCAAGTGTAATGCGTGATGTTTGAGTTGTTCTAGTGATGCGTGACGTTTGAGTTGTTCTAGTGATGCGTGATGTTTGAGTTGTTCTAGTGATGCGTGATGTTTGAGTTGTTCTAGTGTTGCGTGCTGTTTGAGTTGTTCTAGTGATGCGTGATGTTTGAGTTGTTCTAGTGATGCGTGATGTTTGAGTTGTTCTAGTGATGCGTGACGTTTGAGTTGTTCTAGTGATGCGTGACGTTTGAGTTGTTCTAGTGATGCGTGATGTTTGAGTTGTTCTAGTGATGCGTGATGTTTGAGTTGTTCTAGTGTTGCGTGCTGTTTGAGTTGTTCTAGTGTTGCGTGCTGTTTGAGTTGTTCTAGTGTTGCGTGCTGTTTGAGTTGTTCTAGTGATGCGTGATGTTTGAGTTGTTCTAGTGATGCGTGATGTTTGAGTTGTTCTAGTGATGCGTGATGTTTGAGTTGTTCTAGTGTTGCGTGCTGTTTGAGTTGTTCTAGTGTTGCGTGCTGTTTGAGTTGTTCTAGTGATGCGTGATGTTTGAGTTGTTCTAGTGATGCATGATGTTTGAGTTGTTCTAGTGATGCGTGATGTTTGAGTTGTTCTAGTGATGCATGATGTTTGAGTTGTTCTAGTGATGCGTGATGTTTGAGTTGTTCTAGCAATGCGTGATGTTTGAGTTGTTCTAGTGATGCGTGATGTTTGAGTTGTTCTAGTGATGCGTGATGTTTGAGTTGTTCTAGTGATGCATGATGTTTGAGTTGTTCTAGTGATGCGTGATGTTTGAGTTGTTCTAGTGATGCATGATGTTTGAGTTGTTCTAGTGATGCGTGATGTTTGAGTTGTTCTAGCAATGCGTGATGTGACAGTGCGGGCCGGGTAATATCACGCGTGATACTACATGCTTACTATTTAGCTACCACAACTTAGCGTGGATACCTTAGCGCCTTCCCACGTAGGGAGGACCTCCCTCACTGCTGGGGCAGCTGCTGCGAGCGCGGAGAGGGCGAAACGGAGAAAATATTCTGCGCTTGGATCCAATATATGTTCACCGCGTTCGCAGTAGAGACCATGGGTCCATGGGGTCCTGAGGCGCGCAGTTTGTATAAGGAACTGTGCGTGCGGTTGAGGGACGCGACGGGTGATCGGAGGGCTGACGACTATTTCAGTTGTACATATGTAAAAATAACAGTTCTGGAAACTTTAACAGGTATAAAGGATTTTGCTACCAGAAAACGTAGTACCGATATTCATTGTAAATCTTAAACTCAACAACCCTAATAAGGGACATATTATTTGCAGATAATTTTCTGTACAGCGTGTATAAGCTCACAATAAAGTATGAATAAGCAAAATAATGTGTCGTTAATCATTATGTATCATAAAAGGACATTTGTGCACACATCTAATAAAACCTGTAAGTAATTTCAATAAATGAAATGTGAATTGCTTATTTATTACTTATTCTACGTCAATGGCATAAATATTGTATTAAATTTTCACATACGGAATTACATATATCGGAGCTCTTTACTCTCGAGTACGAGAGTACATGCATGTATATACAGAGATAATATTACACGGGGAAAAGGGAGGTATCCAAATTATCTTTTTCAATAGAATACCAAGCTGTGTTACGAGTAAGTTATTAGTTAGATAAATAATTGACGCGTTCAAATATACCTAAAAACCGACTTCAGCTGTCTTAAAAATGTTCACCCTTAGAGGTAGAATTATCTGAATACATATGTGGTTTTTGTTGATTTTTTCGAAAAGCGCTCAACCAATTTCGATGAAATTGCAGGTTTCCTCACGATGTTTTCTTTCGCCGGACAGCCAATGGTAATGATTTTTATAATTCGTACATAAATTCCGAATTCCAAATTGTAACTCATTGGTACGAGTCAGGATCGAACCCAGACCTCGATTGTTTAAAAAGAGCTGGAAGAGGTTGAAAATATGAGTGCGAAGTTTCAGTTCAATTAGTAACCAAACGAGTCTGTCGGCGAGGCTAAATAAAACCCTTAAAATTTGGAATGGTGGATGAATATATTTTCGTAACTCTCAACTTTAATTTGCATTTTTAAAATCCGTATCTTTGCTTATTACAGTTTCCAGTAGTTATACAATGGCATAGCAACATTTTTAAAATTTATTTAATAGTAACTTTGTTTAAATTCAAATTTGCAACATCAGTACCAATAAATGATGATGAAGACTACGCAACAACGGAACGAATTTATACATTTCATATATTGAGATAAGAATTATGATACATGAATACACACAGCAACCTGAAACAATTATTTCGAAGACTCCTTTGCTTTCTTACTTTCTTCCTGTAATTTTTCTGAGAGTATTCTCCCTAGGTCTTTATTGATCTTCGAATACAGTTCTACAGCTTTATCCTGCAGGTGCTTCGCTGCATTTTTCAAACTGCTAACAATGTTTTCATGCAATCTTTCTCTTTCAGCATCGTCCTTTTCGTACAAATATTGATCATTAGCCTGTTCAAAATTAGTTACCTCAGGGGACGTAAATGGTACATATTTAGCATTCTTGGTAGTGTCTGGGTACGGCACGGGACCGTTGAAAGTGTTTGGGAAGTAATTTGGAGCTCCACCTTCGTTATCTCCAGTATACGGTACTCCATCTCTGTTGTAAGTTCTTGGAACAACTCTGAAGGGATAGTTCACATCGATCTTGTTGTGATTCTTCCCTAATCTGTGGTATTGTGTGTCTCTGTATGAGAGTAGCCTCGATTCGAAGATTTTGTCCACGCCCCCGAGAATCCCTGGCACGAGGTTGCAAGGGCACAATGCTAGCTGTTCTACGTCGGCGAAATAGTTTCTAGGATTCTGATTCAGAACTATTTTACCGACTGGTCGTAGCGGATACTTGTCTACAGGCCATTTGAGCGTTACATCGAATAGGTCAAACGTCGCGTTGAAAGCTTCTTCCGGAGTCACTGCCTGGACACTGAAAGTATATGTAGGATAATCTTTATCAGATATACGGTTGTATAGATTTCTGGTCATGTAATCCGGATCCTCTCCAGTGATTTTCTCAGCTTCCTCAGAAGTCATTGTTTTGATTCCTTCGTCAGGCAGTATATGCATGCGGACAAACGTTGTATCACCTTTCTCATTTTCGAGTTGATAAGTGTGGATTGCGAACCCAGGTGTACTGCTGTAGTTCGCTGGGATTCCGCGATCTCCAAAAACAAGCATGAAAAGGTTAAGAGACATCGGTAGAGCTGTGATGCCATCCCACCGCATGTTATCATCACGCAAGTTGTTAACAGGATTTCTTTTAAACACACGGTTGAAAGTTGGGAAGTAAACAGGATCTTTTATGGAAAACATTTCAACGCTCAACCCGAGGTAATCGAAATTGCCTTCTTCAGTGTAAAACTTAATGGAGAATCCTCTGATTTCCCTCGAAGTGTCGATGCCCCCCAAATTTTCGAACGCTGATGAGAATCTGACCACTATAGGTGTGGTCTTACCGACTTCGTTCAGAAATTTAGCTTTGCATATATCTGTGACGTCGTGGGTCACTTCGAAGTATCCGAAAGCACCGGCTCCCTTGGCGTGGACAACTCTCTCAGGGATCTTTTCTCTGGTTACTTGAGTGATTACTTCCATGAAGAGCTCATTTCTGAGCAGTTCAGTGTTTACAGTGTTAGTAGAATTGAACTCCACCGGATTTCCAGCAGTGGTTGTCATAAATCCAATCGGACACTGAAATTCAAAAGTTATCATTAAGTTTATTCACACAGCGAACACTTCTTAAAACATTTCTTTTACCATAATCTTTTAAAATAAAATAACTGGCCTTGTGCAGAAATTATCTAAAAATTTATCTTATAAACCTATGAAACTTCAGTTTGAAAGCTGTATGAATGATGATGTTTCCGATTATGATAATAACCAACGTAGAGAAGAGGAGAAATCAGCAGAAATGGAATTCACTGCACAGTTTAACCGGTTGCTAGGAGTTTTTGAGCTGTGATTTTGCAACGGGAGATGTCCGGATATACCATCACTAGAAAAGGTTGCGTGTAGTAGTGAAACGACGGCTTAAGGTTTGATATATCACGGGAAAGCTGTTTATATATCTCTTTAGTAGAAAAGGGGAGGCGATATGCCAGAGAGAAGTGGAATAATGCGTCCTTTGTCAATCGTAGACATGTGTAAGTGATGCGACTGATACATGACGCGTGATATTATTCGACCGCGTACTGTTGCATTACACGTCACTCGACCGTCACAAATAGTACACATTACTCATGGCATGCCGCGCGCGTGTCTTCTTTCTGCACCGGCTGCGCGGGCTCGATTCTTCAGACAGAACCACAAGGACTGATAGAACGTCCATATTTTACTGAAACGCAACCGTATTATTGGTACGATCAGGATAAATTACATTCTACCTATTTTAATTCCGAGCACGTTATGTTTAGAGAGAATGGCATTACAAATGTTACAGTGTCGCATGGCAGTGCACGGCACGTATTTCAAGTGATGTTTAGAGTGATGTGTAATGTTACTATGTAACATTACGCGGTACAAAATGTCAACTATCTATCGCTTTTGATATTGTAATGCAAGGCACTCTAAACATTACCTGAGATACGCAGAGTGCAAGGCAAAACTACATGTTATGTCTTTCATGTTCGTTCGTCTTTGTCATTCTGCCTGAGCCACTAGAACGCCCTTTCGCTCGCATCGCTATAGGTGCGAGTGAGCAATAGATAACGAACGCAGCTACATGCGTAATGTCATGTTAATGTGTCATGTATGGTATGAGTTCGAGTAATGTGTGATGCGACAGAATGCGATCGGTATGATACGTGATGAACCAATGGCATCACCTACACATGTCTACGGCAAAGCAGTGAGCATCCTGCTATTATGATATATAATATTACCTTCGTCGCATCTCTGTATTCAATCAGCTGGTCCTCTGCCCTGGCGTCCACATATCCCACCAGCGCTAGCGTCAGCAACATCCACGATGATTTCGATAGCATTGTATCTTTGTGGTACCACTGTTTTGAATCTCGTTATATTCCTTTTAAAACAAGAAACATTTACGTTATTTTAGGAATTGCGTTAATGGCCACGTCTACTTTTAAGCAGCAACATGTTTTCTGAGCCGTGGTAGCTCAGTAGGTTAGAGCGTCAGTCATTGAACAATCGAGGTCTGGGTTCGATCCTGGCTCGTAACAATCAGTTACAATTTGGAATTTATGTACGAATGATAAAACTCATTACCATTGGCTTTTTGTGAGGAAATCTGCACACTTCTGAGAAGAAATTCAATAGGTTTGTGTGGAGTCTAACAATGCGCACTGGCAACTGGCTACCAAAACTACTACGTAAACTACTAACTGTAACTTTCCACTACAAACGCCAGAAATCGGTTTACGATTTTTTCTGGATAAGGCTTCGCAAGTCCAGGACCTAGGACCCAATACAACACCCCTTCAATATGCCATATAATTTTCTAAACTGGCTATACAATCATAAACTGCAGTATGTATCTGGTGCTTCGCCGGTCGTTACCGCGACACGCTCGCCCGGCTAACGGCTTTTGGACGCAGTTCTAACCTAACCCGTCAAAAATCTGACCTAAACTGATTTATTTTTTCCTGGCTATCATCACCACAAATGATGATATAGTCGATGTAGTGAATATAAATATTGGGAATGGTATATTTTTTGTCTATTACTAATAAAAGCCAGCTTATTATTCTAAAAGCTTAATAGTAAATATATATTGCCTAAAATCACTTAGAGTTTACATTCACGTCAATGGGCCTTGTCTCAAAATAATCATCATCAGCCGGGAAACGTCTACAGCTGGACATAGGTCTCCCTCATGGCACGCCACATCGACCGGTCCCGAGCCACCTGCATCCAGCGACTCCCTGCGACCTTATCCAGGTCTTCGGTCCATCTAGTAGGACGGCTCGGTACACGCTTCCCAGTAAGTGGTCACCACTCGAGAACTTTTACTCCCCACCGGTCATCGGTTCTTCGACTTCGCTTCACTGACTCGTCGAGCTATGTCGGTGACCCTTGATCGACTACGGACGTAGTGTGTTTTAAAATAAACATTATTATTCACATATTTTTTCCTTTTCGTAGCAGTCGCCAGATTAAGTAACGTCCACTTACCCCCGCTTCACCCCCTTAGGGGATGAGTTTCGAACAATCGATTTATCCTCTAAGGGATTTAACCTACCTGCCAAATAACTGGGTAGTGGTAGTTATAGATAATACGTTATGAGCGAGTTAATATCACGCTATAATTCATATCTAGATCGTGAGATTGTACGATCATTTATAATGTGAATTCCACTTCCACAAAACGTAACCAATTTTAAGTGTTTCCACAGCTAGGGTTGACAGCACCTATAGGACTTCTATCAAAACCATATTATTATGGACATCATTACTATTACTATATGGCTAAAAACCCTAACTTATAATGAGACTGAATCGTTTATACATTTTATCACATAATCACACTCACACACACAATTTTATATCTTTCTGTGTTTGTTAGTAAATAATCCGTTTTATTATAATTAACCCCTTTATGCCTCTACTACAAGCTTCAAAGCTTAAAAGAGATTTTCGTCCTCCACTACTGTTTAATTTTTTGGCTAAAATAAAAACTTTTTTTAAAATCATATATATAAGTTTGCTTTGAAATGAAAAAATAACAAAACCAGTGTCTTATCCGCCCTTGTAGTTGGTGGTAGGGCTCATTTTTTGCCCACGTGGCTAGCTACCTCCACACCATGACCTCGAAGTGACTAATTATCAGTTCTGGTCCAGTCCAGTCCATGAATGGACCAAGAACGTGAGTGCCACTATATTATCTTGTTGTAGTGCTTTATGTACCGACATAGCTACTCGAATAAGCAAGCTGAAGTGGCAATGGGCAGGCTACATCTGTCGTCGGACCGGGAGACGCGGGGTGGGACGGCCTCCAGCCCGCTGGTCTGACGACCTTAAGATAGCGGGAAGCCAGTGGATGAGGACTAAGGACCGGAAGGAGTGGCGCACGTTGGGAGAGGCCTATCTTCAGCTTCAGACACGGGCTGCTAAGTCAAGTGCTTTATGCTACAAGACGCTACGTATTTTGGTATTTATGTGACGTAATACTGTCCGCGGTCTAAAACGACGCTTTAAATAGCTAATTTGTGAAAATACGAACATAAACAAACTCAATTTCGCATTTATAATATTAATATAGGTTTAAGAGTTCCGTACTTCAAAAGGAAACAAGTAAATGCGTTCAAAAAGAATTGGAAACCGACTTCAATTGCCCTAACAGTCTACTTTTACTAAAGCAAATTTAAGATTTATATCGTTTTCTCATGGATGCCGTTGTCAGAACTGGACCAAATTGGGACCACACGGGAAGCACCACCTTTCAAATAAAAAAAGAATCATCCAAATCGGTTCACCCAGTCAAAAGTTCTGAGGTACAACAAAACATATAAAAATACCCGTCGAATTGATAACCTCCTCCTTTGTTAGTCGGTTAAAATGGCACCTGAAATTAGACAACCCTAATACGAAATATGTTAGGTATATTGTTCTTTAATTGTTGTTAAATTCACATTAAACTACAAAGAGCCAAATATTATTTATGTCATTTGTGGAAACATTTACTAAAGCAATTAATTACTTTAAAATAATGTTCGAAATATATAGTAATTAATTCTGCTACGTCACTGGCATTTAGTAAATATAGTGTTTGTTTATTAAAAATATGTATACCTCAAGTGTTAATAATTTTTGAGACGAATTCTACACGAGCTATGATAAGTCAGTTGTGTAGAGCGTCAGTCCTTGAACAATTGAGGTCTGGGTTCGATCCTGGCTCATGCCAATGAGTTACAATTTGTTATTTATGTACGAATGATAAAATCATTACCATTGGCTTTTCGGTGAAGGAAAACATCGTGAACAAACCTGCACACTCCTGAGAAGATATTCACAGGTGTGTGTGAAGTCTACCAATGCGCACTGGTCCCGCGTGGTGTACTATGTCCCATACACTCTCTGTAGGAGAGTAGGAGTGAGACCTGCAGTGGGGACGTATAGGCTGTTGATGATGATCAAATAAGTAAACATAAATATCGTTAACAACTTTATTTCTACAACATTAAACATTCTACATTAACGACATAGCTCGACGAGTGAGTGAGTCGAAGTGGCTATGGGCAGGCCACATCGAAGAACCGATAAAGAGTAAAGGTTGGCAGGTTTCGACCATGTACCGGAAAACGTCTACCAGGCCGTCCCCCTACTAGATGGACCGACGACCTGGTTAGAGTCGCAGGGAGTCGCTGGATGTGGCGTACCATGAGGGAGGCCTATGTCCAGCACTGGACGTTTCCCGGCTGATGATGATGAAATCACGACCCCTTATCATACATTTCCCTAACAATCCTCAGCAATTCACTTAAGTTCAATCCTGTTTTAGCTGACACCCCAATCACTTTGACTTCCTCTTTCTGCATTTCTGTTTCACTGCTGCATTCAGCGTCTCTTTCTGACTCACTTCCACTGCCTAAGACACTCTTTCTGACCAGTTCCAGCGCACGTTTTCCTTCTCGTAGATCTATTTTATTGACCACCACACAGCTCAACCTCCGAGTGAGGTTCTCGTTGTATTCCGCTAGCTCGTGGGTCAATATCCGGTATTGTTCCAAGGGATCATCAGATCCATCCAGCAGGTATATGAGACCGCGGCATCTCTCTACGTGCTGAAGGAACTGAATACCTGCAAAGAAATTCCTAGTGTCAAAAATTTCAATTTTTTTAAAGGCGTCGCCGACACAGCTCGACCGATGGGGAAAGTTCTCGAGTGTCGACCGTGTACCGGGCTGTCACCAGATGGACCGTAGACCTAGGGACCGGTCAATGTGGCGTACCATGAAGGAGGAGGTCCAGCAGTGGACGTTTTCTGGCTGATGATGATGATACTCGTAATCTTTTGAAATAGGACATCGGATTATTGCGCTGGGACGCTTACCATCCAATGGCTTTATCGTCGCTTACAATCAAATGGCTTTATCGTCAATTACCATCAAATGGCTCTTTATCGTCAATTACCATCAAATGGCTCTTTATCGTCGCTTACCATCAAATGGCTTTATCGTCAATTACCATCAAATGGCTCTTTATCGTCGCTTACCATCAAATGGCTTTATCGTCACTTACAATCAAATGGCTTTATCGTCGCTTATCATCAAATGGCTTTATCGTCAATTACCATCAAATGGCTCTTTATCGTCGCTTACCATCAAATGGCTTTATCGTCAATTACCATCAAATGGCTTTATCGTCACTTACAATCAAATGGCTTTATCGTCGCTTATCATCAAATGGCTTTATCGTCAATTACCATCAAATGGCTCTTTATCGTCGCTTACCATCAAATGGCTTTATCGTCGCTTATCATCAAATGGCTTTATCGTCAATTACCATCAAATGGCTTTATCGTCAATTACCATCAAATGGCTTTATCGTCACTTACAATCAAATGGCTTTATCGTCGCTTACCATCAAATGGCTTTATCGTCACTTGCCATCAAGTGGCTCTATCGTCACTTATCATCAAATAAATTTATCGTCACTAACCTCAGGTGATCTGAAGGCCAAGTTCAACCCCATCCATACTAATATACATAATATGATAAATGCGAAAGGGAGTTTGTTTGTTCTTCCTTCCCGTAGTATCCGAGAGTTAGAATGACTTGGTTTTTGTATAGAGATCGTTGAAGACCGGGATAAGGACATAGGCTTCTTTTTATCCCAATCGAGCATGTAGTTCCCGTGGGGTACATGTCCACGCGGACAAAATCTAGTATAATAATAGTATACGTCACCTAATCCATGGTTTCTGTGCGACCCGGGTATCAAACCCGGGAGGTCCGCTATCGCGACCTGCTCGTAGTCATCGTAGGGAACCATTCCTGGAACAACACTTGATAAGATCAGCACCATCAGCAAAGTCAAGTTTCATGTGAAACTCACAGGTGTGGCTGGTGGTAGACATTTTATAGGAAAACACTGTATGTAAATGGAACAAAATTGTATAATCATTTACCTGACAATATAAAATTATTTAAAAACAGATTGTATGACATTTTAACTAAGAATTTTTTTTATATTATAAATTTTGAATTATTTTTTTGACACATTATAATATTTTATACCGTAGAATAATTACTTCACTACTTGTAATATAACCTCTAAATTATATAATAATAAATTATTGCACGCCTCAGGGTAGGAAATATAGATTCTAGGAATGTATCAAACCCAACAACATTGTACCACCTATTTACATAATAAAGAGTATTCTATTCTATATTCACTTGGCTACCTACCACCATGTTATCTAAGTCTGCCGCCAATCAGCAGTGTTAAAACAGTTTGTCTACGTATGTCTTCATCTGGGATTTTTTCACGTAGAGAAACCCTGAGACAGCTCGTTCCACAGATTGTTGAGTGACTTCAAATCAAATCAATTTATTTGTCCAACATAGGTATTGAAGATCTTATATTAATCAACGGCCGCTATGTGGAGCCTTGCGGCGTACAAATATATACATAATTATATGTCAAAAAATAATATTAAATTAAATAGAAATCAAATAATAATAGAGTCAAATTCAATTTTATAAACTAAACTAATAACAAAAACATATTCTTACATTAAATAGTTATTTATCACTGCACTTTATTGAGGAATTCATCAATCGTGTAGTACGTGTTTTCTGACAAGTAGTTGAACAGATTTCGTTTAAACTCTTTTAGATCTTTATGACTGGTACCGGCAGGGCCAGCGCCTTATCAGGTGAACACGCATTCTATTTAACGGCCTTATCGTCACTTACCATCAGGTGAGACGAAAGTCAAGTGCTATACTTGTGCTGCAAGACCTTGCTTCTTGCCAAATTTTTATGATTCTGGGTCAACGGGAAGTACCCTGTAGGTTTTGATGCGGTTTCAATGGAAATCTTTAGAATAAGCTACATAATCTTATAGCCGTATAAGCCGTATCTTTTTATTTCGTTTACTCGAAGCGTCGGTGGCGCAGTGGATAAGGCGCGGACTTTCAATCTGAGGGTTCCTGGTTGGAATCCAGCCGTGTACCTATGAGTTGTTTTTCAATTCAAGTACATTATCCGATTGCTTGACGGTGAAGGAAAACATCGTGAGGAAACCTGCATGTCTTGAACAGGCATGTGAAGTCCGCCGATCCGCACTGTTCCCGCGTGGTGTATGTCCCATACACTCTCTGTAGGAGAGTAGGACTGAGCCCATGCAGTGGGGACGTATAGATGATGATGACTTAGAAGTGTGGTTTTTCACAGCTTCAAGGGACTGCAGACTTGTGTATTTGATATTAATTTTACATTGATATCTCCATGCGTTTCTGAGAAACAGGATCGCGACAGTTAGACCTGACCTGAAATCCGGTATGAAAGGTAGCAGAGCCAGCTTCTCATTATCTTAAGGGTTCTGGGTGAGCATGCTTACAATCCAACGGCCTTAAAGTCACTTACCATCAGGTGAGGTAAAGGACAAGTGCCAACCTATCATACCTATCGTACCTTCTAAAAGAGTACCTTCTCTCACTAGACTACGTACACACTGAGGAATTACTCAAATTTATATCATAAATATTACATATATGTAATTCCAGTAAAGGATTAACTTAAAAGAAATATCTGGACAAAGGCTAACATAAAATAAAATATATCACCCCCCCCCCCCCCCCTCTTCGCTCACACACACACACACACACTCACCAACACTCTTATACCATAACACCAACCAACACGCAAATGTTTGTTTGTATAAAGTCTCGGTGGAATCACTGGTTATTGCGACACAGGTTTTACCTACTGCAGTAATCAGAGATCCTCAACAAGCATAGCAATAACAAAAATATAATTAGCGACATTTTATGTATTTAAACAGTGTTAATAAACTATTTTTTAATATTATACATAAAAAAAGACAGTCAGATGTACAACCAAGAGATTCTATAAATGTTCCTTTTGAGTTACGGTACCCTAAAAGTGGTAGGAGTGGAGTTCGCTCACCTATATGTGGTCTGAGAGTGGTGAAGGGGTAAGGAGCGACTGTTGGCCGGGCGCGGGTCAACGCCCGCAGCAGGGTGCTCTTCCCAGCGTTGGGGAGCCCGATCAGTCCGATGTGAGCCATCGAGCGAACCTCCAGGGTGTATATGTTGGTTTCCCCAGTAGCTCCCAGCTCTGCTATCGACGGCGCCTGCAGACACAGCTCTCCATAAATAACATGAAAGATGTCACACGAGCAATACTCGAAATTTCTCTACGTGATAAGGTCCGGAATGAGAAAATCCGTAGACGAACGAAGGTCACCGACATAGCTCGAAGAACCGATAGCCGGTGGGGAGTAAAGGTTCTCCAATGGCGACCACGTACCGAGAAACGTCTACCGGGCCGTCCCTCTACTAGGTGGACCGACGACCTGGTTAGAGTCGCAGGGAGTCGCTGGATGTAGGTGGCTCGGGACCGGTCGATGTGGCGTACCATGGAGGCCTATGTCCAGCAGTGGACGTTTACTGGCTGATGTTGATGATTAGGCGTTTTTAGCCCCCTTTAAACCTGCACACTCCTGAGAAGAAATTCAAAGGTTTGTGTGAATCACCAACTACTACCAATCTGCACTGGTCCCGCGTGGTGCACTATGTCCCATACACTCTCTGTAGGAGAGTAGGACTGAGTGTCTGCAGTGGGGACGTATATAGGCTGTTGATTATGATTTTTAATATTAGGTTCACTATTTTAAAAAGTTACCTGTTCGGTGTCGGTGAGGAAGAATTTGTTTCCCCTGCCTCCAGACCCCCCTCTCGCAGCCACAAACATCACCCCCTCCTCACTGAGGTCTCCCACCACGCGCGACGACGCATCCTTCACTATAGTCCCTGTAACAATATCACATAATTTTTTTTAGGTTAGGTGCTGCCTAGGCGTAGTTATAGAAAGAACATTTTGAAAATAGTAAAAAGAAAATTGAATTGGGGGTTCACCCCAATTATTATAGATACACGCAGTAGACATGTGTAAAGCAGTGGTTGTTAAAGTAATATTATATCCCTTCGAACCATTACGCATCACTCGAAACATCACCTGAAATGCGTGCCGCGCGCTGCCATGCTACAGTGCAAACATTACTTTTAATATAGTCATATTTGTAATAAATGACATGATCTCTAAACGTCACTTGCTCAGAATTAAGTTCTAATTCAAGAGCGCTTATTCGCTCGCGCCGCGCTAGCTAGCGGCGCAGAACGTATACATGCCATGAGTGATGCGTGAGTGTCTTGGTAAATTGGTCCTGCGATCAAGGACTACAGTACTAGAAAGCGACACCAGGTCAAGACCACTCGAAAGCGCTTTCCTTAGACAGAAATCCGCTAAGGATTTTATCATGAACCCTCAAAGGGCACTGCAAACTTAACAATCACCTGACCTACATGCATCTTGGAGACGATAAGATTTGCAGATTCTGTAAAGAGGAAGAAGAGACACCCATCCACATCCTCTGTCACTGCGATGCACTCCATCACAGTAGACCACAGTACCTTGGAGGACATATTGTCACACCAGACGATATTTAGGTCTCCACCCCTAGAGATATCGTCCGATATATGATCGGAGTGGGCCTCGGGGAAGTACTTTAACCACATAGGGGTCACAATAGATCCGTCAAGGTAGCAGTGAGTGGTTGGGCCCGGTGGACCACTGGTGGACACTTGTCTCAAATAGAATTTAAAATAAATATGAGTGATTCATGATGTTTGAGATGGTCGAGTGATGTGTGCTGTAACAGTACGCTGTCAGGTAATATCATGCATTATGCATTACTTACACATGTCTAACACACAGTGAACTGATGGCAACTCCTGCAGATGTGAAAACACTATCTCTATTATAGTCTAAACAAGCAGGCCCAGTGCGGTCCAGTAGACTTCACACACATATTCATTCCTTCCTGTTGCGCAGCGCTAGCTACTTCAACGACGTGTCAATGGAGCTAGACATTGATCTGTACTGCACCAGCACAGCTGTAGTTGCTAGAAGGATCGCTAATGCTTTTTTCCAAGATAAATAATAATAAAATATAAATAGTATGTGTACCTACTGTTCAGTGTACATATGTATGTATAAATTATTATTATTTGATTTATTTTAAGTTTCGTTTGTCTAAACACTATTTCGTTCTCTCTATTTCTCTTTCTTCTAGTTCATTTATTTACATTTATATCTCTATACTTATTCACTATACACTGTAAAATGTAACATCATTATTTTAAAGAATAACGTTAGATTATGTAGACACCCACATGTGGAAACTTGTAATTAGGAATAGTTTTAAGTTAGTTTGTAATTTCTATTTTTGTTATTAGCCTGTAAGTTTTAAAAAAAAAAATTTAATTTCTTAGGAGTGGAATCATATGGTACACTCAAATACAAAAATAGATACCCACTTCTGTGCCATGGTTTATTCGGAGTGTGTTGTGGCTTGTGAATGGTCAATGTGACATATCATTGAGGAGGCCTAGACCTACCTAAAGGCACAGGAACAATAATGTGGTTAGCATTTTTTCCATCACAGTCCTTGTTGAACCCCCTTTCCCCATGCTTGGCCTGCAGCACTGATCGGCAGTGGTTCAGACTTTTCACTGTGTGGGTGGCCTGTTGAAAAATAATACCATTAGATTTTCAAACAGTTTAAGACTCCTAGGGGAAAACTATGAGACAAACATAACATTTTAATATTGTAAACTGAACTGAAACTTTTAGGTTACTGTTCTATACACTGTCTAATGCAGTTGCATGCAACTTCATCGAAGTAGCTAACCTGGGTAGCTCCCACTGTTTTGTAAATTGAAAGTCAGGCGTCGAACAATCTTAATATCTCTGTTTAGGGAATGAAAATTAAAATAGAGAGTGAATTATTGTATTCACATGAGTACTTAATATTTGTTACTTTCATACTACATATAAGCCTGGAAGTTTGACCGTGTATAAACGAAGTGTTTCAATGGTTTTTGGTCGCGGTGTAGTTACGTGAACAAAATGGATCTCACTTGAAAGATAACGTGCCCCCCGTGTCCGCCGTCGCCTCCGTCAGGTCCGGCTTGGTCCTTACACCACACACTGAGGAAAGAAATACATCCATCTCCGCCGTTTCCACCTACAGCTCTAACTCTACAAGAATCCACATAATACTGGACTGTATTCCTTGTTGACTTTCCTTTCAAACTCCTCAGGGCCTGTGGGCTGTATTCCTGGGAGAAATAGCGCGAAAACTGCGTTTGGGACGGGATGTAGAGGGTTTTTAAAAGGGCTTTTAATCGCATCTTTGCTTTGTTTGATGTTTTGGAGTATTTTTGAGGTTATGTTTTGATTCACACTTTGACGTTTCTTTTTTTTACGAGGCTTTGACTACAGGTAAAGATGACCCGCAGAGTGCAAATGATATTTGAAAAGAGGTTGAAAATGAAATGTTCGTTTGATTTAACTAGATTTCACGTTCGATTTTCATAATCGTCTGCATGAGTCACATGACGGACGAGCTATCAGGAGCTATCTAGGAGCTATCCTTATAGATTACCATACTGGACTTTCTTTGACGGGATTTGCCATAATCACCACGCTTTTCAGGCGGATTGGTGATCGCGGTAAGATTTGTTGATACACAGATAAATATACTGCTGCATATTTACAAGCTACATAAAGAATTTTTTGGTCTTTAACTACATTTTATCTAAATAACAGCCTCACCTCACTAATCGAGTTTGTTTTTCAGTAAGTTAAATAATTTAGCAAAGCCAGTTGTTTTTGTACAGCTGAACATAGGCCTTAGATAGAATTAAACAAGCCGATTAAAATAAAACAACCACAATCGTTTTAGTAGAGTATATAATTTTAAAAGAAGCTTCAATAGTTTAAGTCATCATTATCAATCCCAGATCTTCCTTTACTACTTATTGGGCTCCCACTAGCAGTAGCAGCTACTCCACCAATGATTCGGAAGTCCGGAATTTCATCTATTTGTACATGATCTCCTGCGAATTTACCTTGTTCGGTTGGTACTTGAAACGGTTGATTTTCAGCTTGTGGTAGGGTCTTTAAAAAGTTTTCAAATCCTTCTCCAAGTAAATTTGGATTTTCATCTACTGATTCGTTCTCGTGATTTCTGCTTATTTGTAAATAATTGTTTGAGTTTGTAGCGTCCTTCTGATTGAGATTAACTTCAATTCTTTTATTTGAAAGTTTTATATTCTCAAGATTCTTTGCAATACCACTTCCTTCACTGGCTTCTAGGAAGTAAGACTTAGCTTTTGGGTGTTTTGTATTTTTCGGCATTGTTCTCATGTGTTGCAAGTACTTTTCGTAATTTTTAACAAGACTACTTTTATGCAAACGCTTTGTTTTGTCATTTGTAGAGCTAATTTCAGACAAAGCTTTATTTTTATTTGTCTTAGTTCCAGATTTTGTGTAAAGAAGTTCCAGATTCTGATATTTCAAAGTATTATTTGTATTTAAGGTATTAATTCTGTTATTCTTTGTCACATTACAATCCTTATTCTTGCAAATCTGCTTCATATTTGTTGAAATCTCTTTGATATTAACTAAATTAGTTAATCCAAGTTTTCCAGGTCTGTTGCCTTTGAAATTTGTCACGCCAAAGGGTATAATGCCTAAGATCTTTGGAGGATCAACTAAGCTTACTAGCAAATATTCTAAATAAGTCAACTCTGAGACATTTGGATTTGAATCATACTGCTTTAAGTGGTCATATTTTACCGAATCTCCAACTAGAATTTGTCTCATGAACAAATTTGACATGTTAATTACTTTACCAGTTCCATCGATTAATATCCCATCTTTTATATTCATTCCATTGCTTTTGAGAGTATTTTCGACAATAATCTTAATGGATTTTACATCTTTTAAGTCATATTTTGGCCCTTGTACTGTTTCTATCTGCTGTTTGAACCAATGACTGAAGCTTTGATTGGAATGTGTTTCATTGAGTCCATGTGCTACCTTTTCTTTTACTGTAACATTAGCTATTACTATATTATTACCAGCATAATCATTCTTTGGATTAGAATCTTGGATTGCTTCAGAGGTAGAATTTTTCTTAGGGTTATCCAATTGTATATCACTTGTAAGTTCTTGGAAATATATTATATTTTTCTTAACATCCGAGCCGTAAGTGTAATCTTTTTGACTGAGTTGGTTTTGACTTAAGATTTGATTGAGGTGACTTAGGTTCTTGGGGTTATCATCAATCTTTACGTTATCATAATTAATTTTGCCATCACTGGAAACTACATTATATTCGTTCAATGAATTATTATCGATTTCATAATGAATGTCTTTCGTCTTTCCATACAGATTGCTTTGATAATCGTCATAATTACTAAAATCAATGTGATTGCTGCTGTAACTGTGCTTAATGGAGTGATTTTGTTGTTTTATTTCCTTCTTACAATTTGGTTCATCAACAGGACAAAGTTTTTCATTAAGTACCTCGTCTGAGATAGCATTTACTTGTTCGTAACTATCAAGATCATCTTTGGTAATCTCAGTGGATTTGTTTTTAACAACATCTCTATGATTTGGGATAGATGACTGTACAAATGTTTCAGTTTCACCAATAATGTTGGTAGTGCTATAATCATTCGCATTTTCGTTACTGTTAACATTATCAATATTGATGCTTGATGCTTCCGTGATACTAGTAGTTTCATAACTATTAACAAAAGAATCCAGTTCGTCGTAGGTATGATTGTCTTCTTCATAATTTTCGAAGCTATTATCGACATTATTCGTTAGACTGTTGCCATCTTCACTTTGATTTAAATAAATATTATCCTCTGTATCATCATTTTCGTTAGAGTTGTCGGTATCTTGACTACAAACCTTGACATATTCGGAATCGTAGACGTCATCAAATGTTCCTTCTGAGGAAATTGCTTCAATATCATTAATCAACGATATTACGTTAGAATTTTCATTGAATTCCTCAGAAATATCTTTATTAGTAACATCGATTAAAATTCCTTCGTCAGTACCTAAATCAGGCAGTAATTTTTGCACTTGTTTATAAGGAATGTACTGTTTTATGGCGTTAGTTTTCAGGTCTTTATAGTAGAATACCACAAGTCTCTGTAAGCCATTGCCAGTGTTAAGTTTGTCAGTGATGTGTGAAGTAACATTAACACAAAAACACTGCTCATGTTGTTCATATTTTAGGTTTCTTCGACATCCTGTGGATTGTTTGGCGTCAGTTTGGCTGGAAGAAACTATTATTTTATTTGCTTTATCAACAAGTCTTTTGGGATTTTCAATTGGGAAATTGGGTTCAGTTTCCAGTTAATTCAGGTATCACACAGAGTTTCTGTATACGTTATGACTGGTTGAATTCTGTTGTTTTTCTTAGCTAATTATTAAAGAATATCATCATCAGCCGAGAGACGTTCACTACTGAACTAAATATCTTTGTATGCCATAACGACCGGCCCCGAAACACTTGCATCCAATATACATATATCTTGCCCATACATCCTTTGTCAAAAGGTGTACCAAAATTTAAGCAAAGCATCAAGTTAAAACATCATAATTAAGTTTACACAGAAAAATACGAGATGATCATGGCAACTCATTGATTTTTCATTGTCTCCGTGTCCTATAGTCACCTTTTATTCAGTTTGGGTCCCGGTAAGGCAATGTGTAACTCTGCATGGCTTTCTTTTGTTACCGCGATAGTACCTAAGCATGCTGCCAAACTGAAGGTAGCAAAGTCAGGCCCTTATCGAGCGACTTATTGGTGACTGACTTCTAACTGACTTCTTAGCTATATCCTCATTAACTATCAGGTGAGATGACATGAAATACCACAGCACTACATAAAATATAATTTAAAAAATAATAATATTAGAACAGGTATTTTAAAGCGCCACTTTGCATCGGGTGCAGGCCAAGTGAAATGAGTACGAACAATGGTTTGCCTCTGACACTCCAGTATATTTATGGAAATAATTTGTGATATTTAATGACTTAACGTTGAGGTTATGTATTTTAAATATTTCTTGTAATCTTCCTGTACTTTACCTTACAAACGGGGACAGGATACTCAGCATAAACAATATCTATAGGACATAGAATAAAGAATGCTTAATCTTTTTTTTAAATCGACGATAGATCAACGCTTATGTCCATGATCTCACCTGATGGTAAGATGGTAAGCGACGATGTCGAACGAAGCCTATACTTATTTGTGAAAATATAATCTACGCCGGCAGTGCGTTCCACTCCCTGGCTGTACGCAATATAAAGTAAGAAGCGAAACGCTTATTGCAAGCTATAGGGATGTCGACTATGTCTAGGTTATGTTAGGACTATGTTAAGGGATAGCATTTTTTTAATAATGGGGCCATAATTTTAGAACAGATTCACACTCAATTGAAAACCGACATGAAATGCCATCCTATACCTTAAAAGTAAATAAATATATATGTGTTCTACTGCTTTAGGTACATTTCACATCACATACAACACATATTATCTACACACTAATTAAATACGTCATACCCTATGCCTTTCGTTCGCTGTTGCGGTCGGGTAAAAGAAAGAGCAGAATTATTTGTTTACCTGACAGAGTTCCATGTCTCTACAAACACTACTACAACTAAAACACTTTGTTTATACAATACAGTTTTATAGAAAACATTTAATTAGTGGTAATATAATTATCAACACATTATAATTATAGCATACAACTCGACAAGGTTTCACAATTCGTTATTTTGTGTGACAAATTTAAAAAATAAAAATTAGAACAGCAAAGAACAATTTTATTATTACTGATAGACTATTAGTTACGCTTAAATACTGTAACTTGCCGTCTTTAAGAGGAAACACTGATTTTGAGGGGTCGTGAAAATCTATTTTTCTCACTAACGGTAGCAGATAGAGACTTGATAATATATCAATGATATCTCGAGGACATCTGCAACGAATAGCACAACCAGAAACACGTTCTGTGAACATTTTCTCGATAGATTTATTTTTCAAAGGCTGCTCTGTTAAAGCACTTAAATTGTTTGTTTTAGGAATCTACTTCATTATCAGCTTATTTTTATACAATTATGAAAGAAATTATGGTTCCTAAGTTTAGCATAAAGTATTTTTTAATTGATCTTCTAGTTTTCAAGCAATGAATGATTTGTCGCTTACGTTGAGTTTGAGACAGTGTGATGATATGCATATCTACAGCATGCTACACATTTTGATGTTGGGGCCAATTAACTCTGGTACAATATGTCTTCTACATCTTTAGTTCCCCGTCGAAGTGTAGAGAGCATGATTTCCCCGTTATCGGAATCACTTGTGAAATTTCAGATGACTGGTGATGCATAAGAGATTAGAATGACAAGTTAACGCGTTCAAAAAGTACTAGAAACCGACTTCAACTGCCCTAAAAGTAAATTTTTACTAAGCCGAATTTAATATGTATATCGTTTTCTCATGGATGCCATTGTCAGAACTAGACCACATGGAAATGGGACTACACGTGAAGCACCAGCTTTCAAATAAAAAAAAATCATCCAAATCGGTTCACCCAGTCAAAAGTTTTGAGGTAACAAACATTTAACTAATACACACATATCATTTCCTATATCAAAAACTACTGAACCGATTTTAATGATACTTGCAGTCTTCCCTAAGTTGAACAATACCTAGTTCAACGAAAAAAGGATTATTTTAATATGAGTTCCGGAGATATGCGAGGACAAACATGCAAATATACATACACACATACACTTTTGAAATTTGCCACACTTGTTTAGAAGCTGATATAGACTAACATATACGAAAACTGGGCAGTTCTGGAAATATTACATTCATACAGGTCGAATTGCTAGCCTCCTCTTTTTGCAGTTGGTTTTAATAATAACAAGGAATCGGCTTTCTGTTGTCAGAACTGAAGCTATATTCCAGAGCCAATTTTTTAAAAGCATTTGACAGCTGGTTGTTTGACAATGACAGTTCATGTCAATATGTTGAGTACAGTGCAACATCTACAAAAATTAATTGTTTAAGATTATTATAATGAAAATTGAATCTATATGTACTTTTTTCACAAATAAACAGTTAAAATGAATTCAGGATTACATTTAGTGCCTCTAAACTCCATTTGCGAAGGTTGCTTATGCGTAGATCGTCAATTACAGCCAATATTAGATGATGAAAGTGCAAAGGTTTTTAGAGAAAGCCTCGGTTCCTTGGTAAGCTAAAACAATATTATTTCTTCATTATTCCTAACATAGATTTTATCATTACCATGTTAAAAAAAACATCACTATTCTATGTCCCGCCTTATTGTCCGCTTTTGTGCACCCAACCAAATATTTGTAAATTATAATTATTTTTTCAGAAGCATATAAACTATCCCCTAGCGCTATGTTGGGAATGCAATTCTGTGATCAGCAGAGTGCTGAAGTTCAGAAAACAAGTAAAATCTGCACACGAGCATCTTGTAAAATACATGGTGAGTCAATTACTAGATTCTCAGTATTTATAAAGTCGAAATAAGGTACAGTTTGTTTATAAGTCAAACTTCGACAAAGAACTTCACTTGAAATCGCACCTGGGTCTTTTGGATTGTAAGCATGTAGCTATTAGGTCATAGGCTGCGTAATATAATTTTTCTCTACATTTCAGCTACATAAAGCATCAAATCTACCGTCCCTGACACAACTGAAGGCAATAACAATCAAAGAAACTGTAAATTATCAGTATAGAGACTCATTTAAAGTTGATAAAGATTCAAGTACGATTGGCATATCTGAAGACTCTGAACATTGGCAACACACAGCAACGAAGATTGAAGGAGCAGATGACACTGCAATAGAAGTTGATGATGTTAAGCACACAACAGAAGACAGGTGGCAACAAGCAGCAAAATGTGATGGGAACCAGATGATGTTTATTAAAACGGAGGACTTTGATTTTCATGACAACGGTGACAGTACGAGTGTTGGTGAATGTAGAAATAATGATGTTGATAAAGACACTAAGGTATTTTTATATTATCTTTTATTATTCTATAAACTCCTGACAAGTAGACAGTGGCTCTTCTTTTTAAAAAAATCTAAGTCATTAGCTTTTTTTATATTTGAGACAAGAAGGGTGGTCCACCGGGTACAACACTCACTGCTACCTTGACAGATCTATTGTGACCCCTATGTGGTTAAAGCACTTCCCCGAGGCCCACTCCGATCATATATCGGACGATATCTCTAGGAGTGGACACTTTAATATCATCTGGTGTGACGATATGTCCTCCAAGGTACTGTTGTCTGCTGTGATGGAGTGCATCGCAGTGACAGAGGATGTGGATGGGTGTCTCCTCTTCCTCTTTACAGAATCTGCAAATCTTATCGTCTCCTAGAAGCATGTAGGTCAGGTGATTGTTAAGTTTGCAGTGCCCTGTGAGGCTTCGTGACAGAATCCTTAACAGATTTCTGTCTAAGGAAAGTGCTTCGCTTGCGAACTTTGCGTTGTCATTAGCTTACATAGTAACTAAATAAGTCTTTCACCAAACAGCAGTGTTAATAGCACTGTTGTGTTCCGATATGAAAGGTAGCAGGGAAAGTGATTTATTAGCTTGAGACATGTGCATTACCACCCAACTGCCTTATAAAATGTCATCATAAAATGTTTCGGAATATTTAAACAGACTACAATGTAACTAGACTTAACATTTGCACGTCGACATGTTCCACAGAATACGATTACATACTTTATATACATATTAAGATCTTTTTAAATGTGTATTCTAGCAAATAAATCTTTCTTTCTTTCTTTCTTTATAGTCATTTAAATATATATAAAAATGTTGCTTCCAGACGGAATTAAAATCTGATCAATTCCAATGTAAATTACCGTCGGAAAAGAAATCAAAAAGTAAGAAAACAAGGAAAAAAACGAAAGTGGAATTCAATGAATCTGACGACGAGCCGCTGAAGATTAAAAAACAGAAAGACGAAGAAAATGGAGAAAGTAAAAAGAGGGGGAGAAAGAAAAAGACTGAAGAAGGTAACTTATTTGAATATAGGTAACGTTTCATTAACGAGAGTGTGCTTGTGTATACGCAATATCCCAGTACGCTCTGGAGTTGACCTACCCGGACATAGTGGGCACAGTATTAACATATTACTGTAAAGAAGATGACGTAGCTCAGGGTGCAAAAGGTACTCATATGGGGTTCGAACCGAGAAAAAAGCTGGAGTACATGGAGTAAGCGCATATAATGTGAATAATAAATTGGATGATACAGCTTACGGACACGCAGACTGGGTGGCTACAGAATTCTTCTCATTCTTTATAATCAACTTTATATCCGAGCCGCGGGCACATCGAAGTGCATCTTCCAACTCTGACAATGTAACTCTAATAGGCGTTCTATATTTAAATCAGAGATCCCGCCAGCATCCGTAGCCACGGAGATTATAACTATGTAGGCCGACTGCTCTACAGTACTATGTACAGAACGGTCATTGACTGCCTCCCACCGATCCAAGTTACCTCACTTCCCCCGCAAGAGACTGGCGCAGAAAGTAGCCATTGCGTATAGCGCGCGCGAACTCATGCGCGTGTATACAAACGTTATACGTTCGATGTGTGCCGGTATCACGACATTTGTTCCAAGTATCCGACCTGTGCCGCGGGTTAAATCACATGTGACGTTGTCAGGCGTATTCTTTAGAGCATTGATCGGCTTTAGTTAGGTTTTTCAGTATGTTATTTATTCATATTCTGTACGGGACCCTTGGGGCGCGAGTCCAACTCCCACTTGGCAGGTTTTCATGACTGGTTATCAACAGCCTATACACGTCCCCACTGCAGGTGCTCAGTCCTACTCTCCTACAGAGAGTGTATGGGACATAGTGCACCACGCGGGACCAGTGCGCATTGGTAGACTTCACACACACCTGTGAATATCTTCTCAGGAGTGTGCAGGTTTGTTCACGATGTTTTCCTTCACAGAAAAGCCAATGGTAATGATTGTTATCATTCGTACATAAATAACAAATTGTAACTCATTGGTACGAGCCAGGATCGAACCCAGACCTTGATTGTTCAAGGACCGACGCTCTACACAACTGAGATACCATGGATATTAGCTCTTTCTTCTGTGTTGTCAGACTGTAAGCCGCCAGTGAAGCGATGCAGACGCGAACAAGCTGCGGGCGTAGTGAGCAGCCCCCGCGTCGACAACAAGCTGGCCCAGCTCAACGTGGCGAGCGGACAGCTGGAGAAGTGCGTGCTCAGCTGGGAGGAGGTCAGACAATTTTTTATATGATGCGTTTAGACTTGGCCTTTGTCTCACCTGATAAGACCGTTGGATGTCAACCGTGTGTTCTAACAAGCGAATGAACAGTAAATTTTAAAAAACCTGACTGCGTACTTTTTTAAAACTTTTTATGATTTTGATATACCCAGTGTTACTCTCAAAGTAAATACGAATCTAACGACACCTCTCAAGCTAAAATCCATTGAGCCGTTCAGGCGGCAGAGCGCGACAAACAATTTTACATATTGCCCCCGTTTGCCTTTATACCCGCTACCGTTCCCTCGAAAAGCTCCAGCGGCCACTAGGGGTCTGTACGGCCCCCGTTGGGAATCTATGACTTATCTTCTGCCGCCTCGTCTCGCCGCGCTCATATAGTGTTTGCGCCTGTTGCTGTCAGGTGTCAGTGGAACGTGAGAAGGCGCTGTCGAGCGTGGTGTTCACCCGCCACGAGTACCGGTGCTACGACTGCGTGCTCGGGTTCAACCACAGGTTCAAGCTGGAGAACCACATGAAGAAACACGATCCGGTGAGGTGCCACTGTTCTACAACGTTCACTAAATTATAATCATCATCAACAGCCTATATACGTCCCCACTGCAGGGGCGCAGGCCTACTCTACACACACACACACACAAACACACAAAATTAAATTCCTTATTAGATGTGTTTATAATATTTGCGCACCTGTGGACAGATTAAGTACATCGAACTAATTGAAATCACTATCTAAACATCGTGTAAAAAAACTATGTACTTGGCAAATAAATTCTTTCTTTCTCTCTTTCTCTCTCTCGTCCCTATAAAACACATAAATTCAACATTCTTTCTTTTCCTTCGTTCAATATTTCTATCAATCCCAGATGCTATCTGTTTCAAGAAATAAATATTTTCTTTCTTTCTTTCTTTCAACTACAGTTGAATACAAAACTATATTAATGTACCTGTAAGTATTTCCACCACGTCACGGTAACTTTCCTTGTTTCAGTCTATGGGTGAGATGGAGTGCAGTGTGTGCAAGGTGCGGTTCCGAGACCAGCACGCACTGTGTGCGCACCGACGCAGGCACAGAGTCAAGTTGGTTCATGTTGAGTCAAGTTAGTGGGGAACACTAGGGGTTAGATGATCTCCTTAGTACGCGCCCCGAACGACGACTATTGCTGCTACACCTAGTAGTGCCCCTCTACACCCCGCGACTTACAGCTAGTATCGCGACCTTCAACGCGTCCGGAGCGAGAGTTTCATTTCTATACCAACTTCTATTATTAGTTATTCATATGGTATCAGTTTACGCATTATAAGATAATTTCTGAGATAATCATCTGTGAAAAACGAACGGACGGACAGACAGACACAGAGACAATAAGGGTTCCGTGTTTTCATTGGATGTTTCGGGACCATAAGAAATCTTTCGGTTTTGTGGAAGTGGAAAACGACATTGAGTCATATTTATTTTTTTGTTAGTGTTGCCAATTTTGTGCGTATATAATGTTTTTTTAAACAAGTACTATGCCTAAATATTTTATTTATTGTTTTATGCGACAATGAAATTTTAAAATTAGTGGTGTGCAAAGGTCAGGCGGAGGCTCCGTAGATTCCCCCACGAATGTCCGTCCATGTGCAGATGGCGCTGCTGTACGTGCGGAGACCTGTCCAGCCGAGCGGCCATCGCGGCGGACCACCATGCGCGCGCGCACGGCGCTCCGCCCCCCACGCACGTGTGCTCCACCTGCGGACACAAGGAGAAGTGAGAAACTTGTATATACAGTTACTAGAGATCCGCCCCGGCTTCGCACGGGAATAAGAGCATGTACCTATGCTGACCATACAATTAATACAGCATCTGGCGAGCGGCTACCGTGCGCCCTTACGTTACACGTTCCGATTTGCGATAAATCCTAAAATATTCGTTTAAATTGGATGGTGTAATGAGCTATTATAATCTGTATGCAATTTTCGAGGTAACTAACGTATTTAATTTGATAAAAATCCCCGTCTAAATTGCTTTTGCAAATACATTATTTGTGATCTTTTTTCTAGAACTTAGAATGTGTAATGTAAGCTATCCTTAAAAGTTAGACATATGCCAGTGCTGACCTTTTTGTAGACCTATATAAGATAAACAATCCCCCCATACATGGTTTTGTCATATCTCAAACGGATTCGGTAGCGTTTTAGATGAACGAATTTATAGCAGCAGACGGTTTAATTTTTTCCGACATCTTCAAGTTCTATTCGTCATATTTCAACCAATATACACAAAACCTTAACTTATTACACACTATAACCTTCCTCAAGAATCACTCTGTGGATATATGAATACCGCATACAAATCCGTTCAGTAGTTTTGGAGTTTATCGCGTTCAGACAGACGTGGCGGGGACTTTGTTCTATATGTTATACCTTTACAGTTCATTGGGCAAGCTTCGCATCCATTTGAAGAATCACGCGGAGCGACAGAAGTGCGATTTGTGTGAGAAGACGTTCAGAGACAGGACATCTTTGAGGACGCATCTATTGTGAGTTAAAAAAACAGCCTATATAGGTCTCCACTGCAGGTCTCAGGCCTACCCTCCTACAGAGAGTGTATGGGACATAGTGCACCACGCGGGTCCAGTGCGCATTGGTAGACTTCACACACACCTTTGAATTTCTTCTCAGGAGTGTGCAGGTTTCCTCACGATGTTTTCCTTCACCGAAAAGCCAATGGTAATGATTGTTATCATTCGTACATAAATAACAAACTGTAACTCATTGGTACGAGCCAGGATCGAACCCAGACCTCGATTGTTCTAAGACTGACGCTCTACACAACTGAGTTACAGCAGACAGTTACTACGCTTTTGACACTGCCATTTATACTCGTAGCAGCAGACAAGTGGGGATAAACAATACGCCATCAATGTTTTACATAAATACATGTTTATAACGATGAAGTGAATACAAGAAGAATCTGTCCAACAGTTTGAACAAGATGGAAATAAAATAGTTTTGTATAATTTTTGTCTGTGGAAACGAGACGGCTATATGTGGTTACACGGTACCTATGATGCTGCTCTATTTACGCAAGGAATACAAGCCCACAAATAAAACGTCATTGAACCACGAAAACTGGATCAAAAACTTATTTTATTTTAAATAATGGCTTTAACCAGTGGTTATCTAGCCAATGACAAGTAAAATTAGGTGAACAAATTTTGAGGTTATTAACTATGCCGAAGCCATTTCTTCAGCTTTCTCAATAAAATGTATAATGTGTACATTGTATCGCTTGTTTTGGATTCTTGACGAGAATTTCAAAGGCCAGCCTTGGTTTCAACATAATTCGAAAGAATCCATATGCCGAATGTACTCGACATGGTAAACTCTTCCGATCGCGTCGAAACCCTCGCAATTTTGCGTAATTGATACTATAACACTGTCCATGACACTTTTTGCACTATATCACACCATTATAACACAAAAAACACACATAACAGTATTATTATTCAATTAACAAAATTGCAATGAACCACCATTTTTCAAGTTCGCGCCAAGAATCCCTATATGTGGTTACACGGTCCCTATGATGCTGCTCTATTTACGCAAGGAATACAAGCCCACAAATAAAACGTCATTGAACCACGAAAACTGGATCAAAAACTTGTTTTAGATAGTCCCTGGACAGCGCCATCTGTTTGATTTTTGTTGTACCATGTCTGCAAATTGTTATTCCGCTGTTCATCTCTCTCACTCCAACAGCATCCATAGGGGAGAGAAAGAGTACGCATGTCCGCGCTGTGCAAAGAGATTCCTGTTTAAGAAGGCAATGGAAGTGCATATGATCACGCATGATGCCCCTGAACAACTCTACTGCTATCAGGCGAGTACCTTAAAATAAC
The DNA here is from genome assembly GCA_910589575.2 of Carcina quercana. Classification (NCBI taxonomy): domain Eukaryota; kingdom Metazoa; phylum Arthropoda; class Insecta; order Lepidoptera; family Depressariidae; genus Carcina; species Carcina quercana. The sequence continues at coordinate 7,245,119 of OU342452.1, forward strand.
ATGTTTTGTATATATATTTTACTATTATTTAAAACGCGGTAAGTGATTAATATATATATCTTATCTATAGTATAAATAATAAACAACATAAGTCCTACAAGGTAGGTGTACCTGTGAGAGTCTGGTGCCTGAGATAGGTGTGGCCCTGTGTTACAGGACACCAGGCTCTCACCCACGGCGCTTTAGAGCTGCGTATAAACAGACAGCAGTTAAGGAATATAAAATAACTTACATATGTTTGTATAATATATCTAGTCTATATGGTGAATGAAGAAGTATGAGTGTGTGAGGAAGTGTGTCGTATGAATTAATGATTTAGCAGTAGTAGATGTTTTGAAAAAACACCCCACAAGTGTGAGTCAGAGAACACACTAAACATCATAAATAATAATGTAGTATGCACCGAACAACGCCAACGAATGCGATGAAATACAAAACATTTTCGCTTTACTTGGTTTTATATTTCAGTGCGACATGAATTTCAAGAACAAGATGTCTTATTACCAACACATGAAGTACAATCTCAAACACGTGGACCCAGCCAAACTCAAGTGAGTATTTTCCTCTTTCGTTCCTTTGTTCCTTTCTTCCTTTCGCCTTTGTTCCCTTCTTCCTTTGTTCCTTTGTTCCCTTCTTCCTTTCTTGCTTAGTTCCTTTCTTTCTTCCTTCCTTTCTTTCTTTCTTCCTTTCTTCCTTTCTTCCCTTGTGCCTTTGTTCCCTTCTTCCTTTGTTCCTTTGTTCCCTTCTTCCTTAGTTCCTTTCTTTCTTCCTTCCTTTCTTCCTTCCTTTCTTTCTTTCTTTCTTTCTTTCTCTCTCTCTCTCTCTTTCTTTCTTTCTGTCGTTTCTTCTTTCTTTCAAAAGAATAATTGATAGGGAGTGGCGACCAATGTATGCGCATCTCTGGACGAGTCATTGTTTCATACCAGGGAGGAATATGTCCAACAGAATGTCACATTGCAGGTACGCTTGCTCTCTCTGCGACAAGAAATTCGTGAAGGCAAGTCGCCTAGAGGAACACAACGTGGCCGTGCACCTGAAGGCCACGCCGGTGAAGTGCACCACGCCAGGATGTACCTTTGTAAGTGATTCAATGACATTCAACAGGTCTACTTACCAAAGACATAATATCAGCGCTGCAGGACTCCTGCAGCACATGCTGAGACAGCGACTTTTCGGTCGACTTATTGTACTGTACGTAATTTTAGTTGTTTTTTAAATGTTTAACTTTATTTTAGTTATTTTACATAGTTATTAGGTTTTAGTTTTCTTTTTGTAAATAATTTGAGTCCGAATAAATATGTTATCTATCTTATATATCTGTCAAAGTGATACGCTACAAAAGCTGAAGTTAGAAAGCCTCGAACCCAGGCGTCAGGTTGTCTGCCTCGCGGTGTTTTACAGGATATATTTTGTAGAGTGTGCGCAGGAGCTAACTAAAAAAAAATGTAAAAATATTTATTTTCTTCTATAATATTACCTTAACAGTACAGTTTTTGAGACACTCCTTTTAAGTTTAAAAAACTTGTATTAGGAGGCCCCGCTCTTACGCTAGTTATTTAAGATATACAAATACTATTTTTTATTTATTTCATAGGTGCTACTTACAATTAACGCGCGCGCGCGCGTGTGTGTGTGTGTGATAGTGTATTGTATTGGTTTCTGGCAAATCTAGCAAATCTAGTTAGTAAATATATGTAGATTCCTTCGCCATTCACGCGCCGGTGGAACAGCAGATCGTCACCCCTCCCTCCGTACACTGTAGACACTCCTGCAGCTCCAACAGGCGATATACTTATTGTTATTATTTTGTTTTAGGCGTGCTCTTCGCGTCCCGTCCTGCGCACGCACATACGAATGGTGCACAGAAACCTGCGCGCTGTCAGGAACCACGTCTGCGACACCTGCGGGAAAGCTTACACAGTCAGTATATACATACTATCATCATCAGCCGGGAAACGTCCACTGCTGGACATAGGCCTCCCTCATGGTACGCCACATCGACCGGTCCCGAGCCACCTGCATCCAGCGCCACATCCACATCGCTCGAAGAACCGATAACCGGTGGGGAGTAAAGTTTCTCGAGTGGCGACCACGTACCAGGGAGTCCCCCTACTAGATGGACCGACGACCTGGTTAGAGTTGCAGGGAGTCGCTGGATGCAGGTGGCTCGGGACCGGTCGATGTGGCGTACCATGAGGGAGGCCTATGTCCAGCAGTGGACGTTTCCCGGCTGATGTTGATGAATTGCAAATAAATCATTTTGCGAGATGTTGTGAACTTTTTATTTATTTTTGTGTTTTTTTTTTCATTTTTTTAGACTAAGAAAATCCTCGAAGGCCACATGCGATCTCACACGGGCGAGCGTCCCTTCAGCTGCGCCCTGTGCCCCTCCACGTTCGGCTACGAGGCAGCTCTCTACAACCACAACAAGCTCGTCCATGTCAAAGCGAAGGTCAGTCGCACACCACACAGCTAGGGTACAAATATCCGCTTAGAGGATTTGCTGTTGTCAAAGCGCCCATACAAACGTAGTCCAGTCATATTTTGAGTAATAAGCGATGAAAGTCAATGAAATTTTCAAGACACAATCTAGAACTAAATATCTGTGTCGGTGGTGAGTCAGATTTTCGTTTAAATATATACTTCCAGAGTTACAGGGCGTCAAAGTATTGTATTTTTCGGTAATAAAAAGCCCCAACTTTGATCCTGTTTTACAAGAGTATGAATCAATTTAGAACAATTTGGAAAAACCACCGACATCTGAAATTTCATTAGTATACTGTATTGAAAAAATGTCTACATAATATACTGTATCCTTCAAATGATCCCTGGACTATGAAACATCCAAATAACGGGTGGATAACTTCGCGTAGTGTATGCTGTATCGCTGTACGCGCTCGGGTAGGATAGGGCTCGGATAGGGACAGCTACAAAACAATGCAAACTTGAACGCGGCCACGAGCTATAAACAGACAATTCTCTTAACGAGAATCAGCTCAAAACGCTTCCATACTACAGGGGTTCGATGATTTTGGGCTAGAGACCGGCCGCCATCTTGCTTTTTCTTCTGCTGATGTATATCGCTAGATGATTATTGTATGAATAAAACAGTGTTCTAAAGCAGCACGTTTCATAGATATTTCGAAGTAGAGGCCAAAACTTAAATTATCTTATTTTACTTTACTTTACGCTGGAGCTTCCTGATAAGTATGTAAATACCTGTAGTAGGAAACCCCGCTCCTCCACTAAGACATCGATTATATCATCGTCAGTAGTTATCGGAAGATGTGTGTGTGTGTGTGATAGGATGATGTGTGTGTGTAACAGTGAGTGACATGGACGTGCTATTATTATGTAGATTCGTTACGAACTAAGTTACAAACTAAGAGGCATTCTGTTTCTTTATAATCCATAGGCTTAATCCAGGTTTAGATCTAAATCTGTGATTAGATAGACGTCGAAACACGATTCATGATACTTCGCTCGATACAATCAAATCACAAATTAACCTCCAAAACGGTAATATGTTGGAATTTAAACAAACTTTACTTTGTTTACACTTATTTAAACTTTATGAAACTAAGTTGAAAAATCAATCATAAGTTTAATAATATTTTGACAGTTTTAGAATTTCTATATCTTATACCAAAATTATTTGAGGTAAAAAGCTATCGAAATCGAGACGACAGTCGTTGTCGCGCGCTGTTACTTACTCTTTCACCCTTACGTGTTATTATTAGTGGGGAAGCGAGGCAACAAATGGAACTTCTCATGGGTCACTGAACGGCCTTAAGTATGAGGCATGTGGTGTGCTACATAAAATATGATAAAATTAACTATTAAAAACATGTAATGGGTAAACAATAGTCAATATAAAAGTGCAGAGGAAAACGAAATTAGAAGAATTAAGGAAGGAAAGAAAAGGCTGCTAAGGAGTAATCTGTTTCAGGAAATGAGTTTTTAGGTTAGTTTTTTAAATTTGTCGTTAGTCTGGGAATGTAAGGGAATGCACGACCTGAAATGTAATTTGTTTCAGGCAAATCGTCGCAACCAGGGTGTTCCAGCAATTCCAACAATGTCCGCGGTGCCAACCCCAGCTGTGGGTCCAGGGGGGTGGCAGCTAGCCTTAAATATAACTCAAGTACAACAAAATGACGTTAGCTGAATTGTACACGTGTCATCGTCCAATTGGTCAGCCATCTTGGTTTTGTGATGCAATTAAAATTATTCGCACGATAAAAGTTTCGTACTTAATTTTATTTTTCCATAATAAACAAAACCTGCCAAGTGCGAGTCGGGCCCGCTCACCGAGGGCTCCGTACAGAATATGGATATTTAAAATACTGAAAATAATAAATAATATGCACCGAACACGAACAATCCTCTTACAAATGCGTCTAAATACAATTTTTGATTTAGTTTTGCTCCGTATCAATAGATGGCGTTACTGATACTTTGCAACGCACGTATAAAAATCACGTTTGTTGTATGGGAGCCTCTGTAAATATTTGTTTTATCCTGTTTTTTTTAATAGTATTTGTTGTTATATCGGCAACAGAAATACATCATCAGTGAAAATGTCAACTGTCTAACTATCACGGTTCATGAGATACAGCCTGGTGACGGATGGACAGCGGAGTCTTAGTGATAGGGTCCCGTTTGTTACCCTTTGGGTACGGAACCCCAGATTGTGATGTCGCGAAATGAGTATCATTAACATACAACTTCACAGTGAATCACAATTTACATTTTTACACACTTTTTCGATCATTGTTCAAAGCGCCATCTAGGAACCATTAGATGCGTAACTGATATTGTAGCTGACATTAAAGATTAATTTCGCGACACTATAATCCGATCTCCTACTTTTAGGCAATTACTTATCAAAAGTCAGCTATGTGTGTAATTTGTCTGTAGCAAATAAATGGTTTATTTGTTATTTATGTACGAATGATAAAAATTATTATCATTGGCTTTTCGGTGAAGGAAAACATCGTGTGGAAACCTGCACACTCCTGAGAAGATATTCACAGGTGTGTGTGAAGTCTACCAATGCGCACTGGTCCCGCGTGGTGGACTATGTCCCATACACTCTCTGAGTCCCTGCAGTGGAGACATTATATTATTTAAAAATCATCTTTTACCGACACTATGCTAGCGAACGGACTGTAGTGGTGATGTTGTCGTTCAAATAAAATAAAATCAAATGAACTCAATTCTTTATTGTATCAGCTGTAGGTTTACAAAAGATCTTAAATAGGTAGGTATTGTTCCTATACAACAAGCCTTTATGGCGTACAATATAGACATTCTGGTATGTTATGTGAAACGAACAGAATAACATTTTAACATAAATAAACATGTCGGAATTGTATAAATTAAGATAACAATATAAGTTACATGTTAACAGATTCATTTTGATTAACACTTTCAACAATCGGACCGAAATGTCAGTATGTAACGTAGACGATATAATTTTTTACGTTTTTCAAATTAAAATTAATCTCCAGTCCATGAAGAGTCAGGAAATTTATTATTATGGACATAGGAGCGCAAGTCTGCTATCAAAAAGGGACGACCACTTCGTGACAGTTGCTAATATTTGTGGAGTCGTTTTTATTCGCTATTTGTGTTGTAGTGGATTTGTTTACTGGGTCATATACATGTTACTGTTGCACCCACCGAGGCTTGTCGCCGCCCCCTGCCGATGTGCAAGCATTCTGTATGTATGTCTTGTCGTCAGCCGTCATCGTGGGAACGCCTCGTTGGGACAGGCTCAGGTTGGTATAGTCAAAGAATCCAGAGGCCACCACCAAGCCGCCTGAAACACATTTCAAAATTAATATTAAATCAACACCTTATTGGTAAGTTATATATTGTTACGGCGTTGATTTTGAAGATTGGTTTGTGGACCTGTGCTACCAATAAACTCCGGAGTTTTGGACTCGTGCTTTTCTTCAATCCCTCGAACTTGGGAGCTCGCAACAATATATTTCAAACGCGGTATCATTTCAGAAATTATACTATAACTATACAAAAAACCTTTAATCAGTGCGTGTTGAGAAACGTGGTCCTTTACTGTGGGACGAATAAACAAGCTCAAAGTCACTCAGCGAGCAATGGAACGAGCTATGCTCGGAATTTCTCTACGTGATAAAATCCGGAATGAGGAAATCCTTAGATCAAGTAGGGTCACCGACATAGCTCGAAGAGTGGCAATGGGCAGGCCACATCGCTCGAAGAACCGATAACCGATGGGAAGTAAAAGTTCTCGAGTGGCACGTACCGGAAAGCGAGTTCCGGACCGTCACACTTCGAGATGGACCTACGACTAGTGAAGGTCGCGGGGAGTCATGTGGATGCAAGTTGAGTGGAGTGAATGTATTCAATTTGATACTTACTCTTACTGTTTGAGGCGCTGGTGCAGAACGCGCCGATAAAGGCGTACACTGAAAACAAGGAAATAAAATTACTGATCAACCTTCAAAGTTCCTACATTATACACATTCCAGTGCAAAATAACTCCAGAAAAAGTAAACATATATCTTATACCTTAATAACATTAATACTAAAATCGAAAACAAGTTGCATGTTCCACATGTCGTTTGCAATGCTTGAAATGGACGTAGTGACAAAAATGTTGCTGTCTTGTTTTTTCATTCGCGGGATTACGTGTGCGAAAGCGGGACAGTTACTGACGCAGGTTAATGATAAATAAGATATAATCTATAGCGGAGCACAGTTTTATAATCTAAGTAAATAAATGATTTTTGTAACGACCTGTAGGGTATATTCCCAATGTTTACGTTATTAACCATGCTGTAGGTAGTCTCACATTGTATGTACTCACACTTCAAACATTAAACCATTCAGTTGCTAACGCCTGTGGTTCATTGACGTCTTACTGGCGACGAGGATGGGATCGATATTTTTTTTTTGAATGTGCTAATGAAATCTTTCCGAGTTCTTTCTAATTATTGATAATTTATGTGTTTAAATAAAATACTTACATTTAACGAGTACTGAAGCTGTGGTGACTTGAGATGGATTATCTGAAAATGAAACATAACATTAAATAAATGTATAACCGATTCCACTTGGCCTTCATCTCACCTGATGCTCAGTTGAAACATCAAGTTGGCGAGGTGCTGGCTTCGTTTCCTTTCACTGACGGAACACAAGTGCTATGACTGATTTTTGGCGGTAGATTTCCGTATTTTAATCATCCATATTATGCACGGAACCCTCGGTGCGCGAGTCCGATTCGCACATGTCCAGTTTTAGGGTTCCGTGGTTCAAACAAGGAACCCTTATAGTTTCGCTCTGTCCTTCCGCGGCTTAGCTCAGAGACCCTTACTACTAGAAAGCTGTAATTTGGTACGGGTTAATTATCACGCCGACAAAGTGGTAGAATAAAATCTGTAAATATATATTTTTTTAATGTGGCTCCCATACACGTAACTTGGGAATGATTTTTTTCGCGTCTTAGGTCTTTTAAAAACATTGAGGGCCTAAGGTCATTACTTATCCGATTCAGGTATATGTCTATCTGCTAAACTGTTGCCTTCGGAAATATGAAAAAAATTACAGTAGTAGTATATACACTAAAGTTAAAAGGAAAACTATACGATTAATTTGGCTTTACAGGATAACGAGTAATAGTATAAAATATATAGTACTAGTAGATGTCCAGACTCAATAGCTATACAACAGAAAAAGTTTTATTCAAATCCGTTCCGTAGTTCCGGAGATTAGCGTGTACAAACAGACCGACAAAAAATTTAAAAATGGTAGATTCCTATTCTGTTACTATTTTCACATCGCCCTCAATTAGTTTTAGGTAAATATATTCAATGTACAGACACACTGGTTTTACTCTTTTATTATATGTATTGATTGATGGATAGTAATAAATAATATACATGGAGACGTCACAGTGAAACTTTTGTACAAATTCCATTCAAAATTACTTTACACGTGGGCCCAACTACGGAGCCCTACGCTGCGCGTGTCCCGACACGCACTTCGCTGCCTCTTTATTTTGACTGGCGTTAGTAGGAGTTACGATAGTATTGCAGTCCTCTGTGATATAAGTTTTTTTTACAGAGTATAGATCAACGCTTGGCCACGATCTCACCTGATGGTAAGCGACGTTATAAGTGAGTTAACTAATCAATACTTACTCGACAGCATGATCGAAATATCGATGATGATCTGAATGACTGCCTTCTCAGCACCTCCGAGCTTGTCCATACCTACACAGAAACGGTATATATTCATATTTTCTATTTGACATGTAATCACTGGCGACGTGTACCTACTTGTAGTACTTGAGAGCCTTTTATCGATGCCATCGTTATATACTATTGCAAAGGTGGTGAGCCTTTACGTATCAACGAATTTTTTTTTATAATTTATTTTCTTTGTAGATGCATACAGACTTCCCTTCTACTTCTTAATTTTTGAAAATCTTTTTGTTTAGTCTATTTCTTTCTTGTTATTAGTATTTATATGGTATTCTACTTATGTTGTTTGTGTACAATCCTTTTATATATTTTAATTAAGAGGGTATGCTGGTGTCAAACGCCCATACAAACGTAGTCCAGTCATATTTTGAGTATTAAGCTATGAAAATCTATGAAATTTTCAAGACACAATCTAGAAACAAATATCTGTGTCGGTGGTGAGTCAGATTTTCGTTTAAATATATACTTCCAGAGTTACAGGGCGTCAAAGAATTTTATGTAGTTAGATTAGTTCAGTGTTAGTCAAGGCCTATCTGAAAACCAGCGCTGCAATCACTCTGTGGTTGCATGCAGCAGCAGCTGAGATAGACCTTTTGTTTTAGTATATAAATCTCTGTTCTTTCTTCTTACCAAGCAATAAATATATTTTTCTTTCTTTCTTTCAACGTGCCATTTTTAAAAGAAATGCTTAATGAGGTCATAGACGTGCCATCAAATAATTTTGACTTTCTGATTATTGGGAAATAATAATAATAAATACTATAAAATCAAATCTCTTAATTTACTACCAAAAAATAGGCACATTTTGCAATGTTTCATATATAAGCGTATAAAATATTTAATACGCGATTGCTAGTCATATATACTAATAAAAAAGTAAATATCTACTTCAAAATTTTTATCGTAGTGCATAATGAATTTCGTGCCCAAAATATTGTGTCACAATGGTTCGCCATCCCTCTCCCTCTGTACTCTGGTGTCTATTAGCTTCAATAGTTGCCTACCTCCGTAGTTGTTGACGATGGCGGTGACTTGGGACTTGGCATCGCTGATCTCTAGTGTGGCCATGACGCTGGCGATGTCGGTCTTGGAGTCGCACGCGCCGAGGCCCGCATATTTCTTCGTGCACAAGTCACAGCCGCCTGAAACCATACCGACATCCATTCCGCTCAGAATGCTTCCATACTTGTGGTAAAAAAGTGGAAGAGAGATAGATGCGCCACAAGCCGAACGCTTTCGCGCTCTCGCTTGCACGCTCGGCACAAGTGGAACGTGACACTTATTCGGGCGAGCGTATTCGATTCATAAGATGTCACGTCAAAAAAGTTTCATATAAAATACTCTATATTTGATCCCTGCCCTGCAAAGACCTACATCAATTAATACTTGATTAGATAAACTGACCTTTAATTTTAATACTTTATTTTGACATTATTTCTAATTTTATATTTGTGTCCTCATAGTTAGCTGAAAATTGCGAAACTGAATTGTATGTTACGAACTATGAACCACCTGTAATATTTACCAATATTCACAAATAAATGATTGATTAATCGTAGATCTTCTGTAACTTTTGTAAAAATTGATTAAATATATATTTTACTAACCTTTTCCAGTAATACAGATGCAGATCTTTAGTAGTCCGATGATGACTGCAAACAAATGTTTAGATTAGAGAACGAATTAGACTACAATAGCACACATATACACCCTTATCACGCACAGATCAGCTGTCACGGCTGGACACACTGACCGACTGACACAAGGACTGTTTCTGAGACGCGCGCGCTCCGTCATGTAAACTGCTCGACGACGCGGAATTGAATGAGCGTTTTGCAATCATCAATGTTGCGGGTTAATGAGTAACGGTTTTGTAAAACACCGTCAAATACAACGTCAGATTGTATTAGTTCTAAATTTTGACATTCGAAGCACTGTGTGGGCAAAATGGCGACCAAAGCGTAATGTAGTCGCAAAATTAACGAATAAACCCAGTGATATGAGTGAAAATGATCCAAATTTAAATGTAAACAGTGATGTACAGGTTATTTATTTATATTTCAAGGTCACCAACATCACCTCGATTGATTATTTAAGACTTGTCTGTATGGTGTTTTGCCTTTGCCTTTTTCTAGTGAAAAAATAATTAAAAAATGACTATGGTATCTAGGCTATTGTGGATAAGCATAAATACATAAAAAATACTTACACTTATACAGCAAGCTACCCACTGAAAGTAAAAATGTGTTTTAATTATTTATTCTTAAAAAGAATATGAATTGTCATTTAAATCTCGTAGAAATACTCACGTCCTTTGAAGACAATATCCAGGATTTGTCCGAAAACATCGACCACTGAAATAAAAAGGTGTACATTATTGCCAGCGGTTTCAATTGCAATGAAATATATATAATTCACTAGCTTCCGCCCGCGACTTTGTCCGCGTGTACTTCAGGATGTATTCTACTTGTTCGATAGGCACAGATTTATTCTGTTACGTAGTCTAATAATTTAAAGAAACAAAATAAATTTCAATATCTGACGTAGTACATTCGAATAGTCTTCACACTAATATTATAAACGCGAAAGTTTGTATATACGAATTACATATCTATGGTCTATCTATGGTCGGTTGCTAGGCAACGCGTTTCTGTTATGCCCAAATTGCCCATGTAATCCCACTAATATTATAAGTGTGATTTTGTACAATTTACACAATATGTCTTTATAAATTATAGCCTATATGTTATTCTGATTTATAAGCTATATTATTGTAAAGTTTCTTTCAAATCCATTCATTAGTTTTTCCGTGAAAGCGTCACAAACATCCAAACATCTAAACATCCAAACAACCAAACATCCAAACTGTCACACTTATAATATTAGTAGGATTTGTAAGACAAACGGGCCATAAGGTGCTAACTGGTAACAATGGTACATACATATTTTTGCATCATAATTAAAGTCAATTAAGAATAAATATCAATTTAGGTTAAGTATAGTTAGTTATATTTCGTGAAATGTCTTGTCCGGGCGCGTGACGTGATTTGACACTAGAAATAGTGTAAGGCTTCCAAATACGACAATGGCAACACTGTTCGAGCCGAGCGATCGGCGGGGGAAGGAGTTTGAAATGGCAGTTGAGGCTCAGTTTAAAACAGAGCGATGACTCGCCCGGCGGCTCAGTTAGTTCTAGCGAGAAGGACCGAAAGGTTGTGCCGGTGGTTCGACAATGAGTTTAGATTTGTATAGTGCTAATGTTTTGTTGTTGAAAGTTTGAACATTATAAGTTTCTATATTCGCTGTTGGTTGTTATTTCTGAGATCGTTTTACAATAGTGACTTGTTATCAATTGGTAACAAGTTAAGGATCAAAAAAGTTGTTTGCTTTCCAGTCTATCGTTAATTAATGTTAATTGTCTCTGGATTTTAAAGATTTGGCACATATTTGCATGACAGTAATTACTTATATTGTACCACATTGTCAAGTTATTATGTTGGCACTTTCCGAGCATGTTTGTTTAGTATAAATAACTAATGTTATATTATGTTTGTACTTACGTTGCACGATACAGTTGATGGCCGAATTGAAATCCGAAATTGCTGTAAGAAGAAAATATCAAATAAACACATGTTTGCATGCATGATCTGCAAGATAGCATCAATGAAAAATCATCAAACAAAGCAATCCATGAGTCTCCATACAGTGTTAATCATTATCATCATCAACAGCCTATATACGTCCCCACTGCAGCTCAGTCCTACTCTCCTACAGAGAGTGCATGGGACATAGTGCACCACGCGGGACCAGTGCGCATTGGTAGACTTCACACACACCTGTGAATATCTGCTCAGGAGTGTGCAGGTTTCCTCACGATGTTTTCCTTCAACGATAAGCCAATGGTAACTGATTTTTACCATGCTAATCTATTATCAACCATCACTGGTACTGTATTGTAAGGTATAATGTAATAAAGTATAATGTAATGTAATAAAGTATAATGTAATGTAATAAAGTATAATGTAATGTAATAAAGTATAATGTAATGTAATAAAGTATAATGTAATGTAATAAAGTATAATGTAATCACTTACTGAATGATAACTCCGTGATGCCAGACACTGAAGGTAGACCTGAACACGAAAAAGTGGTTAGGATCTGTATAACTGCATAAGTACGAGATGAATTTACCAATGTTTATCCACAATTAAGGAATGAAGCGACCGTTTTTATGATAACCAACGATAAAAACATGAATCAAGGCATTTTAAGGTCTGACATCGAGCGACTTGCTTCCATTTTTATCATGCGAGCTGGTTTAGGCGCACTCAATGATTTAACATTACTAATAACTAGAGACCGCATTATATGCAACATAAAAAGCTTTGTATATGCACGAAAATTGGCAGAATATGCAAAATTTTATGAAATTTTTTTATTATTTCAAAATCAGCATACAATTCGTAAATTATTTTTTGATATGCGATAATAGGTACAGTGACATTATATGACATTAAAATTATTTAAAAATTTTGTAAACGTAATCAATCATATATTTTTCTAAATTTAAAAAAAAAACTAAACTGCAGATCAATGATAACGCACGTCAAGTGTGAACAAGTCACAATTTATATGCGTCATACGTGGAACGACTTTGTAGTAGGCGAGCGCGACGTTCTTCTGTCTCTTTCATTTTATTATCGTAACTGTCAAAACAAAAGACGCGCGCGGGTACTGGCTGCGTTCCGAAATGCAGTAAAAAGTCACAATTATTACTCAATAGCCCTTATATTTTGTAACTGTTATTATATTAAATTTGGTCGCATTTCGGAACGCAGGGTGAGTGAAAAATATTGTAAATGTACCGATAATATGAATCATAACTAGATCTCAGGTAAAATATGCTATTACCGCTGAGTATGGCTAAAATATGCAAATGCATATGCGAATATGCAAATGCATATAATCCCGTCTCTACTTATAACATACTAGCAGCCCGTCCCGGCTTCGCACGGGGTAGACAATTATTTATTTTTGGAAATTTGGATATAAAACACTTTTTTTCACAAATATTTTTATTTATTAAAAAATTATTATTTATTAATTATATATTTAAAAAAATTATTTCAGTGCCCCCCCAACCCGGCCCGCCGCGATGCCCGGCGCGCTTTTCAGACTGCATCGCAAACAACGGCCACGGCGCTATGGCGGTTTTGTTTACTGTTTGAATTTTTTAATTCGTAATATCTTTTGAATGGAAAGTCCAATTTAAATAATTTAAAAACTATTTTATAGGTAGTTAAATGGTCTTGACCATAAAATAATTTATTTGGATAAGGATTAATATAAACACATAAATAGCATGGTTTGAATTTGGTTAGCATTTTCATTAATGTTTAAAATGAAAAAAGTTGTTGTAGTGACATAACTACAATAGTTGGACATATGCTACCGCGGAGTTTTTTGTAGACATTATGATGTTCTTCAATATTGTTGTACATAATTTTGTTCTATCGCTAATAGTTTCGGCAGCGCATTCGACGTAAGACATTTTAAGACTCATTTTTCTACACCTTCGGTTACATTGTTCAAATTTTACCAAGGATACCTAATTTTTTTCAAAATGAAATGTAGCCTATGTCAAATTGGAAGAATGTAGCATTCTATTGGTGAAAGAATTTTTTAAATCGGCCCAGTACTTTTTGAGCCTATTCATTACAAACATACAAAAATAGTTACAAATCTTTCCTCTTTATAATATTAGTGTAGATTAAGGAGCACCTTACTACTATCGCGTTCCTGAATATTCAAGGTCAATAGTCACCTTCTAGACCAATGCGTAACATCGTTGAGCTCATCGTCACTTAAGACGACTCACTGATTATTTTCTCGTTGGCTCGCGAAAGAGCAATAGCGATACATACTTCCTAAAGCGGCAGAAAGAGATATGCATAGCATCACATTGTCTCAAGAAAATCAACGTAAGCGACAAATCATTCATTGATTGAAAACTAGAAGATCAATTTAAAAATAATTTGTGGTAAACTTAGGAACCATAATATCCTTCATAATTGTATAAAAATAAGCTGATAATAATCTTAAGTTGAATTCTAAAACAAACAATTTAAGTGCTTTAGAAGAGCAGACTTTGATTCACAGGTCGTGTTTCTGGTTGTGCTATTCCGTGCAGATATCCTCGAGATATCATTGATATATAATATCAAGTCTCTATCTGCTACCGTCAGTGAGATCAATATATTTTCACGACCCCGCAAAATCAGTGTTTCCTCTTATCATCAGGTGGTATTGAGGTCAAACGTTGATCTATTGAGAAATAGACAGAACCTGTGTGGTGATTGTGGCCGAGGAAGATTATATATTGCTAGTTAATTTATAATTATATGATTTTATTTTCACATGAAATCATGGTCAAGTAGGCCGTTGTATATATGTTGGAAACGTACCTTGGAGCACGGCTTGCAGATCTTGCACTGAGGTGGTGACGTTCACTCCGAATTGCTAAAGTAAAAGAAAAGGAATTTTAGTAACAACATCTGACGTTAACTTTGCGTCTTAAAATACTTCTGTTGAAAGGATTTGAACCTAAGAGTTTAAAAAGTGAGACGGTACTTCGAAATTGGATGGTTGTCCATATTTACGGCCATAAGTCTTGACTTATGGCCGTAAATATGGACTGGCTCTTGTTTCTCATCTCTAGATATCACACTTGTACGAAAACATCCTAAAAGTAGCTTGGATTCCGTTTATCTACGAGAAATTTTGGAGATATACATTTATTAAAATATTATCATTTCAAGTGCAGCGGACCTTCCGATTGGTAGAAATAAAATAAATGATTCTTACCACAACCGTTCCGGAGCTGCCTCCGTTGTTATTGGGGGTTCCTCCGTTATTGGTTGTTCCGTTGTTATTGGGGGTTCCGTTGTTATTGGGGGTTCCGTTGTTATTGGGGGTTCCGTTGTTATTGGGGGTTCCGTTGTTATTGGGGGTTCCTCCGTTGTTATTGGTGTTTTCATCTCCCTGGCAATCTTTGGCCCATGGTGAGTTCTTATCGTTTTGGGAAGTGCTGCAGACATTCTTTATTTGATTCTGATCGTCAGTGGTCAAACAGGATGAGCATGCTCTCTTATTGCAAGCGTCAAACAGTGAGCCTCCTACGGTGATGCCAACTGAAAAAAAATACAAAAAGAAAACCGTGAAAGTAACTGGAGATAGTAAACAGATTGAAAAATTCACAGCGTCTGTCTGTAAAAATAATAACGTACTGAGGGTGCGGAGGGAGCAGGTTCGATTCTCGATGGGATTTCTGTGTCGCTCATCGGTTCAGTAGGTATTGGTGTGATGTGGTTATTCACGAGGGAAGCTCATGTCCAACAGTGGACTTATGCAGATGTTAATGTTGAATATGCTTCTTCTAACGCCAAGCGCGAGCATGTAATATCATCATCATCAACAGCCTATATATGTCCCCACTGGAGGGGCTCAGGCCTACTCTCCTACACAGAGTGTATGGGTCATAGTCCACCACGCGGGCCCAGTGCGGATCGGCGGACTTCATATGCCTGTGTTCAAGACATGCAGGTTTCCTCACGATGTGTTCCTTCACCGTTAAGCAATCGGATAATGTACTTGAATTGAAAAACAACTCATAGGTACACGGCTTGATTCGAACCCGGTACCCTCAGATTGAGAGTCCGCGCCTTATCCACTGCGCCATCGGCGCTTCATGCGCTTCATAGCATGTAATATATACCCATAAAATAAAGAAAATTTTACTTACTGTTACTATTTCCTAGGCTGCTGCTGACAATGCTGGACGAGATAGTAATGACTGAAAAAGGGAATAATATAGTTAGTTGAAATATATATGTTTGTCAGTTTATATATTTTATAATATGTTTTTTTATATATATATAAATAATGTCTTTAACCAGTGGTTATCTAGCCAATGACGAGTAAAATTAGGTGAACAAATTTTGAGGTTATAAACTATGCCGAAGCCCTTTCTTCAGCTTTCTCAATAAAATGTATAATGTGTACATTTTATCGCTTAATTTGGATTCTTGACGAGAATTTCAAAGGCCGGCCTTGGTTTCAACATTATTCGAAAGAATCCATATGCCGAATGTACTCGACATGGTAAACTCTTCCGATCGCGTCGAAACCCTCGCAATTTTGCGTAATTTATACTATAACACTGTCCGTGACACTTTTTGCACTATATCACACCATTATAACACAAATAACCCACATAACAGTACATATTATTAACGAATTACTAAAATTGCAATGAACCACCATTTTACAAGTTCGCGCCAAGAATCCAATATGTTTTATACAAGGGCTATACTAAGGTACTTTCTCCGACCAATATTTTAGGAATCCAGCGTACTGATACTCTGCGTAGGTAATAAAGAATTTTTAGTACGCACTGTGAACGATGACTTTTATTTCGTGAAACGATCGTTGGCTCTAGAACTTATTACTGTAGTTTAGCTTCTTAATATGCATCTTTAAAATATTGACAAATTAACAATAACAAAGGCGAGACGCTGCTTATGACCTCAAATCTTAGAAATAACGGCACCTCAAAAGATTAGTTTTGTAAGCTGATTATAAAAATAATTACAGTTAAATATGTTGTTGATGTCTAAATATGAAAATATTTCTTCGTAATAGAGAATGGATGTTGCTTTATAAAGAGTGAATTTAACTAATTTGTACGTTATAGAAAGCTTTACGTTATAACGAACGACGTTATAAAGAGTTTACACTGTATATATAGGTAGGAGAGAGAGGTATATATATGACTGAGATATGTGTGCAGAGCTCTAGTCCCATTTGTTACGTATAGACGTATTTGTTACAAATATATATAAATATTTGTATATAATACTTACAGGATATGAAGATTTGACGGAGGTCACCCACGGAAATGTTGACTGAAAAATATATAAGATATATAGACAGAGACATACAAGTGAGTAGAACTCGCGTCCTGAGGGTTCTGTTCTGAACCTATTACACCACTTCCCAATCTTAAAATTGAAAAAATTTACTGCACCATAAAAACCACACCTAAATTCGCCCCTTAGGGGATTCTCTCAGAATACTCCCAGAATTTTTGTATATCGTAATCTTTTAGAATATAACAGTTGGCTTTGATTTGTAATTACCTAAAAATAGGACACGAATGAATGAATTAAAGGCTACCTGTTAAAAATGAAGGTATTTGCAGGCAAGCTTGGAGAACAATCTGCGTGGATCCCGTGTATTTGTTGGGGCCTGAAACAAATTAAGAATTATTTTATCTGTGTCGGCATAGAACCAACAGGACCTGACTTTGTTACATACTATTTGTAAATTGTGTGGTACTCAAACTTGACCTGACCATTAATATAAGAGATTACGCCATGTTACAGATTCTCTTGGAACTGCTGACTCCATCAACCATGTCATCACTTGACCCTTGTCATTCTTCCACAGCAGCTCCCGTTGAGAGACCTCACAAATCAGATCAGGCTTCAAATATAATAAACTTACTTTTATTGAGAAACTACTGTTCTCTTACCTCCAAACCCATCGATCATCTTCTTCATTTGTGTATTGCCTTGTTCCAAACCTAACTTGACCAATATGTCTACGATCTTCGTGTTTTTGTCCACTTTACCGAGTCCGAAGTAGGTGGTGCTACATGCGTTGCATTTACCTGGTGGAATGAAATGTTCACAAATGTTAATATGCAGCTAGGATTTTGAATATAAATGTAGCGGAATGAAAGTGGCTTTTGACCATCTCCGAGTCGTAAGCTACGTGCTTGCAAAATTTCTCTTTGAAGTGCACCAAACAGAACGACAGAGTAACTTTGTACTTGTAACTTCGTATGGTCACTACTGCAGATGTTGGATGCCATAGATACGGTATTATGTTTATTTTGTACTCACCGTCTCCAAGAACACAGTAGATAATCTTGATAATGGCGATGATGGCTGTAACAAAGAGGTTTGGTTGAAATTAGTTTATATTGCCATGGAAGTTCTCGAAAAGTCTAAAGATAAAGAAAAGAGAGAGGTGAATCCATCTATCCCCTGTCGGATAGCAACAAATGACTAGCGTTGAAAGCTCTCGAATAATCGCATAAGGATTGTCAAGTGCGAAAGGGAGACCAATCCATCTATCTCCTTCGTGTCGAATAGCAAACAAAAGCAGGCGTGGAATGCTCTCGAATATTCCTGAACATTCCGATAACTGAAGGATCTAGAAACAATACCGGTTATATGGGCGCGAGCCGAGCTTCGACGACAGTTTTAGTTGAGTTCACAAGGATAAAAAGTGAAGAAACGGAAACCGGAAGAAATTGTCGAGCGAAATTACAGTCGAGGTGGAAAAGTGTTAGTGTACTAGTGTGTCACGTGGTGTCAGTATCGACAGATCTGCGTCAGTAGTGCCCAAGAACTCTGTACGTGGATTCCAGGGACGGTCTCATTGCAGAAGACTTGCACCCAGTGAGACAGGGACGCACTCTGTTATGACCCGTGACCTTGAATATTAATTTGTGAACCTGTGCTGCCAACAATAAACTCCGGAACTTTGGACTCGTGGTTCAATCCATCGAACCTGGAAGCTCGTAACAATATAGTGATACGCTTGAAAATATGAGGATGAACCGCAGCTGTACGACACCGTTGCAGGGAGGGGAAGTGACGGAATGGCCACAGGAATATGACAAAAGGTCATCATACAGTGATACCAGCTATCGACGTCGTGCTTGCGGGTGATTGCATTCCACTTCGCAACATTCTTTTATGTATGATGTATATCCTGGCATGATCGATTTTGTGGTTTTCAAATGAAAACGAAACTACTAAAACTACAAAATTATGATGCGAATTTGCAGCCGAACACTCTAGCGCGGGGAACGGTAGGGGGAAGGGCGCTAGGGGCCCTCATTTGTTCTCGTTTCTCTTTCTAGCGCTCTGTCTCACTCTAGGTGAAACATCAACACAACATTTTGAAGCGTTAGGCACGTGATGTCAGCGCGGAGTTGAGCGCTGCTTACTGCGGACTTTTTTAAACAATTTGAAAACATTCCGGTGTGATATATGATATCTTCCTTAGGACAGTAGGCTTATAGTTAAGATTTATTCGATCATTGTGTTGTATGTGATTTTAGAAAGATAAAATGTTTACTTACTCTTATAAAGAAGGGTTCCCACTGAAAACAAAAAGAAATAGGTAACGTTAGTATATTACTGCAGCGGCCGAAAGAATGCATTGATGGACGAACGCGAGAATGCGAGGCGAAGCCGAGGCACACAACATGTAAGTCCATCGGTGCCTGGCTGTGGCCAAGGCTTGTAGAATATTAGTCCCAGGTTTTCACATATATGTATTTATTATATTATTTAGCTCTGGCGTGGCATATTGAATTTCAAAGTATATTTGATCCACGAAGTTTATTTGAAAGTTCAACCTCTGAGAAAAACATAGTCTAGAAGATAGTAATTTTTGTATGGTCAGTTTAACAAAAATGTTTATTTATTGATTGATAGTCAGGAGCTTTATGAGTTTTATTTTATGCACCGAGAATTCTACTTTTATTAAGGCAAATTTAAGATTTATATCGTTTTCTCATGGATACCGTTGTCCGAACTGGACCAAAATGAAATGGGACCACACGGGAAGCACCAGCTTTCAAATAAAAGAATCACCCAAATCGGTTCATCCAGTCAAAAGTCCTGAGGTAACAAACATAAAAAAACATACCCGTCGTATTTACAACCTCCTCCTTTATTGAAGTCGGTTAACAACCATGCTTCGATGAAGTGAAGAAGTTTTCGAACTTTGTTCCGATTCCATGCATCGATTTCGGGAATCTCTTAGCTTGTTCTGTTATTTCGCAGGACGTACGGAATTCTTATGATAAGGAATATACCACCGCTATGAAAACTTGTTTTTGATGAAGCAGTATACTCACATCCTTTGAATGCGGCGTCGATAATTTGTCCAATAGATTGAGCAACTGTAAAAATACAAGGGAAATTACAACTTAATTCAAGAATTTATTTATTATTAATTACTTATGATATGATTGGTCTTTTTCACTGTTTTCTGAAGCCCAGCAGATGACCCAGCAGAGTGGTGAGAGACATTATCTGTCACCGACCTCTATACTAACTTAGCTGTCCAATTCATTTTGATTTCCTAAAAACAGTTTTGCGGTCCATTCTCGGTCTCCATCTGTGACTGTGTAACTAATTATAGATCTGACAAAATCTGACTATCCACCGACACGGGTATTTACATATTCTGAAACATGTCGTATTTCTTAGCAGCGTAGGTTTCAACTGAGAAAATTTTAAGATAAAATATCGCCCTCTATCTCAAAGATTGAATTAATGACAGTTGACAAAAATTTTATGTTAACAACAACATGCAATGTCTCTGTCTAGTACAGTTAACTTTACGCGGTAAAAGTTGTCTTCACTTGTGAGATGGTTCAAATTCGGCCTGCACTTGTACACTATTTAAAAAATCTAGGAATAATCTAAACATGTATACTAAAATACTAGCATTCAATTTTTGCTTTTATTTTAATTGTAAAAAAGACATTCTTTTTCTGCTAAGTGACAGCGTCAAATGTCATTTGATTGACGCCATATTTGTTTTCAACATCGTCTTGCCTGTTTCGTGCGTTTTAAATGTTTTTTTGTATAATTAAACTACACCAGAATATACAAGAACCTTTTAAAATTATAAGTGTACGCACAAGTCCATGACTTGGCTCCATACATTCGCGTAGCGTGTCATTATTAAGGCATTGCCCTGGTATCTTTTCTTCTCTGTCAGGTCAGACACTGTTTGCGTGTCTGTCTAACTAACACGACAGAGATAAAGAGTCGTGAGGTAATGATGTATGTATATTTGACTAAAATATTCTTACATTGAAGCAAAAAGTCGACAGCTGATGATTTATCTGGACACGATCCTGTAAAAGAACAGAAAACGTAAATACAAGGTGCACACATTTAAATTGATATGTGGAAATTTATCAGAAATCTAAAAAAATTCTCCAAAGAAGTCAGTTGTCATTATTTTAAGTCGATTTTCCGAAATAAACTGACTATTTTGTGTAATAATAAACTATAGAACACTGAAAGATCCTTATAATTTCTAAGTACAGTTGGTATGCATTTCTTTATGGCTTTATCTTCAATTTGCAAGAACCAGAGACGCAATTCCATGATTTTGGATTGATATATTTTATTTTCGAAAATACCTCTTAAATATCATATTTCCTCAGATATATGACAAACCTAAATTGCTTTAATTAATAGGTAATAATGATATTGTTAGTGATAAAGAAGCTTTTTTCTTCTAATCTTCAAGGTTATGTTAGTTTAGGTTATTTTTTTATAGGAATTTAATGTGTTTTTCGCGTTTGTAAACGCAGGGCTCGCGTGGAGGGATGCCATTCCCGACCCTATGGCTCTAATATCAGAGTTCTAGATTCTCACACAGGCCACGCCCATTAGGGTTTGAACGTAGCGTCTTAATGACTTTTTAAAATCAAAATTGACGTGTAACTTTGTGTTAATTTGATTGAATCAATAATATTGGTTAATGTTATAATTATTTTTCACACAGACTGTGTTTTTGTAGTAAATAAATGAAATGATACTTACTCGGTTTCAACAGGTTCTTGAGTATGTCACCCACAGTGCCTGTAACATTAAATAAGTGAACATTACTTTTATTTGAATAATAAGTGTATTTAGTACTAAATCTCGCGCTGGTAAACTTTTTTACACCCTAGTTCACACCCTGGACACTCCATACAGACGATGTAGCCATCACAATTTCTCTAGCACAAATTGCACAATCTCTCTTTGGCTACCATATATTGGTGATGCTGGAGAGGGAACCTGCATGGGGAGCAGTGGTCTCCTGGAAAGAGCCGATTCCGCTCGTAGGAGGAGGCGAAGGGGCAACGGAAACGTTCGCCCTGCAGTCCTACCACCATAGCCCCGGTTGTACAGGGCTGGGGACCGAAGACAGACAGAGTTGGGGCTCTGGATGTCTTTCCTCGATCCCGAGAGGGCGGCGGAAACGGTGCGGCCCCGTTTCCGTTGCGAATAGATTTTAAGGGCTGGCACATCAGCCCAGGAAGTGCGATTTGTATAGCGCTAGGGGAGCACTGGAGGCGTTCCTTTGGAGGACCCAGAGCTCTACGACATGCGCAACAGATGGCCACCGGAGGGGTTTAGTAGGTAGAAATCCTACATAACCAGGCTATATTTAGAAGATTCCTTTTCGTAAAAAAGGTGTGAGTAAGCGGTGCAGAATATATATTTAGTATATACAGAATATATATATATTTCGCGCTGTTTTATTAACATTTGAATTTGATGAATTGACGAATGGAAAACGTAACATGTCATTATACTAGGCTGTGGTGATAAGATATGAACTGTAATAAGTATATAAATGAGCTCTTACCTGTCAAGCCACTCAAGATATTCCCTATGCCCGAGAATATGCTACTCAAGTCGATTCCGAAAGCCTGAAACAAAACATATCAGTATGTTATTTATAAATACCACATCCACCGTTTTAACGAGTCATAATCTTTTGAAATAGAACAGCTGGCTGTGTGAAGTAATTATCTAAAAATAGTACATCATATTGTGACGTCGCGAAATGAGTATCATTAACATACAACATCATTAACATATCAACAGCGAATCGCAATTTTCATTTTTTACACTTTTTTCGATTATTGTTCAAAGCGCCGTCTAGGGACTATTAGCTGCGTAACTGCTATTGTAGCTGACAATAAATCTGTAAACTAATGATATTTATTTCGCGACACTATAATTCCATCTACTATTTTTAGGTAATTACTTATAATACCTGAAAATAAACACTGAAGAGGAAATACAGATATTCAATTTTATAAAGAAGCTTTAAGGGTTTACATATAAAATCCATCCTCAACTTTGAGTCTTAAAATACTTCTGTTAAAAGGATTTGAACCTAAGAGTATATAAAGTGAGACGGTACTTCAAAATTGGATGGTTCCTAAAGTCTTGACTTATAATTGACCGTAAATATGGACTGGCTCTTGTTTCTCATCTCTAGATACCACATTTGTACGAAAACATCCTAAAAGTAGCTTGGTTTCCGTTTATCTACGAGAAATTTTGGAGATATACATATACTCGTATTAAAATATTATCATTTCAAGTGCAGCGGACCTTCCGGTTGGTAGAAATAAAATAAATGATTCTTACCACAACCGTTCCGGAGCTGCCTCCGTTGTTATTGGGGGTTCCTTCGTTATTGGTGGTTCCGTTGTTATTGGGGGTTCCGTTGTTATTGGGGGTTCCGTTGTTATTGGGGGTTCCGTTGTTATTGGGGGTTCCGTTGTTATTGGGGGTTCCTCCGTTGTTATTGGTGTTTTTATCTTTCTGGCTATCTTTGGCCCATGGTGAGTTCTTATCGTTTTGGGAAGTGCTGCAGACTTTCTTTATTTGATTCTGATCGTCAGCGGTCAAACAGGATGAGCATGCTCTCTTATTGCAAGCGTCAAACAGTGAGCCTCCTACGGTGATGCCAACTGAAAAAAATACAAAAAGAAAACCGTGAAAGTAACTGGAGATAGTAAACAGATTGAAAAATTCACAGCGTCTGTCTGTAAAAATAATAACGTACTGAGGGTGCGGAGGGAGCAGGTTCGATTCTCGATGGGATTTCTGTGTCGCTCATCGGTTCAGTAGGTATTGGTGTGATGTGGTTATTCACGAGGGAAGCTCATGTCCAACAGTGGACTTATGCAGATGTTAATGTTGAATATGCTTCTTCTAACGCCAAGCACGAGCATGTAATATCATCATCATCAACAGCCTATATATGTCCCCACTGGAGGGGCTCAGGCCTACTCTCCTACAGAGAGTGTATGGGCCATAGTCCACCACGCGGGCCCAGTGCGGATCGGCAGATTTCATATGCCTGTGTTCAAGACATGCAGGTTTCCTCACGATGTTTTCCTTCACCGTTAAGCAATCGGATAATGTACTTGAATTGAAAAACAACTCATAGGTACACGGCTGGATTCGAACCCGGTACCCTCAGATTGAGAGTCCGCGCCTTATCCACTGCGCCATCGGCGCTTCATGCGCTTCATAGCATGTAATATATACCCATAAAATAAAGAAAATTTTACTTACTGTTACTATTTCCTAAGCTGCTGCTGACAATGCTGGACGAGATAGTAATGACTGAAAAAGGGAATAATATAGTTAGTTGAAATATATATGTTTGTCAGTTTATATATTTTATAATATGTTTTTTTATATATATATATAAATAATGTCTTTAACCAGTGGTTATCTAGCCAATGACGAGTAAAATTAGGTGAACAAATTTTGAGGTTATAAACTATGCCGAAGCCATTTCTTCAGCTTTCTCAATAAAATGTATAATATGTACATTTTATCGCTTAATTTGGATTCTTGACGAGAATTTCAAAGGCCGGCCTTGGTTTCAACATTATTCGAAAGAATCCATATGCCGAATGTACTCGACATGGTAAACTCTTCCGATCGCGTCGAAACCCTCGCAATTTTGCGTAATTAATACTATAACACTGACCGTGACACTTTTTGCACTATATCACACCATTATAACACAAATAACCCACATAACAGTACATATTATTAACGAATTACTAAAATTGCAATGAACCACCATTTTACAAGTTCGCGCCAAGAATCCAATATGTTTTATACAAGGGCTATACTAAGGTACTTTCTCCGACCAATATTTTAGGAATCCAGCGTACTGATACTCTGCGTAGGTAATAAAGAATTTTTAGTACGCACTGTGAACGATGACTTTTATTTCGTGAAACGATCGTTGGCTCTAGAACTTATTACTGTAGTTTAGCTTCTTAATATGCATCTTTAAAATATTGACAAATTAACAATAACAAAGGCGAGACGCTGCTTATGACCTCAAATCTTAGAAATAACGGCACCTCAAAAGATTAGTTTTGTAAGCTGATTATAAATATAATTACAGTTAAATATGTTGTTGATGTCTAAATATGAAAATATTTCTTCGTAATAGAGAATGGATGTTGCTTTATAAAGAGTGAATTTAACTAATTTGTACGTTATAGAAAGCTTTACGTTATAACGAACGACGTTATAAAGAGTTTACACTGTATATATAGGTAGGAGAGAGAGGTATATATATATATGACTGAGATATGTGTGCAGAGCTCTAGTCCCATTTGTTACGTACTCGTATAGACGTATTTGTTACAAATATATATAAATATTTGTATATAATACTTACAGGATATGAAGATTTGACGGAGGTCACCCACGGAAATGTTGACTGAAAAATATATAAGATATAATGTATATATAGACAGAGACATACAAGCGAGTAGAACTCGCATCCTGAGGGTTCTGTTCTGAACTTATTACACTACTTCCCAATCTTAAAATTGAAAAAATTTACTGCACCATAAAACCACACCTAATTTCGCCCCTTAGGGGATTCTCTCAGAATACTCCCAGAATTTTTGTATATCGTTATCTTTTAGAATAGAACAGTTGGCTTTGATTTGTAATTACCTAAAAATAGGACACGAATGAATGAATTAAAGGTTACCTGTTAAAAATGAAGGTATTTGCAGGCAAGCTTGGAGAACAATCTGCGTGGATCCCGTGTATTTATTGGGGCCTGAAACAAATTAAGAATTATTTTATCTGTGTTAGCATAGAACCAACAGGACCTGACTTTGTTACATACTATTTGTAAATTGTGTGGTACTCAAACTTGACCTGACCATTAATATAAGAGATTACGCCATGTTACAGATTCTCTTGGAACTGCTGACTCCATCAACCATGTCATCATTTGATCCTTGTCATTCTTCCACATCAGCTCCCGTTGAGAGACCTCACAAATCAGATCAGGCTTCAAATATAATAAACTTACTTTATTATTGAGGAACTACTGTTCTCTTACCTCCAAACCCATCGATCATCTTCTTCATTTGTGTATTGCCTTGTTCCAAACCTAACTTGACCAATATGTCTACGATCTTCGTGTTTTTGTCCACTTTACCGAGTCCGAAGTAGGTGGTGCTACACGCGTTGCATTTACCTGGAATGAAATGTTCACAAATGTTAATATGCAGCTAGGATTTTGAATATAAATGTAGCGGAATGAAAGTGGCTTTTTACCATCTCTGAGTCATAAGCCTTTGTCTTTGGTGTTTGACACCAAACAGAGTGAGTACCTTTGTAACTTATACGTACTGGTAGGTAGGTATATTATTCGTATGGTCACTACTACTGATGTCTATTTAAATTGTACTCACCGTCTCCAAGAACACAGTAGATAATCTTGATAATGGCGATGATGGCTGTAACAAAGAGTTTAGTTGAAATTAGTTTATATAGTGATAATATGAGGATTGGAGGATACGCTTGAAAATATGAGGATGTACCGCAGCTGTACTACACCGTTGCAGGGAGGGGAAGTGACGGAATGGCCACAGGAATATGACAAAAGGTCATCATACAGTGATACCAGCTACCGACGTCGTGCTTGCGGGTGATTGCATTCCACTTCGCAACATCCTTTTATGTACATCTTGGCATGGAACTACTCGCTCATTTAAAATCTGGCACATATGTTGGATGACTCGATACTAAATATGTGCTATAGCACGTTGTATCATCATAAAATTTGGCAAATATAATAAGATGAGATATATCTTAGTCTTCAATTAGTTTATGACTCTTGACTACTAAAACTACAAAATTATGATGTGAATTTGCAGCCGAACACTCTACCGCGGGGAACGGTAGGGGAAAAGGGCGCTAGGGCCCTCATTTGTTCTCGTTTTTCTTTCTAGCGCCCTGTCTCACTCTAGGTGAAACAGCAACACAATATTTTGAAGCGTTAGGCGCGGAGTTGAGCGCTGCTTACTGCGGACTTTTTTTAACAATTTGAAAACATTCCGGTGTGACTATCTCATCTTCCTTAGGACAGAAGGCTTATAGTTAAGATTTATTCGATCATTGTGTTGTATGTGATTTTAGAAAGATAATATTTTTACGTACTCTTATAAAGAAGGGTTCCCACTGAAAAAGAAAATAATAACGTTAGTATATTACTGTAGCGGCCGGAAAAAAGCATTGATGGATGAACGCGAGAATACCGAGGCGAAGCCGAGGCACACAACATGTAAGCCCACCGATGCCTGGCTTATAACTTATTCTCAAATAATGCGTGGAAATTCATACTAATTTTCCCAGGTTTTGACATACATTTATTATATTATTTAGCTCTGGCCTGGCATATTGAATTTCCAAGTATATTTGATGAATATTTGATCGACGAAGTTTATTTTAAAGTTCACACTCTGAGAAAAAGATGGTCCAAAATATTCTACGTTTATTTTGGACCATCTTTTTCTCTGTTTGTATGGCCAGTTTAACAAAAATGTTTATTTATTTATTGATAGTCAGGAGCGTTATGAATTTTATTTTATGCACCGAGAATTCTACTTTTATTAAGGCAAATTTAAGATTTATATCGTTTTCTCATGGATACCGTTGTCCGAACTGGACCAAATTGAAATGGGACCACACGGGAAGCACCAGCTTTCAAATAAATAAGAAAAACATTCAAATCGGTTCATCCAGTCAAAAGTTCTGAGGTAACAAACATAAAAAAACATACCCGTCGTATTGATAACCTCCTCCTTTATTGAAGTCAGTTAACAACCATACTTCGATGAAGTGAAGTACCAGTTTTCGAACTTTGTTTCGATTCCATGCATCGATTTCGTGAATCTCTCAGCTTGTTCTGTTATTTCGCAGGACGTACGGAATTCTTATGATAAGGAATATACCACCGCTATGAAAACTTGTTTTTGATGAAGCAGTATACTCACATCCTTTGAATGCGGCGTCGATAATTTGTCCAATAGATTGAGCAACTGTAAAAATACAAGGGAAATTACAACGTAATTCAAGAATTTATTTATTATTAATTAATTATGATATGATTGGTCTTTTTCACTGTTTTCTGAAGCCCAGCAGATGACCCAGCAGAGTGGTGAGAGACATTATCTGTCACCGACCTCTATACTAACTTAGCTGTCCAATTCATTTTGATTTCCTAAAAACAGTTTTGCGGTCCATTCTCGGTCTCCATCTGTGACTGTGTAACTAATTATAGATCTGACAAAATCTGACTATCCACCGACACGGGTATTTACATATTCTGAAACATGTCGTATTTCTTAGCAGCGTAGGTAAAAGAGAAAAAAGATAAAATATCGCCTTCTATCTCAAAGATTGAATTAATGACAGTTGACAAAAATTTTATATTAACAACAACAAGCAATGTCTCTGTTTAGTACAGTTATTAAAAATCAGCCGAAGAAACAAACTTTACGCGGTAAAAGTTGACTTCACTTGTGAGATGGTTCAAATTCGGCCTGCACTTGTACACTATTTAAAAAATCTAGGAATAATCTAAACATGTATACAAAAATACTAGCATTAAATTTTTGCTTTTATTTTAATTGTAAAGAGACATTCTTTTTCTGCTAAGTGACAGCGTCAAACGTCATTTGATTGACGCCATATTTGTTTTCAACATTGTCCTGCCTGTTTCGTGCGATTTAAATGTTTTTTTTTGTATAATTAAACTAGACCAGAATATACAAGAATCTTTTAAAATTGTAAGTGTACGCCGTGAGAGTGTGTCCATGACTTGGATCCATACATTCGCGGAGTGTGTCATTATTAAGGCATTGCCCTGGTATCTTTTCTTTTCTGTCAGGTCAGACACTGTTTGCGTCTCTGTCTAACTAACACGACAGAGATAAAGAGTCGTGAGTTAATGATGTATGTGTATTTGACTAAAATATTCTTACATTGAAGCAAGAAGTCGACAGCTGATGATTTATCTGGACACGATCCTGTAAAAGAACAGAAAACGTAAATACAAGGTGCACAAATTTTAATTGATATGTGGAAATTCATCAGAAATATAAAGAAATTCTCCGAAGAAGTCAGTTGTCATTATTTTAAGTCGATTTTCCGAAATAAACTGACTATTTTGTGTAATAATAAACTATAGAACGCTGAAAGATCCTGGTAATTTCTAAGTACTAAGTTTATGGCTTTATCTTCAATTTGCAAGAACCAGAGACGCAATTCCATGATTTTGGCTTGATATATTTTATTTTCGAAAATACCTCTTAAATATCATATTTCCTCAGATTTATGACAAACCTA
The DNA here is from genome assembly GCA_910589575.2 of Carcina quercana. Taxonomy (NCBI): domain Eukaryota; kingdom Metazoa; phylum Arthropoda; class Insecta; order Lepidoptera; family Depressariidae; genus Carcina; species Carcina quercana. The sequence goes on from OU342452.1 coordinate 7,274,721, forward strand.
AATTGCTTTAATTAATAGGTAATAATGATATTGTTAGTGATAAAGAAGCTTTTTTTCTTCTAATCCTCAAGGTTAGTTTAGGTTATTTTTTTATAGGAATTTAATGTGTTTTTCGCGTTTGTAAACGCAGGGCTCGCGTGGAGCGATGTCATTCCCGACCCTATGGCTCTAATATCAGAGTTCTAGATTCTCACACAGGCCACGCCCATTAGGGTTTGAACGTAGCGTCTTAATGACTTTTTAAAATCAAAATTGACGTGTAACTTTGTGTTAATTTGATTGAATCAATAATATTGGTTAAAGTTATAATTATTTTTCACACAGACTGTGTTTTTGTAGTAAATAAATGAAATGATACTTACTCGGTTTCAACAGGTTCTTGAGTATGTCACCCACAGTGCCTGTAACATTAAATAAGTGAACATTACTTTTATTTGAATAATAAGTGTATTTAGTACTAAATCTCGCGCTGGTAAACTTTTTTACACCCTAGTTCACACCCTGGACACTCCATACAGACGATGTAGCCATCACAATTGGATTGCTTCATAAACGGTTTTACATAACCGTTGGCAACTATTAAAACTCACCGTTATGTATTACAGCTGTACAACGTCTAGCTGGATTGTCATTGCGTTGCATTTAACTAAACAGCTACCCATGTTTAAATGTTTTGCAGAATGATACTTTGCTGTCACAATATGCGTTGGCTGTATGGTCTCTGTGGTTAAAAGAACTGGAAACTGACTTCCATTGCCATAAAATTCTACTTTTATTAAAGCAAATTTAAGATTCATATAGTTTTCTCATGGATGCCATTGTTAGAACTGGACCAAATTGAAATGGGACCACACGGGAAGCACCACCTTTCAAATAAAAAAGAATCATCCAAATCGGTTCCCCCAGTCAAAAGTTCTGAGGTAACAAACATAAAAAAACACTTAAGCATTGAATTGAGAACCTCCTCCTTTTTAAAGTCGGTTAAAAATTATTGACATCACTGTTGTCACACACACACGAGGTTTATTCGTTAATTTTGACTAACTTCATGCTGCTTTGGACGGCATTATTGTTGTTTTGACATACGGTGGACATGCGCAAAACAGTGCCTCATAAAGTAACGTATGATATAGCATCACATTTCTTATCGAGTAATATTACTTCGCACCATTACATATCACTCTAAACATCACCTGAGAGACGCTACGTGACAGCTCTTTTTTCTATAGTAATATTTGTAACGTCATGATATCCAAACATCACGTAGAATGTAAGCTTTATCGTGCTAGTAGTACGGTTGCATTTCAGTAACATATGCGCGTTCTGTCCGTCTTTATGGTTTCGTAGTAGGCACTCTTTCGCTCGCGTCGCGCTAGGTGCGAGTGAGCGGCACAGAACGTATACCTGTGCGCGGAATGCTATGAGTAATGCGGAGGTAATGCGACATGTTTAAGATGGTCGAGTGATGTGTAATGCAACAGTACGCGGTCGGATAATGTCACGCGAAATGCATCACTTACGCATGTCTACCATACACAGACACAGCCACAAACGATAAAATTCTTAATTTCGACGTTTTATTTCACGCAGTTTTATTATACTTTTAATGTGATGAATTGACGAATGCAAAACTTCATTTGACGTTATACTATGGTGATAGGATATGAACTGTAATAAGTATATGAATGAGTTATTACCTGTCAATCCACTCAAGATATTCCCTATGCCCGAGAATATGCTACTCAAGTCGATTCCGAAACCCTGAAACAAAATATATCAGTATGTTATTTATAAATACCACATCCACCGTTTTAACGAGTCATAATCTTTTGAAATAGAACAGCTGGCTGTGTGAAGTAATTATCTAAAAATATGACATCGGATTGTGATGTCGCGAAATGAGTATCATTAACATACAACTTCACAGTGAATCACAATTTACATTTTATACACTTTTATCGATTATTGTTCAAAGCGCCATCTATGAACCGTTAGCTGCGTAACTGCTATTGTAGCTGACAATAAATCTGTAAATTAATGATATTTATTTCGCGACACTATAATTCCATCTACTATTTTTAGGTAATTACTTATAATACCTGAAAATAAACACTGAAGAGGAAATAGCAAAAATTTTCTGTAAAAAGTATAAAATTAGACTCATACCGATGCAAAATGTCAATGTATTAGGAAAAAGACGTGTGGCACTCGGGGACTGCCACGGTAAAGCTATTGCATAGCATTTTGTATCAACTTATGCAATTATAATTATTTAAGAAAGTTTTAATAAGAAAAGTTTTTATGTCACGAACATAAATATCCCCACCACAAAAATCGAAATTAAATTACAAACAGGAAAACAAAATTAAATCAATATTTAGCTTACATAACGGATTTGCTTTGCTATATCAAATTACATACTATTATACTTAATAAATTATAAAACAGTAATACGTCTAATCGCACGCACACAACGCCGTGTCGAAGACTGCCGAACTGAAACGCCGTTAGACGATGCACGGCCTTCAAGCCACACCTCCGTGCCCGTCGGAGTGGGGAACGTGAGGTTTTTTTCGTTACGGAATTTCTCGATTCGGTCCCCGCGCTCAAGGCCCGCGATAGAAGCTATGCAATAGCTTAAAAATCAAAGGAGTATTTTGAGGTAAGTTGATATTATATATATCTGCATATGCATCTCTTAGAAACAAATCTTACAAAGAACGCCTATTTCAACTGGATCTAACAACACTGGAAGAGCGAAGGAAACGAGGTGACCTCATTGAAACCTGTACAATGCTCACTACTAAGTAGACACTACAATGTGAGCAACATCAGAACCTTGTTCACTGTGAGCCAGAACAGTCGACTGAGAGGGCACTCAATGACGCTCACCAAGCCTCTATGCAGGAGCAACCCTAGGAAACACTTGCCTAACCGTGTAGTGCATTCTTGGAACGCTCTCTCTGGAAGCTCTGTAATAAGTGCTACTTCAGTGAATTGTTACAAAAAAACAAGAACAGTGATATACACGCATCAGCTCCAAGAGCTGCTAGTGTATCAATCAAATTATAATATATAAATACTTACAACAGATATCCCAGAATTTTTTCCCCCGGTGTCTCCTCCAGTGTCTCCTCCAGTGTCTCCCCCGGTGTCTCCCCCGGTGTTCCCATTGTCAACTCCCTTAGTATTTTGGGCCCACGGTGATGACTTGTCGTTTTGGCATTGTGAGCAGATGTTCTTTACGTCATTCTGATTGTCAGTACTGAATTTAATGTTCAAAGTAAGGAACACTTTCGCGTTGAAAGTGTCGAAGAGTGTGCTTCCAGTGTCGAGGCCAGCTGAAACAATTAAATGAAACCGTAAACAGCTTGAAAAATGAAGTCTCCGTAGCATAGCGACTTTAAGGACGGAGGCTCGAAAGGCACGTTAGATTTATCAATGCGCAGCCTATCGTTCATCAAACACAAAAATATTTACTGACCCAAAACAAATCCAATAAATCGGTCGGTTCATTTAGTAATGTTATGATACTGGTATAACTGAAAGGGGCATTGCTCATAAACGCAGCAAAAAAAGAAAGAAAGTAAAAATAGTTTATTTCTTAAATAACTTTTACAGAGATTTGCAGAGGCCTTCCAGAAAGTAGTCTTTCGACACTTGTGTTGGAAGTGCACCGCGTCTTCCAGACGGATTTACACAGTATTATTTAAGGAAAAGAATTATTATTATGTTAGTATAAATTAACCTGTTTTACATGTTACGGTTTTCTTTTAATGTTAGTTCCTATTTTAAGTTTGCTATGCTCATGTGTGTGTTTGTGTGTGAGTTGCGAGAAGAATTCAGCAAGAATATGTAATTACATGACTTAAAATTAGTATACGTAAAAAAGTGAAAATAAATATGTTAACTTACTCTGATAGGATACACTACTGCTGACAATGGCGGACGTTATGTATGTAACTGAAAAAGAAAATAACATATATATAGGTAGGTAGTAATCAAACTTTAGAGATGTGGGTAGTCGGGGGTATGTAACGGAAAAACCAATCTACTTCTAAATGTCGTTCAGACGAAAATACAATAATTTGCCCCCTTCGATCTGATTTGACCCGAGTCAGAAGGTGGATAATAGAACTCTTCAATGAGCTCGTTTGTTTTGTCGAGTTTAGCCCATTTATTACACATGGCGACAAGGGTCTGAGTGGAACTCATCAAGGAATACCAGTAAGCACCTCGAGATTCGGCTCATTTGATTTGACGAGTCTAATATTTGGTGACGAGGCTCTGATGATGGAGTTAGGAGATAGAAGGTGGAACTCTCAAGGGCTATTAGTAAACCCCTCGAGTTTGGGCTATTTTTCAACCGACTTCAAAAGACGAGGTTCTTAATTCGACGCGTATGTTTTTTTATATGTGTGTTACGCGATAACTTCGCCAAAAGTGAACCGATTTTGATTATTCTTTTTTTGTTGGTTGAACTTTAGAGGTGGGGTCCCATATAATTAAGCTATTGCATAGCTTCTATCGCGGGCCTTTAGCGCGGGGACCGAATCGAGAAATTCCGTAACGAAAAAACCTCACGCTCCCCACTCCGACGGGCACGGAGGTGTGGCTTGAAGGCCGTGCATCGTCTAACGTCGTTTCAGTTCGGCAGTCTTCGACACGGCGTTGTGTGCGTGCGATTAGACGTATTACTGTTTTATAATTTATTAAGTATAATAAATAGTATGTAATTTGATATAGCAAAGCAAATCCGTTATGTTAGCTAAATATTGATTTAATTTTGTTTTCCTGTTTGTAATTTAATTTCGATTTTTGTGGTGGGGATATTTATGTTCGTGACATAAAAACTTTTCTTATTAAAACTTTCTTAAATAATTATAATTGCATAAGTTGATACAAAATGCTATGCAATAGCTTTACCGCGGCAGTCCCCGAGTGCCACGTCTTTTTTTAAAAAATTGATTAATCGCCCTTTGAGAAAATCAACAAAAACAATTTTTTTAAGGAAATTGAAGTCAGTTTTTAGTTCTTTTTGAACGCAATAATTATGTATGTTTTGACTTGAACTGTTTAGTGCTCTACTCTAGTTTTTGAGAACTATCATTTATTACAAGCTTTTTAACTTGCAATATTTCTCTGTTTATTTAGCTTAGGAACGAATGAGGGCGCCACTGTCACTCTATGATCCCTTAATAATTATTTTTACCCAACATGCTGCAAACATTTATTGTTTTTATATGTTTTTTTATTACTTACTTCGTAAACAGATGTCCAGGAAGTTTTGCAATGTAAGTTTGACTGAAAAAGAAATACAAAGTTTTAGTTACGATTGTTTTTTGTGTCCTAATTAAGTTTTGTCACTCGAATGTTGTACTATTTTGTAAACTAAACAAGCTCACTTAGTTAATGGTTAATGTGATTGAAAATTATTTTAATGCATTCTATTTGTTATTGAAAACTGTTTCCCTTAAAAAATATCTACAAAGCAATTAGTATGTTAAATAGTTACCGGTCAAAATGGAAGATATATCTAGAATAGCTTGAAGGACAATCTTCTGGGATCCGGAGAACTTTTCTATGCCTGAAACAAAATAATAATAGCTATTTGTAATGTATCAACAAAAACAATAGTTTGGATGTTCGTTAATGACGCAAGGAAACTGCGTAGATTGGATGGATTATAAGAACCAGGATCCAAATAACTGTATTTTAGCCTCTCTGACATCATTGAACTGTCATAAGACAGAATGAGAGAAATGTACATTCTCTGTCGCTAATTATTCGTCAAAATTAATCAGATAGAAAAAATTACGATAGTACTTTTCAAAAAAAAAAGTAGTTTTTAGTACTGCATTAGTTTAACTGCAGTGCTCTTACAAAAACCGTGGCGCTGTGTTTCAAGACGTGCAAATGTGAGTATTGTCTTCTCTTTTAAACACACGAAATCATCATCATTTTAATGACTTGTATCGATAGATTTGTTCAACTTGAAATATCTATATAATGTGCTTGTCTGGGTTCGATCCCGGCTCGTACCAATGAGTTACAATTTGGAATTTATTTACGAATGATAACAATCATTACCATTGGCTTTAAGCGAAGGTAAACATCGTGAGCAAACCAGCGCACTCCTGAGAAGAAATTCACAGGTGTGTGTGAAGTCTACCAATGCGCACTGGTCCCGCGTGGTGTACTATGTCCCATACACTCTCTGTAGGAGAGTAGGACTGAGCTGCAGTGGGGTCATATAAGCTGTTGATGACGACTCTTAATTTCTCACTTTAATAGTTTATACAAATGTGAATTAAAACCCCTCATCAATCCGTCAAAGTTAGAATCGAAACAAACATTGTTCTTTCGTTCTTTCTCTACGCGCGTCAGTGTGTCGACAACCTTGTCAGATTGATGGATTGTATTGACGCCAGATCTTTAGTGCATCTCACTCCTGTATCATATCATTATTGTTCTCTTACCTCCATATTGATTTATGATCTGATCCACTTGCGATTTGCAGTCTGTCAGCTGTAGCTTGATCATAAGATCTTGAGGATTCGTTTTCTGGTCCACATACCCCACCCCGAAGTAGGTGGTCCGACATACATTGCAGCGACCTGGCGGGATCAAGAATTACAAGTTACTTCACGCTAACGTTACCCCTCTCCTAATGCTTCCATACTACATTTCTGTTGACATAATCTTTTAAAATAGAATAGCTGGCTATGATAAGTAATTACCTAAAAATAGGAGATGTGATTATAGTGTCGCGAAATAAATATCATTAATTTACAACTTTACAGTTAGCTACAATAGCAGTTACGCAGCTAATGGTTCATAGATGGCGCTTTGAACAATCATCGAAAAAAGTGTTTAAAATGTAAATTGTGATTCACTGTGAAGTTGTATGTTAATGATACTCATTTCGCGACATCACAATCTGATGTACTATTTTTAGATAATTATTGCAAAAATCCAGATATTCTATTTTAAAAGATTATGTCAGGAATTTAGTATGAAACCTTGAACGAGCGAATAACCGCCGCCATCGTTCACCGACCGCTGCAAAGGTGGAGAATGGTGGTGGAGAATGTGTTATACCTTCAATAAGGCTAGTACATACTAAATGTATGTGTATGTAAAGCGTCGGTGGCGCAATGGATAAGGCGCGGACTCTCAATCTGAGGGTACCGGGTTCGAATCCAGCCGTGTACCTATGAGTTGTTTTTTCAATTCAAGTACATTATCCGATTGCTTAACGGTGAAGGAAAACATCGTGAGGAAACCTGCATGTCTTGAACAGGCATGTGAAGTCCGCCGATCCGCACTGGGCCCGCGTGGTGGACTATGGCCCATACACTCTCAGTAGGAGAGTAGGCCTGAGCCCCTCCAGTGGGGACATATATATAGGCTGTTGATGATGATACTAAATGTAATATGATTCATTCGACATTCAAATATATATTTCTAAACAAACAAACAAACAATCAAAACTTTCCTCTTTATAATATTAGTGTAGATAATTTCACGAGTTTGAAAGATAGCTGAAACAGGTAAAACAATTTACAACTGATTTCTAATGTAACTGATAAAATTAATTTTTGTATATTTGCTTTACTATCAGGTCAGCAATACAGGATTAAAATTTCTTTTAATTTGTCACAATTTGTTGTTTTTGAAGTCATTGTTTATTTGAATAAAGTTTTTAGTATATCTAGTTCTTACCGTCTCCCAGAATACAGAAGACAAACTTGAAGATGAAAACGGTGACTGAAACAGAAAATATGGTTAGTTGGCCAAATATACGACGCGAGCCAAACGGCCAAGAATCTGAAACGGGACTGGGCTGAACGTACGTTCACCTGAAGGTCCCAGGCTCGATTCCCAGTGGGGGCACCTATCGGTATTCGAGTTGGCTGGTGGTAGGGCATTTTATATGTTACCTAAGTCTGCAGTCAAACAGCAGTGTTAATAGCACTGTTGTGTTCCGGATTCAGCGCATTATTACGTAGGTTTATAGTATGACCACCGCATGTCATCCCGCACGGTGTCCAAAGGGCAACTAAAGCAAACAATATTCAGGAGATGATCAGCATCATCTACCTCTGTAACAACAACATCTTACTGCGATCACCTATCCGAGTGACAAGCGATGACGGTAAATCCCCTCAATTGGCGGTCTATGAGGGAGACTCATGTCGAAGAGTATTATAAAATAAATTAGTATAAAAAAGATTTGCTTACTTCTAAACAGAAGGCTTCCCACTGTAAAAACAACAAAATAATTAGTATGTACTCAACAGATTTTTTAAACGATGATTGAATTTATGAATTGAAAGCAAGCAGTTTATATGATGAACTTCCTGATGCAAAGCCATTATCGTTATCCCTCTCCTAATGCTTCCATACTACATTTCTGTTGCCATAATCTTTTAAAATAGAATAGCTGGCTTTGATAAGTAATTACCTAAAAATAGTAGATAAAATTATAGTGTCGCGAAATAAATATCATTAGTTTACAACTTTATAGTTAGCTACAATAGCAGTTACGCAGCTAATGGTTCATAGATGGCGCTTTGAACAATAATCGAAAAAAAGTGTTTAAAATGTAAATTGTGATTCGCTGTGAAGTTGTATGTTAATGATACTCATTTCACGACATCACAATCTGATGTACGATTTTTAGATAGTTATTACACAAATCCAGCTATTATATAATAAAAGATTAAAAATTTCAAAGGTCAATTTTTTTTATTTGTAGAAGCAACAGTTTCGCAAAAAGGATGGGGGGACTTGAACTTACTTTCAGGGTTTATGTGAGAAACCCTTATTATTAATAACTGCCTCACATACATATATATCTACTAAATGATTACGTAATTCTACAGTATGAAAAATTATACTTACATAGTTTGAATGACACATCGATGATTTGCCCAATTGTTTTGGTAGCTGTAAAAGGAACATTGTAATTAGAACAAAATTCGAAAATATTTTTTGTTCTCACTGTCTGTCTGTCTAATACACTATTAGTTAATCTATTATACATTAGGTTTGGACTTTTGGATGGTCTTAAGAAAGAGATCTGAATGAGGGACTTTAAGAAAAGAAGAAAATAGTTCTTCATTCCTGGATAGATGGCACCTGCGTAGCAAAATTGAACTGTCAAATGTATGTTTTTGTATTGACCTACCATAGAGAATATAACTGCTGTGTAAATAAATCTGTCAAAGTCGTTAATGTTTTGGGGGTGCGTGGACTGCCATGATGATTTATTGAATGATCAAATTCCCTCATTCAACTGGTGTGTGTGTGTGTGTGTGTGGGGGGGGGGGGGGGGGGGGGGGGGGGGGTTTCGTGTGAATGGGTAATTGTGTGTTTATGATACCAAGGAATTAAATAATCTTACAGTTTAACACGAAGTCCACTGCAGTGTTCTGATCCGGACATGATCCTGTAAAAAAGAAATTTTGTTTAAGTTTAACGGTTTAAGAGGCTATGTTGGTAAGACCACGTGGCCGTGTTCAAGGTTGCATTGTTTTGTAGCTGTCCCTATCCGAGCCCTATCCTACCCGAGCGCGTACGGTGAGACAGCATACACTACGCGAAGTTATCCACCCGTTATTTGGATGTTTCGTAGTCCAGGGATCATTTGAAGGATATATTATATGAAGGATAAGTATATTATGTAACCATTTTTGTAATACAGCATACTAATGAAATTTCAGATGTCGGTGGTTTTTCCAAATTGTTCTAAATTGATTCATATTCTTGTAAATCAGGGTCAAAGTTGGGGCTTTTTACTACCGTAAAATACAATTCTTTGACGCCCTGTAACTCTGGAAGTATATATTTAAACGAAAATCTGACTCACCACCGACACAGATATTTGTTTCTAGATTGTGTCTTGAAAATTTCGTAGATTTTCATAGCTTAATACTCAAAATATGACAGGATTACGTTTGTATGGGCGCTTTGACACCAGCATACCCTCTTAAGTCTTCTTTTATGTATAATTAGCAATGTTTCTCATGACTGAATAAAGCCTTCTATCTTTCTACACCTTTCAACACCTAACACGCCACGGGTGAGATTTCAGTCATCGGTTGAATTGATACTTACTCGGTTTTAGCAAGTCTTTAAGCAATGTACCCACACTTCCTGTAAAAAAAAAACCAATTAATGCATATAACTGTTCTTTTAACAATAAGTTCAATAATTAACCGTACGGTTTTAGTAGATGTCCTGGGATCGCATGCGCAGGCCCCGCCTGTAGGCTTCAAACACACGCGTTGAGCATATGCTACCAATGTTTTCTTCACAGGGCAATAGTGCGTTGTTATTAAAAGCAAAGTAATAAAATAGGTGTTTCAAATTCGGCTTGCACTTGTACACTATTAAAAAAAAATCAAGTATTAATCTAAATATGTATAGAAGGATACTAGAATTACATTTTTGCATTTATTTTAATTGTACAAAATCATTTTTTGGTATTGAGTGACAGCGTCAAAATGTCATTTCATTGACGCCATCTTTGTTTTCAACGTTAACTCTTACTTGTTTCGTGCTTTTTATATGTTTTTGTACAAATAAACTAAACCGAAATATACAGAAATGGTAACTAAATCACTTTTGTTTGATAATGGCCTTTTAAAATTTTAAGTGTACAAGACCAGGCCTTGGCGCCTTACATTCGCGGAACATGCATTTGATGGCGTAAGTTGATATGTAATACAACTTCAAGTCACACAAATCATGGGATAGCATTCAATAGGTATAAAATTTATATAAAAAAATTAATAAAAAAGATTGAGAGTCCGCGCCTTATCCACTGCGCCATCGACTCTCTCTGTAGGAGAGTGGGCCTGAGCCCCAGCAGTGGGGACATATATAGGATGTTGACGATCCAAGAAGGAAATTTACCTATTATTTATGATTTCCCCTATGTTATATATTCGTACAGAATATTAATTAAATAACGTTTTTTAATTAACATTTTTAAATTAGAATATTGTTATCCGATCTTTTGTGTAACTTGAAGTCTTGATTTAACGCCATTTAATTTTTCGCCAGTTTATTTCTCGAAAGAGCATTCAGTTGTCGACTGCGTGGGCCCACGCATGCGCCCTCTAGTCACGATGTCAAAGATTATTACCTGACAAGTTTTGAATGAAATTTCCTACGCCCCTGAATATGTTACCCAAATCAATTCCAAAAATCTGAAACAAAATACATTATATACATTGAATATTTGACACGATCGATAAACAGTAATACATGTAAAGATATGTTATATCTATTATATTCAGCGATCAAAATAAATAAAATATTTAATTTAATAAGTAATACATTTAAAGTCGAATGAGACACCTTAAAAAAATAAAGAAAATAGTTTTTCATTCGTGGGTAGATGGCACTGTCGTAGCAAAATTTAACTGTCAAACGTACATATATGTTCTTTTTTTGTCTTATATGGATCGAAAGCAAGGAGTTTATATATTGAATTCATTGATGCAAATCCATGACGGCCTGCTGTGCCACAACTAGCAAAGATAGTATAGCTGCCGTGCAAGTAAAGTGGGCAGCCATGATGACGTATGACAGATTGATTTCGATTGATCCGCGCCATCTATTGAGTCCTTTGAGTACTCAACTGACATTTCCTCCTCTCCGCTCCCACTGTTACTCCTTATTTATTTTATCCAGGATCTACAGCGGTACACTTGAAACGCGTCCACTGAAGGTGGATGAATTTCCTTCGGACGCTAAAGCTACCTTGGGACCCCAGACTCGTTTAGAATAAAGAAATAGGGTGGAGTGGTAAAGATGTTCCCACTTCCCCCCCATGGTAAATGGGAGATTCAACTGAAAGGCCTCTCTAAGTCCCTCATTGCAATATAGTGTGTGTGTTTAACAGACAATTTATTGATGAGGATGGGGCCAAGGATTCAACTCACGGGGAACGTTGCGTCAGCGGTGGACACGCCGAGCGCCGCGACCTGAAAACAGAAATCAAATTAAAACAAACCAGCAGAAACCGGCCGAGTACCCGCACTTCATCAACAAATACTTGTAGTACTGAATATGCTGTCACATCAAAAACTGCCCTAAAAAGTAAAAGTATTTATTGCATAGCACCAAAGATATATAATAAATTACCAAGCAGCTATAAAGATATAAGTCTTCCAGAGTTCAAGAAAAACTACGCACCCTAATGATTGACAAATGTTATTATACACTCGACGAGTTCTTTAGAAACAAACTGGTGCAAGTGTAATAAATGACAGACCTGTGTAAATTTAAAATGTTAGTTTTGTTAGATAGTTAGTATATCTTGACATTCGAATTGTAATTGCTTAAGTTACCTTGACGATTTATGTGTATTAATGTTAATTTAGCTTTATGGAGGACTTTTGTTTATTAATTAAAATCCACAAATGTTGTAAGTCTTCGGGTAGGATATAGAGATGCTATGTATCACACCCAACATCACTGTACCACCTACATTCACAAGAAAATATTCTGATTGTGAACATTGATGTAACGAAAATTTCAGTCAGATCGTAGCACAAACGTAACTTTGCAGTTGAAAAAAATGTTCGCCCATACATAGGTCTACACTACAGTAGATTCTGCAACTGCAAATGTAAAACAAATGTACAAATTTTACCATTTACACTTATTTGATTGTGCAGTTATACCTTATCAAACCTTTCGTTGCGTTTACATATGAATAAAATAAATTTTATTGTGGTAGATGTGGTATGCTGTGTGTAGTACACGTTGGTAAATAAAGTTAAGAGAATTGTCTGTTTAGACCACGTGGCCGCGTTCAAGTTTGCATTGTTTTGTAGCTGTCCCTATCCGAGCCCTATCCTACCCGAGCGCGTACGGTGAGACAGCATACACTACGCGAAGTTATCTACCCGTTATTTGGATGTTTCGTAGTCCAGGGATCATTTGAAGGATACAGTATATTACATACATATTTTCAATACAGTCTATTAATAAAATTTCAGATGTCGGTGGTTTTTCCAAATTGTTCTAAATTGATTCATACTCTTGTAAATCAGGTTCAAAGTTGGGGCTTTTTATTACCAAAAAATACAATACTTTGATGCCCTGTAACTCTGAAAGTTTATACTTTAACGAAAACCTGACTCACCACCGACACAGATATTTAGTTCTAGATTGAGTCTTGTAAATTTCATTGACTTTCATCGCTTATTACTCAAAATATGACGGTACTACGTTTGTATGGGCGCTTTGACAACAGCATACCCTCTTAATCGTTCAGCACATATAGTCAGATACTGACATACAATAATAAATATAATTATTTACACATTAGAAAGGATCACAGAGTATTTCTTATTCATTTCAGCTGAATTCATTTATTTTTGCAGTTCTTCATTTACTTTTAGTTTATGAAATAAAATATTTACATTTATAATATTGGTAGTACGTGCGTGACGATCTGCGAGTTTTTAGGGTTCCGTAGTCAAATGGTCAAAAACGGAACCCTTATTGATTCGTCATGTCTGTCTGTCCGTCCGTCCGTATGTCACAGACACTTTTTTCGCGAAACTATAAGAATTATACTGTTGAAACGTAAGTAGATGTATTCTGTGAACCGCATTATGATTTTCACACAAAAATAGACAAAGAGCAACAAATTTTGGGGTTTCCCCATACTTAGAATTGAAACACATTTTTTTTTAAATCGTATGGGGTATTTATGGATAGGTCTTCAAAAATGATATTGAAGTTTCTTATATCATTTTTTTCTAAACTGAATAGTGCGCGAGAGGCACTTCCAAAGTGGTAAAATGTGTGCCCTTCTCCTGTAACTTCTAAAAATAAGTGAATGATAAAACTAAAATAAATAATGTACATTACCATGCAAACTTCCACGGAAAATTGGTTTGAACGAGATCTAGTAAGTAGTTTTTGTAATACGTCATAAATCGTAAACGGCAATTTACCTTTCAGTCAATCAACTCAAATATATATATTAAAATACACTATTATTAAAAAATCTTTTTTTTATGTTTTGAACTTTTATATTATGTTATTTGCTGCTACGGAACCCTTCATGGGCGAGTCCGACTCGCACTTGGACGCTTTTTTAAATTAGTTTACAGCTAATTTGTAAAAAATAATACTTTTAACACATAATTATAATATTTTTATTGCGTTGTCATCGGATCTACGTACTACCCACAAAGACAAATCAAATGAGCCCAAACACGACGGGTTTATCGTGTGTAGTTCAGGAGTTCCTAAACCACCTTCCGTTTCCATCATCAGATCAGCGCGATGGTACCACAACATTGCATTGTCACGGAGCTTACATAAATAAGACAAAATTAAGTTGAGTAAGAAACATAGTATGAGGTTAAAGAAAAGAAAAAGAAGCTGTAACTTACCAGTGCCACAACCAGCAAGACCTTCATAGATACCATCTTGACAGTTTTGCCGAGAGTGGTACCTTGCCAGTGAAATTCGGCGCTTATATACCATTGCAGTATGACGCTATTAAATTGTACTATATATTTAACCAACTGGCTCTATTTTGTCATAAAGAAAATAGTTAAACAATAGCTCTTCTGCAAAATTGCTTTTATGGTACATCGGAGTGCCCGAACTAATTTAACATGTTACGTAATTTAAAGTAGAATCTCAAATGGTTCCGTACTGAAATTCTATACCGGCAGATTGGAAGAGATACTAAATTAGGGGTGCTCTGCGCAGAGGCTATGTTGGTAAGACCACGTGGTCGGTTTCAAGGTTGCATACTCTCTTAAAGTTACATAACTAAACGATAGTAGTAGACACATGCCTAAACAATAGATGAATCTAGTGATAAATGTTTTACAATAATTGATTTTGTATTTTGGGTTTATATATGTGATTCTATGATTTATTAACCAGAAAGATTAATATTGTATAATGTCGTCGGCAATTAGTTCCGGCGAGTAGTTGCTGGTTATTTCCGGCACGCTGCCTCAACCAGCTCTGTTTATCTAATTTTTAGGAATAATTATGTACTTAAATAATACGAGCATTTAGTAGCAACTATTGAATATAATTATCCATTTTGGAATTTCAATATTAATGTAATTGGTTGTATAATTGTGTCTGTTTTGATTCACGAAGTTGTTATTTCGAAGTAGGAACCAACTATGGTGGGAGTTACGAAAATCGTATTATAAAACTGACGAACACGCATTTTGTAAACCATTCCTGTTGAAGTATTTCTACCTAACGTTACTCTGCCCAAAGTCGTGTTTGAAGAATATACATACCTGGTGGCTTGAATTAACCGAGAGTTTCATTGCTAGAAAACCCGACATCATACGTAAAAACATATTAATGATAAAATCATTTAATTCTATGGTCTCGTTATTTTGTGAAGACTGGCTCCTGAACTATTCACACCATCTGGCCTTGAAGACCTTCGAGTTGTAACACTTGGGAAATAAAGAAGCCGGCAGGGAATTCTACTGCTTAACAGGGCCCATGATAAATATAGAAGCGACATGTTTCGTGTGGAACTGTGGAATATAAAACCCTTTCGTTCTTCTAGATGACCCCTTCCAGAAAGGATAGGGGTGGAAGCTCATAGAAGACCGAAGGGCTGGAAATTTAAGCCGGTGTTCCAGGCATTGAAGCTAACTCCTTAGCCAATTTATTTTGGTGTGTGTTAAAGAAATGCATTTCTGTGTCTGTATATGCTTCAACATTGCAGTCGCGTATGCACTGCAGCACACACTGACTCGTATGTCACTGTTTGGTTTGATTAACGCCAGTGTCAAAATGTCAAACATTTTCTGTGTCGCGAGAAGTGTGCTAGTGTGACCTTTAGCTTCAGGTGTAACGCATAACTGAGTCTGTTCCTGAGGCATGGGAGCGTCAGAGTAGGAGCTCTGGCCGCCCTATCGGTGTGAACCGGCAACCACTGGAAGGCAGCGGTAGTACGGCGTGGTCCCGTCCCGCTGCAGCCTGGAGCTGCTGAGATGTAGTGGCCGACTGGTCAAGGGGTGGGCTAAATGCAAAGCGCGAGAGGAGCACTGGTGTGTTCCGCTGGAGTTCCCAGGGCTCCTCGACTTGCGCCGAGGATGACCACCGAGGGGGTTTTAGTGGATGGAAATTCTACATAACCCGGCTTCTCTCCTAAAGAGTCGGGTATCTTTGAAAGATTTCCCCCTCGAAAAAAAATTAAAAAAATGGGAGCGGTACTGGAGGGTGTGTTTACAGTGACGTGGGTATTGTCGAGCTAGTGAAGTGATTGAGAAATTTAGGAAACAACTACTAAAATTACCCTTCGGCTTTGGCGGTCTGTAGTCGCTTAAAAATACGTTTGTTCTGTATTAAGTGGCGATGAACTCCAAATTTAATAAACATATCAAAGAAGCAGTCGCTCGAGTGTTCGATGTCAGGCTGAATGCATCAGTCAGTGTGGACACAGCTGCTGGAGCACCTTAATTGCGTTCATTTACAAAAACAATGTCTGGCTCTTCGTGGCGTGATACTCTACATTCTGTTCCTTTCTTCACTAAAGTAAATTCTGCTCTATTTCTCCCAAGTATATTCTGGTCTATTTCTCCCAAGTATATTCTGGTCTATTTCTTTCAGGTCAACTCTGGCATATTTCTAATCTGTCCTTGGTCCTTCTAGTCAATTTCTTATTGAAAGTCCATTCCTGTTCGTTTATTCTTTCAAATCCATTTCGGACCATTTCTACTTGAGGTATATTTTGGTCTATTTTGACTCTGAGGGCCATTATGGATTATTTCTAATCTGTCCGTTGTCCTTCTAATCAATGTTTTATCGGATGTCCATTCTTGTTCGTTTATACTCTCAAATCCATTTTGGACGTTTCAACTGGTGGTCTATTTTGGCCATTTTCGACTCTAAAGGCTATTATGGACCATTTCTAATCTGTTATTTGTGCTTCAAGGCAATTTCTTATCGGAAGTCCATTCTTGTTCATTTCTTCTATCAAGTCTATTTTGGACCATTTCTACTTGAGATTCTACTGGTACATTTCTAGTGTGAAGTTTCTGATCCATTTATACTCGGTCAATTCTGGTCTACACCTGATCACCATCAGTGGCATCGAACTATCGACCAGATTCATGCGTCTACTGCTTATGCCAAACTGCCATGATCCCAAAAATTGGAAATTGTTTGGAATTGTTAAATGGATTTTACGGGATTCAAAGTTCCTGAACATGAGAAAAATTGAGTAACTCGAATGGTAGAAAAGGGTTAGTTTTTCACTAAATTTTCAATGTTTTTTTAATAAGGTCGTGGACATTTAAATATATGTTTCGATATAACATAAAACATTGTTAAAAAGTGCTCCAACACTATCGGATATGCCACAGCGTATGCACGATTTGTATGGAGTGTTTTTGTACCGCGTGACTGGAATCATTTTTAGGGTTCTGTCCCAAACGAATAGTCTTATATCCCGTATACATCATCACCAAATGGTTAATAGATGGAAAGTATTTTTTATCGAATTAAACGAGTCGAGAGAGAATAAGACGAATCAATGATCTGAAGTGGCAATGGGCAGGCCACATCGCTCGAAGAACCGATAACCGGTGGAGAGTAAAGGTTCTCGAGTGGCGACCACGCACCGGGAAACGTGTACCGGGCCGTCCCTCTACTAGGTGGACCGATGACCTGGTTAAGGTTGCGTGTAGTCGCTGGATGCAGGTGTCTCGGCACCGGTCGATGTGTCCTACCATGAAGGAGTCCTATGTCCAGCAGTGGACGTTTTCTGGCTGATGATGATATAATTAAAAATGACAATAAATATATTCCAAATGCAATAATTGCCAAAAATAATGTTATGAGTTGATATGATAAATGAAATGGGTTGACAAAGAAATTTATTAAAAATGTAATAATGAATTTTGCTGCAATGCTGTGTCCTCTTCTATTGCATGGTATGGTCGCTGGGACCTCTCTGTCGCACGTGTTCACTCGTAGCAAGTTTTGAATTACGAACATAGCGGTATTTAAACGGTTTCTAGTTATACATTTTGTTTGTATACTTATACAAATCCAGTCGTATGTTTTCCGAATAAATAACTATAATAAAATAGGGTTGTCTGTGAGAAATCAGCGAATTCCGTTTGGCGAGTGACACGTGCGACAGAGAGGTACCAGCGATCTCTTTTATAATTATGATTATACACAGCGCTCAGATAAACAAGGGAATGGTTTCCCACAGCTGAGCATAGCCCTTCCCATGCTACGTCACCGTCTAATGTGACTAACGAGCAACAACCTTTACAGTGGAGCTTTCGCTTGCCACACGTCATAGATAAATGCCCGTGCAGTGACATCAAGTAAGTAATATAAAGCACTTTAATATGTGACATTGAAAATATACAAATTACATTCATATTCAATATTTAAATTGTGTTAACATATGAAGGCATATTGTGCAACAACATTTGTCATCCAAAAGACTACAAATTATTAAATTACTGCAAGTAATTGTAATTAAAATGTTATTTACATTGTCACACAAATTTTAAGTCGAGTCATAGAGGTTGTTAAAAATATTATTGTTTTAAAATAAGTTTAAAACTCGTGCCATACTTTGAGTGTCGTAAAGGCAACTAAGGAATTAGGAGTCAGGATTTAGGGCTCAGGAATTAGGAGTCAGGATTTAGGGCTCAGGAATTAGGACTCAGGAATTAGGACTCAGGAATTAGGACTCAGGAATTAGGACTCAGGGTTTAGGACTCAGGGTTTAGGACTCAGGATTTAGGACTCAGGATTTAGGACTCAGGATTTAGGACTCAGGAATTAGGACTCAGGATTTAGGATTCCAGACTAAGGAGGAATTTAGGATGATGATGATTTTAGGACTAAAGATTTAGGTTTTTACAGGAGAAGGAATTCTTTGTTCGAAAGTAGTAACTTTTCTGAATAAAATAGCGATTTACACAATTAAGAAAGCGGTAACAAGGGGTTTGAGGAGTGATAGTAGTTTATCCTTTTCTTCTTCAAATATGTGTTGTATTTTAACCGGGTAAGCTTTATAATAGAGACGGAATTTGCCGGCGGCGGCGTGCTGGCCTGAAAAGGTCCTTGGCGTGCTGCGGCAGGACACAATTTTGAAGGGGATATGTTTTTTAAAGAAATATTTACACAACATAAGCAAAAATTCTTAAATGAAAGAGTTTTAACAGAGAACAATTTGCAAATTCTAGGCGATCTTTTTAAAAAAGCGAACGATAAAAACATTCATGATGGGTTTTGCACTTGTCCTTCATTTCACCTGGTATGTGACGATTGGGCCATAGCATGATCATCATGCTTACCCACAAGCATTAAGCCAATGAGGCGCTGGCTCTGCTACCTTGCATACCTCTAACGAACGCGAGTACCGACAGGTACCCCGCTGGGAATCGAACATGGGAACTCCTGATTGTGTATACAGCCAGCATCTATGAAATTGATCGAAGCTCTTTACTATCACAACACAACTGTGCTATTAACAATGCTGTTTTGCTATAGACTTAGATAACATCGTGTCAGCTAGTAAGGCGGACATAGAAAAGTGTTTTCCACCAATCAGAGACAGATATACATATATTTAAGTATCCCACCGAGAATTGAACCCGCTATTAGGATAACAAAGCGATAATCTATTTTTTAACCTTTTAAAAAAGGCGGATATTCTATGCTAGTCGCTTATGAGAATGAATATGTATTCTTATTGAAGAACGAGATGAAAATGTAATGAATACTGAACATTTTCTGTGTTGCTATCTCGAAAGAAATGATGTAACACGTCGTCGTGTAAAGAAAAGAAGACATTTGCCAGTGATTCATTTATAATTTATAATGATATAATATTTACACAAACGAACTAACGTCATACAAATGTTATCAGAGACGAGACTTCGAAAGGTTTACTCGTAATTGCACAATACCCAATTCAATCGCCATTTGTTTAAATATGAAAAAGTTGAGTACAATTATTTTTGGTTTATGAAATTTTCCACTTTTCCATGGGGAAAACAACATCTTCGTACATAATGATTCAACGCATTGTAATAATAATATCTAACAATAGAGAAGTTTGTTGATTGTGTTCTAACAGTAGAATGGGATTTTCCACGTGCCTGTGTGTTTTAAGGTTTCAATTCAATTCAAATTCAATTCAAATAAACTTTATTGCACACACACACAAAATAAAAAAACAGAAAAGAAAAGAGAAGAACATAAAAGGTACAATGAAGGCGGCCTTATCGCTAAAAGCGATCTCTTCCAGGCAACCTTGGGGCAGAAGAATCGTGTGATTAAGAAGGGGTAAGTAGGTGGTGCTAAATATATATTAATTAATAAATAAATAATATATATATATATATATATCCCACAAACAATCTTGCGTCCTCCTATTGCCAAATTCTCATTTAATCCTGCGTCCACCGCGCTATTGCGTCCGTATACGGACGCCTGATTGCAATCGCCGTTATTTTTACTTCAGCGACGGTTCTGACATCTAGGCTATTATTTAAGAAGTTTTTGTTCGGACGTAATTTTGTTCCGAATGTGAAATTTTAATTCGCAACTCCGCCGCACGCCACTGTGGCGCTGCACGCGGCGACGTATACCTTTCCCCCCGCGCGCTTTTTACCCCTTAAATGTATATTTTAAACCATCCTAACAACTGTTTTGCGCCCTTCGGCACACACTGGTTCTCACCCATTACCCTCTTCTGTACTGCCTATTGCGGTGCGGTGCGGACTCATTTTGCCGCCGGACGCACAATAGTGAGTCAAAATCAAGCAAAAATATTTAATGAAAGCCCACTTCAAAAGCTGTTTAATTCTTTTTTTTTTCAGAGGCGCATTTAATTTCACTTGACAAAGTGGCTGTATGCGCGTATTTCGCATGAAAAATAGCGTGTATGATTTGGTATTTTTTTAATAATGCGCCTCAAAAATATATATAATATAATTAAAATATAATAAAACAGCACTCATAATGAGCTATCATTTGGTAGCCAAAATTGTCCATCTCCTTTAGCAAATGTTATACGTAATACTGACGTTTAAAGTTTCATTGGAGGTTCAGACAAGAACAGCTTCATGAAGCAAAATAATACACACACTCGCAGTGCTCCATACCTACTTACACATGGTGCGCCCTGTGAGTGTGTGTTTTAATAAAAAATCAATGCAATTGGACGTTGTTATGCAAAAACGTTCCAATCATTTTGAAACATTACTGTAAAATGGTGTGCAAATGAAAATCTATTTCGTAAAAACGTTCTAAGCTTTTTGAATCATTATTGCAAAATATTAATCTATGCTAACCTCATTTTTCAAGAGGGTTGGATCATTTTTACCTTAAAAATGTGCTATAGATTATGAAAAGTGTGGGTTGGAACATTTGGAAAATGACCTATAATTTACATTTTCACAAAAGTATTTTTGTCACATGGTGGGAGGCCATTAATCAAGTACGCTGGTGTGATTAACTCCATTTTGAGCATGTTGTGGATTGGAACGTTTTTGCAAAACTACGTCCAATTAATTTCGATAACTACTTACTCTAGTAACATCAATATTCAGAAGAGAAAAATCTACTTACCATACTATATTCGTGAAAATAATAATACTAATAACATCTTTATTATTGATAAATATAGAATTGATAAAAATAGGTACTATTATTATTATTAGTGTGCTATTTTTATTTTTAGAAATACAGTAGGTAAGTAGTAAGAAATGACAGCACCGAGCTGTTATCATGAGAAATCTTAATGGAAATTCAAATTTTCAAATCCTTCAATGTTTGCAGGCAGACCATTAGGGTCCTTTAAATAAATCTAGCCCAACTGGACAAATTAAACATCCACAATATGTTCAGTATATTATGAAACGCCCAGTAACAGAGTACTGCACAACATCCAAGTCTTGTTTAGCATATTTTTGCGGTGGTTGCTCCAAAGCAGAATCTCCAGCGCAGCGTTTGCGTGATCGCAAGTAACACCTATATGATCTCGTGTTTTCATTAGTCATGTCTTCTCTCCTCCTAAGATCCTGCTCACTGAATTTTTTATTTGTACTGTCTTTGCTGTTTCGGTTAGATTTCAATTTGAAACATTTTCTGATCTTGAAACATTTTTCGCAGTAGCTGTATAAAGGATTACTGTTGTCTTTTCCACAAAGAGCGCACTTTAGAAAATAGTGATAATCTATTTCCGAGTCACTACTGTCCGAATACGTCCGCTCAGAATCCGCCAAATTAAATGATTCGTTGATTGCTGTAGAAATCATCTGGTCAAATGTCGATGTGACATCGCTGTGACTGATATCACTAAATGATGATTCACTATCGGTGGTGTCCCGTGCTAATCATGTTTCTTTTGATTGGGGTCATTGGTTGGGGGGTTGATTGAATCATTTGGGGGTCGAAGCTGCTCGCGTCCGTAGGTTTTGCCCTAGATGCCTACACGTAACCCCTGGGTGGCGCTAAACGAGCAGCATCTTTACCGGTGGTAGGCTTCGGCCGTGGCTGGTTACTGCTGGTTAAGGCTGCCCCGCCACCTTGTGAAAAACCCCGGGGTGCTCCATCGTGCCGGTTGGTGACCGGATGCGAGGACCCGATGGCCACTCCCGGGGGGGTCGGGCGTCCCTGCGCGCTCCAAACTAGCTTACCATCAGTGGGGAACATGGTAAGCACCACTGGGTTAGCAGTGCCGCGTCTCGTCCCACTTCTTTCATCCTGCCTATTTCACTCTTCCAACCAAAAAACCCACATGAAATACAGAAAAGAGAATCCCACAGCGGAAGCACGTCCTCGCGCTCAAAGTGCACCTCAGTAATATTCGAGGTCTGCACTCCAATCTCGTTTCAGTCCATCAACACCTTGAGGCTGAGAGGCCGCACATGCTCTTTCTGACGGAGACTCAGATCAGATGTCCGACAGACACAGCATACCTCAATTACCCAGGGTACTTGGTCCTTGGAGCACAAATTTGCCAGCAAAGCTGGAGTTTGTGCGTATGCCCGTGATGACATCTGTTGTCGGCGTCTCCGGAACCTTGAGGACCCAAGCTTCTCTGTAATGTGGTTACTGGTGGATACAGGCACGCACCAGCTAGTCTACGCTGCTGTTTACAGGTCACATGGAACTGATCAGGACACGACGAGGCTATGTGATTATCTCGGCAAAGCAGCTGAAGCTGCTCAACAACAGTACCCGTCTGCACAACTCGTTTTTCTGGAGGACTTTAATACTCATCATCAACAATGGTTGTTCCCATACCAGAAGACCGACCACGCTGGGAGAGAGGCGCGGGCATTAGCTCTTTCGCTAGATCTCACCCAGCTGGTAACTTGTGCAACGAGAGTACCGGACGTCGATGATCACACCGCAAACTGCTTGGACCTTCTACTGACAATTGATCCAGACAGATACCAAGTGTCGGTTTCCTCCCCACTGGGTACCTCTGACCACTGTCTGGTGAAATCTGTATCTATTTACTCACCTGCTGACCCTAGTACCAAGGGAACTAGGCGAGTTTGGCGATACAGGTCAGCAGATTGGGATGAGATACGTCATTTCTTTACATCTTATCCTTGGCGGCAAACGTGTTTCAGTACAGACGATCCGTCGAGCTGCGCTAATTCAATCTCAGATGTGATTTGTCGAGCTATGGAGTATTTCATTCCGTACTTCGACACGTCACTCGAGAGTAAAGCTCGCCCTTGGTTTAATTCGGAGTGCAAGAGAGCTGAAGCACGAAAACACTCCGCTTACCTGGAATGGGCAGATGCTCGTAGTCGTAAAGCTCCGGACACACGTCGATTAAAGAAAGCGTTCAACGCAGCCGCCAAGTCCTGCAAGAAGACTATGCGCAAGGCTCGGTTTGACCATATTGGCCGTATTGGAGCCAGACTAGCTTCTTACCCTTCTGGGAGTAAAGCATTCTGGTCTCTTGCCGAATCTGTCGAGGCAAATTTCTGCCGACCGTCCTTGCCTCCACTGGTGAAACCTGACGGATCACTGGCTCACTCCGCGATTGAGAAAGCAAACCTATTTGCATCTCTTTTTGCGAGCAACTCACGTCTAGACACTGTGAACAAAACTCCACCAAATGTACCCCGTTGTGATTCCGAAATGCCGGATATCCATTTACATCAAAAGGAGGTACTTAATATACTTCGCAATCTAGACGTGAATAAAGCCAGTGGTCCAGATGGCATCCCAGCAATAGTCTTGCGGAACTGTGCACCCGAGTTGTGCCCTGTCCTGACACGCCTGTATAAACTCTCCCTGAGCACTGGGAAAGTCCCCGAGTCCTGGAAGTTGGCTAACGTGCAGCCTGTGCCTAAAAAAGGCAGTCGTGCTGACCCTAACAATTACCGACCCATCGCAATCACCTCCATACTCTGCAAGATTATGGAGCGTGCATTAAACAACCGCCTCCTGGCATATCTGGAAGCTAACGATCTCCTCAGTGACCGCCAGTTCGGATTTCGCCGTGGCCGGTCCACTGGGGATCTTCTCATTTATGCCACTCACAAATGGAGCGAAGCCATCGAGAAACACAGTGAGGCTATTGCCGTGTCACTCGACATCTCGAAGGCTTTTGATAGGGTCTGGCATGATAGCCTTATCAGTAAACTTCCAGCTTATGGGGTAACTGCTGGCTTGTGCCTGTGGATATCGGACTTCCTGAGGGGCAGATCGATTCGAGTAGTCATTGACGGCTGCTCGTCTGATCTGCTGAGCATCAATTCTGGTGTCCCGCAGGGATCTGTTCTCTCTGCTACTCTATTTTTGCTGCACATCAACGACCTGCTTATAATGCCCGGTATCTTTGGGTACGCAGATGACAGCACAGTAACGGAGAGCTATGTGTCCACCGCACAGGCCAGTAGTCTGAGCACTCGTTTCCTCAGAGAGGAAACGGTAGAACGTGTTGAACTGACGCTGAAGGCCGTGTCGATTGGGGCGAAGCCAATTCAGTTAAATTCAATGCGTCGAAGACACAGCGAAGCGGAGTCCATTTCACCTTGCTCCATCTTTCCAAAACGTATCCATACCGATAACAAACCGTCTTGAGCTCCTGGGATTGGAAATCTCGTCTGATCTCAATTTCGGGAGCTACATCGAGTCCATAGCAAAAACTGCGGCCAAAAAACTAGGCATCCTATCGAAGGTCAGACGGTACTTCCAGACATCACAGCTCTTGAGTCTATATTGCGCTCAAGTAAGATCATGTATGGAGTACCTCTGCCATCTTTGGGATGGTTCAGCTCGCTATCAACTAGCTGCTTTGGACTCGGTGGAGCGTCGAGCTATGAGACTGATAGGCAACGATACGCTACTTAAGGCAAAGTACCAAAGCCTGAAACATAGGCGTCAGGTTGCCTACCTTTCGGTATTTTATAGGATACATTTTGGAGAGTGTGCGCAGGAGCTATTTTTGTTGATTCCACCTTCGCCGTTCAAGTACCGGTCAATCAGAAGAACGGCAGACCTTCACCCGTACACTGTTGATATTCCTACAGCTCGCACGAAGCGTTTCGCTTCCACATTTATCGTGCGTACAGCAAAAATATGGAATACACTACCGGTTTCCGTGTTCCCCGAAAATTACAACTTGGGAATCTTCAAAAGAAGAGACCTTCTAGACCAACACGTAACATCGTCGAGCTCATCGTCACTTACCATCAGGTGAGTTTGAGGTCAAGTGTTGGTCTATCTTAACTAATAATAATAAAAAAGATTGCACACTCTCGACGGAAGAACTGCGATTCCTGGATCCCCCGGACTTTTTACTCATCGTTCAAATATTTATGTTCCACTCTAAGTTTAAATTGTAGCAAGAAACTATAGGTAGACAATCCTAATAAAGAAATGTCGACTGCTTTTAGCGCACACAACATGCAACGAAACCATCTAACACAATAATAATAATATACTCCTAAATTGTTTGGTATTCATTTTGTAATTAAAATAAAAGATTTGACCTCGAACGGACTCCACATTCGCCGCAGAATAGTAGGAGTCAGCATGGAGGGTGAAATGAAAAATGTATAGTACATTTCGCATGTTACGATTAAGTAAGTGCTACTATCGCCATCTATGTAATTATTCGGAAAGTATTCACAAAAACTACAAGCGGGATTGACACAAAAACAGGTGGACGCAGAATTAGCGGATTTTTGGAAAGACGCAGAAATGATACCGGGATTTATTTTTAATATAATAATAATAATAATAATAATAATACAATACATACACGATTATGAATAATGATATGATAATGAATAAACAAACAGAAATCAAAGGAGAAGAAGGGAAGAGGAAGGAAGGAAAGAAGAAGAAAAAGGCTGCTAAGAAACGATCTGCTCAAGGAAATATGTTTTTAGGTTAGATTTGAAGGATTGTAAGGAAGGGGCTCGTCTGATGGGTTCAGGGATAGAGTTCCATAGTCGGACGCTCTGGACGGAAAAGGAATTTGAGTAAAATTTTGAGGAATGAGAGGGGAAGTCGAGTTGGAGGGTCTCAGAAGAACGTAGAGGGCGAGTGAGACTTGAAGAACGGAAAGAGAAACGGTCTTTAAGGTAGGAAGGAGTACGAGGATTAAAAAGGATTGAGTAAAGAAGTGAGAGTACATGCAAGTTCCTACGACGTCGGACTGGGAGCCACTTCAGCTGTGCTCGAAATTCAGAGACGAGCTCGGTGAGACAGCATACACTACGCGAAGTTATCCACCCGTTATTTGGATGTTTCGTAGTCCAGGGATCATTTGAAGGATACAGTATATTATGTAGTCATTTTTTTAATACAGTATACTAATGAAATTTCAGATGTCGGTGGTTTTTCCAAATTGTTCTAAATTGATTCATACTCTTGTAAATCAGGTTCAAAGTTGGGGCTTTTTATTACCGAAAAATACAATACTTTGACGCCCTGTAACTCTGGAAGTATATATTTAAACGAAAACCTGACTCACCACCGACACAGATATTGATTGATAGTCTTGAAAATTTCATAGATTTTCATAGCTTAATACTCAAAATATGACTGGACTACGTTTGTATGGGCGCTTTAACAACAGCATACCCTCTTAAGTTCTAGCTTAAGCAGCGTTTATTAATACGGACCCTAGAGTGAACAGGTGCTTGTTGTAGAATCCATGACCTGTAATTGCTCCTACAATCAGGCGAAGTTGACATCTACGTAGTTGTAACACTTGTTTGGTGAGGCGACGGTTACAGGTTGGCATGGCCTGTTTCGCCTGTCTGCAATTTCCCCTTGATTCCCCCACTCTGTTGTGGGACTGCGGGGTATGTACAAAATTAAATGACTAATGTCTCCATGTAAGAGAAACTACCTATCTATTCCTACATTTTTGCATCAGAATGTAAAGAAATACTCATAATCTGGCGGCTTGTTCGGGAGGTTGGAGGTCGTCAAACCTGCGTGCTAGTCGGTTCGTAATGACTCTCGAAAACAACTTATAAACGTGGCTCAGAAGCTCGTGCTCTTCTTTAAGAAAGGTGATCATCATCTTCATCAACAGCCTATATGTCCCCACTGCAGGAGTCAGTCCTACTCTCCTACAGAGAGTGTATGGGCCATAGTCCATCACGCGGGACCAGTGCGGATCGGCGGACTTCACATGCCTGTTTAAGACATGCAGGTTTCCTCACGATGTTTTCCTTCACCGTTAAGCAATCGGATAATGTACTTGAATTGAAAAACAACTCATAAGTACACGGCTGGATTCGAACCAGGTACCCTCAGATTGAGAGTCCGCGCCGTAACCACTGCGACACCGACGCTTAAATAATAATAAAAGAAAGGTGATAATACTACACAATTAATATAGCACTTTAACATTTTTTATTTCTAGTGAATGTGTTTCAGAATGTTCGTTCCTTCAGTCGTTTGTTTGTTTCGCTTGGGTTCATCTCCAGTAGTTATCATTCGACGCACACATACTCGGACGAGTAGGATGCCACAAATTAATTTAAATTAATATACAGAACAACAACAAAACAGTTTGAACAGGTGTTTTGCTCGTGTTTTTAGCTAAACTAGATAACAAACGCTGCTCAGGTGCCCAGGCAAGTATTCAATTGTTTTTATTACAAAAGCATTTCTATATAACATTTGTTTGTTACAACTGCTTAGCTTCACGTCGCATTATTTTATGTTAATATCCAAAAAGTGATAACAAAGAGTGTTTTTCAAAAAAAGGGTTGTTATACGTTTGACGCCAATGTCTGTCTGTGGCATCGTAGCTCTCGAACGGATGGGCTGATATTGATGGTTTTTTTGCGTGCAAGCTAGTTTCCTTGCCGAGGTGCTTAGCTATATTTGATAAAAATCGATTCAGCAGTTTGAAGAGTATCAGCTGATGTCTGGCATTTTCGTTATAAAAAAGGTCGTACGAATATTACATTCCGAGAATTTGCCGAGAGCACAATATACCTATTACCTACTAGTAATATTATAAATGCGAAAGTAACTCTGTCTGTCTGTCTGTTACGCTTTCCCGCTTAAACCTCTCAACCGATTTTGATGAAATGTGGCACAGACAATCTTTAGACCCTGAGAAAGGACATAGGCTACTTTTTAATGCGAAAAAAGGGTTTTAAGGGGTTGATAGGGGGGATGAAAAGTCGAATAGAGGTATCGTTATTTTTAGAGCTAGAAGCTTGAAACTTATTTTTTAGGCTGCTGATATATCATGAAAATTGATACTCAGTGTTATGAACTAAAAATAAAAACGACGTGTTTTAGCGTTTTTAAAAAATCCCCCAATCCAATCTACTACGAGTATATTAAATTGTGTCGCTCGACATTTCGAAGGCTATTGATAGGGTCTGGCATGGTAGCCTTATCAGTAAACTTCCAGCTTATGGGGTAACTGCTGGCTTGTGCCTGTGGATATCGGACTTCCTGAGGGGCAGATCGATTCGAGTAGTCATTGACGGCTGCTCGTCTGATCTGCTGAGCATAAATGCTGGTGTCCCTCAGGGATCTGTTCTCTCTGCTACTCTATTTTTGCTGCACATCAACGACCTGCTTTTAATGCCCGGTATCTTTGGGTACGCAGATGACAGCACAGTAACAGAGAGCTATGTGTCCACCGCACAGGCCAGTAGTCTGAACACCCGATCCCTCAGAGAGGAAATGGTAGAACGTGTTGAACTGACGCTGAAGGCCGTGTCCGATTGGGGCGAAGCCAATTCAGTTAAATTCAATGCGTCGAAGACACAGGCGTGTCTGTTCACAGCAAAGCGGAGTCCATTTCATCTTGCTCCATCCTTCCAAAATGTATCCATACCGATAACAAACCGTCTCGAGCTCCTGGGATTGGAAATCGCGTCTGATCTCAATTTCGGGAGCTACATCGAGTCCATAGCAAAAACTGCGGCCAAAAAACTAGGCATCTTATCGAAGGTCAGACGGTACTTCCAGCCATCACAGCTCTTGAGTCTATATTGCGCTCAAGTAAGATCATGCATGGAGTACCTCTGCCATCTTTGGGATGGCTCAGCTCGCTATCAACTAGCTGCTTTGGACTCGGTGGAGCGTCGAGCTATAAGACTGATAGGCAACGATACGCTACATAAGGCAAAGTTCCAAAGCCTCGAACATAGGCGTCAGGTTGCCTGCCTTTCGGTATTTTACAGGATACATTTTGGAGAGTGCGCGCGAGAGCTATTTTTCTTGATTCCACCTTCGCCGTTCAAGTAACGGTCAAACAGAAGAACAGCAGACCTTCACCCGTACACTGTAGATATTCCTACAGCTCGCACCAAGCGTTTCGCTTCCACATTTATCGTGCGTACAGCAAAAATATGGAATACACTACCGGTTTCAGTGTTCCCCGAAAATTACAACTTGGGAATCTTCAAAAGAAGATTAAATAGGCACCTTCTAGAAAAACACGTAACATCGTCGACCTCATCGTCACTTACCATCAGGTGAGATTGAGGTCAAGTGTTGGTCTATCTTCAATAAAAAAAAAATTGGTTGCCTGTAAAGTCGGTATACGGGCGAAAGTTTTACGTGACAACGACTTTGAGTGGTAAAATAATTTTAATGTGAATATTCATTCAGGGACGCGTGCCTTTCACTTTTTATGTCTGTCTCTCTCGCTCTTAGGCGGGCTAACCATGCCCGAGTGGAAGGGACGCGTGCCTCTCACTCGCTCTCATTGTGAGCGCATAACGTGAGCGGAGCGTAACGCAGTTTCTTGAAGTGTCACCCGGCAAACCAATTTATAAGACGTTGTCACGTCAAAAAAATTTTCGTGTCAAGGTGTTTATAGTCGCACCCCCGTATTTTGATCGCGATATTAGAATAATGGTACGAATAGTATCCAAATAATTGTTGAAGTGAAGTCATCGACAGGAAGTCTCGCGTCAGTTTGATATTTTGTTATGACGTAGTTCTTGCGGGATAAAACCTAAAGTCCACGCGGGCGAAGCCGCGGGCAGAACCTAGTACTATATAAATCGGCAAAGACCGATATACTGTATATTTCTTTGTCAGCTTTTAAAGCTGCCTTGATTAAATATACTGTGAGTCACTGCTCTGCCATTGTCTCTTCTGAGTTGTATAGTAGTCATTTGTTTTAGCTAGGTTTTCTATTAATTTGTTGTTGTTATTGTTTTGTTTCATTTATTGTTTGCACGCGGTTTCCTGTCGTTGAAGGAGCACTTATTGTTATTTTAAGTTGTTGTTATTGTGTGATTAGTTATAGTGTTTCTTTGTTGGAAATACACATAAATAAAATAGTTTTTTTTAATGTTTAATCCTCACCTAGGCCGTTGTATGGTAAACGAGCGCGCGCAGAAACCTCAAGCTCAAATGTCATATTTAGATAGAGATAGCCTACACCTGTCTCACAGGGTTTCCCATGTGCCTTGTATTTTAATTTTGTTTTTGGACAAAAAAATGTTACAATGATGATGGTAAAATGAAATTTTAAATTTTAAAAGAATAAAAAAACGTACGCAATAATCAACAGCAATAAGCGACCTTTTTATGACTGCGATGCACAGACGGACAGACATTGGCTTTAAACTTATAACACCCCTCTTTTTGCGTCGGGGGTTATAATATTATTAGAGATTCCGTGTCGTAGTTCACATTTGATAGAAACTGTGTTCATTGTAAAAAAAATTAATTAAACAACAAAACAAGATTTCGATTGTGGTAGATGCTGTCCGTGTGAGGATCAAAGCCTGGCCCGGATCCAAGACTCAAAGGAGGTGACCCTCGCGAAGGCAGCTGGGAAGCCGATCTCACAACCGCGAGCTGATCCGAACGAGGTGATGCCGATCTGGAACGTAGAAAAGGAGAACGACTTTTTAAATATCTGACTGGGATCCATAGGAGATCTAAAAAACTGAGAGGATCCTAAGAATGTCCAAATAACTGTATAGGATCCTAAAATGTCAAAATAACTGAATAGATCCTAATTAACCCTTGGTAGGTGTTAATAGTAGGAAGTCTAAAGAACTGAATAGGATCCAAAAATTTTCAAATAGCTGAATAGATCCTAATAAATCCTTAGTAGGTGTTAATACTCGTAGTAGGAGATACAAAGAACTGAATAGGATCCTAAAAATGTCGAAATAACTGAATAGATCCTAATAAATCCTTAGTAGGTGTTAATAGTAGGAAGTCTAAAGAACTGAATAGGATCCAAAAAATTTTAAATAGCTGAATAGATCCTAATAAATCCTTAGTAGGTGTTAATAGTAGGAAGTCTAAAGAACTGAATAGGATCCAAAAATTTTCAAATAGCTGAATAGATCCTAATAAATCCTTAGTAGGTGTTAATAGTAGGAAGTCTAAAGAACTGAATAGGATCCAAAAAATTTCAAATAGCTGAATAGATCCTAATAAATCCTTAGTAGGTGTTAATACTCGTAGTAGGAGATACAAAGAACTGAATAGGATCCTAAAAATGTCGAAATAACTGAATAGATCCTAATAAATCCTTAGTAGGTGTTAATAGTAGGAGATACAAAGAACTAAATAGGATCCTAAAATGTCGAAATAACTGAATAGATCCTAATAAATCCTTAGTAGGTGTTAATACTCGTAGTAGGAGATACAAAGAACTGAATAGGATCCTAAAAATGTCGAAATAACTGAATAGATCCTAATAAATCCTTAGTAGGTGTTAATAGTAGGAGATACAAAGAACTTAATAGGATCCTAAAAATGTCCAAATAACCCACTGATCGTCTCTCTTTACATTAGGTACCATCGCGTTTTGTGAGTGCCCATTGAACCATCCCAGATACTAACCAGAACTCTCTGTCCTCCACTGTTGACCTCCAGGGGTCCTCCGGAATCGCCCCCGCAGGTAGTGCGGCCCTCGCTGCCGGCGGTGCACAGCGTCGAGGCTAGCACGGTGCCGCCGAAAAACCACACGCACACAGAATTGGTGATCACTTGCAGCTGCACGTGGGAGAGGCGCTGCGATGTGGTGATCGCGCTGGCTGGAATTAGTTTAACTAACATGGTTAATATGTCCTTATTAATCGCCTTCTCAAATCCACTGTTGGACACTCTGGCCTCCCTCGTAGATCTACATTTCGACACGTTGGAGTTTTCCTGACAGAATTGGCCATGATCGCCACGCTTGGCAGGAGGATTGATGATCTAATGGCTAAATATTGGATTAAAAATCTGGAGGTCCAGGGTTAGGTTACCACCAGGCAGGGCATTTTCTGTGACTGCCTCACCATGTTACACATGTTACCAAAATCTGACGCCAAACAGCAATGTTAATAGCACTGTTGGTACCAGAGCCAGCGCATCATTAGCTTGAGGCTCCTGGGTGCGCACGCGCACCATCCAACGGCCTTATCGTCACTTACCACCAGGTGAGATGAAGGCCAAGTGCAAACCCATCATACATAAAAACATCTTGAATATTATGACCGAGTCGCCTCTTATAATTCGGGCTGTAATTTCGTGTCTCATACATTAGATTTGTTGGCAAAAGTCTGATGATGAAGCCAGGAAGTAGACAGTGTAACTCTTCAAGGGATACTCGTAATCCTCTCGAGTTTGGGCTCATTTTGTTTGTTTTGACGAGTCTAAAATATTACGCTTAGTGTGAAGAGTGCCTGATGGAGTCAGGATCTGGACAAGACCGTTTGTCTGTATTACGGACTGTAGCGTAGATATACAATTAAAAATTTCAAGTTACTGCGATGTAAATTATTTTAGATGGTGTTTTCTGTGAATAAATAAAACTACTTATGTCATCTGAAGTGCACCACTGAACTATTAGGGACAGAGCAAAAGGTGTAGGATGGGGTGGGTGCCTGCAACATTGGTCCTCATCATCCTCACCAGCGCTGTCGCCTGTTCTCCCGAAGCCAGCAGCCCACACCAGCTGTCCAGCGAAGTCATTGCTGCCCGTGGCAAGGGCTATGTTCCTTATATTATCTGAAATTAACAATTTAACAAGAATTTAAACAAAATCGTGTAATACACATTACTGCACAAATTCAGCTATTTTATTTGAGACAAGGGACTGGGGCTCTATTTTTGATTCGCTCGACGCACCGCGAGCGCTCTATTTCTACTGATTTCCGGTCGACTTATGAAATTTGGTATTTTTGAATCGCTCTTCTCGTGGGGACTACTCTTTGCGGAGGCGAGCGATAGTCTAAACGTTACCGTCGAACACTGACATTACCACTTATTGACATCGACAGTAGGAACTGTTCTATGAACTTTGCGTTCCGTTTTCCTTGCATGAATTACCGGTTTTATTTTTCTGCGTGAAACGGATAACATTCAACATTTTAAGTAATATTGGGAACACCCGAGACGAATGATTCAAAAATACAGTCAAACATGTTTTCATGCGACTTGTAGTCGATTGTGACTTAAGTCGTGTGCGACGAAGCTATGTCACACGAGCGACCTTGATAGATCTATTGTGACCTCTATGTGGTTAAAACACTTTCCCGAGGTGCACTCCGATCATATATCAGACGATATCTCTAGGGGTGGAGACCTTAATATCGTCTGGTGTGACGATATGGCACTTCTGTTTATTGTGAACCACCTAATGGGAATCAAACAAGTGAAGCAGGGCTTTTCTAACAGGTATTTCATTGGTTAAATTACGGCACGCTTATGTTTTGGAATATGTGGAGACAGGTGAACAGACATCTACATACATACAAAGTATGCTAAAATCATCACTCTGGACCAACTACCTGAGAAGGTCGATGAGCACCATCAGGGTGCAGTACAACGATGCGTTCCGCATCCTGATGGGGCTGCCGCGTTGGTGCAGCGCGTCGGGTATGTTCGCCGAGGCGAGGGTCCCAGACTTTTTTTGTCTCATTAGAGCCCGCGTTGCCTCGTTCCGGGAGAGGCTCTTTTCCTCCAGTAATGCCATACTGAGGGCAGTATGTGACGGGATCTCCGGTCCTATTTTTAGACACTGGCTCTCCGTCCACATAGATGCAAACAGAAAATAACGCTTTAATATTAGTTTAGTCCGTTTTGACCATGTACATACTCGTAAGTTAGTCAAATGGTATTTTTTTTGTATTTTTTATATTTTTTATGGTTTTTTTATGCCTGCCAATAAAAACATTATTATTATTATTATTACCCTCCTTTTGGCTTACGCGGCAGTAGGGAAAACATACATGTAGATTTGTAAAAGTTTGCATGTTGATAACTCCATAATGTTTGAACTTGGCACAGAGATATAATATGTTTTTGGTTGACATATATAAGACTTCTTGTTTCGGTTATGGGTTCCCCAGTTAACGCGGACGAAGCCGCCGGCAAAAGCTAGTTCTAAATTATAATCATCAACAGCCTATATACGTCCCCACTGGAGTGGCTCAGTCCTACTCTCCTACAGAGAGTGTATGGTACATACACCACGCGGGCCCAGTGCGGATTGGCAGACTTCACATGCCTATTCAAGACATGCAGGTTTCCTCACGATGTTTTCCTTCACCGTTAAGCAATCGGATAATGTACTTGAATTGAAAAACAACTCATAGGTACACGACTGAATTCGAACTCGGAACCCTCAGATTGAGAGTTATCCATTCCGCCACCGACGCTTACAAATTATAATATTTATAAACATTTGTTTAGCTGTGTGTAAATATGTGAACACAAAAGACAAAGCAATGTCACAAAAAACTCGACTACAAAGAAAATATTGAAAATAAATATGAATGAATTATTTTTACATAAAAGCGACTACGATATACATATATTAAAATATAATTATTAAAAACAGTTAACTAGTTACGTATGTAGGAGTTATAATAATATTTATGTAAATAATACGTAATGGTTTTTGGTGTAGCGGGGTGTTTAGTGGACTGTATTTATTGTATGCGGGTTTTGAGTTGACGCACACCTCGAAGGAAAATCCAGCTACCCAGGAATATAAGATAACAATGGTAGCTGTAGTAAGGAGGAAATGCACAATACCTTTAATTTCTCCCTTTTTTTTTTGCTTTCCCCGGGGTGCACGGAGCGGAGGTAAGGCGGCTCGAACTGCAATCTTCGACTTTTCTTTTTCTAAGTGAGCGTTGACAGTTGACTGCTCTGTCGTATGCAATCAACTATATGTATTGTGCGGGAAAAGGACGGAAGACAGGATGGTTCTACGTCAACTCAAACGCCGCGGTTATTTTACGAAACATTTAGCGCATTTTAAGCGCAACCATTGCCCCCCGGCTTGAAGGAATGCCTTCAAAACTAACAACTAAACTAAACTAAGCCCTAACCTAAGACATAAACGTACTAGAACTATTGCCTAGGTAAGGGACACAGACGTATAACCGGACGTATGTACGTTCCGGTTGCGGTCCTAACACGAGCAACCCGTATCACACCGTCGTCGGCCGGAAATACCTCTACAACGACACCAAGTGGCCAATGGAGAGGAGGCGAGTTCTCAGTGTTTAGGACTACGACGGTTCCAACGGCTACTGGGTTGGACGACGTATTCCACTTGTCGCGGGATTGTAGCGTGTGAAGATACTCTGTTCTCCACCGCTTCCAAAATGACTGCACTAATTTGTCTAGTAAGGCGTGGCGAGAGAGGATATGAAGCCTGTCTTCGCTAACTTCGAGAGCAGGTAAATATCTCAACGGCGACAGATTTAAAAAGTGTGCGGGAGTCAACGCAAGGGGTTCTGAAGGATCGCTAGATAGCGTTCGACACAGCGGTCGCGTGTTCATTATAGCCTCTACTTGCGCGAGCACAGTACTCATTTCTTCGTACGTTAAAATTTGTTCACCGATGACACGGAATAAATGCATTTTAAGGCTTTTTATATTAGCCTCCCAGTTTCCACCAAAGTGGCTAGCGGCGGGTGTATTCAATGACCACGTAATGCGATTTTCAGCCAGAACGTGGGCAAACTCTGTGTTGAAGTGTTTAGACTTCAAAAAAAGGTGAAGTTCGGAGATCACGCGTTTTGCTCCAACGTAATTTGTTCCATTATCGGAATACATTCGCCCTACAGGACCGCGGCGAGATAGGAATCGCTTAAGAGCTGCCATAAAGCAATCCGTACTTAAATCACTTACCAGCTCAATATGAATCGCGCGGGTTGTCATACAAATGAACAAACATATATAAGCCTTAATTGACCTAATACCACGACCACGCGACGGAGTCACCTTAAAGGGGCCCGCGTAGTCCGTGCCTGTATGCATGAAAGGCTTTGCGGATTGCAAAACACGACAACCTTTATGGTCAGACATTTCAGGAAATGTAGGTTTAGGCTGAAGTCTAAAACAGGGGATACATTTATGCACCCTATTGCGAATTAAATTCCGTGCAGATAAAATCCAATACCTTTGTCGTAACAGTGACATAAGTAAATCTGGACCTGCGTGGCAATTGATTTTGTGATGATAATCCACCAACAAATTCAGAATATGATGTTTGCGTGGTAAGACAATCGGGTGTTTCTGACAGAAAGTCAGATCAGAATGAGTTAAACGACCACCGACTCTAATAAGCCCATTTTGTAAGAATGGCTTAAGTCGTTGGAATGAACGGCTACAATTCTTTCCAGATTGCAATTTAACTATCTCATCCTGGAAGTATAAGGCTTGCAGTTCAGCTAGAATTTTATGTTCTGCGTAGGTTAAGTCTGCGGCTGATATGAAGTCTCGCGACGGTAGTAGCTTCATAAAACGGCAAACATACACCACACACCGCAAAAGCTTACTCCAAGAGGAAACGCGATTCGCTAACGCTATAATAGGAGACTCTTCTAGCGAAACATGCGCTACAAAAGAAAGTTTCTTCTCTTCAGGCGGATCTGAAACCGTAGAGGGATTAAAGGCGTCAAACGGCCATTCTGAAGGGTTAGACTTGGTCCATGATGGGCCATTGAACCACAGCGGGTGATTTATAATTTGTGCGGGAGTAAGTCCACGTGACAGACAGTCCGCTGGATTGTCTGCGCCAGACACATGAAAGAAGTTTTGTGGGGCTAGCAAAGATTGGATCTTAGAAACTCTATTGGCAACGAAAGTATCCCACCTGTGGGGAGAAGCGTGGATCCAGCAGAGAGCTACTGTCGAATCGGAAAAAGCGTATACTTCTTGGAATGTGTATTGTCCTCTATAAGCGTCAATAATGCGACCAACAACTTTGCGAGCAATAGTGCAGCACAAAGCTCAAGCCGAGCGAGTGATACGACCTTGCGGGGCGCAACTTTTGATTTGGCACTTATAAGGTAGACGGTATTAACTCCGTGGTTCTCAACGTGGAAATATACGACGCCTCCATACGCCTTCTCACTGGCGTCAGCGAACCCAATGATGTTCACTACACTACCCTTTATAACGCCAACATGACGCGGAATTTTAATTTGCTCAAGCATTGGGAGCTCTTTCCTAAATCGTGACCACATTGCAATAATGTTGTCGTCAGGAACGTCATCCCAGTCACAATTGCTTAGCCATAGCTCTTTAATGAGTAGCTTGGCGTACAATATCACAGGGGCTACGAAGCCTATCAAATCCCACAACCTTGCAACGCAAGATAAAATGGTGCGTTTTGTGCATTTATCAGCGGGTGTACACACTTTAAAGTTGAAAGTGTCGGAAATTGGTGACCAGCTTAAGCCCAAAACTTTATGCAAGTCATGTTCTCCAAACTCCTTAACGGAGGGGAGGCGATGCGTAGGTGGAATGGAATCCAACACAGTCTGAGAATTACTTGTCCACTTGACCAATTCCCATTGAGCACCCTTAAAAAGATCAATGAGCTCACAACTAACAGTGGCTGCTTCATCTTCACTCATAACAGAATAAGCGATATCGTCCATGTATAGGGACCGAGAAACTATCTCACTTGCGTGGGGGAACTTGGAACCGTCATCTGCGATCAACTGACGGACCGTGCGTAATGCGTGGTATGGGCTTGACTTAAGGCCGAAACAAACGCGATTAAATTGAAAAACAGTAAGCTGGTCTTGCGGATTAAAGCGGTATAAAATGCGTTGATAACGTCGAAAAGCTTTGTTCATAATTATCTGCAAGAATTGCTGACGACAGTCTGCGGTCATAGCAACGGCGAAAAGACGAAAGTTTAAAATGATCTTAAAAAGATCGCCTTGTAAATTTTGTCCACAATGCAGAATATCATTGAGCGAGTTTCCAGAGCTAGTTTTACTACTAGCATCAAGAACGACGCGTAAGCGAGTTGAGGTTTTATCCTCACGAACAACTCCGTGGTGCGGTATAATATATGAAGGAAACGGGGTTTTATCGGAGTCGTCAGCGGGTGCGGGTGAGATATAATCTTTTTCTAAATATTCATGTATGACGTCATCATATGCCTGCTTTAGTATAGGCGAAGCCTGCATTTTTCGTTCAAGGCAGAGGAAACGTTTCTCAGCAACTTGACGGGAGTCACCCAGTGAAAATACATCCCCTTTAAAGGGTAGCGTGACAGTATACCGACCGTCGCTATCGCGGGTAGTAGTGCGAGTATACATTTCTTCGCATCTTTGATCATCAGGGCTGAGAACTTGCGGCATGTCCACCTCTTCGAGTTCCCAGAACTTGCGTACTACTGAGTCCATGGGCTCGACGGAGCAACAATACGACACGGAAGTATAATCGTCAAATTTAGCTGGAGCGGTGCCTACGATCACGTATCCTAACACTGTCTCTAATGCAAGAGGTGTGACGTGCGCGGGGTGACCTTGAACCTTGCCCGACAACAGCAGGTGCGGGAAAATAGAAGCACCGATTAACATGTCAACGTTTCCTGGAACGTTATAAGTATCGTCGGCTAAGGGTAAGTTTTTAAAGTTCGAAAGCATTGAATCGTCAACGCGAACGGTAGGTAATTTTTCTGTCACCTTATCTACGACTAACGAACACACATCAAAATTGATGTTTCGATTAAATTGCGAAAATATTTTTACTTGTACTAATCCCTGCGTAGTTTTAGTGGAACCTCCTATTCCCTTAACAGTAGGACACGTCGGACTTTGATAAGGTTTTAATCCCAAGCGATCACAACATTCGCGTGAGATGAAATGGCTCTGAGACGCGCTGTCTGCCAGAATCCGTACATAATGTTCGTCGCCTCGAGCGTCAACCACAACAACGCGCGCCGTCGCTAATAAAACGGTTGTTGTATTGTGATTGTTATTTTCGTTGTCATTAGCAGACAGGGTGCACAAAGAAACGTCACCATTAGACCGCGAGGGGCCGGCCGCCGGCGGAGGCGCCGTATCCGTACCAGACGAGGTGTTATTCGGTGGCGGACCGGTTCCGCATGGTGAGGATGTAGTTTTATTCTCAAAATGCAACATAGTGTGATGCTTGAGCTGACATTTATGACAATGTGTATTAGAATTACAATTCGATGCGCGGTGACTTTTACTTAAACAATTAACACAGAAAGAATTCGATTTAACAAATCGAAAGCGATCACTAGGTGTCAATTTATGGAAACCCGGACATTTATATAAATGTTCGTGATGCGGACTGCATAAGTTGCATTGAGAATGCGGTTTACAATCAGCTGTAGTATTTACATAGCTTTGCGTAGACTTTGGAGGTCGCCCTAGCGAATCAATTTTTCTATATAAACTTTTCTTAACTTCTTGTTTTAGAGGAGAAGTTCGTTGTAATATTTTAATGTGATCTCTAATAAATGACACTAGGTCATCAAATGACGGTATATCAGCGCCGCGTTTGTTCAATTCGAAAGTGCGAGCGGTTTCAGAATCTAACTTTTTCAAAGCCATATATAAGAATATAAAATCCGAAAGTTTATCGATTTTTAAGTTTTTCAATGCTGAAACCGAAGACGCGAACTTGTCCAGAAATTGTTCGAGGTCGTTAACGCTCGCTGAATTTAATGTTTTCAATTCTAAAATCTGCTCTAAATAAGAAGACGCTAGAAGCTGTTTGTCTTCATATCTACTTTTCAAGGAATCAAAAATATCCTTATAGTTTTCAGCACACGGCGTTATGCCTGCGAACACAGACTGTGCCTTGCCCGTCAATTTCCCTATAAGGTAGTACATCTTCTCAGAATCTGATAACGCAGAATTATCATGGACAGTGTTTTTAAAAGCTGTATAAAATAGCGGCCATGTTTTTACGTCACCATTAAATTCAGGCAACTCAATAGGTGGCAATCGCGGCCGGTCTCCTCTTATGTCCTTGTTTACATTCGGTGACATTTCCAGCGATCGCGCTGCACGCTTGATGCGACAATATAAATCCTCAAACGCGAGTAAAGGCTGATAGTTGACAGCATATTTAGGATTCAACTTCAATTCAATAGAATTTATCTGATCCAACACACTTTCGAAATCGTTACGTAATTTATCAGTTGATTCTAAATCACATAAAAAAGATTCCTTTTGATATGCGTCATCGAGATTATTAGACTTATCAGCAATTGTTTGTATGCGAGAGAACATCAAATCTCTTTTAGCGGTTAAGAGTGACAATTTATTTACGTCAGTCATTATGAAAATATTATAGTACGTAATACTATTACTATAATATGCGGTGCGGCGGAAAACAGATGTGAACCTACACAGGTAACGTTATAAAAACGACGCGGGGTGCGGGCGGCGTAACGAGATAGCTCGTACCGAAACAAACAAGACGTTAAATAAACGAACCTACTAGGCTATACGTCTGTTTCCAAAGATAACTACGATAATTAAATCGAGTACAATATGCGTTATTGACTGCAAATAAATGCAAAGACTGTTCTGAGAAATAGCCGGTAATTTATTTTTCGACCCACCCTACATTTACAATAATTGATTGTAGTTGCGAAAACGAATAGAATGATCAAAATTTCGCCACAACTTAACGTATTTATACGTAATAGTAAGTTATCCGGGTCGATTAGGACCAAAAATGGTGTAGCGGGGTGTTTAGTGGACTGTATTTATTGTATGCGGGTTTTGAGTTGACGCACACCTCGAAGGAAAATCCAGCTACCCAGGAATATAAGATAACAATGGTAGCTGTAGTAAGGAGGAAATGCACAATACCTTTAATTTCTCCCTTTTTTTTTTGCTTTCCCCGGGGTGCACGGAGCGGAGGTAAGGCGGCTCGAACTGCAATCTTCGACTTTTCTTTTTCTAAGTGAGCGTTGACAGTTGACTGCTCTGTCGTATGCAATCAACTATATGTATTGTGCGGGAAAAGGACGGAAGACAGGATGGTTCTACGTCAACTCAAACGCCGCGGTTATTTTACGAAACATTTAGCGCATTTTAAGCGCAACCAGTTTTATTTATATACTCATATATAAATACGTTTTAAGGCGATAAGACAAAGATAACTTTATTTCCATATTAATCATCCAGCAGGTCAGCTTGTCGCCAAGGACGAGTTCAGAGAGTCGGTCCAGGAGCTCTATTTTTGATTTCCTCATGTCGCAGTCGCATGAAAACAGGTTTACCGTATTTTTGAATCATTCGCATCCGGTGTAGTCAAATGCAATATGGAATGTTTAATTTTATCCGTTTCACGAAGAATTCATAAAAATGGCAAATATCGCAACAAAAAAGTTCCTTCAACTCTTATCACTTAAGAGGCTATGTTGGTTAGAGCACGTGGCCGCGTTCAAGGTTGCATTGTTTTGTAGTTGTCCCTATCCAAGCCCTATCCTACCCGAGCGCGTACGGTGAGACAGCATACACTACGCGAAGTTATCCACCCGTTATTTGAATGTTTCGTAGTCCAGGGATCATTTGAAGGATACAGTATATTAAGTAACCATTTTTTTAATACAGTATACTAATGAAATTTCAGATGTCGGTGGTTTTTCCAACTTGTTCTTAATTGATTCATACTCTTGTAAATCAGGTTCAAAGTTGGGGCTTTTTATTACCGTAAAATAAAATTCTTTGACGCCCTGTAACTCTGAAAGTTTATACTTTAACTAAAATCTGACTCACCACCGACACAGATATTTAGTTCTAGATTGTGTCTTGAAAATTTCATAGATTTTCATAGCTTAATACTCAAAATATGACTGGACTACGTTTGTATGGGCGCTTTGACACCAGCATACCCTTTTAAACATATTCTAAATAATTGACTATTTGAGTATAAGAATAATTGACCTTTTGTTAGAAAACAGTAAAACTATAAATTGAAATCAATTTTTCAAAAATCATTCGCTTTTTTCGATAAAACCGGTGATTTGCGCAACGAAAACGGAACGCAAACTTCTCAGTCCAGTGGGAACTGTCAATGTCAATCATAGTAATGTCAGTGTCTATCGCTCGCCTCCAGAAAAGCGTGATTGAGGGCAATCGTTGCAGAAGAGCGATTCAAAAATATCAAATTTCGGAAGACGAACGAAAATCTGTTGAAATCGAGCACTCGTAGCGCGACGAGTGAATCAAAAATAGAGCTCCCAGGCTTAGATTAGATTATCACTTTATTTGCCAGCATAATACAAAGGAAAATAAAATACAGACACACAAGAAGAAGAACAAACAATACAAGTCAGACATAAACAGCATCGTTTTTTGCAGTGTACAATGCCAGCAACAAGGCCCGAACTCAGCATAATGTTGTGCATTACGAGCCCACAACGCTGGTAGTTCTGCTAGAGCCTAGAAGGTGTGAAAGGAAAAGAATATAAATTCTTCCGACTACTTATGAGATTTTGTAAAAAAGCTTTGTAAGACAATCCTGTTGGTTTGATTGGTGTATATCTGCTTGGCTAGCTACCACCATAATACGTTCTGCATCTGCAGTTAAACAGCACTTTTCTGTCCCGATAATGAACGCATACTTATCTTGTTTTTATATGTCTTTCCATTGGCCTTATATTTGCCAATACGTGACATGAAGGCCAAGTACAAACCCGCTTTCTAACCGCCGCCGTGTCCGTTCGTTGGTTGGTACGGTTGGTAGGTGGTATGTCCGCTTGTCTAGCTACTACAAAATAAATAACGTCTACTAAAAAGTGCGTGCCTCACACGTCGGCTCTTATACTACACCTACTTCCCCTACAAGCGTGTAGGAACTAGACCGTGCTTGGAACCGATTAATTTTTGTGCTTTAGAGTTCTCTTTTCTGTCCTTGACTGACAAGCGAGTTCAAAAATAAATCAAAATTGCTAATTTCAAAATTAAAAATGCAAAACAGTATATCCTCGAAGAATAATGCACACTTGTTCAAGCGCAAATATATACTTTACACATAAATAAATATTTTAAGCACTTTATATAAATTGGGCTTAAGCCTGCTTCTGGTAATCTTCAGGAAAAGACCGTCAGGTAAGGAGCAACATACTTTCATCA
This sequence comes from Carcina quercana, assembly GCA_910589575.2. Taxonomy (NCBI): domain Eukaryota; kingdom Metazoa; phylum Arthropoda; class Insecta; order Lepidoptera; family Depressariidae; genus Carcina; species Carcina quercana. Next base: position 7,318,592 of record OU342452.1, read on the forward strand.
CGTTTGACCTGCGACGTAAAAAGAGGGGTGTTATAAGTTTGACGTCAATGTCTGTGTCTGTCTATGGCATCGTAGCTCTGGAACGGATGAACCGATTTTGATGTTTTTTTACGTGAAAGTGATGTGACAGACAACGTCGTAGGGACAAACTCCTATTTCCGTCATTATTGTAAGAGTCAAGAGTCAACCTGAGGATGAATCCGGATCCGAATTGAATCCGGTACTTGAGCATTGTGAGTCCAAGCGTTGAGTCTCCAGGCCACGAAGATGGTTACACTCCCTCTTTATATTTCAGAATGGACACAGTAGCGGCAGCGCTGTCAAATGCAGAGGTGCAGATAGGACACCCCCTAGTGACGCTTCTGCAGCTTCTTCTGAAAGTGATCGTTCTATTCTATGTCAAGGACACTTCTGAATACCCGAAGCAGGCTTCTGTGAAAGGTTAGTGTTCAGTTTTAGGGTTCTAGTTACGCAAGCTGCACTATTTGGGCAATGAAAACTAAAGGGTTTTATCCATTATGTTCCTCAGTTTTTTTGAATATTGAATTTATATTTCAGATGGTCAGAGTTTTGACTTCATAGTGGTGGGGGCGGGGTCAGCTGGAGCGGTCGTGGCCAGCAGACTCTCCGAGGTGGAGAGCTGGTCGGTGCTCCTGGTGGAAGCTGGAGACGACCCTTCCGTCAGCTCCAGGGTCTGTGATTCTTACATTATACCCGACTATAACGATGCCAAAAGGAGGGCTATGACCTACTACCTATCCGCGTACCTACTGATTTAAAAAAATATATTTTTTATAAATACATTTATAGCTTAGAGGTTAGTGCGTACAACATGAGTATAAATTTAGTCCTGGGTCGTTAAAAAAAGTTCGATTTTTGAACTACTCTTGATGAACGTGATGAAATGAAGTTGGTTCTCCCCCAGACCCCCGGCCTCTTCCCTCTCGTCTACCGCTCGGAGCACGAGGACTGGGGATACGACAGCGAGGATGACGGGTTCTCTGCGCAAGCGCACAAGAGAAAGAGTCTGCGTATGATCCGGGGGAAGATGCTGGGTGGGTCCAGTGCAGCTAACTTCATGTTTTACGTCCGAGGTGAGTTCTTTTATTGGTACCACGTCATTTGCTTACCACCAGTAAAAATATAATTTAGACCTGTTTGGTACTTTTGTCCAATCAAGTTTTTCCAAAATTTTGACGCGTGTATCGCTGCTCTTACTGATATCAATATTTTTTTGGAAATGGATGGAATGTATAGTGGATGGGAGTCGAATGAACTTGGCCGTCACCACAATTGATGGTAAGTGACGATAAGGCCGATGGATGGTAAGTTGCGCAAGCTACTGCGGCGTTGGATATGCTTCCTCTCACACCAGAACACAACAGTGGCAGACTTAGGTAACATGGTGGTAGCTAGCTAGACGGTTATAGAAACGTCCTACCACCAACCAAACCGAGTATGGATAGGTACCCCTACAGGTAATCGAACCCTGGACCTCTGGATTGTTAGTGATGCTTGTATACACGGAGGCGGTTACAAAGTTTGTTTGTGCTTTCATCGTTTAAGAGTCGGATAAGAATATTGGTCTCTTGTCATCTCGATTGAAGAAGTGGTTCCTGCAAGATAATTTCTTAAAGTCCACGCAAACATGGTTACGAGCAAAATACTAGCGAATACAAGTCACATATGGATCAGCGTCATGACAGTAGTAAGTTATATTAAACTATATATTACTAATTTTATAGGTAACAAAAAGGATTATGATTGTTGGGCGAAAGAAAACCCTGGTTGGGATTATGAAAATGTTACCAAATACTTCAAGAAGAGTGAGCGGCTTGAAAGCGAAGCCATCTTGAAAAGCGTTTCCGGTGAACTACACAGCACTGAGGGCTATCTAAGAGTCACTAGACCAGACTGGGGCGAAAGAACCAAGAAATACTTTGAAGCCTTCAAACAAAATGGTGATAATATTTTAGAAGATATCAACGGCTTGGACCAACTTGGTTGGGCACCAGGTTCCTGGACCATCGGCAGAGGCGAAAGACAGAGTTCTGCTACAGCTTTCCTCACACCAGCTAAAGATAGAAAAAATCTATTTGTCCTCAAAAACAGTGAAGTCACCAAAGTTATTTTCAAAGGCAAGAAAGCTGTTGGGGTTGAAATAATTGTAGATGCTGAGAAAAACACTACTATAAAAGTCAACGCTAAGAATGAGGTTATTTTATCAGCCGGAGCTATCAACTCCCCAAAAATACTAATGCTTTCTGGAGTTGGACCCAAAAAGCACTTGGAGGAAGTTGGTATAACAACAGTGCTGGACTCACCAGTGGGGCAAAACTACCAAGACCATTATGGTGTAATGATATCTTTAACCGGAGAAAAAAACTTATCAAGCGCTTTAGGGAATGTAGAATTTTTTGCGAATTTGGATAAGTTTCCAGGCCCTGGAATGTTGGGATTTGCAGCATTGGATAAAATGGACAAATATCCAAAGTATCAGTTGATATCGTTCCCGCTTTTAGCAGGGTCACCTATCGCTCCAATCTTATGTTCCCATATTTTCGAAATCGGAGATGAAGTTTGTATTGCTCAAGCGAAGGCAGGACAAACCAGAGAAACTTTCTTAACTGTATTGGTTCTCCTAAACCCTGATTCAAGAGGTGAAGTCAGGTTGCGAAGCAATGACCCCATGGATCCTCCGCTGATTCTAGCCGGAGCATATTCTAATGAGAGCGACATTGAAAACCACGCACTGTATATAGAAGATTTCATCAAAGCGGCGGACACGCCGTATTTTAAAAGTGTTCAATCTGAAGTTATTAATTTAGACGTGCCGCAGTGTAAAAATATGACATTCGGAGAACACGACTACTGGAAATGCATTGTGCTTAATACAGGTGCGTTAAATTCATAGCAAAAGCTTAGAATTCATATTTTGCTTGTATGGTTTTTAATTTGGCTTTCAAATCACCTGATGGTAAACGACGATAAGGCCATAGAACTACATAGTTTAATCAATATCTAGAATAGGGTTTGACTTAAATCTATACCATATTTTGGCCGTAATATTCAGCCGAACTGAACAGGGTTTTCGTGATCTAAAATGCAAAACGTATACTCGTTCTATTTTGTTTATAATAACATTTCAAGAGTCATAAACTAATTGAAGACAGATAGATCTCATCCTATTATATTTACCAAATTTTATGATGATGCAACGTGTTATTCAAAAATAAGGACGTAATTGCGTTTGTATGGAGACTCGAGCTTGCGGCAGACTGTTAGTATTATAAAGCAAAAGTAAGTTTTTTTGTTGTCGTTATCGGTCAAAATGATTGAATTTTTTGTATAGGGATAGTTGAAGGGCCATGAAAAGACATAGGATTCTTTTTATCCCGATCGATATATGTCTCTTTGTCATATATCTTAATTTAATCATAGTTCATTTATGTTTTTACAAGAAAATATTCTGATTGGAGTATTTAGTTACCGTGGGCTACTTTCCGCAGTCCACGTGGAGACAGTCGCGGGCAAACGTAAGTCTGATTATAATTTTCAGCCGCTACGATTTGGCATCCCACTAGCACCTGTGCAATGGGACCTGAAGGTGTTGTGGATGAGAAACTGAAGGTCCGAGGACTAGAAGGTAACAATTTGTATTTATACGTATAAGTAACTGCAGGGCTACCATGAAGGCCACGAGATAATTTTGTCACTCCATTTTGATGTGCAGAATGTCGACATCTCGTCCATATCTCGTGGCCTTCATGTAGCACTGTTGGATGACCGAGCTCTGCTAGTAGTTTTTAGCCAAAAATACATTTGTTGTTTTAAAACAATCGATCCCGGACACCTGTTATTGTCAACCTTGGTCGCCTCAGCGTGTGAAATTAGCGACCATATTTTGCGCAAGCGCAAGAAATCTGCATCAAACCTCGAAAACAAGCGTTTTCTCTCTATCTAATCTAGATATGCAACTAATGAAGGATTTGTTGCCAGGCTTGCGAGTCATAGACGCGAGTATAATGCCAACGATTGTGAGCGGCAACACCAATGCTCCAGTCATCATGATAGGGGAGAAGGGGGCCGATATGATCAAAGCCGACCACGGCGTCAAGAAAAAGAAGAAAGATAAAAAGAAAGGAGAAGAAGATGAAATCTAGATCAAACTATCTTGATTTAGGCCCAATCGGTCGTCGAGTTGCGTCCTAAATATGTTTAATTAACAAAATGTACACTAACCCCAATACCATTGTAGTATTCGTAAGATTAAAAAATTCCAAGTCATAAAATTAAATCTGTATTATTTATTAATATATAATCTAGTAATTTCTAGGTATATATTCTTGGTATTCTGGCCTGAAATGTATTCAGTAAGACGCTCCATTCAAAATCAAATAATTTATCTTCGTTATTGTTTTAGTGAGTTATGACATGATTTTCGTCTTGCCCATGTTCATTTTCAAACCTACCTGTTGGGAAACTCTGTTGAGGTCATTGAGCATTACGTTCAGATCCTCCAAGGATTCTGCCGTTATGACTATGTCATCGGCAAATCGAAGGTGAGTGATGTAGTCGCCGTTGATGTCGATACCCAGACTTCACCGGGAAACGTCTACCGTCTAACTTCTAATCGCATTGTAATTACAAAGCAAAATGTATATTTAAAAAGATTTTTAAAAATTTTTGCGGTTATTTTAAATGAGTTTTATTTTATGGTTTAAAATACTATTTATATCCAATCTGATTTTGTGTCAACTACCTTATTTCTGATAGTTTGGACGCGTGCGAACATTTCCAGCCGCGCGCGGATCGAACCGTGATTTGTCGGTTTCTGGTGCGAACACAAAGGGTTGCGCTTTGTGCGCGGGGCACACAGCTTGTTTATTTAGATTACAGAATGATATATTTCATGTTACCCACCAGTCTGTACGCACCCTTACAGAGCTATGCTCAGCAGTGGTCGTTTTAAGGACGAAGATTTAGTACTCACTGCTGTAGTTGACCCAGGGTATAGCAAAGATTGCGACGTCGTTGTTCAAGTTGCTTGGGCGGTAGTTCTCGTGCAGCTGAACGTTGGAGGCTGCGACCCTGGTACCGCCAGAGAAGAGAGTGACGGAGCCAAGCACCACGATGAACTGGGAGGCTTGGTGGGTGCCGTCCCACCAGCAGTGGGCCGCGGTGACCATACGAGTGTTGGTCAGGAGTGAGGAGCCGCAGACTGAGGTGGCGCCCGTGGTCAGGGTGATGACCAGACCGCCCTGGAATTGTGACAGAGTCTATTTTAATGCATAACAAGTTACATCAAAGAATTAAACCCCGATTGCTACAAGAAACAACTGTTACCCAATAACAAACCTGCACACTCCTGATAAGAAATTCACAGGTGTGTGTGAAGTCTACCAATGCGCACTGTTCCCACGTGGTGGACTATGTCCCATACACTCTGTAGGAGAGTAGGACTGAGACCCTGCAGGGGCTGTTGATGATGATTATTGACATTTTGTTTTTGCTAATTTTCTCCAAAAGTGTTTAACCATTTTCGATAAAATTTATATGGTACCATCTCTGAAGTAAAATTCAGAAAAGGAATAGTTAAGTCAGTCAGTAAAATAATTGGCGGAGGTATCACGAAAAAAGTACTTAATCAATGGATAGATGGCACCGTCGTAGCAAAATCGTAGTCGCGATGATGAAGAGAGGGGTGTAGACAGTGACAGAAACATGGATATAGTTTCTATACTGTATTTATTATTATTTCTTGTTATGGCAGCAATATAAAAAGACATTATGTGAAAATTTTAATTGTTTACCTTTTACGGATCGTGAGATACAGCCCGCTGACAGACGGACGGACGGACAGCGGAGGCTCAGTAATCCCGTATTAGTAGTAATTACAGGTCCAACGCACCACTGAGTCTGTTCCTGAGGTATGGGAGCGGTAAGGGAGGATGCGTTTGCGGAACGTAAAACGACGCATAAGTTCAGTCGGGCGTCACGCGAGACGCCACTTGTCACCCCTCCCGTCCGCTCCCATACCTCAGGAACAGACTAAGTTATGCGTTAGACCTGTAGCAGTCGCGTTGGTTAGACATTGGATGCGGAACTCTAAAAAAGCCATTTTACCAAATGTGGGTATTGTCCAAGGCTTGCTAATGAACCTCCAACAATTCTCGTGCCATCGAAGTCTGCGATATCTTCTGCAGCTTTGATCCTCGCTGCTTCTCTGATGCCGATGGTCTCATGGTAGCCAAGACTGATAGGCTCGAGCGTCGGCTGGCTGATGCCGAGGGTCACCAGACCAAGTATCACCAACAACTTCATCGTTGACCAGACTGTTTGGGACTCAAGTACAAAATACAGGACGGACGTTATCATTCCACATTTATCAATGCTGTAGATGATAACGTTGTTGTTTTGATTATTTGTTTGTATGTTTGTTCTATATCATACACAATTGTCTTGCAATTAACTGGAGGATGGAAAGCGAGCTCATTCAGAAGCTTCAATGTGATAAGGCGCTGGGTCTGCTGCCTTTCATACCAGGATACAACAGTGCTATCAACTGTTTGGTGGTAGACTTAAATGACATGGTGGTAGCTAGCCAGGCGGACATAGAATGCCTTCCACTAACCAATGTATCGATCGGTACACCCAGTGGAGATCGAACCCGGAACCTCCGAGTTGTTAATCTATATGTGCAGCAGAGCAAATTTAAAATTAATGTATTAACTGTACTGTAATCTGTATGCCGGATAAATTATTTCTATTCTATTCTATTTAGCAATTAGGCCATGGAGGCGGTTAAATTTTGTAGCATTGTGGTAGCTAGCCAGGGTGGCACAGAGAAGTTCCGCCAATCAAACCGAATATCGATAGGTACCTGGCTAGGAATCGAGCTCCATACCTAATTTTAATTATTATTATCATTATCATTCATTTATTTCAGGTAACAATGACCCATAAGTAAATACAATACAATAAAATACATTAAAATAAACTACTACACACTACAATAATATTCTACACACTTGTTTACTATGTCACGTTGGTGCCGCTCTGGTGTGTTGGTCGCTATCCTCCCTCGGAAGCTGTACTCGCTGTACTCCAACTTGTAGGTCGGGACTCGCTCCACGAACGACTTGAATGATGTACCGTGGCGTGACTCCAGCTGCGCCATCCTCACGGTATAGATGGACGTCTGCTTTATATATTCTGTGACGTCCTGCATTGTGGTGGTGAAGTGCAGGCGTGACAGATACATGGCCGTGGTTGGAACTTCAGCGCGCAGCAGAAAGTTGGGCCCTGTGGGTGCGGTTCCGGGTCAAGTTCTAATAAGATGCATTGTGTTGAGAGTGCCAGTATAAAGTTTGCTACCACTGCTATTACATTCTAGTTACCTTGGCTCTTAAACCACTACCGATCTATCCTCATAACCATTCTCCAGAATGTCATTGGCGGCTGAGACATTAAAAACCGCTTCCATGGCCGCGTGTCGTCCCAGTCGGGATACCTATCGGTACTTAGTGTGGTTGGTGGTACGACATTTGCTATGTCAGCCTGGCTAGTGATCATCATGTTACCTAAGTCTACTGCCAAAGCAATGTTGTGTTCCGGTATAAAAGGTAGCAGAGCCAGCGCCTCATTACCTTGAGGGTTTAGGCACGCGCACCATACAACGGCCTTATCGTCACTTACCATCAATAACAGAAAGGTCAATTGCAAATCCACCATAGGTACATTAAAAATTTTAGGCCTTTCATTTGATCCCAAACCCGATATATCATTCATGAACTGTGTTGTTCTTGTTTTTTAACGGTTTTATCGCCACTTTTTACTATCAGGTGAGATGGAGATCAATTGCAAACCCATCATAGGTACATAAAAAGTTTTAGGCCTTTCATTTGATCCCAAACCCGATATTTCATTCATGAACTGTGTTGTTCTTGTTTTTTTAACGGTTTTATCGTCACTTACCATCAATAACAGGAAGGTCAATTGCAAATCCATCATATGTACATAATTTTTTTTAGGCCTTTCATTTGATCCCAAACCCGATATTTCATTCATGAACTGTGTTGTTCTTGTTTTTTCTTAACGGTTTTATCGTCACTTCTTACCATCAGGTCAGATGGAGACCAAGTGCAAACCGATATATAAAAAACACGCCGATCCTAAAAATAATTGAGCTATCGGCACGCTCACAAGCCCTAAGGTGAGGGTGAGCCCTGTGTGACTTTAGTACAGTTGCCAGTAATACTCGTATCTTAACTGTGTGATCCACTTCCGCGCTCTACAAATGTCCGGGTAAAGCTGTAATAGTCGCAGGACCAACAGCGTCGAGTAAACTGCTGCTTTGGACTCGGTAGAGCATCGAGCTATGAGACTGATAGGCAACGATACGCTACATAAGGCAAAGTTCCAAAGCCGAACATAGGCGTCAGGTGGCCTGCCTTTCGGTATTTTATAGGATTCATTATGGAGTGTGCGCAGGAGCCGTACCCCGTGCCGGAGGACCCCGATTTCTGTGTATCTTTATGATGTCGAAGGACAGTCTTGCTTAAAGTACAATTAGCAGGAAAAGTGATATGCCCTAATAAAAATCAGTACTTAGTTAACAAATCGTCATAACAAAAGGGGCCAGAAAGAAATGATAAGTTCTAGATCATGATTTCAATATTTGTATATATTAATCCAATATGCAGTTTAGTGGGGCGGGGTTGGGGTTGGGTTGTCACAGGTTTTAATCATTACCGATTTTGATGTTTTTTATACGTGAAAGCAAATTTCCTTGCGGCAGCTCTTAGATATATTTGGTAAAAATCGATTCAACATTTTAATGCGTAGGTTTTACAAACTAACTTAAAAATATTGGGTGTCTGTGTTGTCACCTGTGGGTGTCTGTGTTGTCACCTGTGGGTGTCTGTGTTGTCACCTGTGGGTGTCTGTGTTGTCACCTGTGGGTGTCTGTGTTGTCACCTGTGGGTGTCTGTGTTGTCACCTGTGGGTGTCTGTATTGTCACCTGTGGGTGTCTGTGTTGTCACCTGTGGATGTCTGTATTGTCACCTGTGGGTGTCTGTGTTGTCACCTGTGGATGTCTGTGTTGTCACCTGTGCGTGTCTGTGTTGTCACCTGTGGGTGTCTGTGTTGTCACCTGTGGGTGTCTTCACTTCACTCCAATTCACTTGGATCCGCATCCGCACGGACTTCAGAAAGTTTCCCATGGGAACTACTTCATCAATCAGAATAGAAACTAGTCTTTGTTATTTTCTGGCCCTTCAACTATCCCTATACATAAAATCTAGTAATTCTGACCATCACAAACTCGCTTTCAAATACGTATTGTACCTCTTTGTAGATATCAACAGCCAGCGGAGGCTCAAGCCTACTCCTACGGTCATGCGGAACGGCGGACTTCACATGCCTGTTCAAGACATGCAGGTTTCCTCGCGATGTTTTCCTTCACCGTTAAGTAATCGGATAATGTACTTGAAATGAAAAATAACTCATAGGTGCACGTCTGGAATCGAATACGGAACCCTCAAATTGAGAGTCCGCGCCTTATCCATTGCGCCACTGACGCTTTTTTTGTATTTCTGTTGGTTATTTTTGTAATATACATATGTAATAGGCTTGTGTCCACTAATAACAAATTGCTTGGTTTATAGTTTCTAATTATAAATGAGGAGACGAAGATAAGAAAAAACTAGTATATTTCTCAAAAAAAGTTAAAGATTATTAATATTTTTAGAAAATGGATTCGAAAAAAATAGGCATTAGGTCACGTGACAACGAACACGAAGAACGCGGCGCAAGAAAGTGTGACGTCACGCCTCGCAAAACATCATTGTTGTTGTTGACGTTTTCATACCACAGAGCAGGTTATTTCGCGAGCTGTGACGTCATTCAAGACGCCATGACACTATTCAGCGTTTTCGAGGGAAATATAAATTGCTTTTTTAAAATACAAAATACGTAATGTAAATTTTGCTTTTTCTTTAAAATATAGCTTTTTGGGGATATAGTATAGATTAAAGTATATAATTAACCAAGTTTTCAAATTTAGTCAACTAGCCTATTGTAAATAAAAAACGGTCTTTTCTTACCACTTCGTTTAGAGATGCAGAGCGGCGCTCTACGGGGGTTTCTTGTACTAGCTACTACTGCTAGCAATTACGGAATGATCTTTTCATACTGCTCCCTAATCCTATAAATCTCGCAGAACCTTGCAGGATCAGAAAATCATGCGGTATCCCAATATTTAGGGGTATCGGTATACCGAGATTGGACGCCTTACTTCCTGATCGCTACATCGGACTTGACATGGGTTGATTTGTTACGACAATCACTACGCTTGGAAAGTATATTAGTCCCTGTGATGTAGTGGGTTCATAGGTCATCTCCAGATTTATGCTTTAGTCAAGGTAATAAATAAAACAACTCAAATCAAATGCTCCAAATACAATTATAATTACAATTCATTTTGTCTTCTTGCTTGTCGTGAATCATAGATCTTATAGATTTATTCCTAGACCTGCAGCAAGGTTAAGTAGGTTACTAACTTCAGCGTCCACATCAAGATCAATCGTGGATCCCGAATCACTTCCACTAGGAGAGCTGCCACCATCACATCCATCATCAAGGCCTAGAAGTGGTGCACCACCACCAGGGGCTTGTCCTGGCGCACCACCAGGGTTTTGTCCTCCTGGAGTGCCGCCGGTTGAACCGCTGGTCTGACTTTGTTCTTGGGTTTGAGATTGTTGTCCACCGTTTGAGTCATTGGTCTGGCTTTCTGTTTGGGATTGAGATTGAGTGCCGCCGGTTGAGCCGCCGGTTGAACCGCTGGTCTGACTTTGTCCTTGGGTTTGAGATTGTTGTCCACCGTTTGAGTCATTGGTCTGGCTTTCTGTTTGGGATTGAGATTGAGTGCCGCCGGTTGAGCCGCCGGTTGAGCCGCTGTTCTGATTTTGTCCTTGGGTTTGAGATTGTTTGCCGCCGTTTGAGTCATTGGTCTGGCTTTCTGCTTGGGATTGAGATTGATTGCCGCCGGTTGAGCCGCCGGTTGGGCCGCCGGTTGGGCCGCCGGTTGGGCCGCCGGTTGGGCCGCCGGTTGGGCCGCCGGTTGGGCAGCCGGTTGGGCCGCCGGTTGGGCCGCCGGTTGGGCCGCCGGTTGGGCCGCCGGTTGGGCCGCCGGTTGGGCCGCCGGTTGGGCCGCCGGTTGGGCCGCCGGTTGGGCCGCCGGTTGAGCCGCCGGTTGAGCCGCTGTTCTGATTTTGTCCTTGGGTTTGAGATTGTTTGCCGCCGTTCGAGTCATTGGTCTGGCTTTCTGCTTGGGATTGAGATTGATTGCCGCCGGTTGAGCCGCCAGTTGAGCCGCTGTTCTGGTTTTGTCCTTGGGTTTGAGATTGTTTGCCGCCGTTTGAGTCATTGGTCTGGCTTTCTGTTTGGGATTGAGATTGAGTGCCGCCGGTTGAGCCGCCGGTTGAGCCGCTGTTCTGATTTTGTCCTTGGGTTTGAGATTGTTTGCCGCCGTTTGAGTCATTGGTCTGGCTTTCTGCTTGGGATTGAGATTGATTGCCGCCGGTTGGGCCGCCGGTTGGGCCGCCGGTTGGGCCGCCGGTTGAGCCGCCGGTTGAGCCGCCGGTTGAGCCGCTGTTCTGATTTTGTCCTTGGGTTTGAGATTGTTTGCCGCCGTTTGAGTCATTGGTCTGGCTTTCTGCTTGGGATTGAGATTGTTTGCCACCGTTTGAGTCGTTAGTCTGGCTTTCTGCTTGGGATTGAGATTGTTTGCCACCGTTTGAGTCATTGGTCTGGCTTTCTGATTGGGATTGAGATTGATTGCCGCCGGTTGAGCCGCCAGTTGAGCCGCTGTTCTGGTTTTGTCCTTGGGTTTGAGATTGTTTGCCGCCGTTTGAGTCATTGGTCTGGCTTTCTGATTGGGATTGAGATTGATTGCCGCCGGTTGAGCCGCCAGTTGAGCCGCTGTTCTGGTTTTGTCCTTGGGTTTGAGATTGTTTGCCGCCGTTTGAGTCATTGGTCTGGCTTTCTGATTGGGATTGAGATTGATTGCCGCCGGTTGAGCCGCCAGTTGAGCCGCTGTTCTGGTTTTGTCCTTGGGTTTGAGATTGTTTGCCGCCGTTTGAGTCATTGGTCTGGCTTTCTGTTTGGGATTGAGATTGAGTGCCGCCGGTTGAGCCGCTGTTCTGATTTTGTCCTTGGGTTTGAGATTGGTTAGGAGAACCGCCGCAGTTAGCCCATGGTGCATTATCATTACTGGATGGTTGAATGGCATTTGAAATTTTGCTAATGCCATCGTCTGAGATTCCTGTAAAGTTATAAAAATGACAATTTACATCATCCTTGGTAAAAACTCAACTCACGAACGACATCATAGCCTTCAATCATGAAAATGGAAAATGAAAAAATGTTTATTGCATCATCTACTTACAATTAATTAACAGGTTTTGTTGTACTCCTTTTAAGCTAAGGATAGCTTGTATTAGGAGACCCCGCTCTTCTATAGTGTATACAGATTATTGTTGTGCAGATAATACCTATATCTAAGAAATTATATTTATGTAGTTACTTAAATTTAAAGTTAAACAATAATTGATATTTAGCCTGTGTGCCAAGTGAAGTGAGGAGTGTCAGTTATGGCGTGTGTGTGTGTTGAAATGATGTGTGTGTGTGTGTTTATTATATATTTTAGAAAGATCAATAGATAAATGTGTAACTACGTGACAGCTGTCTTTCTTTTTCGTTCCCTGAAACTGCATTTGTTTTACAGACACAAGTTTATACTCGTACTATATAAATTACACCTTGTGCACATCCGCGGGGAGCGATCAGTATTAGGCTCAAACAACGAATCTTTTCTGAATGAGAAGATTTCACTGAACTTTATTTCAGGAGCGGCCTTAAATAAAGTCTCTTTATAGCCCTACTAGCTGACCCGGCAAACTTTGTTTTGCCTTATAAATTATTTCTAGTTTCTAAATGTTTATTTTCATAAAATAAATTTTAGATTTGCCATAAGCTAAAGGAAATTTTAATCGAAGTACAGTTAAAAACACTATAATTGATCAGATATCGAACGGGATGAAAATGATTAAATTACTAAAATGGTTATAAAAAAATAGGGGTTAGTGACAAAAAAGTAAAAATTTTGGGTTGAATGTATTTTAATGTCACATTATTAAAAAATAAAAACAAATTTTTTTAAAGTGTGAACAACCTTTAACATTTAAGGGTATGAAAAATAGATGTTGGCCGATTCTAAGCCTACTCAATATGCTCACAAAATTTCATGAGAATCGGTCAAGCCGTTTCGGAGGAGTACGGGAACGAACATTGTGACACGAGAATTTTATATATATTTATATATAGATTAATCATTAATATGTATTTGTATAATATAATAATAATTGTGTAATATTTGTAATTATAATTTAAAAAAATATGGATTGATGGTCTGGATTAAATGATTTTCATTTCATTTATTCATTTCCTACAATATTAATGGATGCAGGTGGCTCGGGACCGGTAGATGTGCCATAAGGGAGGCCTATGTCCAGCAGTGGACGTTTCCCGACTGATGATGATAGCCCTTTCTTTCATATACACCTATACAATAATACAAGCTATTTCATCGTGTCCCCCAAATTACACAGCAAATTAGCAATTACCTGGAGAACAGGGAAGATTTCGACAATATGCAGTTATAATATTCAAATATCTAACAGAAAAATCTTACTGCGCTATTATTAGTTCCATCATATATTGACTGACATATGAGGATATTTTAATTTAATTTAGAACTTTTATACTTTATTTCATTATGTAATAATCATTTCATTTCATATGTCTGCCAGACTAATCTTAGTGATAATTTTTTGTTTGTTTGTAAACTCCTATTAATCTTAGTTTAATGAAATAAAGGAATTGAATTGAAATGGTTGTTGTGTTGACAGAATAATGACAATGTTATTTTGGTGCTACAGGCTTAGTCAATGTTAGTTAATTGGTTTCATATCTTTGGAAAAAGAATTCTATAACTTATAAGTACGTAGTTCATAAGTTAATATATAATTATTGTATGTAAATTATATATTATTATTATATATTAGTTTGTTTTTGTATCTCGTATTTATGTAATCGTTTATTATATTTATTATATCGTACACGCCTAGTTGCCCTCGTGGTTGCCACTCGAGAACTTTTACTCCTCATTGTTTATCTGCTCTTCAGCTCACTGACTCGTCAAGCTATGTCGTCTATGTCACTTTGTTATCCTCATTCCTGACAACTTTGATATATTGAATTCATACATCAGAAATTAGCCCACGGGAACTAATAGCTTGACGGGGTTATCAAGTAGTATGTGAATGCTTACCTCCAATATTAAGTGAAACAAACAATGTGTTGAGGATAGAGAGCCCCAGACTCACGATCTGGTCACCCGCTGCCAACAAAACACAAATAACACTTAAATAACTGCACACATAATACCTTCAAATATCAGCATATCTATACTCGTATATGTTACAGGCACTTGAAAATCGAAAGCTGTTATTAATTTCTATGAAGCCGGAGCCCAATATACTCAAAGTAGTAATCCATGTACTCAACAAAGTAATCCATGTACTCAACAAAGTAATCCATGTACTCAACAAAGTAATCAATTCAGTCTTTAACAGTGATGTTGAATTGGGGGAAAAGTGGGGATATTTCTATCTTCTACTAGTTATTAAATATATAATTTACTACTTATTATGTTGTAATACTACTTGATTTTTATATATTAGTAAGTAAAGCTCTTCTTAAAGTGAATATATGTATAATAATATTGTAAATTTGGTTTTGCAAAAATATTAAATATTGATGCAATTTTTTTGCGTTTCATATTATTCATGAGAGCTGTTTATTTTGATTAGATTTATAATTGTTAATTTGGTTTCTAAGCTGTATTATTACGTTTTATTTTAAAGAATATGTTAAGTTACGATACTTACATTGTGGTTTCTGGGCATTGCTGAGTGCTCCGAGGGCGATCAGCACTGGAAATACAAGTAGTAATGTCACAGTGTTACTTAATTTGCAGTTCTACGTGAGCATTCATTTGCTTTTTTTAAATTAATTATTTGTATCAACTGCAAAACTCAGTCAAAAATGCAATGAGACGTTATTTTTAAAAACAAAAACAAAATGGTTCTTTATCCATACATAGATGGTAACGTCTTAGCAAAATTTAACAGTCGAATGTATGTTTAATTAAACCAAGGAGTCCATATACTAAATTCCATGATGCAAATCCATTAAGAGGCTATGTTGGTAAGACCATGTGGTCGGTTTCAAGGTTGCATTTTTTTGTAGCTGTCCCTCTCCGAGCCCTATCCTACCCGAGCGCGTACGGTGAGACAGCATACATTATGCGATGTTATCCACCCGTTATTTGGATGTTTCGTAGTCCAGGGATCATTTGAAGGATACAGTATATTATGTAACCATTTTTTTAATACAGTATACTAATGAAATTTCAGATGTCGGTGGTTTTCCAAATTGTTCTAAATTGATTCATACTCTTGTAAATCAGGTTCAAAGTTGGGTCTTTTTATTACCGAAAAATACAATACTTTGACGTCCTGTAACTCTGGAAGTATATATTTAAACGAAAATCTGACTCATAACCGAGACAGATATTTGTTTCTAGATTGTGTCTTGAAAATTTCATAGATTTTCATAGCTTAATACTCAAAATATGACTGGACTACGTTTGTATGGGCGCTTTGACAACAGCATACCCTCTTAAAGCCTACTGTAATACACCAAAGAGAATATAATAAATCTGTCGAAATTGCAGACGGAACTTTTTTGGATGTTTGGACGGACTGCTATGATGTTTTATGACAGATTAATTTCTACCTATTCCACGCCATCTATTTGAGAACTCATCTGATAGACGTCTCTGGAAACGCCCCATCAGAAGGAAAAAAAATCTACGCTGTTTTGAAACATTCTCCATACTTTGTTTCTTGATTCTTTACACAGTGTCGAACGTACTGGCCGAATTTGAAGCATTTCTGTCTTTTGTCAAAAGACTAGAAGATTGTTACCACAGTTATTCGTGACGATGAATTTCGAGACAGTAAACATATTGTAAAGTTGGATCTGTTTTGTTTGTTATACTTACGTTGAATACAAGATTGCTTGTAGGTGTCGAGGGTGAGATTCACTGAAAAATAATTACAAAAAAATATTAAAATGCAGAAATTTTGAATAATATATTTTATTTCAAGTTGGTATGTTTAATATGGTCAGCGCCTTGTCGCAGACAAAACATTTTACTGTTGTAGATGGAGAATTGTTCAAAAAGAATAAATTTTTTATTACAATAAAATTTTCATTTCATTGTAATTTGTTTTGGGGAAACCTACGTTATTCTATAACAAATCAAACGACAATTGCGTCTCATTAATTTTGAGTACCGATGGAAAAATGGTAACTTGATTTACAAATGCCACGTTCCGCGAATGTATGGAGCCAAGGTCTGGCCTTACAATTTTAAAAGGACATTATCAAATAAAACTGATTATTTAATATTTTTGTATATTTGTGTTTAGTTTATTTGTACAAAAAAAACATATAAAACGCACGAAACAGGTAATAATTGACGTTGAAAACAAAGATGGCGTCAATAAAATGACATTTGACGCTGTCACTTAGTACAAAAAGAACGATTTTGGACAATTAAAATAAATGCAAAAATGTATTTCTAGTATTTTTCTATATATCTTTAGATTATTACTTGATTTTTAAATAGACTACAAGTACGAATTTGAAATATCTCTTTTGAATAGGTCAACAAATTAATAGAATGGAGCTACAGTGCCGCCATCTTGTCCAATTTAGAGAATGTTGTCCATGTGCCAAAACATCATGGTACAGTAAAATATTTGTAGATCAAATTACCACCTTATTTGTCGTTCGTAGTAAACTGGCCAAGACTCATCAAACCACTCCGGAATTTTACACTATATTTAAGCATGATAAAGGAAATAAAAGACAAAATAGAAATAATAAATGATTTTTCTTACCATTAATAGAATCGAGAAGACTAAGCAGACTGTTCACGACGATCTGCAGCGAGCCCGACTCTGTAAATATCGTAGTTGTAATTAATATTGACTCTGATCCAGCTCATTCCTTGTAACTAGCTCTCTAACGCTATATTATATTATATTTAAAGAAAAGCATCGCGTCAGTGAATTACTCAAACGCGATACAGTGATAGGCATCTTGTAGGTGAATTACTCTAACGTGATAGAAAGAGAGGTATATTGTAAGTGAATTACTCAAACGCGATACAGTGATAGGCATCTTGTAGGTGAATTACTCTAACGTGATAGAAATAGAGGTATATTGTAAGTGAATTACTCAAACGCGATACAGTGATAGGCATCTTGTAGGTGAATTACTCTAACGTGATAGAAATAGAGGTATATTGTAAGTGAATTACTCAAACGCGATACAGTGATAGGCATCTTGTAGGTGAATTACTCTAACGTGATAGAAATAGAGGTATATTGTAAGTGAATTACTCAAACGCGATACAGTGATAGGCATCTTGTAGGTGAATTACTCTAACGTGATAGAAAGAGAGGTATATTGTAAGTGAATTACTCAAACGCGATACAGTGATAGGCATCTTGTAGGTGAATTACTCTAACGTGATAGAAAGAGAGGTATATTGTAAGTGAATTACTCAAACGCGATACAGTGATAGGCATCTTGTAGGTGAATTACTCTAACGTGATAGAAAGAGAGGTATATTGTAAGTGAATTACTCAAACGCGATACAGTGATAGGCATCTTGTAGGTGAATTACTCTAACGTGATAGAAATAGAGGTATATTGTAAGTGAATTACTCAAACGCGATACAGTGATAGGCATCTTGTAGGTGAATTACTCTAACGTGATAGAAAGAGAGGTATATTGTAAGTGAATTACTCAAACGCGATACAGTGATAGGCATCTTGTAGGTGAATTACTCTAACGTGATAGAAATAGAGGTATATTGTAAGTGAATTACTCAAACGCGATACAGTGATAGGCATCTTGTAGGTGAATTACTCTAACGTGATAGAAAGAGAGGTATATTGTAAGTGAATTACTCAAACGCGATACAGTGATAGGCATCTTGTAGGTGAATTACTCTAACGTGATAGAAAGAGAGGTATATTGTAAGTGAATTACTCAAACGCGATACAGTGATAGGCATCTTGTAGGTGAATTACTCTAACGTGATAGAAATAAATTCATCTTGCGGGTGAATTTCCATGAATTTCACTCTAATTTTTAAAAATAAATGTTAAT
This sequence comes from Carcina quercana, assembly GCA_910589575.2. NCBI lineage: Eukaryota > Metazoa > Arthropoda > Insecta > Lepidoptera > Depressariidae > Carcina > Carcina quercana. The sequence goes on from OU342452.1 coordinate 7,336,966, forward strand.
AATTTATTTACTGATAACAGTTTTGTATCCCGTGGTAATTAAATATTCTGTGCTTTAATATTGTAGCGTTTAGGAAACAATAATAATGTGTTTGTATGAATCTTACTTGCGTCTAAGCCTCCAAGTTTCACTTTGAGGTCAGCGCACAGGTCCAGGATGCCGAGAGCCTGGAGACCGACGTTGACATCAACTCCAACCTGGACGGGACCAACCCCGAGGTATGGCTTGTCGCATATCCCGCAATCGGCTGTTGATAAAAGTTTAGTTTAAAAACCCGGCCAAGTGTAATCGTAAAATTTTAATGATATATAATTAAAAATTGTACTTTTCAGAGACTTTCTTATACTTATGCTGTAAGATCTTGTTTCTTGTCAAATTTCATTATTCTAGGTCAATGGCATTTTGACGTGACAACGTCTTATAAATTGGTTTGCCGGGTGACACTTCAAGAAACTGCGTTACGCTCCGCTCACGTTATGCGCTCACAATGAGAGCGAGTGAGAGGCACGCGTCCCTTCCACTCGGGCATGGTTAGCCCGCCTAAGAGCGACAGAGACAGACATAAAAAGTGAAAGGCACGCGTCCCTGAATGAATATTCACATTAAAATTATTTTACCACTCAAAGTCGTTGTCACGTAAAACTTTCGCCCGTATACCGACTTTACAGGCAACCATTTTTTTTCCTATAGCCTTTGGTTCCTGATTCGTTGAAATATGCAGCATCATTGAATTATAAGTGTGATTTTTTTTTCACAGTTACAAAGCACTGAATACTGCATTATTTGATATATCTCCATGCGTTCTTGAGAAAAAAGGGTGTTGACAGACGGACGGACTACAAAGTGATCCTATAAGGGTTCGATTTGAGGTGCGGATCTCTAAAATCACACTAAAGGAGCACTAAAGGCAAGTCGTTCGGTGCAGAGAAGGTCCAAAGTCCGTTCCTAGCAAGCGTCATGGGTACTTTTGCACTCGGATCGTCGAGGGGCGGGCAATGTCTCGTCTCTTTTAGTTGGAGAATATATAATTCTATTTGAGAATGTGGTGCCATCTATGAAAGAACTAATACAGGTACTTACTGTTGCCCAAACCGCAAACGCTGAGCTTGTTGAGTCCGACGTAGACTGAAAAAGAAATACAAGTTATGAGTCAATAATGAATGAACTAACAAGAGCTTGAATATTTGCTGGCAGCCTTCTACCTTGTCATGTCTTTGCCTGATATTCCTCTCAAGGCGATCCATCTCCATAAAAGTTTCATAATAAATTTCTGTTGCCATAGTTTTTCAAAATATAATAGCTGTATTTGTGCAGTAACTATCTAACAATACTACATCAGATTGTGATGTCGCGAAATGAGTATCATTAACATACAACTTCACAGTGGATCACAATTTTCATTTTAAACACTTTTTTCGATTATTATTCAAAGCGCCATCTATGAACCATTAGCTGCGTAAGTGCTATTGTAGCTAACTGTAAAGTTGTAAATTAATGATATTTATTTCGCGACACTATAATTGCATCTCCTATTTTTAGGTAATTACTTAATATAGACAGCTATTCTATTTTAAAAGATGGCAAAGATGGCAACATAAATTCAGTATGGAAGTATTACGAGATAGATAACGTTAACAAACTGATTAGTCTATAAGCGTGGCTGCCTTATGCAAAAGTCAAGTAACTCAGTTTTTTAAAAAAATATTTTTTGTAATTTCAATTTCCGCTTCAGGAATGCAAACGATCTACGAAATTTTCATGATGATAGAATTTGGTTTAATTTGGAAATAATAGCCAATTATTTGTTTAAAGTATCCTTTTGAATCAAACCCCTTTTTTAAACTTAAAGAAATCAAGTTCTATTGAGATACAGGTATCTGTATATTCGAATGGACTCACAGATTCTTGATTAATGTGATATGCATATAGCTAAAAGTTATTTCCTGAAAATATATACGCTTCAGATTTCATTTATGCGATGGAGTATAGCAAATAAAACAAATAAAACTCACCCTTAACAAGATCACTCACTGAAAAAATAACGAAACAATTAAAAAATTATATTTGTATTCAGATTTCGTTACTATAGTGGTGCATTTGACCGTCATATTATCTGGTTAACGTTAAAGCCATTGGATGAAAAGCGTGCTCTACCAGCAGCAGGCTTAAGCTAATCATGCGCTGGCTTCAGCGTTTTGCACTGCTGTTTGTCTCCAATCATCATCACCAGTCCCCACTGCAGGATCTCAGTCTTACTCTCCTGCAGAGAGTGTATGGGACAGTACACCACGCGGGACCAGTGCGCATTGGTAGACTTCACACACACCTGTGAATTTCTTATCAGGAGTGTGCAGGTTTCCTCACGATGTTTTCCTTCACCGAAATGTAACTGTTTGTTACGAGCCAGGATCGAAACCAGATCTCGATTGTTCAAGGACTGAGTCTCTATCCAACTGAGCTACCGTGGCTTCTGTTCTCTCTTCTGTGTCCAAACTTAGAATAAATGGTGGTATATATCTGACTATATTTCACTGGGAATAGAATCCTATAGATTATGTCCAACTGTGATACCAGGTAAGTGATAACTTCTCGTAATTGAAATTAATTGTACACTGTCGAAGAGTGGGAGTTTGACGGATGGAAGTCAACCCCAAGAAAGGAAACAGCGCCCATTGGGCCTGAAGTCAGAGGCAGACCATCCCACATCCCACAGTCAGGAAGACTGAAGAGCTTATCCTCGGGTGATGGATATCTAATTAGAGATAAGATTTGACAATACTTTTTGATTGTTGATTACCTTCACACAAGAGAAGCAGGATTTGTATTGTAATCAACCGACTTCAAAAAGGAGGAAGTTCTCATTCGACAGGTATTTTTAAATGTTTGTTACCTCAGAACTATCGACTGGGCGAACCGATTCTGATGATTCTTTTTTGGTCCCATTACAATTTGGTCCAGTTCTGACAATGGCATCCATATGAAAACCATATAAGTCTTGAATTTGCTGTTGACTTTTAGGGCAATTGATGTAGGTTTGTAGTTCCTTTTAGTTAACTTAGTTGAGTACTTACAATCAATGCCTAAGTACCCCTGCAAGAGTCCTTGAAGGATGACAGCCACTGAAAACAAATAAAAAAATGTTAATGAGGGCGTTGATATAATATGTCTTACAGTGTATGTTTCTGAGTTCAGTCTTTTATCGTCATTTGCTTTTAGTTGTTGTAATTAAGACAGCTGACGGTAAGGCCATTGGAAACTAAACATGACCACATAGAAGCTTCGAGCTAATAAGCTATTAACATTCCTCTTCGGCAGATCGAGATACGTAGCTCGTACATTACAAAATTGTAGGGCTTTGGTTGATTCGCTATTTGTCTCACACATTTTTATATACATAGTTTATTTTTTTATTTTTTTATTTATTAAATATTCAGACAACCATGGTCCATTTTTGTTAGTAATATCCTATTATCTATGTTAGTACTTATATTCTACTACAGATTTAGTTATTCTAATTAGATGCCACATCAGTGAGCAATCGAATCTTCCAGCAATCACCCTCGGAACGCTGTTAGAGCTGCCTCTAACTCGACGTAGCAGCGACGCTGCTTTTTTTCTCAGGATAGCGATAAAACCATCTGTTCGCGCCTCCGCAAACATCAGATAAAACTTTTACGAAGCGGTTTACCTTACACGTAATTTCTGTCTCAACTTATTTTTTATGAGCTTAAGAAAATGGGCATAGCCCTAGTCGTCAGCTTTAGACAGATTGTGTAGAGAAGACGTTGAAATCGTAGTACTGATAAAAATGTTGCTATCTTCTGTTTTCATTTGGAGAGTTACGTGTGCGGAAGCAGGACGCAACTACAGTCGTGGGTTTATGCTAAATAAGACCTTGTGTACAGCGGAGCCTAGTTCTATGATCTAAATTCTCTTCAATCGACTCATTTAAGCGTGGGGACACACCTGTCTTTGCTGTTCAGACTCGTCTCACATTTACCGGCCAGACTTTCTTAATTCACGCAACTGCAGGCTTACTGAGTCTATCTCTCTCTCAGATATAAGTAGTTTGTATGTAATTCGCGTCTCTTTCTGACCGGCCAGCACGTTCTTCGGAGATGCTGGCCGGTTGCTTGCTGACAGAGTGCGGGTAGACAGGTGTGTCTCGATCGGTACATTTTGTGTGACATTCTAGCCTTCAGGACTCCGGATGACCTGGGTAGATTAACAGCAAAGACAGGAGTGTCCCCACGCTTATACTAAATAACAAACAAAAGAACTTGTATAGCTTACAGTTGATGTTGACATCGACAGCCGTGGCGACGTCGAGATCATCCGCAGTGGTTATATCTGGAAACAAATTTAAATTTGGTAAATTGGCATTGGGATTCGAGGTAAGCCCCTTTCCATATTTAACAGCTATCTTCATGACAGAACACAAGTGGTAAAAATCGATAAATTTGTAAGCTACGAAGAGAACATTACTTTCGGGGTCCCTCAGGGGAGTATGTTAGGTCCAACGCTGTTCCTAATATACATCAATGAGCTTTGTAATCTCCAAAATATTGGAGTCAGTCTATTTTGCTATGCAGACGACACTGCCATTGTATTTAGTGCTAACTCGTGGGGTGCGGTCCGAGAGAAAACAGAGAGAGGCCTTGTGAAGGTGTCGAATTGGTTGAATGAAAATCTATTAACACTAAATATCCAAAAGACTAACTTTATCTGTTTCTCACCTTACTTGAACTCACAGCCAAACTCAAATTACTACATTAAAATCCATAAAAAGGTTCCTTGTGATCAAAGGACATGCAACTGCTTTACTTTAAAAAAAATGATTGAAACAAAAACACACAAAAGTCGTTCATAACAAATACCCTGTATTTATAATCCGGTTCATCTCTGCTCCACTAAAATGACCTGTTGAGATAGCAACAAGCCATGGTGGAGCCAGACATTAAAGTAAAGTAAAAGTAAAAAGTGTTTATTTCCGAAATAACTTTTACAGAGTTTTGCAGGGGCCTTCCAGAAAGTATTCTTTCGACACTTGTGTTGGAAGTGCACCGCGTCTTCCAGACGGATTTACTGAGTATTATTTAAGGAAAAGACTTATTATTATGTTAGTAAAAATTGACCTGTTTTAAATGTTACGGTTTTCTTTTAATCTTAGTTCCTATTTTAAGTTTGCTATGCTCATGTGTGTGTTTGTGTGTGTGTATGTGTGTGAGTTGCGAGAAGAATTGCACACTCCTATGCCCTACGGATACTGAAGTTCCTTGGGATCGGTTTAGTGTGGCCACATATGATTCATTCAATGCCATTCAATGCAAGGAAACGTCATTTAAAAGTGGTGAAACAAGTTTGAGTCGAAAATGATACATGTTTGGCAACGAGTATCTGCAATATTCTGATCTGTTAGGTCAAAAGGCGCTGTGTCAGATATTTTAGCCCATCGCCACACGAATCATAATAATGTATTTTCTGAGGAGTACAAGTCTGTGCAGCACTTACCTAGATCAACAATATTGCCCACACTGGCTTTGACATCGGCGTCGATATCCACTGAAAATAGATATCGTTAATAATACACGCTTATATTATATATAGTGACTAGTATGTCACTAACTAACGAACTAACTATATATGTAAACAAATCTATCAAGTCAATTTTAACCTACTTCTAATAGTCGTATTGAGTTGAAATTGATTGTATGTAAGGATGACAATACATTAGTTTGGCAACGTAGACCTGATCTCACCCTGGAGTCAGGAGGTTCAATGAGAAATTCAACTCTGGAACCCTCGATTTTGAAATTTATATTCTACCATGTTATAAGTTATTTGACTCTCAGCCACTGCGCCCGTAGAGACAATCCCGTGATTTTCAACGTTTGACAATTTCTTCGTCCATGTTTGACCGGATCATTAAATGAAATTATAACTTGAACTAACCCTTCTCCCCACCCTTTCCCCTCTATCTGCTAAACTGTTGCTTCTAAAAATCTTTAAAAATTCACAGTAGTAGCTTTTATACTGAAGCTAACAGAAAAACTGTCCCGGCTAAGCTGACTTCACAGGTTTACGAGTGATAGTCAACCAAACTATAAAATATATGTCAAAATGAAAATTTTTATTGGACGTTTCGACTTATTGTTCCGGACAACTACGGAGCCCTGCACTGCGCGTGGCCCGACACGCACTCGACTGCTTTATTCAGAATTTCGTCGGAACTATTGTGTGACGCTGTCAAACGTTGACACAACTGTATCACGTCGGTAGTTGACAGTTTGCATTGATCTATTCCTGGTCAAACTTTACAGTAGCTTTACAATATAATCCAAAGTAATACGAGCATATATTCTATTTTATTTGTAATTTTTTAGGAAGACGAACAGTTTTATATACAGAAAATAAATGATGTAACCTATCATATATGTATAAGGTCTAATCATATCATAACAAAAATACTTTAATATTAAAAATTATCTGATTAAGAAAAAGGTATTATACAAAGTGCGGGTTCAAAATATACTACCACTAGTTAGTTCTATATGTTATCCATAACAAATACTAATTAATCACTTATTATACGAGTAAAGTCTGGGTCAGTAGTAGTATCAAATTTATCAACATTGTGTCGCTCTGATACTTTATTAAATTCATTGACTCAGCAGATGATAATATATAGTTAGTTAATATAAAAAATTCTTACCACCGAGGCCATCCAATAGGCTATTAAGGCAACCTAAGTCCTGTAGAAAAAAATAATGTGAATTAAATATGAGTATTTATGTAATAGCTATTCGATGGAGACACGGTTTTAAAATAGTAGATTTAAAAATTCAAAAATAGCCTCATTATCTAAGCTAAAATTACAGACTGTCTCTCAGTTGGACTGTGTGTTCTTTGTACGTATGTTGCCCTGTCATTCCATCAATTATGAATCGATTTTGATAATTTTTTTTTTGTTTGGTAGATCATATTTCAGAGGTGCTTCCATAATTTTTTTATCGAAATTGATTTAGAGATTTTTGTTGAAATCAACAACAGTCAAATAGGTACCCACATAATTATATATACACACACATATATAACTATAAGAGTGAACATTTTAGGGTATACTTAGTCTCCGTCTGACTCTGTGTCAGTTTATTTATGTTCATGAACGGTAACATGGGCTTGAAGTTAATTGGGATGACAAAAATTTGAAAATTAATTGGCTAAGGTTTTTTGGAATTGTTAAATTTTCTTATCATAAATTGTAAAAACTGCAGTGCGTCGACAACTTGCATGCTGTCGGAAAAAAGTACGCCTCTTTATCAAGTCGAGTGCGGGCCAGCTCCAATCGCATCCTGAACACCATAGCCTGGATATTCTACTGTCCCATTATGCGACCATGGATCTTAGACAAAAAAAATTTGTGAAGCTGTGAACTTCTTAGTCTTAGTGACTAATATATTCTTAAATTAAACAAAGATCAAACAAAGATATTACGTTTTGTAAAATAATAACTATGGAGCGGATTCGGAGCCGGAGGAGAGGAGTTTATGCGAAGAGGATACGCGAGTCCGAATCGGTTTTGAATAATGTTATTATTATTAACATCACACAGAGATGTATTTAGAGAGAGTCACTCACCAGGTCAACGCCTAAAAGCACTCCCCCACTCAGTATAGGCACCCCTGCAGCTAGCGCCGACTGTGGAAACAAGTTCACAATTAATTCACAACCTTATCAACATTTAAGTACAAACTGTTTCAGTACGCGGCCGTAAATATTGCAAATCGTCCTTTGGAAAGAGATAATTGTCTATTATCGATTTCGTAGAGCGTTATCTCTGTCGCACACAACCTATGTGACGTTTGTCAATCGTGGTTCAAATGCGATAGAGTCGCATCCAGATCAATATATATATATAGCTGTTAAACCCCACACTTTAAATAATTTAAAGTTGTACGATGGCATCTGTAAAACCCTCTCATGTCTAAATCGCTTTAGAGCAAAAACGCTCCATACAAAGGCGTGACCTAACTAAGTGTAACTAAGGGTTTGCGTTGAAGTTGAAAATGAGTGAAACTTTTTACAATATTTGAGTTATCTCGTAAAATAATGTTTTTGTGTGATCACGCCTTCCTAAAAACCTTTGCAGTTTAATGAAAAAACAAAATCTAATATATAAAAAAATTATTCGAGTAAAGTTGGTTTTTCGAAAATTTGCAGGATTTATCTGCTGTAAAAATCCAGTAAAAATGTAAATAATATTACATATTTTACTGGTATTTTATAATGACCTAAAGGTAGGTAGTTTAAAATACAATTTTAACCCAGTCTGATTAAATCAGATTAAAAAACAAAATCTAATATAGAAAAAATATTCAATTAAAGTGGGTTCTTTGTTTTTTTTTTAAATTTAAATAATATTAGAATTTTTCAAATTTTATATGACTTTTACGGTATAAAATACAATGTAGCCCCAAACTGATTTGTTTTCATCTACCCTATTGCAGATTTATTCCCAACGAATCCTGATATTGAGTTACCTAATCCAGATCCCTGCATCCTGTCTAGCTGAACAACAAAGAGAACACATACAGCGGTACTATACCTACAGCCGAAGCAAACAAAGAAAACACACAGAAACATGGAAGTTGTGGGTTTTTAAAAGCCTGTCTCCTGTTTATGCAGTAAGATGGAGGCAAGTTAAAAACCCACAACGAACGAAGAAAATTCGAATAAAGATCTCTTACCAAGGCGAATATGACAAGGATTTTTGGAGACACCATATTGTGTGGACGACAACTGCGGTACCTAATGGTCCGTTGCAAGAGCTTATATACCCTAATACTGCTAACAAGAAACACGCAATAAATCAAACTGTTTGAACAGATGTGCTTTCTTTGTTATTCACAAACCGAACGTTATTGTTTAGCGTATGAATTTAGTGGCTTTAGTTGTTACGAGTACAATAACAAATTTCGATCGTTTAAGAGATCTTTGTTGACATTTGTATTAATTATCGTACGGCTTCGGCTATAAAATAAAACTTTGGCCGGCTAGAAAAATCTCGAGAAAAAAAAACCAACTTTACTTTGCAGTTTAATTACATACCCGATGTATGGTTTGCAACTGCAAAGTTAAGTTTGTAAACATAAAAAAAGCTATTTGCACTATGCTGGTTTTCAGATTTATTCCTATGGTTGTGATGTAAGACCTTGATTCTCGACAAATTGACAGCAAAGTGATTCTATAAGAGTTACTTGTCTCCTATTAATGTATGGAAACATAAAATTCATGATGCGTTAATTGGAGTGCCACTAGATCATTGTAAGTTTCAACAGCGCGCGTGGTCCGGTGATGGTGTCGCATGAGTTGTTCCCGTGTTAATACAATTCTCAGCGGCCGATATTGTTTACTCTTATTTTCTCTTCCTGATTCGTCAACTTCTGAACTTGTATTCTGAGTTGGTTAATTTCTCAAATTGTCTATTACTCAATTGCTCATATTCTTAGTCGGTCAACTTTTAACGTACTCTTTTATTTGGTTTCGTCTTTGTACACTACGACACAATCTAAACTCTTTGTTAAAATTTCTTTACTGACCAAATTATGTATAGATCAAAATGCGATACACTTTTCGTTTATAGTACACGCACAATAAGTTTGTCACGGAATGTGTGTGTATTATTAAGCTATTCATCATGTACAGCCTGCGGCAGTCCACTGCTGGACATAGGCCTCTCCCAGAGTGCGCCACTCGATTCGGTCCTCTGCTCTCCGCATCCATTCACGTCCGGCTACCCTACGTAAGTCGTCTTTCCACCTCGCCGGGGGACGTCCTACACTTCGTTTGCCTAGGCGTGGTCTCCACTCGAGAACTCGTCTGCTCCAGCGACTGTCTGTCCTTCGGCAAATATGACCAGCCCACTGACACTTCAGCTTGCTAATACGGTGAGCTATATCGGTCACTTTGGTTCTCTGACGGATCACTTCGTTCCGAATGCGGTCCATCAGAGAGACTCCGAGCATAGCCCTTTCCTTATTAAGCTATTGCATAGCTTCTATCGCGGGCCTTGAGCGCGGGGACCGAATCGAGAAATTCCGTAACGAAAAAACCTCACGCTCCCCACTCCGACGGGCACGGAGGTGTGGCTTGAAGGCCGTGCATCGTCTAACGTCGTTTCAGTTCGGCAGTCTTCGACACGGCGTTGTGTGCGTGCGATTAGACGTATTACTGTTTTATAATTTATTAAGTATAATAGTATGTAATTTGATATAGCAAAGCAAATCCGTTATGTTAGCTAAATATTGATTTAATTTTGTTTTCCTGTTTGTAATTTAATTTCCATTTATGTGGTGGGGATATTTATGTTCGTGACATAAAAACTTTTCTTATTAAAACTTTCTTAAATAATTATAATTGCATAAGTTGATACAAAATGCTAAGCAATAGCTTTACCGTGGCAGTCCCCGAGTGACACACGTCTTTTTTTCTATAATAACTATCCCTAGATGACATACACCACTAGGACATTTCTTTCCATCCGCTAACTTGCCTTGCCTTCCCTGGGATATATACGTTAATAATAGATACTTCGCGGTCTTTTGTGGCTAACTTCAGAGGGGCAAACTTATTGTGGGAGTACTATAGGATGAGCGATCACTGATGACAGTAAACGTCAAACTGATGACATTTACTTTACATATGACCGCCTCTGTCAGACATTGTGGCACTTGAGTCAAAATAAATGCATTTACCATTTTTCCACATGGGCCTTTCCCCGGCTCTATAAATTTCTGGATCGTGTAATTGGTATAATACGCATGGCGACTAAAAAAATGTTATGTTCTCATTGGAGAGTGTGTACAAAGATAAATATCCCTATCAAAGATTTTTCGATTCCACTAACACTTTTCCTAATATATCCCGTCGAAAAATGATTTTAGTGCGGTGTAAAAACGCTCCATACAAATCGGTACAAATGCGTGACACAACGGATTTGCATTGATATTGAAAATGAGTGCAACTTTTCACAATATTTGAGTTATCTCGTAAAATAATGTTTTTATTTGATCACTCCAGAGAGATTTAAATATAGTAATAGGTTATAGAGCGGTCATTGGGAAACGTTTCATATAAACATTTTGATCTCAAAAGTCAATGGTATGTCAAATGTCTTTTACGGCCGCGTGACGTGATGTGACACTAGATTGAGTAACTTATTACCAATTGGTAATAAGTTTAGGATCAAAATGTTTGTTTGCTTTGTCCGGTCTATTAATATTAAATGTCTTTGGATCACGCCTTCCTAAAAAACCTTTGCAGTTTAATGAATAAACAAAATCTAATAATAAAAAAAATATTCGAGTAAAGTTGGTTTTTCGAAATTTTGCGGGATTTATCGGCAGTAAAAATCCAGTGAAAAATTAAATAATTTAAATATTTTACTGGTCTTTTATAGTGACCTACCTAGGTAGGCCCATCCATATCCTCTGCTACTGTGATGCTTTTCATCACAGTAGAAACAGACACCTCGGAGGCCACACTGCCACAACGGACAGCATCAGGACCTCCCAGACCAATCGCACGGTTCATGACCGAGATTGGCCTTGGGGAGGTGATTTGATCCATAGGGGACTGTCACAATAGAGCTGCAAAGGTCGCAGTCGCATGCAGGACACGCGGACTGCACCCTCATGTCAATAATATATCCTAGGTAGGTAGTATAAAATACAATTTTAACCCAGTCTGATTTGTTGTTATCTGCCCTACTTTTAAGAGGGTATGCTAGTGTCAAAGCGCCCATACAAACGTAGTCCAGTCATATTTTGAGTATTAAGCTATGAAAATCTATGAAATTTTCAAGACACAATCTAGAAACAAATATCTGTGTCGGTGGTGAGTCAGATTTTCGTTTAAATATATACTTCCAGAGTTACAGGGCGTCAAAGAATTGTATTTTACGGTCATAAAAAGCCCCAACTTTGAACCTGATTTACAAGAGTATGAATCGATTTAGAACAATTTGGAAAAACCACCGACATCTGAAATTTCATTAGTATACTGTATTAAAAAAATGGTTACATAATATACTGTGTCCTTCAAATGATCCCTGGACTACGAAACATCCAAATAACGGGTGGATAACTTCGCGTAGTGTATGCTGTGTCACCGTACGCGCTCGGGTAGGATAGGGCTCAGATAGGGACAGATACAAAACAATCCAAATTTGAATGCGGCCACGTGGTCTTACCAACATAGCCTCTTAACTTGATCAACTTAGTAGCTTTTTAACTATTTAGTTACCTTCTAAACCTCTTTGTACTTAGCTGGTCAACTGTCTACTTCTTAGATGGTCAACTTCTAAACTACTTTTTAATTGGTCAATTTACAGCCTTGTCTACTTGTAAGTTGGCTTACTGATTTGCTTTTCTTATTCTCAGTTAGTTTAACTTATAAAGCACGAGATATGTCGGTGATTGGACCAATCAGTTTATTATATACTAGTTTCTCCCGCGGCTTCACCCGCGTGGACTTTATTTTTCGCATTAAAAAGTAGCCTATGCCCTTTCTCAGGGTCTAAAGATTGTCTGTGCCAAATTTCATCAAAATCGGTTGAGAGGTTTAAGCGGGAAAGCGTAACAGACAGACAGTGTTACTTTCGCATTTATAATATTAATATTAGTAGGGATTAGTAGGGATAGCCCTTTCTCTCAAATAGGGTACACCCGAACTTTATATGTGGTTATTGTAATAAAAAAAACGGTCAAGTACGAGTCGGGCTCGCGCACCGAGGGTTCCGTACAGAGTATAAATATTTAAAATACAACCATAAATAATATACACCGAACAATTCTAACGAATACGCCTCGATCTAGTTCTGCGACTCATCACTAGATGGCGCTATTAAATAAAACGCATGTCTCAAAAAAAATTTTTGTTTTATGGGAGAAATATATATTTTATTCTGTTTTTAGTATTTGTTAATATAGCGGCAATAAAATACATCATCGGTGAAAATGACAACTGTTTAAGAGGCTATGTTGGTAAGACCACGTGGCCGCGTTCAAGGTTGCATTGTTTTGTAGCTGTCCCTCTCCGAGCCCTATCCTACCCGAGCGCGTACGGTGAGACAGCATACACTACGCGAAGTTATCCACCCGTTATTTGGATGTTTCGTAGTCCAGGGACCATTTGAAGGATACAGTATATTATGTAACCATTTTCTTAATACAGTATACTAATAAAATTTCAGATGTCGGTGGTTTTTCCAAATTGTTCTAAATCGATTCATACTCTTGTAAATCAGGTTCAAAGTTGGGGATTTTTACTACCGTAAAATACAATTCTTTGACGCCCTGTAACTCTGGAAGTATATATTTAAACGAAAATCTGACTCACCACCGACACAGATATTTGTTTCTAGATTGTGTCTTGAAAATTTCATAGATTTTCATAGCTTAATACTCAAAATATGACTGGGCTACGTTTGTATGGGCGCTTTGACAACAGCATACCCTCTTAACTATTACGGTTCATGAGATACGGCCTGGTGACAGACGGACAGACAGAAACCTGAAAACGAACTTTACATGTGGTCGATTAAGGATTTTCCTAATTGTGGATTTTATCCCACATGACATACAAACGTATTTTAAATTAATATACGTAATTAAAAACCATTGTTTCATTTTCGTGTTAAGGAACGCGTTCACATGTAGAATTTGTTAGCAGGCCGGCTTGTTTGCTGTTAGACATTGAAGCAAATTTTATTATTGAAACAGGTGTAAATAATTAAGTAAATATGTAATTTGAAGAATTTGTTTAATTACCTATTCGATTTTGTTGTTTACCGAAGCTCGGTATTTATTTAGGCGTAATAAATATTCAAGACAATAAACTTATAGGTACATTTGTACTGTGAAATATGAACTGGAAGCCCTGAAGGTGGTGGTACACTTGGAGAGAGGTTAAAGCATTTGCGTGTTTGTATGTAGCACCTGTATGTTGCTCTTCAACCACGGAGCACTATAGCAAGCCTCGGTGTCCTCCGCTCTCACCAAACATACGCTATTTCAAGCTTACGCGAAAAACTGTAGAAATCACCACAGAGGAAGTAAAAAAACGGTCAAGTGCGAGTCGGATACGCGCACCGAGGGCTCCGTGCAGAATACGAATAATTAAAGTACGAAAAACCATAAATAATATGTACCGAACAATTCTGTAACGAATGCGCCTCGATTTAGTTTTGCTGCTTGTCCCTATATGGCGCTACTAATACATTAAAAAGCATGTCTCAAACAATTTCGTTTGTTTTATGGAAGCCCCCTTAAGTATTTTTTATTCTGTTTTTTTTACTATATATGTTGTTACAGCGGCAACAAAAATACATGATCAGCTGTAAAAATGTCAACTGTGTTACTATCACGGTTCATGAGATACAGCCTGGTGACGGACGGACAGCGGAGTCTTAGTAATAGGGTCCCGTTGGTTACCCTTTTTGTAGGGAACCCTAAAAATTAAATACCTAAACTAAATCTCACTGCTGAAATGAAATAATGTCATTCCCCCTCTAAAAATCTTATTTTATTCACCGAAAACAGTGAATAAAAAGCACTGTTTTGGTGTTGTTCAATATTCTACCTCTATATCTATGCCTTACAAGGTACAAACTCCTTATGCTATTTCTACAAGTTTAGCATTAGAATAAAAACTGTTTTGTGTTGTTTGTTGCCAGTTGTAAATTTGCGATATTTTGAATACTGGTAAGTTGTACGAACACAAAGTTTAGTGGTACTTAATATTAAATGTTGCATTTTAATTAATTCAACCTTTATTGTTTTTTCATTATATGTCTATTTTCAATTACAACTTTTCTAGTAGTCATGGGTCATTGCATAAAGTATAGTATGCAACTCTTGAATAAAACGTATTTAAAGCGAAGGCCATGAATCACTCGCACCGCTCAGGGTTCTAACACTTGAATCACTACCTAGTAGTGATTCAATAATCAGCCGCTAGAATTCTAGAATTCTGACACACAAGAATGTGATACTATTAATAATTTTAAACGTAAGCTATTTGACTTTTTGGTAAGTAGGACACTCTATTCTTTAAATGAATATTTTAACTATTGACCATGTAACGCATGTTTTTAGAATTATAATGTCTTGTATGTAGTTTATAAATAGTTGATAAAATATTGTGTGCCGTGCCGCTAACTATAGCGTTACTGCTAAATATCATAAGACCTATGTTACCTATAGCTTACAATAAAATTTCATTTCATGCTTCACTTGCTCGTGATTGATCTATGGCCCTCGCTTTAAATCCGTCCTCTATGCACTAGATGCATAATATTCATTCATTCATTTATTTAAAAAAAAAACAGTATAACTGTGTGCGAAAAAATATTACAACTAACTTAGCCAATAATATTAAAAATTTAACATTAATAAAAACATATAACAAGTCATTTCATAATATCTAGTGCCTCATGTCAGGTTATTACAAGTCAGAAATCCTTAATGGTGTACAAATTTTTTTCCAATAATAAAAGCCTAAGTTTATTTTTAAATACATTTGCACTTTTTATATTTTTTAAAACAACTGGCAGTCTGTTGAAAAGTAAAACAGCTTGATGCCTTGGACAATGCCTAGCGATGTTCAGACACGGTTTGGACACGGTGTGATTTAAATCTTTTCTTCTTGTATTAATACGATTCATCATTTCGTCTTCTGATTCAAATTTTGGTCTATTTTTAATAACATCAGTCAGTAACAATAAAATATAAAGACTAGGAGCTGTTAAAATCTCATATTTTCTGAAGTATTCCTCACATGACTCCCAGGGAGGAATACGGGCAATGGTTCGTATGGCTCTCTTTTGAAGGGCAAACGCTTTATCCATATTATATTTATAGCCATTTCCCCATTGCTTTATGCTGTATCGCAGTTTAGATTCTACCATATAATATACTATCATGAATGCCTTGCTCACTTTGTTTCTCGAATGAAAGCATACAAATAATAACTGTCCTATTCCCTTGGTGAGTCACCGGCTCTGACTATATTGACTGATGTTAATGACCGGAATTTAAACATCCATTGACGAAAACTAGTAATTTATCTATATGGAAATACGTATTTCACAAAAATTAGTTTATTTTTCTCCACATTTTTGCAATATATAGAGACTTATATATAATTAAAGCTAGCTACCTATGCTCGGAATTTTGCTTCTACATGATACAATTGGGAATGAGGAAATCCATAGACGAACTAAGGTCACCGACATACATAGCTCGACGAGCTATGTCGATCTGCTGGTGTGAGCTGAAGTGCCAATGAGCAGGCCACATAGCTTGAACAACGTATCACCGATGGGGAGGAACAGTTCTCGAGTGGTGACCACGTACCGGGAAACATGTACTGGGTCGTCCTCCTACGAGATGGACCGACGACCTGGTTAAGGTCCGGGACCGGATGATGTGGCATACCATGAATGAGACCTATGTTCAGCAGTGTACGTTTCCCGGCTGATGATGATGATGTAATTAAAAGCTAAAAGGCATTGCAAAATATTTTTGAGATTGGAGCCTGAAGTAGTTCATCGTTCTGAGGAAAGCTAAGTACATATATTCATCATCATCATCATCAACATCCTTTATATATCTCCACTGCAGGTCTCAGTCCTACTCTCCTACAGAGTGTATGGGACATAGTACACCACGCGGGACCAGTGCGCATTGGTAGACTTCACACACACCTTTGAATTTCTTCTCAGGAGTGTGCAGGTTTCCTCACGATGTTTTCCTTCACCGGTAATGATTTTTATCAGTCGTATATAAATTAAAAATAATAATAAAAGTATGTTTTCTCCCCTAAAATATGTTATACATTTCACTTATAAACTACTTCGATGTGTGCATGTGTGGCGTGAGAGCTGAGAAGACGAGAATCATACCCAAGGAAGTAAACCTGAGTTTTTATTACACTTCTCGTCTCCCGCTACAGCTTTACCAGTATCTGTATACTTATAAGGAGCAATGCACTCCATACTAGCCGAGGCTGTGTGATGGGGTACAGTGAGTTGTGAGGTTGAGGGTATAAATGTGTGATGTTTTATAGTTTTAAATATTTTAAAGTCTTTATTTATTGGAAACCAGGCCTATATTGTTCAAGGACTGACGCACTACCCAACTGAGCTAAACTTGAAACAAAGTACATTTTACCGACCGCATAACTAAGTTTGTTTGACAACGTTTTAAACAAATTGGTTTTGAATATGTATCCATGTAGGCATAGAGAGACATATGTACATTAATCAAATGCCCTTGTATATTGTACAATATGATGATGACGTCATTACAATAATTAATATTCAAACGAAATTTTTAAAGGCTTTGTGCTTTGTGTGGTTGATATTGGTTTGTTTAATGCTAGAGCATGTTATATGTCCGCCTGGCTGGCTACCACCAACCCAAGCCGTTAATTAGCGGGGGTTTTTTTCTTCATTTTATCGAGTAAGTTGTAAGGTCGATGTCCGACCTCGCACACCCTAGTGTCAGAGTTGTTGATCCGCCATAGTCCTTTGACATGGTTCATGTGGCTAATATCCCATTGTTTAATGTTTATTGCACATAATAATAATTACAAAGTCAATTATAACTTAAATTGTACAATTAGAGTGACCTATCCCTAACAAGAGATTTACACTGGAGCTTTCAAAAAATAAATATACTGAAAGTAGACCTATATCATCATCATGAGCCGGGAAACGTCCACTGCTGGACATAGGCCTCCCTCATGGTACGCCACATCGACCGGTCCCGAGCCACCTGCATCCAACGGCTCCCTGCGACTCTAACCGGAACGTCGGTCCATCTAGTAGGGGGACGGCCTGCTAGACGTTTCCCGGTACGTGGTCGCCACTCGAGAACCTTTACTCTCCACCGGCTATCGGTTCTTCGAGCGATGTGGCCAGTCCATTGCCACTTCAGCTCACTCGTCGAGCTATGTCGGTGACCTTCGTTCGTCTACGGATTTCCTCATTCCGGACCTTATCACGTAGAGAAATTCCGAGCATAGCTCGTTCCATTTCTCGCTGAGTGACTTTGAGCTTGTTTATTCGGCCCAACGGCCCACGGCCCCCAAAATTTTTCTGGTCTTTTATCAAATCGAAGCGGCCAGTTAATAGTATACCAGATAAATTGTCTCACAATGGTGTAACCGCTACAGATGGGGATGAAATAAGTAATCTTCTTAATGAATATTTCAATTCTGTCTTCGTCCCTGATCTGCCCATCACCCCTCATATGAATTACTCTCCTGACAGCCTTATTAATTTGTGTTCTGTTGAGTTCACCGAGGAAAATGTCTTTAAATTACTAAGTCAGGTCGATGTCTGTAAAGGTGGTGGAACTGATCTTATTCATCCCCTGTTCATACGCAACTGTGCTCGAGAACTAGCTAATCCAATCACACAAATTTTTAGAAAGTCAATTTCAGAAGGCATTTTCCCCTCCACCTGGAAAAATGCTCTTGTTACACCAATCTTCAAAGGTGGTGATGCGCACCTAGCACAAAACTACAGACCTATCTCCAAATTAAATATCTTAGGCAAAATATGTGAAAAAATAGTTTGCGAACAGATTTATTCCTCTGTTTATCAACACATTTCTATAAATCAACATGGCTTTTGTAGTGGGAGGAGTGTTGATACCAACCTTCTTACATTCACTGACTTCATTACAAACAAAATAGAATCAGGCTGGCAGGTGGATGCTGTGTATACTGACTTCTCTAAATGTTTTGACAAAATAAATCATAACAACCTAATAATTAAACTTGAGTGCCTCGGTATTCACGGCGACCTCCTGCGTTGGATTAAATCCTACTTATCCAATCGCAGTCAGGCTGTAGCTGTAAAAGGATTCTGCTCTAGGTTCCTTCCTGTGCCCTCTGGCGTCCCTCAGGGCTTGGGTCCCCTGCTCTTCATTTTATATGTCAACGACATGAGCTCCTGTTTTACCAACTCACAGCATCTAGTCTATGCAGACGATACAAAAATTTACAGACCCATCGCCTCTGAATCTGACTGTACAGACCTTCAGCGTGACCTCAATAGATTCTATCACTACTGTCGTGACAATCATCTCTTCTTAAACTTGGATAAATGCTTTGTAATTAGTTTTTCCCGTAAAAATAATCCTATTATACACAATTACAAAATCGAAAATAGAGATATTACGAGAGTAACATCTGTTAGGGATCTAGGTGGTACTCTTGACTCCCAGCTCTCGTTCAACCTGCACATTGATAATATTTGCAATAAAGCCTACAAAAATCTTGGCATGATTCTTCGTTTAGGACAGCCCTTTAAGCGTCCTTTGACCTATAAAATCCTTTTCTATGCGTTTGTAAGAAGTATATTAGAGTTTGGCTCTGTTGTATGGTCTCCACAATACCAGGTACACAAAGATCGCATAGAGAGGATACAAAACATCTTCCTAAAGGCACTCAGCTACAGAACAGGAACATTTCATGATAACTCCGTTGAAGCAGCAAAACATCATAACATGCTATCCCTAAACAAAAGAAGGACTTATTTGGATGCAATATTTTTCTTTAAAATACTTAAAAACATTACCAACTGTCCCAATCTCCTACAAAATATATTTTACAAAATCCCCCACGCTTCCCTACGGCCAGCACACACACTCTTTCACGTAAGCTTCGCGCGTACCAATTATGCTAAAAACACGTTTTTCAGACGAGTTTCCAAACATTATAATGAGCACCTTAGTGGAATAGACCCGTTCATAAGCTCCATATCCCAATTTAAAAAATTTGTAAAATCCAAGCTGTAGCAATTGTTTTATATAACTCATATTAACATACTGTATGTGTTTGTTGTATAAATAGTAATTTTAATATAGTAGTAGACTGAATATTATGTATCAACGCTTGTACCGAGTAGATCAAACGTATCGAAAAATGAACCTCCAGGTCTTTTTGTGTATAAAATGTTTATATATTTTTTTGTAAACGACTGTTTGTGTTCTGAATAAATAATAATAAAAAAAAAAAAAATAATAGTAAAAGACCACGTTTCGGTTCCGTATGTCATCACTGGCAACACGCACTGATCAAAGACTTTTTGTCTTTAGACGCTGAGGTATTTTGGACGAGAAGATATGCCGTAACTTCCCGAACGCTGCCCAGCCGAGTTGGATTCTTCGGTTGACCTCTTTGTCGAAGTTGGACCTACCTAGTTGAACGATCTGTCCCAGGTATACATACTCGTCCACAACTTCGATTGTAGTGTTCCCAACCACTACCGGCATAGGTGCAACATGGACATTCGACATGATTTTCGTCTTGTCCATGTTCATTTTCAAACCTACCTGTTGGGAAACTCTGTGGAGGTCATTGAGCATTGCGTTCAGATCCTCCAAGGATTCTGCCGTTATGACTATGTCATCGGCAAACCGAAGGTGAGTGATGTAGACCTACATACATGAACATAAACAAATCAAAAAAGTATATATCAGAGAAGATAATTTTGTGGGGGTAGACGCGAAAAAATATTTCATGTATGGGAGCCACCCTTTAAAAATTTTAAGATTTTATTCAACCACTTTGTCGGCGTGATAAATATGTATACCCGTACCAAATTACAGCTTTCTAGTAGTAAGGGTCTCTGCGCTAAGCCGCGGACAGAGCGAAACTATATGGGTTACTTGTTAGACTATGGAACTTTAAAAAAGCTACTGAAATAACATACAACGTCAGCAAATGCTTATTGCGAGCCACAGGGATATTATATCAGGTAGGTATACATATACCGTTGTACGATATATCGATATTTAATGGAAAAAACCCTCTTCGTGTGGCATGTGCGTAAAATCGATTGAAATCGATTAACGTATGTGACTAATATAGTTTCAGGTGAAATATAATTGCGTTGCTTCCTTTGGTATTTGCTTAATGCTGTAACATGTTGAAAAGTGTTTTTCAGACAAAAGCACGAATGTCTTGTACGAGTATGCCTACTCTGGCCTATGTATGCCTACCTATACTTGGATTGTATATTTGTCGAAGTATATTCTGTGCCATGGACCAGACATCCCCGAATGATCATACTTTTAATAGAAACGCTAAGATCTTGAGGATATTATCACATAATAATCTTGTATAAAAAGCTAATGTTAGTACGTTGAGACAGGGTTTTCTCTATCACCACCAACTCCGATCAACTTCCCGTTTGGGTGGTGAATACCCCTTGGTCTCCTGCTGAGAGTGAGGGAGTTTGTTCATGATGGATGGAAGTGGGTGCTTGTGGGAGGCAAAAATGAGAAAAATACATATCTGTCCTGTCTAACTCATGTGAACTTTACACGAGTGAGAACATGAGAACTTATGGAAAGTTCAGAAAATTTCTGTAATGATCTAGAAAGATTACATTTACTCTACGTTTATGCCAAAATAAATGTACACTACCGGGGCGGGCCGCTAGTAATTACATATTATAGAACAAAGTCCCCGCCGCGTCTGTCTGTCTGTACGCGATAAACCCCAAAACTACTGAACGGATTTGTGTGCGGTTTTCATATACCGACAGAGTGATTCTTGTGAAAGGTTTTAGTGTATAATAAGTTAAGGTTTTGTGTATATTGGTTGAAATGTGACGATAATCCAGCAGTCTAGGAGCTATTATCAAAAACACTGCCACTTTTTGAGATATAACAAAACAATATATGGTAGGATTGTAACTTTTATAGGTCTTCCAAAACGTCAGCGCTGGCATATGTATATATTTTAAGGACAGCTTACTAAACACATTCTACCTAATATATACATTTCTAAAAAAAATGGTATGCCATAAGGACCGGTTCTGAGACGCATGCATCTTAAACAGGAATTTGTGTAAATATTGCAGGAAAACCTATGTAAGTTAAAAAGCAATTGACATCAGATACAAATACTGTATTTAAATAATACTTCTAACAGTTTTATATCTTAAGCGTGAGGGCGGAGTAGATCCTTCCCCTGCCGCTGGGCGGGCGGCATCTGACGAGGCTGTCATCACCTGGGGAAGAGCAGATATGTAAACTGGTTACTGCCGGGTAACGTGCAAATGAACATATTCATCCCTGAGCTGCTTGCAGTACAGCGTACAGCAAGCGGGGACTTCCTTTACCAGGTCGTCGGTACATCTAGTAGGGGGAGCACCCAGAAGTTTCAAGCTAATAAGGCGCTGGCTCTGCTACCTTCTATACCGGAACACAACACTGCTATTAAAACTGCTGTTTGGAGGCATACTTCCGTAACATCTTCATCTAATCGTGTAAGTTGTAAGGTCTATGACGAACCTCTCACACCCTAGTTGTCAGAGTTGTCGAGCCGACATACTCCTCTGACATGTCTCATGCAGCTACTGCCTGTCGTAGATAGTAACCGGTGACAACGGATTAACGTGACTAACGAAGCAGAGGATCATCTTACTGTTCAGACAATCAGGTGATTCAGACTGAAATGTCCTAAACAAATTGGTTACAGTCTCAGAAAGTGATTTTTGGTAATTTGCCCAGCGGGAATTGAACCCTGGTCATCTGCGTGTATTACGTGTCTGAATCTATCCGTAAGGTAACATGGTGGTAGCTTACTTTCTAAGTAAAATGAAAGTACTTTTGGTACATACAAGTAGACTCTCATCCGCTGCACCACGGACATCTCACTGCGATCAACAACCAGAACAAGAGTGGCGATAAGCAGAACCCACCATGAAAAGAACGAGCGGTGCTTTCTATGGGGGATGCTTATGGTCATCTGTGATGATACCTCGTGGCCGTCAGCGTGGCGGGCTGTGGTCGCAGAGGACTCAGTCGGGGCTTGGCTGGTGGGCTTCTCCGGATGATCACTGACCGTGCCCAGGTTCTTGATGATGGTATGGATCACGTGACTGACAACAAAACAAACGAATCAATAAATTACAGTGAATTTTTATTTATTTATTTATTATTTATTCAGAACACAAACAGTCATTTACAAAAAATTATATAAACATTTTATACACAAAAAGACCTGGAGGTTCATTTTTCGATACGTTTGATCTACTCGGTACAAGCGTTGATACATAATATTCAAAATTACTATTTATACAACAAACACATACAGTATGTTAATATGAGTTATATAAAACAAATATAAAACAATTACTACAACTTGGATTTTACGAATTTTTTTAGTTGGGATATGGAGCCTATGAACGGGTCTATTCCACTAAGGTGCTCATTGTAATGTTTGGAAACTCGTCTGAAAAACGTGTTTTTAGCATAATTGGTACGCGCGAAGCTTACGTGAAAGAGTGTGTGTGCTGGCCGTAGGGAAGGGTGGGGGATTTTGTAAAATATATTTTGTAGAAGATTGGGACAGTTGATAATGTTTTTAAGTATTTTAAAGAAAAATATTGCATCCAAATAAGTCCTTCTTTTGTTTGGATTTGGAATTGGAGGACGATGGCCAGCGTCAGACTCAGAAGCGTAACATGGTCTGGGGTTAAATTGTAGGACATTGCAGGCTGAATCACGTGATTGTCTGAACAGTGATATGATTCCGTGCTTCGTTAGTCACGTTAATCCGTCGTCACCGGTTACTATCTACGACAGGCAGTTGCTACATGAGCCGTGGCAGAGGACTGTGGCGGTGCAACCTCTGACACTAGGGTGTGTGAGGTCGGACATCGACTTTGCAACCTGCATGATAAGGTGAAGATGATTGACTTATATTATATATGCGAAAGTGTGATTGTTTGAGTGAATTAGTGCTGGCAGAATCGAAATGTGGTCCTTTACTGTGGGCCGAATAAACAAATCTCAAAGTCACTCAGCGAGCAATGGAACGAGATATGCTTGGAATTTCTCTACTTGATAAAGTCTGGGATGGGGAAATCCGTAGACGAACTAGGGTCACCGATAGCTCGACGAGACAGTGAGCTGAAATGGCAATGGGCAGGCCACATCGCTCGAATAACCGATAACTGGGACTGGTTAATGTGTCATACCATGGAGGAGGCCTATGTCCAGCAGTGGACGTTTCCCGGCTGATGATGATGATCTATTTCATCAGGACCTTATAAAGCGAAAACCAGACTCACCCTGTATACTCGAACCCTAGATCTCTCATGCTGTTCTTCTCCTGCAGCTGGAGGCTGCTGGTCAGCTTGGAGTAGCTGTCGAGCCTCTCGACCCTGGTTCGGTTCTTCTTGCTTGGAACCAGCTCCTCTTTGGACACGTTTCCTGGAGTTTCCTCACCACGACGGAACTGGTTGAAGTTCTGTCGGTAGTAGTTGCTGGGGACATCATCAAGGACCAACACATCACGTTGATTAATGATTTGAAATGATAGGAATGTTTATACGGTTACGTCTGAACCGCCCGATATTGTATAAAGGTAATATTTATGTATGTAACAGTTTAGAATTTAGTTGTCCTCATTTCCCAACTAATAATATTTAGCTGTCAATTTCTAACACAGTTTTTTTAAGTTACAAACAGACATACATTGAATTATTTTCAAAAATGGCTTAAGGCGAGTCAAGGCGGCTTAACTCGCGTATCAAGGTTTCCTAACAGAATATGAATAATTAACATACTGAAAATCAGAAATGATAGGTACAGTAATGACCTGACGAATGCGCCTCACGAAACCGATGAGCAATTGTTAATTTACTCATCAAAATACAATTTGTGACAGGCGGTGGAACAATTGTTATAGTAAATGCAATTTTAATGAGATGTAATTAAACAGTTTTCATATTTGATTCGTATACTTGTGCTGCAGACTTTGCTTTTTGCCAAATTTCAAGATTTTAAGTAAACGGGAAGTATCCTATAGGTTTTGATGCGCTTTCAAGGGAAATCGTCCAAATAACCAGCATAATCGGCCGTATCTTATTATAGAAGTTTGATTTTTCTTAAAGGGATTCATGATATGAGTATTAGGTAAAAATATATATAAAAAGTTCACACATTCACGTGTGCCTGAGAAAAATGTTCTGGACAGTCAGACAGATGGACAACAAAGTGATCCTATAAAGGTTTTTCCTTTTGAGTTACGGAACCTTAAAAGGAGATGGTGTACCTTCAGCAAAAATATGGAATACACTACCGGTTTCCTAGTTCTCCGAAAATTCCAACTTGAGAATCTTCAAAAGAAGAGTAAATTATCACTTTCTAGAACAACACATAACATCGTCAACCTCATCGTCACTTACCATCAGGTGAGATTAAGGTCACGTGTTGGTCTATCTTCTGTAAAAAAAATCTCCTACTTTCTTTTTGTGGTCGTAATTGTGGCACGATGGTCATATTTCTTCTCCCCAATCAACTCCTTGACTCTCTGTGACAGTTTCTGGTTATAGTGATAGAATGTTTGCAGCGAGAGGTCGTTGATGTAGTCCTTCAGATCATCTGTCTGGAATAACATACTCATTTATTTGCTTCCGTCAATTTGAACTACAGGTTTAAACTAAGTTTTCATCTCATCTTTTGTTAGGGTGGCAAGAGAACTTACCTAGAAGAATCAAGGCAGTATGGAGGTGGCTCAAACCAGCAGTGTTGAAGCTTGGGGGTGAGGGTGAGCACGCTGTCTTTAATCATAATCAAGCGAGACTACGGCCAAGTGTAAACCCATCACTCATAAAAAGGTACGTTGAATAGAAACCTACTTTAGCGCTGAGTATTTTCAGATATTCCGGCGTTCTTCTGAACCTCTCTAGAACCGTGTGGAAGTCTTCCTTGTATAGACGTATAGCCTCATCATTGATATCATATTTCCTTGCGAGAACTGTTCCTGAGAAAACTGATAACAAAGACAATGTACAAGTCATCGAAAAAATCAAGTAATTGGTTTAAACATATAGGCATTATTGGTGCCGTGAGATCACAATCGACAGAATATTTATTTTATACCATTCACACTCTAAGAAGCTTATTTTATGCACTGAAAACAGTGAATAAAAAGCACTTTCTATTATTATTTTGGTGTTTGGATTTCTAACACACCAATATATTTGACCTGCAACTCCATGCTATACAACCTCCTTGCGCAAAAAATACTCGATAAAAACTCCTTGTGCAAACACCTCTGGTATAAAATATAGTATGCAATGCAACTCTTGAATAAAACGTATTTAAAGCGAGGACCATGAATCACTCGCGCCGCTCAGGGTTCTAACACTTGAACCACTACCTACGGTCGTGATTCAATAATTCAGTCGTAAGAATCCTTCACTTGCTCGTGATTGACATATGGCCCTAGATGCATAATATACTATTTCATGTGATTTAAGGAATTTCGTAACAATGTTAAAAAGTAGAACCCTTATAAGATCACTGGTGTAAGTCCGTCTGTCTGTCACAAATAGTCCCAGCAACTACATAATTTTGGATTATTATAGAAAATTGTGACCCACCCTTGAAACTTCTTGTTAATAGTCTCGAAGAGATTTTAATTGTTTCTGTACTTACTCCACTTATGGTCAAAAATGACTTGATGAATTGATTTTATGTGACGTCATACAGCGTCATTATGCGGTAAATACAAAGTCACATCCAATGATAACTCATTTGTTACAATATTGAGGTGAACATCATCATCAACATCCTATATACGTCCCTACTGCAGGTCTCAGGCCTACTCTCCTACAGAGAGTGTATGGGACATAGTGCACCACGCGGGACCAGTGCGCATTGGTAGACTTTGCACATACCTTTGAATTTCTTCTCAGGAGTGTGCAGGTTCCTCACGATGTTTTTCTTCATCAACAATCCAATAGTAATGTTTTTTATCATTCGTAAATAAATACAAATAACAAATTGGAACTCATTGGTACGAGCCAGGATCGAACCCAGACCTCGATTGTTCAAGGACTGACGCTGTACCCAACTGAGCTACCATGGCTTTTTACAGATGAACATAGCTTGATAAAATCTTAGCATTTATAGTGGTGCTTTATTAGGGTAAAAAAAGAATTGATATCTCTTCGAAATACCATCTTTTTTAATATACTAGAAAGGGTTCCGTTTGACCACAATCTTTCCTGGTGTTAAGCGACGTTGTGGTCTAGGATGGTTTAGAAATAGCCTATTCACTCTGGCCTTGAAGACACCCAGGTGGTAGCGCTAGGGAAACACAAAAGCCGTCAGGGAATGCCACTCCTTAGCGGCATAATGAATGAAGAAGGGAAGCGCTCCGTGCGAAGTGGTGAATTGTCAAATAAGTAGGGGTGGAACTCAGACGTTCTTATTCGTAAAGAGGAGACGGTGGAAATAGGTCGTGTAATGCGACAGCACACAATCCGAAATGAACCGTATTTCAAGGCTATTCAAATTCTATTCAAAAAGCTACCCGTTGCCGAGCTCCTAAATATTTTATTACACTTACACAAAACCATGTAAATTGCAAATTCTTTACATCTCGAATTCATTTTCTTGTACAATAACATTGTTTCAAATATTCAACAGTGCTCCATGTGGTTTCATATCGACGTTTACGTCAGCAGCAAATGTGCTTAGAAATACGATGAATATTGTATTGTGTTTTATTGTTTGTTTTTATAACGAAATACTGAAGTACATTATTCAATCGATATAGAACAATGAATAAACAATATTTGCTTATATTGTTATACATATAACGTGTGACAAAATTTTACATTTATTTACTTGAAAATATTAAATTTCTTTGAGCTTGTTTAGTGAGCAGTGGAAAGAGGTATTTATCTACATAATAAAATCCGGAATGAGGAAATTCTCTAGACGGTCACCGTCATAGCTCGAAGAATCGATAACCGATGGAGTGTAAAAGTTCTTGAGTTGTGGCCATGTATGCATGATTGATGCAAGTGGCTCGGAGCCGGTCTATGTGGCACACCATGGAGGAGGACCATGTCCAGCAGTGGACGTCTCCCGGCTGATGACGATTAAGTTTCAAATAAGGTTTTGAGTTTGCAATGCGCAGATGAACATATAATTCCTAGTAGTAACTTTTGAAATTTTTTGGGCGTGCACCACGGAGTATGCAAAAATATTGAGGCGAGTGATAGCTGCAACATCGTACTGCGGTCGACCACCCGCTTGTTCAGCGTGGTGGTTACAGTCAAGTTTACACTCAAAGTTTTTACTTGGCCTGGCACCTGATGGAAAGTGACGATAAGATATTGAGTCTGGTTCTGTTACCCTTCAACACCAGAAGAAAACAGCACATTTCTGTTTGGCGGAAGACTTAGGCAACATTGTGTTAGCTTGCCAGGTGGACATAGAAAATGTTCTACCATCAACCAAATTGAGTACTGATTGATGCTCCCACTGGGAATCGAACCAGGGACCTACAGGTTGTTAGTTCAAGCGTGCAGCTTGTTGATAAATGACACGTGGTGATTGTACCCTGACGTGGTGTTAAATGAGGTATGAGATAAGTTGACATCTGCAGCTGATGACGACGACGTTACAAAAGAAATTTGTAGCTGAGATTATTGTCTTCTCAACTGTTTTCCAGGAATGATTCAATTAAATATAAGCTTTCAAGTAAACCATGGTAGCTCAGAAGCCATGGTAGCTGACTGGTACAACAGTCCTTGAACAATTGAGGTTTGGGTTCGATTCTAGCTCGTACCAATGAGCTCCAAGTTCGATTGGTAAAAATCATTACAATTGGCTTTTATGTGAAGGAAAACATCGTGAGGAAACCTGCACACTCGTCCCGCGTGGTGGACTATGTCCCATACACTCTCTGTAGGAGAGTAGGACTGAGCTGCAGTGGGGACGTGTATAGGCTGGTGATGATAAAGAGCGCTGTTAGCCTTCCAGCTGAGCAAGGAACTCGCCAGTTCCTCGGGCTGGACACAAAAGACACTGAGACACGCTCGTCGCACACAATCTAAACGTCTACCATAATAAAACAATACGAAATTGGGAACCTTATCGTTTAATAGTATCGATCTTTATTATCAACATACTTATTCCTAGATCCTCTGTAAGGAATAGCTGTTCTCAAAGGATTACCTGATCCCCCTCTGTCTCTCTTCTTCGGTCTACCATAATCGTAGTCTCTTCCTCCTCTTGGCCTATTGTGCGTATATTCTTCTCTCTGTCTTACAGGACTCCTGATTGGCTTACGAACTGGAACATCGCGAGGCGTTGGCGGTTTCCAGTCGTCCCACTCGTTCTTTTTTAGTTTCTGACGCTGCTGGTTCTCATACGAATGCCGTTTCTGTTTCGGTCTTTCCTCTGACGCCTCGTACCTCGAAGGATTCTTCTGTCTTGGACGATAGTTGCCGTTCTTCGGTCTCTGTTGGTTCCAGTTTACGATGTTAGTGACAGTGTAGTCCTTCTGTTCTGGCAAATCGTCTGTCCGTTTCTTTTCTAGCGAGACTATATCGTCGCCGATCTTTCTGGAATTGTTGAAGGTCGTTTTAGATTCTCCTTGTTTATCATTTTCGTCAGGTTGGTCTACGATGGTATCATCAGGTTTCCCGTTGGGTTCAACCGTTGTGAATTCCTTCTTGTCGTTGACTTCGGCGTCAGTTTCTTTGGAGTCTGCGTCGATTCTATAACGAAGTCGTGTTTTTTGCTTTTTTTGGGATCCAGTCATTGGAGCTGGAATTGGTAAACGAAAGAATGTTAAAAAACTGTAACCCAACCAAGGTTACTATTAAAATAGAATTTATTCCTGGGTTTCGCTACTCAAGACCGTTTGTTATCTGCCTGTCTGTCAAGACCTGTCTCTCGGGAACGCGTGGATGTATCAAGTCTAAATTAATTCAAATACACAAGTGTAGAGGTGTGAGATATTGTGGATTGCGAGATATACTAATGAAATATGTAAATGCATTTTTTCTCTCCGAAGCACAAGGAATCTTTTGAGGATTTTTACACCGTAAAAAAAGGTGTGGTAATGAGGGGTTGCCAGCCAAGTCGCGAAAGAATCTCTGAAAGACTTCCCCTCTAAAAAGGTGTGGCATTGAAATAATGTTTTTTTTGCTGATTAATGAACATACCTTTTTCACTATAATTTCCTTGTCTTCTCTCTAGTGATTCGCTTGATGAGGAAGATGATGACGTTGACCGTGATTTCATGCTGAAAGACGTAAGAGTAAGTAAGAATAGTAATATAATACGAGTAGTATAGAATTTCTTGTTTTGCAGCCGTCTCGTGTAATTGCGCGCGAAATATTGAATTTGTGCGTCCAAGGGTTATTGAGATATTCGTAAAAAACACTTGCCGCTGGGGTACAGAGTAGAGGACATCTGTTTGAATAACTCCGGAAGAAGCTCCCCAGGGGCACATATTCCAAATTACGGGCACAACTACAATAGACTAGAGATTTTGACACATATAGAAATTCCTAACATAGCTCGTTCCATAGCTCTCTGAGTGCTTTTGAGATTGTTTATTCGGCCCATATGAGGGATTAAATCAACATACATACATACAAAGTCTGTGAAAATCCTAACACCTCCTTATGTCATCACAATAGTCGGGCAAAAATGTAAACTTAACAGCAATTTTTATATGTTTACCGCTAAGTTGATTTTGTTCATTGAGATGTGAATTAGCTTTGTTTTTAAGCGAGCACGGCCTTGATTATCACTTATGTTCAGGTATAATTGTTTGGCATGACACACGTTGGTCATGGTGATTTACGAGGGAGTCTGATGCCCAGCAGTCATGGCTATAAAATCATGGAAACGCCTAGTAGTTTGTCATGAGCAATAATTAAACAGTATTAAATATATTTTTGCTTTTTAACATATGAGTATGAGACTCAAGAATGCTTTCAATAATTAGAAATGCAATCAGACTAAGGGTGTTTTAAATATCGTGCGTATTTGATCATACATTGCGTGGTGGGGCAATCCCGCGTGCGTATTTGATCACACATTGCGTGGCGAGGCAATCCCGCGTGCGTAACGGGGCAATCCCGCGTGCGTAACGGGGCAATCCTGCGTGCGTGGCGGGACAATCCTGCGTGCGTGATCAAACCCGCACGATATTAAAACGCTTTTATTTTTTAATTAATTTGAAAAAATTTAAGTTATTGTTGAACGTCAGGAATGTCGCCAATGTCTACCTGACATTGTGTTTTGTTGGTCTTATTTGTTTAATTAAAACAGTAAACATAAAACAGCTGTGTTAATAGCACAGTTGTGTTAAAATGTAAGACAGACAGAGTGCCTGAAGGACTGGACGTTGAGGATAAAGCCTCACTTAATGTGTGTGTCTCACTTAGTGAGATGAAGGCCAAGCGCACACCGATCCATACTAATATTATAAATGCGAAAGCAATTTTGTTTGTTGGTCCTTCTTTCACGAGGTAATGAAGAGTGACTATCACTAGAGTTTTATATATAGGAATAGTTGAAAGGCCCGAAAAGGACATAGGCTATTTTTATCCCATTAACAGTTCCTATTTGATAATTTCTGAAATCGCAGATGAAGTTGCAAAGGCTAGTGGTGTACAAACGTTTTATATATTTTCTTTGAACGTTACGTTAACATTATCAGCCGGGAGACGTCCACAGCTGGACATAGGTCTCCATCATGGCTACATTGACCGGTCCCGAGCCACTCAGGTCGTCGGTACATGAGGGACGGCCTGATACATGGTTGCCACTCGAGACCTTTTACTCCCCATCGGTTATCGCTTCTTCTTCTTCAGCTCACTGATTCATCGAGCTATGTCAGTGACCATAGTTCGTCTACGGATTTCCTCATTGCGTATTTTATCACGTAGAGGAATTCCGAGCATAGCTCGTTCCATTGCTCGCTGAGTGACTTTGAGCTTGTTTATTCGTCCCACAGTAAAAAGACCACGTTTCGGTTCCGTATGTCATCACTGGCAACACGCACTGATTAAAGACTTTTGTCTTTAGACGCTGAGGTATTTTGCACGAGAAGATGTGCCGTAACTTACCGAAAGTTAATTATATTAATTTTGCGACACTATAATCCGATCTACTGTTTTGACGTAACTATCATGTATGATAAAATACATTTGTATTACTTACAATCTTCTAGATCTTACAATTTGGTGTTTATCGGTGTTTGGTTTGTAGATACCACGGTAGGGCGTGGTGGTTCTGGTGGTATACGTATACGTGGTGTTAGGGATACCTGCAATAGTGAAAACAATGACAAACTTTATCTATGCACTTAGTGTCGCGTTTATGCGCACACGCCGCCTCTAGTCAAAGGATATCACTGCAAGCCAGCAGCGTCGCACCGTACACCCGCTGGTGCATCGCTGGTGATTCATGACACTTCGGGTAATGAAGACTTGTATGTAATTGTATGATCCGTCATGTGTGACGATATTTTGTCGATGAAATTATTTTTTTTACCAAAAATACATTCATCATCGTCAACAGCCTATATACGTCCCCACTGCAGACACTCAGGCCTACTCTCCTACTGAGAGAGTATGGGACATAGTGCACCACGCGGGAACAGTGCGGATCGGCGGACTTCACATGCCTGTTCAAGACATGCAGGTTTCCTCACGATGTTTTCCTTCACCGTTAAGCAATCGGATAATGTACTTGAATTGAAAAACAACTCATAGGTACACGGCTGGATTCGAACCCGGTACCCTCAGATTGAGAGACCGCGCCTTATCCAATGCGCCACTGACGCATTCAATACGATATTCTGTCGAATACATTCATACTAAATTTCTGTTGCCATAATCTTTTAATATAATAGCTGGATTTGTGCAGTAACTATCTAAAATAGGACATCGTATTGTGATGTCGCGAAATGAGTATCATTAACATACAACTTCACAGTGAATCACAATTTACATTTTAAACACTTTTTTCGATTATTGTTTAAAGCGCCATCTATGAACCATTAGCTGCGTAACTGCTATTGTAGCTAACTATAAAGTTGTAAATTAATGATATTTATTTCGCGACACTATAATTCCATCTAGTATTTTTAGGTAATTACTTATCAAAGCCAGCTGTTCTATTTTAAAAGATTAGCAGCATAAATTTAGTATGGAAGCATTCGGAGCTGAACCCCGTTTACACTCGCTTCTTACAATTATCACATAAAATATTTCAACCCCAAGTTATGTGTGTGGGAGACACCCTTGAAAAAGTTATTTTTCAAGATTTTATTCTACTATTTTGTCGGCGTGATTAATATGTATACCCGTACCAAATTATAAGGGTTTCTTGTTTGACTATGGAACCCTCATTACCTTTGTTATAACAGTCTGTCATCATCAGCCGGGAAACGTCCACGGCTGGACATAGGCCTCCCTCATGGTACGCCACATCGACCGGTCCCGAGCCACCTGCATCCAGCGACTCCCCGCGACTCTAACCAGGTCGTCGGTCCATCTAGTAGGGTCTGTCTGTATCGACACTTAACCGACTGTAACAAGCTGTATATCGAGCCGTCCCTTGCTTCGCTCGGATGCAATCTGCCAATGTCATACTTAGCTTCAATGCGGCGCGTGCGGCGTATCTCAGTCATTCAGAAAAAAACTACGTCACGATCTAACGTCTCCAGGATGTCTTTGCTATTTACAAACATACAAACAGACACTGCTCCATCATCAACTGCTCTCTGGGTGCGGCCAAATATAAGATGACCACTTGGCTTTTGACACAAAATTATAGTAGACAGTATAGACACAAAAATATAGTAGCAGAACGCACACACACCTTTCATACACACTAATATATCATGAATTCCGTTTATTTGCAATGTATTCAATTAGTTAATTAATTTTCATCATGTAAAATATTCCAATATGTTCTACAAAATCTTCCCGCAACGCAGGTCTCCTAGTGCGGGATAAGATAATATAAACCGTTATTTGCAATAAATGTGGTACATTTCAGATGTTCAAGTAAATTATTCTAGATCACACATTAAGCCAATTTAAATTATACAAGTATATGATGTCAAGACACGTGCCTAATTGATATCTAATGTAAATTGTATATGTGTTCTTATTACTCAGGAAAATAAACATTTTTGTATTTTGTATTGATCAATATGTATCATCGTTGCTTAGGAAACTTTAGATATTACCCGCCAAGAATAGTTTTAGGGTTCCGTTGTCAATAAAGGGACACATTTTAGGGAATGAATGCTATAGACAATAGGGCAGCTGAAGTCAGTTCCTCAGTTCTATTTGAATGTGTTAATTATGTATTTAAATTAATTATACAGTTTAAAACTTACCTTCATGGTTAATTTTGAGCAATACTTTTGTTAGCTGATCATAAACATCAAGTCCGTCTGAAAAAAGGAAGTGAAAGAAACGATCTCCCATCGTCTACAGTGAAGATAATGGCTCTGCTACCTTTTATATCGGAACACAACAGTGCTATTAACACTGTTGTTTAGTGGCTGACTTTGGTAGCTAGCTTGGCGGACAGAAAATGCCGTACCATCAACGACACCGAGTACCCCGGTATCCCTACTGGTAGGTAATCTAACTGGTAGAAAATCGTAGACAAACGAAGGTCACCGACATAGCTCGACGAGTCAGTGAGCTGAAGTGGCAATGGGTAGGCCACATCGCTCGAAGAACCGATAACCGGGGAGTAAAGGTTCTCGAGTGGCGACCACGTAGCGGGAAACGTCTACCAGGCCGTCCCCCTACTAGATGGACAGACGACCTGGTTAGAGTCGCAGGGAGTCGCTGGATGCAGGTGGCTCGGGACCGGTCGATGTGGCGTACCATGAAGGAGGCCTATGTCCAGCAGTGGACGTTTCCCGGCTGATGATGAGGTAATCTAACCCGAGACCTTCGGATTGTGATCTTGAACAGTTACGCACCCAGTTCTGAGCTGGAGCTAGTGTCATTGGCCATCGTAGTTGCGTTGTTATAAGTATCATTGGTGGGGCTGATGAGGTTCCTCCGCAGATCACCCAGGTAGCTGGGCATCAGCTGGCTGTGGTCCAGCGCATTCAGCCGCTTGATCAGCTCAGCAGTCCTGGACACCGCTTGTAGGTCCACTCTCGACGACGGACTGCCCACCGCTGGCTGTGCTGCATTCTTGAGAAGATGTGCTGGTGATAGGTTTAGAATAATGCAATTTCACTTGCATTTACGGGGTAAAGGGATTTTTCACTGCAGGAATTGATTTCGCTTGATAAAAGTTTCATACATTTTTTTGCCAGAATGCGTAACAAGGATGGGAATGTTTTCTTAACTTCTTTTAAATTAAGACAGCTGGCTTTGTGCAGCAATGATCTAAAAATAGGACATCTGATTGTAACGCCGCGAAATGAATATCGCAGACGTACAACTTTATAGTGAATCAAAATTTTTAGGGTTCCGTAGTCAAACAAGGAACCCTTATAGTTTCGCTCTGTCCGTCCGCGGCTTAGCTCAGAGACTCTTACTACTAGAAAGCTGTAATTTGGTACGGGTATACATATTAATCACGTCGACAAAGTGGTTGAATAAAACATTGAAAAATAATTATTTTTTTCGGGTATACCCCATTGCGTGGGGTATGGTTGAATAGGTCTTTTAAAAAACTTAATTTTTGTTGCAGTTGAGTGCAACCCACCCCTTCCCCCCGTCTATCTGCTAAAGTGTTGCTTTTAAAAATCTGAAAAAATTCACGTTAGTAGTATGTATACTGAAATTAAAAGTAAAACTATCACGCCTAAGGTAGCTTAACAGATTAATGAGTAATAGTTGACCAAACTATAAAATATACTTGGAGTGGTCAAAATGAAAATTTCGTACCAATTACATTTCAAATTACTTGTTATAAAACCAGATTAACTATAAAACCCTACACTGCGCGTGGCCCGACACGCACTTGGCTGATTTTTAATCATTTTAAAACGCATTTATGGACCAACAGCTGCGTACCGGCTATTGTAGCTGCAAATGAAGTTGTATAATATGATTTTTTTATTTATTGAATATAGACCAACACTTGACCTCAATCTCACCTGATGGTAAGTGACGATGAGGTCGACGATGTTCGTGTTGGTCTAGAATGAATGAATATATACGAATTTACATAGATTCTGACCATTTCATGATATTCTCCCTAGCTCGCTTCTTATTCTAAAGCCCACACACATCCAGTTTCAGTATCTAGTGTCAAAATATGAAAAGCTTACTGACCAGCGATAACCAACAGAATGTAATTCATAACTGCACCGCACACCGGCAATGCACGCAAATGTTTGTTTAACAAATGAAAATTGCCACGAAATGTAGATTAAATTCACTCGACTGCGACAAAACTTCGAGATGAATATTGTTATTCGAAACTTTGAAACTTTGCACCCGCATACTAAATAAATAGCTACGCCGGAAAGAGGCTATGTTGGTAAGACCACGTGGTCGGTTTCAAGGTTAAATTGTTTTGTAGCTGTCCCTCTCCGAGTCCTATCCTACCCGAGCGCGTACGGTGAGACAGCATACATTATGCGATGTTATCCACCCGTTATTTGGATGTTTCGTAGTCCAGGGATCATTTGAAGGATACAGTATATTATGTAACCATTTTTTTAATACAGTATACTAATGAAATTTCAGATGTCGGTGGTTTTCCAAATTGTTCTAAATTGATTCATACTCTTGTAAATCAGGTTCAAAGTTGGGGCTTTTTACTACCGTAAAATACAATACTTTGACGCCCTGTAACTCTGGAAGTATATATTTAAACGAAAATCTGACTCACCACCGACACAGATATTTGTTTCTAGATTGTGTCTTGAAAATTTCATAGATTTTCATAGCTTAATACTCAAAATATGACTGGACTACGTTTGTATGGGCGCTTCGACAACAGCATAGCCTCTTAACAAACCGCCACGCCGGACTATACACGAGGGGACTTCGTTCACCACGCTTGCCAAGCGGATTGGTGATCGCAGTAAGACGTTGTTGTTGCATAAATCATCATCATCATCAACAGCCTATATATATGTCCCCACTGGAGGGGCTCAGGCCTACTCTCCTACAGAGAGTGTATGGGCCATAGTCCACCACGCGGGACCAGTGCGGATCGGCGGACTTCACATGCCTGTTCAAGACATGCAGGTTTCCTCACGATGTTTTCCTTCACCGTTAAGCAATCGGATAATGTACTTGAATTGAAAAACAACTCATAGGTACACGGCTGGATTCGAACCCGGTACCCTCAGATTGAGAGTCCGCGCCTTATCCATTGCGCCACCGACGCTTATTAATGCACATGCATTGCATACATGCTGCTGAACAAATCCTGAGTTGTTTCTTTATTCGCTTTTTAAGACATCTGTAGGATGACATGCGTATTTTAAATCCGAGAGAATACACACAGATATAATTCCTTTTTATCCGCTGCCTAGAGGCAATTTGCGTTGGTTTTAGCATTCTGGCAATCGGTGTAGGTTTTAGCCTAGCGGAGAATTTAATGTGTGCTGGTTTTAGCGTACTGGCAATTGACGTTGGATTTAGCGTACTGGCAATTGACGTTGGATTTAGCGTACTAGCAATTGACGTTGGATTTAGCGTACTGGCAATTGACGTTGGATTTAGCGTACTGGCAATTGACGTTGGATTTAGCGTACTGGCAATTGGTGTTTTTTTTAAATTTTATTTTATAGGTTGCCAACACAGCAAGCATCATTATAAAGCAATTACACACACACACATACACACACACAAATTCAGTTTTAAATAAATTGATTTTTTATTATTTAGCCTTAAATATGTTCTGGTTTTAGCCTAACAGAAATTGGTGCTGGCTTTAGCGTACTGGCGATTGGTGTTAGTTTTAGCCTAGTGGCAATTTAATTGCCATCAGGTGAGAGGGCCAAGTTAAAATTCTACGTTGAAATTGTTCGAGTGTCATTTTATTGTCTGAATGAAAATTGACAATTTAGTGACAGATTAACATTATCAGAAGCCATGACAGGTTGTCCAGTATCTAATCGGAAGTATTTAAAAAATCTCTGGGAAAACCTGTTGATGTATTTATCACGACGAATTAACGTCTTAATGCATTTAAGTGATTAATAATTGCAGGTTATTACGAGTATTTTGGGAAAAACCTTTGATTTCCTTAATCCCGAGGTTTAGTACCGCATTACAGTGACTGTCATGGCAAGTGAAGGTTGTTGCTCCCTTAGCCAACGTAGGACACGTGAAGGGTTCTGACGCACGTGAATAACACGATCCCTACTAGTTATTTATTTATGCAACACGGGTTTACACTTGGCCTTCGTCTCATCAGATTTAAAGTTATGATATGGTCGTTGGATGGGAAGCGTCACCCAGATGCCTCGATCTAATGAGGCGCTGGTTTTGCTACCTTTCATACTGGAACACAATAGTGCTATTAAAACTGTTGTTTTGTGACAGACTTATGTAACATGATGGTAGCTACGCACAATATCCAAGTCCACTCGTCCGTCCGTCATACCAGCCGATGTCTTAGGGATAGGAAATTAGAATAGCTATGGGAAATAGGAATCCATAGATGAAGCAATTGAAATAATTAATGAGATATTTTCATGTTTATTTTAATAGGGGTAAAATTAGGGTGGAGGGGACTGGGGAGGGGGTAGTTCAAAGTGGAGTCACTATGTCAAGTGGGGTATCCTACGGAAGGTTTTTTTTAACATTCTAAAATATTTTTTACCATTCCGTAACTTTTTATTATAGAAAGAAAGAACAAATTTGTTTGCCAAGTACATAGTTGTTTTACGCGGTGTTTAGATAGTAATTTCAATTAATTCGTTGTACTTAACCTGTCCACAGGTGTGCAAATATTATAAACATATCTAATAAGGAATTTAATTGACAAAAATTTGTTTACATCGCATGTCAATTAGTACAATGTTAGTTTTTTTTTCATTAAACAATTCACAGTCATCTCATTAATTTTGTATACGTTTTGACTTATCATTAAAACTGTGCGTAAAACACAATTTCTCCCTCTATCTCAGTTTCCAAAGAGTGAGTGGCTTAGTATAAATTTTACAGGAAAGTCTAAGGTAATTTACAAGATATAGTCATTAATAACCATAATAAGACTTAAAACTGACAATCTTCGTTACGCGATAAACCTTGTTATAAGGTTCTATTGTCTGCAAGTTTTTGTCCATGGTTCGGAACACGTGATGCAAGAGTCCGACTTCAAAACGGGAGGAAAGTCAATACATCTTGCTAAAAAATCGTCGCCTTGTCGCTCTTCGTCAAAAGAAATGGAAGGTTCAAGGTAATTAATTCTATATGACCATTTTAAGAAGGTACTGCACGAAATTCTGTTTTATAGGTTGCCAACACAGCAAGCATCATTACAAAGCAATTACACACACACACACACACACACACACACACACACACACACACACACACACACACACACACACACACACACACACACAAATTCAGTTCTAAATGCTGCCGCAATTATAGGCAACTACGGCTTACACAAAAAAAAAGTATCTGAATAATAACATTTAAAAAAATGTGCCTCAAATTATCGATGCCGTCATCAAAAATATCAATATCGATCTCTTTGTTTTTTACAATTTTGTTGTATTGTCTCATTAGGCGGTTCAATGGTGAATACTGTCCCAGATTCGATCTTGCGAAGAATTCAGTAAATAGTACGTTTTTGCCAAGACGTGGTAGTAGTAGAATAAACAATACATAACGTTTATGACTATGTCCAGCAGTGGACTGCCGCAGGCTGTACATGATGAACGTTTATGACATCTCAATAAATACCAAGATTTTCAAGATGTCATTAAGGTTATGTCATCATCAACAGCCTATACATGTCCCCACTGCAGGTCTCAGTCCTACTCTCCTACAGAGAGTGTATGGGACATAGTCCACCACGCGGGACCAGTGCGCATTGGTAGACTTCACACACACCTGTGAATTTCTTCTCAGGAGCGTGCAGGTTTGTTCACGATGTTTTCCTTCATCATTAAGTAATCGGATAATGTACTTAAATTGAAAAACAACTCATAGGTACACGGCTTGATTCGAACTTGGAACCCGGAATGTTATGTTTTGTTTATTAAATTATTTATGTATTTTTATCAACAATAGCGTGCTCTCGTTCAATGATCGACCTAACCTAATCAAATACAAATATATTTACTGACTAAAACAATTGAATTAATATGTTGTATCCATACAGTCTGTGATAGGGGGAGCCAAGGGGGAGCCCTGTGCGACAGGTGTAGGCTCTCTCTCTCTCTCTCTCTCTCTCTCTCTACGGATGACATTTTGTTTTGTACAATATTGTAACGTAATAGATTTTTAAAATATGTTGGGATTACTAAGTAGTGTGTGAGTGTGAGTGTGTGTGTGACCAAGTGACATACATTCATGTGTGAGTAGAGTTGTGTGTGAGGAGGAGCGTGTGATATCAAGTCATTTCAATGTATTTAACTAATTTACCTCATTGTAGTAGACTTTGATTTACAAAATTTCGTGCCGTACCTTCTTAATGTGCCTAACACCTATTAATACTGAGACGTGTCTAAAGTCGGTCTAATTATCGTGATTAAAGCCGCTGTAACTAACTACCGACTACCGTGACAGCAGGCTTTATACAATCAATCGACAAGTACAGTTGCTTACTCAAATCAAGTAAAATATTAATTTATGATCTGTCCTGTGGGAGATAATACATACGTTAACCTAGCAAGTAATTAATTCCATCCATATCCATAGCTTTCTCGTAGTCCACAAACGCTAAGCATAATGGCCGATTATACTCCTCGGTCTTCTGTATAATCTGCCGGAGCGTATGTATGTGGTCTACGGTACCGAAGCCTTTTCGGAAGCAACGAGCTATGCTCGGAATTTATCTACGTGATAAGGTCCGGAATGAGGAAATCCGTAGACGAACGAAGGTCACATACATAGCTCGATGAGTCAGTGAGCTGAAGTGTCAATGGGCAGGCCACATCGCTCGAAGAACCGATAACCGGTGGGGAGTAAAGGTTCTCGAGTGGCGACCACGTACCGGGAAACGTCTACCGGGCCGTCCCCCTACTAGATGGACCGACGACCTGGTTAGAGTCGCAGGGAGTCGCTGGATGCAGGTGGCTCGGGACCGGTCGATGTGGCGTACCATGAGGGAGGCCTATGTCCAGAAGTGGACGTTTCCTGGCTGATGATGATGATATCCTAGCCGTGGTAGCTCAATTGTTTAGAGCGCCAGTCTTTGAACAATCGAGGTCTGGGTTCGATCCTGGCTCGTACCAATGAGGAAACCTGCACACTCCTGAGCAGAAATTCACAGGTGTGTGTGAAGTCTACCAATCCGCACTGGTCCCGCGTGGTGTACTATGTCCCATACACTCTCTGTAGGAGAGTAGGACTGAGTGTCTGCAGTGGGGACGTATATAGGCTGTTGATGATCCTCACTTATCAAGTGCGATGAAGGCCAAGCGCAAACTTATTAAATAGGTGGTGTTTCTGTGAGCTGTAGACCTCGCGAGTCTGCCTTGACTTACCACCGCGTGCATAGTAATTCAATGTTGAAGCTTTTTAGATTTATAATTTACCACCCCTCACACCCCCAAACCATTGAAGTTTATGCATCGTTAACAAAAGTTACAAGTTTTGTGTCATTTGTGTAAATTTTTAATTTTTTCGCAATCCCCATATCTGCACCAATTTGTCAAATTGGAATCAAGTGAATCGCAAAAAAAATCCATCGTACCGCTCACAAAATTTCGCTAGCGCTCCACGCTCGCTCGATCATGAAAAACAGACAAGTTCTGCGGAGCTCAAGCCTACGACGACGTGGTTCCCGCAGCCACACCAAATAATCCGTGGCGATTTTTGTCAAATTTTTGTTCACGACTGTACCTAACAAGATTCAATATAAGAACAACAAACGACACAAAACCTGCGCACACGTCTTACGGAGCTATGATCCTCGTACTGGGTGAGTTACCTTTAAAAAGAACACACTAAAATCATGAATAAGGGGATACGTAGACGAAGTAAAGTCACCGATGTAGCTCGACGAGTCAATGAGCTTAAGTGGCAATGTGAAGACATCGCCAAAATAACGGATTAAAAGCCACGTTGAAACCCCTCGAAACGAGTTAATGGCAGGAATTGGCTGCATGGACGACGGCTACTATTTTCCGCGGTGATTGCATGTCCACTGTTGGGCATTGACCTTGTAGATCATAACGTTAGACGAAGGTTTAATGACCGCAGTAGGATGTCGTTTATCCTCTGACTTGTTTCATTTCACTATCGTCTTCCACAATGTATCGTTAAAACCAAGCCTCTCTAATAGATTGTCACGACGGACTTCCAACCGACAGCTATGAACTTTTGATTTTTTTTAAATAGCGGAGATATGTATTCATATTTCAGGCATTTTGAAAATTTATAAGAATGAACCGGTACTGTTTATTACCCTTATCAAAACGCATAAAATTCAAGGTAAGGGGTTGAAAATAACGCAAAAAAACTTTTTGTTTTACGGTGCTTGCGTGAACTTTCAGCTATAAGTTATTAAAGATAGATAGCCAGGTCTACAGCTCACAGAGCCACTAGTTATAGATTATTAATTTATAATTGTAATTTCATACTTCATATAATAAATACAAAACATCACATATCACGAACTAGCTACGGCAATCAAATATAAACATTAAATGTCTGCCGCAAG
Organism: Carcina quercana; assembly: GCA_910589575.2. Taxonomy (NCBI): domain Eukaryota; kingdom Metazoa; phylum Arthropoda; class Insecta; order Lepidoptera; family Depressariidae; genus Carcina; species Carcina quercana. The sequence goes on from OU342452.1 coordinate 7,379,670, forward strand.
AGATTCATAATAAAAAATCATCTTTACTTATACTTTAATACCTTCGAAATCATCAGTAATACGTTATCAAAACAAAACAAAATCATTGGAATTTCAAATCACCAATTTGTTTTGAAAACTCACATAAGACAAGTAAATTATTTATTATGATTATATATTATTTATTTCAAGTCCGGAGGTGTCACTAATATAGGTTTGTTTGGTGGTAGCGCCAAATATGTAACCCAAAAAAATATATTCTTCAAGATTTTATTCTACCACTTCGTCGGCGTGATTAATATGTATACCCGTACTAAATTACAGCTTTCTAGTAGTAAGGGTCTCTGAGCGAAGCCGCGGACGGACAGAGCGAGACTATAAGGGTTCCTTGTTTGACTGTAGAACCCTAAAAAGCAATTTTCCTGTGATTTGATTGAAACATCACCTGTTGGAGAGTGACAATAAGGCCGTTGGATAGAATGCGTGTTCACTCAAAAGTTTCAACGTAATGAGTTGCTGGCTCTGCTAACTTTCATACTGGGACTCAATAGTGCTGTAAACACATATGTTTGACGGCAAACATGGTAACATGGTGGTAGCTAGCCAAGCAGGCGTTGAAAATGTACTTCCACCAACCAAACCAAGTCCGTAATAATAGGCACCCCACCGGGAATTGAATCATTAGCCCGCGGAGGTGGATCTTACTGTTGTCACAAGTTATATTAAATTCCCCCATGGAGAGTCTGACGTGGCGATCTGTTGACGCTCCGGTAGAAAAGTAAATTTATATATCTATGGACTAATGTAAAATTCTTTTTTCTGCAGCTCTGAGTGTCTTACAAGTAACAACTTCAACATGCCGTCATATATCAGAGTCGTCGTCAGAATCATCAGAATACTCTGAACCCAGAGATATTTCTGATCTATTCTCTCTTCTCGAAAACCCAGACACCCACGATAACTCGAAGCACGTTCTTCATCTCTCCCTGAACTCCGATGAAAAGAGAAAGAGATGGGACGATAGAAAAAAGCATATAGTTGAAATAGCGCCACTGAGACCGAAGAAGAAAAACAGAGAAGGCTCTAAAACCCCATTAGCCATCATTTTAGCATCTAATATCAAAAAGAAGTATGGAAGTGGTAAACGTAATAGAAATAAACATGGAGAAGTACACAATGCAGGGAATACGGCTTTACAGAATCCGAAATATTTAAGTCATACCGATATCAATCAAGATTTATATCAAAATCATTATTCAAAATCATTAAACAAACATCTTAACGATAAACCTTCAGATGACGTCATCACATATACTACTACTTTAAATGATTATAAAAACCGTGAGAATAACGGTAGTGGAATGTACACTGACTCAAATCATGTTGACCCGCTCAACAGTTATATTGGAAATACCCCACACAAGTACGAGAGCAATATGCATTACATTCAAAGTCATGGACGTCGCTTTGATAGCAACGAATATCCTAAAAGAAATAATATATATTTCAAAGTTAGTGATTACGATTTTGTTGGAAGTTCCGAAGAGAGTAGCCACCAAGAAAGTAATAATGCGACTGAGATTTACCCCGAATCTCCCAATAATACAGATGCAGTTCCTAAAGAAAAAACGAATAATGAAGGCAATGCAGATATACATGAGAATAACAATGATACTGATACTTCAGAATCAGGGTCGGATTCCGGTGTCTTAGATTCGTCAGCAAGCAAGAGTGACAGTGAAAACAGCGAAAAAGATGGAAGTGAAGAATCCGTAGAAACATCAGAACTAATACCTGAATCAGGAAGGTCAGGAAATGAGAAGAGTAGTTCTGAAAGTGCAGAAACAGAAGATGTTAATAATAGCACATATTATTTGAGTAGATATTCTGCAGAAAGCAACTCTAGTGAGTCTATTGAATATGCTGATGGTATTTCTGGGCAGGCCAATAGCCAATTTACAAGTGTAGAATCATTAAGCAAAGAATTAGTTATAGCAGAGATAAAGAGAGATAACAATAGCTCAGCTGTGCTATCTTCGAACGGAACAGAGACAAACGAAGCAAGCCAAACTGAAAACTTTGCTAAGAAAATGAATGAAGAGAATAATACGTATTCAGCAGAGAGTGTTATCAGTAGCACAGTTGCAGTAGAAAAATATGAAATTCCTTTTGCTAACAACGAAGTACATTATTCTGGTCGTTGGGAAATTGACAGTGACAATACAAAATTCTACATATGCGAATCATGCTCTTCAAAACCAGACCATGAGCAGGAATTCCACAAGTCCTACAGTCTATCTTTTGTATTCAACAAATAGATACAAAATACAAACGCATTTCGAAAAATACACTCTCAAGTTGATGAATGTAGCATTTTAGGGTATAGCGTATTGTTGGCATTCATCACCTATTATCTAAACGAGTGAACGCTTTCAAAAAGAACTAGAAACCGATTTGAACTGCCCTAAAAGGGCTTTTATGAAGGCAAATTTAAGATTTATATGGTTTTCTCATGGATGCCACTGTCAAAACTGGACTACACGGGAAGCACCAGCTTTCAAACAAAAAAGAATCATCCAAATCGGTTCACCCAGCCGAAAGTTGTGGGATAACAAACCTACCCGTCGAATTTCTTTTTTTTAAATTTTAATTAATGGCCGGCGTTCTCTATTTTGGCCATCGCCGTTCAATGCCAATGTCAATAATCATTGTATTTTACTTATCAATGTGTAATGTTGAAGGGAATTTATCTTCTTTTGGATTAATTTTCAGTATATTTTTGATAAATTCTTTAATTGAAGAAGATTTGTTTGAGAGTGGTCATCATCTCTACAATGTTTTAAATCAGTCCTGCTGCAAAGGTGGCACTATTAACAAAATCAAGAGTACATATAATTACATTTTTATGTGTTTACATAATCATTCTCTTTGTGCTAAGTGGAAAACGTCCGCTGTCATTTCATTGGTGCCATCTTAATTTTGTGCGCACCTAATCAATGGTAAAAAACGCATTTCGGTTTCTCTACATACATTTTATATAACGCACAAGAAATTCTGAAATTATAATTTTGTGTGTGTTCAAAACAATAAAATAACAACGTAATATTAATTGCATCATTTTGTTCATAAAGTCTAAGGATAACAACGAAAATAATCGAAAATTATCAAAAAATATACTCAGCGTTGCAATTTAATTAAGAGATAAGCTTATCGGAGTTATTCTGAATACATTTAAAGTAAAATTGATTGTTTGTCAACTTACACGGATCGTCTTGACATGGCGTTCATCTATCTATACATATACATAATAAAATTGTAAGAGTAGAAAGTATGTACGTATGTCAGGGAAAAGGCAATCATAGAGATTTAAAATGAAATCAATAAAACACTTCAAAAAAAAAACCAACGACTTCAATTGACAAAATCTAGTAAAAAATTAAATATTTAAAAAATAGGACTTTTATTTTTTACAGTATAAAATACAATTTGACCCCAGTCCGATTTGTTGTCTTCTACCCTGCTGTCGATATGCGAAAAATACAGCGGTGAATACCATCATAGTCGTTGACAGGTGCAACAGCCAGGGGGTAGGCTGAAATAATAATTTTTGTTAGGTCGGTTAACATAATAAAACAAGAGAAGGAACACACGTCCAGTTTAAAAGAAACTCATGTATTGTATCATTTTCTGTCTAAAGTAGATACAACTTAGTTAACAATGTTGATAAACGAATTTCGAGATTTCTAAACAAAAATCCATGAATGCTTCGTAATGCGGTTGTATGTAAAACGAACGCTCAAGTGTAACAGTAGCCAGATTTATTGAAAATTGATTATGTTCAAATTCAGCTAGGCTAACATTTTATTAAGATAAACGCAAATCACAAAAGGTGTGACAAAAATAAACAAAAATAGTTTAGTTAAATATTATCATTAACATAACGTTTGTGACAGCAACAACGACCCAAGCTTGAAAATACGATGTAATCCATAATTTACAATATTTCTAGATGTTTTAAATTTTTGATAATATTGTGGCAAAGTTTGCTTTCTTAAATATATCTTATGAAAATGATGTCATTTTAATTTACATTTTCAAACCAACCAATTGTTTGGCAAAAACGTGCAAACTTCGAAGAATAGAAGTCATGTCTTTAATAACTGGAATTGACAACGCAGTGTACACGCAGCTTATCAGTTGAAGTGTCCCTGAGTACAGTCGGGTTAGAGTTAGTCATAGTCATATAGAAAACAAAGAGAGAAAAACCTTGACGTCGGATGTGAGTCCTAAAATAAAGAAGTCTCCTTTTAAAAAAGAGCATTCGTTTCGGCATACCTTCTCGTCCAGAATACCTCAGCGTCTAAAGACAAAAGTCTTTGATCAGTGCTTGTTGCCAGTGATGACATACGGAACCGAAACGTGGTCTTTTACTGTGGGACGAATAAACAAGCTCAAAGTCACTCAGCGAGCAATGGAACGAGCTATGCTCGGAATTTCTCTACGTGATAAAATCCGGAATGCGGAAATCCGTAGACGAACTAACGTCACCGACATAGTTCTACGAGTCAGTGAGCTGAAGTGTCAATGGGCAGGCCACATAGCTGGAAGAACCGATAACCGATGGGGAGTAAAAGCTTTCAAGTGACCAGGTACCGGGAAAAGTGTACCGTGCCGTCACACTACTACATGGACTGTGACCTGATTAAGGTCGCAGGGAGTCGCTGGATGCAGGTGGCTCGGGACAGGTCAATGTGGCGTACCATGGAGGAAGCCTATGTCCAGCAGTGGACGTTTCCCGGCTGATGATGATGATTCGTTATAAGAGCGACTAATCTAGCTTTAGATGGTAATCTTAAACGTCATTTTATACTCCATCACAAGCCTTGTGACACTTGGAACAAATTATTATCTGCGCCAGTTTCTTGCGGGGAGAGGTGAGGTATCGCGGATCGGCGGGAGGCAGGGAACGTCCGTTCTGTACTATGTGACTCCATCTCAAGACCTAACTAACATCCATAAAGCTTCTTGGCGCGAACTTGTAAAATGGTGGTACATTGCAATTTTAGTAATTCGTTAATAATACTGTTATGTGTGTTTTTTGTGTTATAATGGTGTGATATAGTGCAAAAAGTGTCACGGACAGTGTTATAGTATCAATTAAGCAAAATTGCGAGGGTTTCGACGCGATCCGAAGAGTTTATCATGTCGAGTACATTCGGCATATGGATTCTTTCGGATAATGTTGAAACCAAGGCTGGCCTTTGAAGTTCTCGTCAAGAATCCAAATTAAGCGATAATATGTACACATTATACATTTTATTGAGAAAGCTGAAGAAATGGCTTCGGCATAGTTAATAACCTCAAAATTTGTTCACCTAATTTTACTCGTCATTGGCTAGATAACGACTGGTTAAAGCCATTATTTAAAAAAAAAAACCATAAACCGTTCATGCCTACGAAGCAAACCATTCGAGGGTTGCAACCATGCAAAGGATTCGAGGGTCAGAGTTTCTTTAGCAATAATCATCATAGTGATTCTAGGTGGGTAGCCACATAGCCAAACAAACAGTAATTATCAATCAAGATTAATTATTGTGAAGGACATAATTTGATAACTAAAATAAACATAGATATAATGTTAAAGAAATACTTTTATCACTGTCATTAATCATTATCTTCCCGAGACTTTATAAACAATCGGTTAGCACACAGCCTTCAGACTGAATGATGATGAGGTCGTTGGATAGGAAGCGTGCTCACTCAGGAACCTCTAGTCTTTTTGTTACTGCTACGCCAAATTACTATTAAGCCGAATTTACATTACAAAACAAGTTACATGCATGAATATTTTGTACGCCATCAATATGGCTAAATGTGCTGTACTTTTATAATGACATAACATCTTTGCCTGCGATCAAATCACCACATTTACGGCAATAAACGATTTCTATTTCTATTCTATTAGAAATCAATTTCATGACACTACATTCAGTAACTTAAAAATAATAGTGTAATGAAATCCACAGTATGTCTGTGTTCATGGTTTCGTCAACATCAAAGCTGTATTTTGCATTTCGTTGATATTCATTGATAAATTTTATATTTTTTCAGCCGTCCAGTGTCAAACGTTGTTTTGTCTTTTTTTTCGACTCTAACAGCACGACTAAAACACGTCCTATCAGCGCAGGCGCTTTCGTGACACTAGTTTTATCCAAAAATCGATGCATGCATTGAAAAACTTGAGGTTTACACGTGAAATTGTTGATGAAATTAATGTCACGGAACTACTTTCATGACACTAGTATCGTAATGAAAATCCGGCTTCAGCATTGGCATTTGTGGGCAGACTTCGAACCGTGGTGGTAACTATCCTACCACTTAATAAATCGAGCACCATAAATGTGAATTGAACCCGCTACCGTGCTTCCGCAGCCACTGGGGCATGGAGGCGTTAACACAAGTTCAGTAATAGTTTTCACGATTGCGTAATCAAATAAACTGACTATTCTGACGCACAAGTCTGTTTAGTGGTGAGTGGTGTCCAAGATTTGTCCTTGCAGTGGTTTCGCTGAATAAAATGTGTTTACCAGGACGTGGTAACTTGGCTGGTATATGATAGCTAACTTTGTCCAGCAGCAGAGGACAGTCCAGCACACCACTCACCAACTTCCAGAGAAACATATTGTCCAGCAGATGTTTTCTCTCCGACAATGAAACCTCTTTAAAATATTTTAGCCTGTCATTGTAGCTAGCCAACGCCAGCATCAGTAAGTTGCCTTAGATATTACTGGATCTAATCATGCTGTGTCATGTTTTGGTATCAGAAGATTAGAATGATTTACAACAACACAAATTGTAATTGTAAATATCAATTTATTTTTCTTTAATGCTGCCTTTATTGCTGAACTAATTTTTTGTTACAATTTTCTTAAAAATATGCTTACTATATACGTTACTTATCTTTTTATATTAAGTATCAGTAGCCGGTCGTTCCTACATTTCAGCTTGTCTTTCGACATAGGCCTCCTCTAAGGATTTCCACTCTATTCTATCATTCGCTATGCGGGTCCATGTTGGACCCGCCACTTGTCTGATGTCGTCCTCCCATCTTCTAGTCTGTCTGCCTCTTTTCCTTTTGCTATCTCGTGGTTGCCATTCAGTTATTAGTCTTGTCCATTTCTCTTGCGTCTCTCTCATCATATGCCCAGCCCATCTCCACTTTAAGCACAAAAAATAAGTATATTCCTCTACAAATATATTATATAAAATAGCATACAAGGTTGGGAATAGGAACATACTTGTACTAGCCTGTGGTTGGACGCCCATTTTATTTTGACAATGCCTGTGCCAGGAGGTTCCGCTGACGTCCAAATGAAATTAATAAATGAAATAATCACTCAATTGCAATTAGATATCTTGTAGGAATACCATCACGAAGCCGATTGCAGATATCAATTGTCACCGAGATTTAACAATCCGCTTCCCCGCTTTAATCTTCAAATATAACAAGTTCCCAGAGACATTATAGCAATTGACAATCGGCTTAATGGTATCAGTAATAAGCGGTCCGGCATTTTGATAAGGTCTCTACAGTTTTTACCGCCTTCGTTGCTAAACTACCCACCCCCTATTTTGCCACCCTTAGAGGTGAATGAAATCTCTTAATCTTAAAAACCTTGGGCGAACATAAGAAGTACTCGTAAGTATACTCACGCGAATTTAAAAGAATGACACCTCCACCATGTCATCATTGCCCAAGCACTATTCGTACCATAATTAAGAAAAAAGGTTTGTATATTTATTTGTTGACATTAACCTATCCATTGGCGTCGCCATTTTGAAGAGAGAAAAAAAATGGCGCCACTGACAGGGCGCTTTGTGGGTGGTCAGGCGATAACAGCGCTCGTGCAATAATTTGATTATTAGTCAGATGTTTTGTACGTTCTACACAGCTTTTATACCATTAAAATTTCTGATGAAAATGTTGTTTTATTTGTATTTTAACTTGGCATTCATTCTCTATGAAATTCATCAAACCTGAATACGACATATTCTTTTCAAAATATTACTGTGGCATCCACAGCTGTAAAGAGTGGTATTTTAATAAAACAACTCAGTGATCCAGTAAATCACAGGGACGCGTCCGTCCGCCATCGCTGTCAGATTGGAAGTGTTGCCAGCAAGAAGGCCTTACCATCGAGGATTGGCGTAATGTCACCGTTGGCCTGTGTAACACATTTATCGATATGCCACAATTTCAATAGATACACACCGGTAGAGACATACAGGACAGGACTGGACCGCTTATGCCCAAATAGGTTAGGTGTGGGAATGAATGAAAATAAGAAAGAAGTTAAAAGTAATGATATATATTTCCGTGGTAGATTTTAAAAATGGTGATGATTGAAATGGAGGTGCTTGATTAGATGCGCTGACGGATCCAGGCGTTGAAGGAGGACACACGAGCGAAGGCCGCGGGGAGGCCCCGCTGGCAACCCGCCGCAGCTCCGAATGACGTGATACCAATCTGAAAATATGTAAATCCAATATCAGACGTAGAACTTGGCAAGTAGCTTGATGGAAGCGGTTTGAAGTTCAGCAGTAGATTTTACTTCAAAAGGAGTTGATATGTTGCTGGATCATTTTGTCCAATGGGGATGTGCCAGAAATGAAAGGTACCCAGCGAGGCTGGTCTTTGATATTCCACCCTCTCTGGTTAAAATATATAATGCTGTATCTGATGACGCACAATTGTTTCCTAATGAGCTAGATAACTATAGCAAAAATTGATATGAAGTTCGACCATAAGAATTTTACTATGTAGGGATAATGACTTTTATTGACTGGTTTAAAAATTTTGACATACTTTCTTTCGTCATTTAGTATTCCACTTAATTTTATTGTTGTTTTGTATTATCATTGGAGTTATTTTGTATTTTAGTGAGAAATTATTATTATCTTATTTTGCATGCCTCTTTTGGTAAAAATTTATATGGTATTATAGGTCTTGATGTACCAAAAATCCCAAATGACAAGGTGTCATTTTGTGTGATGATGATTAAGTTCTAAAGAAGAAAATATATTTACCAGCTGGTTGCCGATTGAAAGTGGACCACCAGAATCACCACGGCAGGTAGACCTGCCACCAGCTCCGCTGACGCACAGGGTGGAGGCGATGATGTTTCCGAAGGTCTGTCTGCACACGGCGTTAGTGATGACCTGGAGCTGGACGTGGCTGAGGCGCTGGTTGTTACCGATACCCTGGTCTGAGGAAAAACAATGGATTCAGTTGCGTATCTTAGTTTAACTTATTCATTTGCTACAAATATGAATCTAGTTATCAACAGAACGAAACAAATTAGTTTTATTCGAAATTTTTGTTGTAATATTTTTTTTGAGTATCTGACTTTGTGCAGAAATAGTCTAAAACTTTAGGTCACAAAGGGAAAATAAACCAGAAACCTGCTTTTTTGTATGTTTTGCGCTTGGCCTTCATCTCACCTGATGATAAGTGACGGTAAGGCCGTTCGATGGTAACCGTGCGCACCCAGAAGCCTCAACCCAATGAGGCGGATTTACCGTCATCGCTTGTCACTCGGATAGGTGATCGCAGTAAGATGTTGTTGTTACAGAGGTAGATGATGCTGATCATCTCCTGAATATTGTTTGCTTTAGTTGCCCTTTGTGGACCGTGCGGGATGACATGCGGTGGTCATACTATAAACCTACGTAATAATGCGCTGAATCTGGTACCTTTCATACCGGAACACAACAGTGCTATTAACACTGCTGTTTGGCGGCAGACTTAGGTAACATGTTGGTAGCTAGCTAGGTACTCCTCCTGAGAATTTAGCCCGGGATCTGAGGGTACAATGTCTTCTAGATCAAAGAGGATCTCCCTATGTTGGTGGGTCGGTAGTTGATAGACTTACTGTCTCCCTGTCTGCCAAATCCAGCGGCCCAGGCCCAGCTGCCGGCGAACTGGTTGTTGCCAGACGCTATGCCAATGTTCCTTATATTGTCTGTAAGAGAGGCCAGGTGTTAGTCAATAGTACACTCAACATCAGCTGCATCAGCTGCCAGCCTCATTAACAAAGAATGACAATAATAAAATATTCGTTTAGTACTCACTGTTGTAATTAACCCAGTTTATGTTGATGATGGCAACGTCGTTGGCAATGGTGTTTGGATTCCAGCTGCCATGCATCTGAACGTTGGTGGTAGTGATTCTGGTACCACCGGAGAAGAGAGTGAGGGAGCCGAGGACAACCACGAACTGACGAGCCTGATTGCGACCGTCCCACCAGCAGTGGGCGGCTGTGACGGCGCGGGTGTTGGTGAGGAGTGAGGAGCCGCAGACTGATTGTTGACCAGTGGTCAGGGTGATGACCAGGCCGCCCTGGAGTTAATAAAATGATTTGTTAAAACAATGTCTTCGTCTCAAATAATGGTGAGTGAAGATAAGAAAGCCTCAATGTAATTAGTAAGGAAATGAGTTACAAGCAATGACAACTCTGACAATTGGAAGCACAAGATTATAACAAGAATTGTTACTTAAAAGTCTAAATATTATAGTTTTGTGGTGGACCTAGTACGAAGAAATTGACTTTGAAATCCTTACCATGTGCGGGTACTGTCCAAGGTTGGCATTGGAACCTCCAGCAATCCTAGAGCCGTCAAAGTCCGTAGCCTCTTCAGCGGCTTTGATGGCCGCTGCTTCTTCAATGCCAATGCTCTCGTGGTAGTACTTCGTATAGGTTACATATCCATATTCATCCAGCTGTATATCATCTTGTATGATATCGAGATCAGCGGAGGCGAAAGCCAGGCTGACTAGGCATAGGACTGCGGCAAGTTTCATGGTGGTGTTTGAGTTAGGAATGGAGATATATCCGATACCACGCGTTTATATAGTGTTGGCAGAGACATTATCTCCTTGATTATTTCTAGGATATGACACTGACCTGCCGATTTGATTGATAGCACTAAGAATACCTAGCTAGCTAATTTCTGATATCTGTGTAATTTCCCAGGTCGTTCTAACTTTACTTCCTGTCTCACGGCAGCCAAAATAACACCAGGTCATCGTTTACTTTGTTTATTCGTGTATTCTTTTAATTATCGACTTTACAGAGCTTTGCATTAAAATAGATTTTACACTTACATGTAGGATGGTATTATTTAGGTAGGATTTCCCCCATAAAGATAGTTGTGGACAATCAACGGAATTACGCGTTGATAAATCAAAATTTAACAGATAGGTAATGTAAGAGATATATGTAATTAGATAATTGATGGGATACAGAGCTCATGGAGGTATATATAAGGTCCTTGTTAATATACAACTCATTCGAAGACGCTGCAGCGGCAACAATGAAGCTGCTATTGTCCCTATGTTTAGTTGGCTTTGCTTACAGCTCTCCAGTCGACATAGATTTCCAAGATGCAGAAATCATTGACGGTGGATTCGAGGATGCAGCTCAACAGTACGAGCCTATTTCTATTCATTATCACGAGAGCTTTGGCATCAAGGAAGCTGCCCGCATTAAGGCAGCCGAAGAAACCAGTGACTTCGACGGTTCAAGAATCGTCGGAGGCTCCGCCGCTAATCTAGGACAATACCCTCACATGGTAAGGATAATTGTTTTCTCTTGATTGTGATAGGGTTGGATTAGAAAAAATGCAATGGTAGCTCAGTTGGGTAGAACGTCAGTTCTTGAGCAATCGAGATCTCTCGTACCAATGAGTTCCAATTTGTTGCTTGGAATTTATGTACGAATGATGAAAATCATTACCATTGGCTCTTCGGTGAAGGAAAACATCGTGAGGAAACCTGCACACTCCTGAGAAGAAATTCAAAGGTGTGTGTGAAGTCTACCAATGCGCACTGGTCCCGCGTGGTGTACTATGTCCCATACACTCTCTGTAGGAGAGTAGGACTGAGACCTGCAGTGGAGACGTATAGGCTGTTGATATTTAAGTATATCAGTTTCAGTAATTAATCTGTCTATTTCGGCCCCCAAACCCCCTAAATACCAAATTTTAGCGAAATCGTTGGTACCGTTTTTGGAGATCCGGATTATACATATATACAAGAATTGCTCGTTTGAAGGTATAAGATTATTGCAGTCTGTGAAGTCATTAAACACAAATCATCTACAACATAAACCTGTGTAGTACCAAAATCTTTACTATACTGAAATTACCAGAAGAAAATTATTTGTGAATATTATTGACATCAGCTGGACTCGAACCTGAGTCCAGTCCATTAACATATTTCCCACCAGCATTGTACCTGAGTTTACCTGCGTGGACCTTTGAAATTACCTAACAGGAATCGTGGACAGCAACAATAAGTATCCAAATTTAATCACGATTGGGTGTGATGTTAAGGTGCTAACAAATCAACTCATTATAACATCGATTGTATTACCTTTGATACCTAGCCGTTCTCTAATATTGATAATATTAACTAGTATACAGCTTATTATTAATTCACAGATTTAAAATTTAGACAGCTGGAAGATGCTCCTTCGTAAATCTGTTCTTCTCATATTTAATGAATGACAACTGTTCTTCTTCCAGGGTGGCCTGGTCATCACCCTGACTAATGGCCAGCAGTCAGTTTGCGGCTCCTCTCTCCTGACCAACAACCGCGCCGTTACAGCCGCCCACTGCTGGTGGGATGGACAGAGGCAAGCCCGTCAGTTCGTGGTTGTCCTCGGCTCCCTCACTCTCTTCTCCGGTGGTACCAGAGTCACTACCACCAACGTTCAGATGCACGGCAGCTGGAATTGGAGGACTGCCGTGAATGATGTTGCTATTATCGTACATAACTGGGTCAATTTCAACAGTAAGTGTTTAGTACTCGTCTCGGACGAATCCAAACGTGGCCCTCTACAGTCGGCCGAATAAACAAGCTCAAAGTCTTTCAGCGAGCAATGGAACGAGCGATGCTCGGAATTTCTCTACGTGGTAAAATCCGGAATAAGGAAACCCGTAGACGAACGAAGGTCACCGACCTAGCTCGACGAGTCAGAAGCTAGTTGTTTTATTATTATTATTTGCTAGATACACTAGCAGCTCTTGGAGCTGATGCGTGTATATCACTGCACTTGTTTTTGTAACAATTCACTGAAGTAGCACTTATTACACGTCCAGAGAGAGCGTTCCAAGAATACACTACACGGTTAGGCAAATGTTTCCTACTCCTACATGAAGGCTTGGTGAGCTTCATTGAGTGCCCTCTCAATCGACTGTTCTGGCTCACAGTGAACAAGGTTCTGATGTTGCTCACATTGTAGTGTCTACTTAGTAGTGAGTATTGTATAAGTTTCAATTGTTTAGATTCTCATTGTTGTTTTGCTTTTTAATTACAGACAACATCCGTGGTATAGCTCTAGCTTCTGGCAACAACCAGTTCGTCGGCAGCTGGGCCTGGGCGGCCGGGTTTGGCAGACAGGGAGACAGTAAGTATATTTACATTTAATAATGGACTTAAAACAGTTCTTCATTCATGGATACATGGCACAATCATAGCAAAATTGCTACACCAAGAAACCAAACCGAGTACCGATCGAACCTGGGACCTCCAGATAGTCCAAGCGTGTAGCGTGTAGGCTACGGAGGCGCTATAAAAGATGTTTATTTTTTACGTATTTTAGTAAAACAACTCAGTGCCAGGAGGTAGTCCCACAAGCTCCAGGGTAACGTCCGCCCGCCATCGATGTCAGATTGGAAGTGTTGCCAGCATGAAGGCCTTACCATCGAGTGTTAGCTCTGTGTAACTTATTTATTGATATGCCACACCGGGTTCTATTACAAAATACATTATTTTATATATGTAGAAGATAGACCAACGCTTGACCGCGATCTCATCTGGTGGTAAGTGACGATGAGGTCGACGATGTTACGTGTTGGTCTAGAAGGTGACTGTTTACTCATCTTTTGAAGATTCCCAAGTTGTAGTTTTCTGGGAACTCGGACACCGGTAGTGCATTCCATATTGTATCTGCACGCATGATGAACGTGGAAGCATAACACTTGTTGGAGCTGCAGGAGTGTCTGCAGTGTACTGACGTTCTTGTTTGACCGGTACTTGATTGGCGAAGGCAGAATCTACATAAATAGTTCCAACACCCTACAAAATTTATCCCATAAAATATCGAAAGGCAGGCAACCTGACGCCTTTGTTCTAGGGAGTTCGGTATTGTAATTTCGCCTTAAAAAGCGTTATTTTAATTGTTTTAAATACAATATTTAGTAAAGGTCAAACGCCAAAAATATCTACTACCCGCAAATGTAACATCTTTGCTAGTGACAGTTCTTAAACCTAAATAATTTACATTTTAGACATGAAAAATATGTATGTCTATAGATGTGGGCATCGGCAACAACCAGCGCCTTCACCACGTCCAGCTGCAGATCATCACCAACGCCGAGTGCCAGCGAGTATACGGCGGCTCGGTGGTAGCGTCGACCATCTGCACCAGCGGCGCTAACCGGCGCTCCATCTGCAGCGGCGACTCCGGCGGTCCCCTGCAGGTTGGCAACCAGCTGGTGAGTACATTGTTCATTTGGAACATGTTAAAAGACATATGTCGTCTCAAAAATCTCGCGGTTGTTGTATGGGAGCGCCCTTAAATATTTATTTTATTCTGTTTTTTAGTATTTGTTGTTATAGCGGCAACAGAAATACATCATCTGTGAAAATGTCAACTGTCTAACTATCACGGTTCATGAGATACAGCCTGGTGACAGACGGACGGCGGAGTCTTATTGATAGGGGCCCGTTGGTTACCCTTTGGGTACGGAACCCTAAAAACATGTGACAAGCCTTCACAAACATTTTCTCCGCAAGTTATCGACACTTTTCCAACATGTTTCTGATCCCAGAAATATTGTGTTCCTAGACCCTAAACATTTTTAAAAGATCTATTCTACGGTACCCCATACGATGGGGTAGACGCAAAAAAATATTTCATCCCAAAGTTACGTACATGGGAGCCACCCTTAAAATTAAAAAAAAAAAAAACTGGCTTTGATAAAAAGTTACCTAAAAATGGGAGATGAAATGATAGTGTCGCGAAATAAATATCATTAATTTACAACTTTACAGTTAGCTACAATAGCAGTTACGCAGCTAATGGTTCATAGATGGCGCTTTGAACAATAATCGAAAAAAAAGCGTTTAAAATGAAACTTGTGATTCACTGTGAAGTTGTATGTTAATGATACTCATTTCGCGACATCACAATCTGATTTCCTATTGTTAGATAGTTACTGCACAAATCCAGCTATTATATTTTAAAAGATTAAGGCAATAGAAATTTAGTGTGAAACTTAAATGGAGGTGGATCGCCTTAACAGTCTAACGTATATTTTTCGTATAAATTCAAATCAAGCAGTTTTTACACTAGATTCTTTGATGCAAAGTCATTAAAGGCTACTATCATACATCTACCGAAGAAAATATAGCTGTTGTGTAAATAAATCTGTCAAAATTGTTATCAAAACTTTTTTGGGATGTGTGAACTGACGATGACGTTGTATGAAAGATTTATTAGTACCACGACATCTATTGACACCTTTGAGAACTCAACTGACAGACGACTGAAACTCCTGTGTTGCCAGTGTTAGATTTTTAAAAACTTCCGTAAATTGTGCATATAATAACGAGCACCTTACACATAATAAATAAAAACGTGGATGTTTGCTAAAAGTTGTCTACAAGCTACAAAGAAATATTTATTAATATGTGTCATTTTTGCAGGTTGGTATCACATCCTTCGGTCACCGCAACGGATGCCAGCTGGGCTTCCCCCAGGGCTTCGCTCGAGTCACTTCTTTCAACGCATGGATCCGTCAACGTTTGTAGAACAACGCGTTTCTCTTTGAATATAATCTCTCTCTTGCGTCACTTTCCTTGGATATATCATTCATATATAACCAAACTACTTCGCAAATATATTTAATGTTGCAATTTATTTTCGCTGTTTATTATTACCCGTTAACTAAGACTGACTTTCCATCAGATATGCTGCTTAGAAAGGGATGAGAATGATACACAACGACAGATCACAAATTGTATGGAGATGGGCAATATACATATTGTTTAGGGTTCCATACCTCAAAAGGAACGTCAGCCCTCCACCCGTATACTGCTGATATTCCTACAGCTCGCAATATATCTGTGCTGTAGGTGGGTGTTAGGTGAACCAGTGGACAGGACAGATGGGAGGAACGGACGTCTGCCAGGACTAATTTTGATTGAATATGTTGAATTGCTTGAATTGGCTTGCCATTCACTGAATGGGGCCCCTAAAATAGTTATAATACTGCAACAATGCGAGAAACATTGTCGTGGGCGACTTGGAAATGAAATTGTAATAATTCTATTTGATTTGATTAATGTTTATGTGACAAGAAGGGTTGAACGTGTTAGTATTGAAGCTGAACATTTGAAATGTAATTTAATAAGATATTTAAAGTAGCGTGTTTAATAGTTATAGGTCTCGTCTCTTAAGCATTTAATTAGATATTTAATATTAATATCGGAAATTTCAAATTTTTGCAATTAAAATAAATTTTCCACATTACTATTATATATGATTTTCCATACTAATACGTAAGTCTGATGTATAAGCTATATTATTGTACAGTTTCATTAAAATCAATTCAGTAGTTTTTACGTGAAAGCGTCACAAACATACAAACTTTCACACTTATAATGTTAGTGGGAAGTGGGATACCTTACTTAATTTTATAGTAATTTATGTAAATGTTAACTTAATGTTCACCTACTCATAATATCTAAGATTTCCCATAACTTATGATATGAAAATATGATTATCATCATCACCATCAACAGCCTATATATACCCCCCTGGAGGGGCTCAGGCCTACTCTCCTACAGAGAGTGTATGGGCCATAGTGCACCACGCGGGACCAGTGCGGATCGGCGGACTTCACATGCCTGTTCAAGACATGCAGGTTTCCTCACGATGTTTTCCTTCACCGTTAAGCAATCGGATAATGTACTTGAATTGAACAACAACCCATAGGTACACGGCTGGATTCGAACCCGGTACCCTCAGATTGAGAGTCCGCGCCTTACCCATTGCGCTACCGACGCTTATATCATCATCATCGTTCCACCTTAAGAGGCTATGCTGTTGTCAAAGCGCCCATACAAACGTAGTCCAGTCATATTTTGAGTATTAAGCTATGAAAATCTATGAAATTTTCAAGACACAATCTAGAAACAAATATCTGTGTCGGTGGTGAGTCAGATTTTCGTCTAAATATATACTTCCAGAGTTACAGGGCGTCAAAGTATTGTATTTTTCGGTAGTAAAAAGCCCCAACTTTGAACCTGATTTACAAGAGTATGAATCAATTTAGAACAATTTGGAAAAACCACCGACATCTGAAATTTCATTAGTATACTGTATTAAAAAAATGGTTACATAATATACTGTACCCTTCAAATGATCCCTGGACTACGAAACATCCAAATAACGGGTGGATAACATCGCATAATGTATGCTGTCTCACCGTACGCGCTCGGGTAGGATAGGGCTCGGAGAGGGACAGCTACAAAACAATTTGACCTTGAAACCGACCACGTGGTCTTACCAACATAGCCTCTTAAATAATAATTCGAACTAAATCGTAAAACTTATTGAAAAGGATAGACTAAGACATTCCTCCCACCAAAGTCGCGGTTGAACTGACCACCTGGAAAATTAACCTCAAAAAATGTGGATTGGAAAAAATCTGGGTTCTCCTCAGATTAAAATGTCTCAAAGTGAATATCATTGTCATATGTCTCATCATGCACCCGTCCATCAAATAAGCGCATCGCTGTCAACATAACCAAGGATTTAGAGATAATATCTTATTTAGGAGGGTATAAATATGCAGTTTGGGAAATGAATTCCCATTAAACTCGGCAACCATGAAACTGACCGTAGTGCTCTGCTTCGTTGGCCTGGCCTTCAGCGCCCCAGCTGATGTAGACATCCAAGAGGATGCGGACGATGTCCAGATGGAAGATGTCCAGGTGGATGATGTCCAGTTGGATGAGGATGGCTTCGTCCCGTGCACACTTACTACCATGAGAGCTTTGGTATCGAAGAAGCAGAAGAAGCGCAGGACTTCGATGGATCAAGAATCGTTGGTGGCTCCAACGCCAACCTTGGACAGTACCCACACTTGGTAATATTGATTTCATGTTTATAACTTCTGCATTGAATTTGGTCTTCTGCTCTTCTCGTCCTGCCAATTCTGTCTACTCTTTGTACATCTTTTTCCGTCTGTCTGGACTCTCTCTCTCTCATCCATCAGTGTACGGACAAAGGCTCAAGAAGATTCATGATCTAACTTCATCAAATATAGCCAATTCACTTGCACGTCATCTTGCTATTCTTGCTTTGGTTTTCTGAGTTTCTTGGTATCCTGAGAATAATTATTTGCTAATTTTGAGTGTCCATTTGGTATATCTGTCATAAAAATCAATTATTAATTTCTGGGTTGCTGACCACCGGCACTAATTCAGTCTGCGGCTCCTCGCTTATCAGCAACAACCGTATCGTCACAGCCGCCCACTGCTGGTGGGACGGTCGTGGCCAGGCCCTTCAGTTCGTGGTTGTCCTCGGCTCCATCACTCTCTTCTCCGGTGGTACTAGACTCACTACCACCAACGTCCAGATGCACTGAAGCTGGAACCCTAGCACCATAGCCAATGACGTCGCCATCATAGTCATTCCCTGGGTCTACTATAACAGGAAGTACCGGCTTTATTGTCCTCCGTAGCTTGAACCTCCATTGCAAGCTGTCAATTACATTTTACTGTGTGTTTTTTTAGTTCTTTAGTGTACTTGTTTTGGACCATGATCTCACCTTATGTTAAATGATTAATGAAGGTCTGGTTAATAAAGGTCAAAACCTGTCTAGAAGAAGCTCTATGGCAATACATCCAGAATGTAATGCATAGGAAGAAGGAAATTATAGAGTAGGAAATAAATTATTCTCTTCTGCCCTGAAAAGCTCAGAGGTGCAATTAACTAATCGCGGCCCACGGATGTCTGTCCAGACGTCATCCTTGATATTAATCCTTGTCGCCTATGAAGTTAGAGATATTATCAGCAAAGACCTCCGTGAGCTTTCAGGTTATAAGATATCGCGCTGCAAAAAATTCAATTTCTAATGCGCATAAGAAATGTACATTTAATGACAATAGCTTAACTAATTTTAGCAGATATACTGACTGATATATTCTGTTGAGGTCAATAGTATACAAAATAATATTAACTGGGGGGAAAAAACAATACAAGAAATTGAACTTTATACTAAAGAATGTCATGAGAGATTGAGTAACATTGACTTCCCACGAGGGATAGAAAATTGCTGTGATAGAATTTGTAATAATTTAGAGCATAGAAATATAATTGACAATTTGTATAGTGACGTTGTATCAGCTTTGAGGGAATCGGCAATTGCGAGTCGAGGGGACACGAGGACTCGGTCGAAGTTCGTTGCGGGGTGGAATAGGTATGTGAGTCACGCGCACAGGGAGGCCAGGGATAAGTTTCAGGCATGGCTGTTAAACGGTAGACCGAGGTCGGGAGTTATTTATGATGACATGTGTAAGACTAGAAAAATATTCAAGTCCAAATTAAAGTATTGTCAAGTACACAAAGACCAAATAAAAATGGATTTACTTGCAAAACATCACAATAACAATGACTTCCGTTCCTTTTGGAAAAGTACGAACAAGCACAATATTAAGCCTGGGCTCCCTGTCAGTGTCGAGGGGGTGAGTGATGCGAAGCACATAGCAGAGCTATTTAAGAACCACTTTGTTGTTTCACCACTCGTCACTGGGGAAACGGAGGGGGGGCACAATGCTGAGACACGGGGTGACCTGTGCGTAAGTTTCAGCGTAAAAGACGTTGCGCGGGCTGTGAAAGCGATATCAAGAGGAAAGTCGCCTGGTCACGACGGTCTCAGCATTGAGCACCTCCAGCACGCTGGTCCACACCTGCCGCGAACTCTGGCAATACTGTTCACCCTCTGCGTAGGGCATTCGTATCTGCCGACGGAGCTCATGAGAACGGTCGTAGTACCTATCGTCAAAAATAAAACAGGAGACATAGCAGACAAAACTAACTACAGACCGATCTCACTAGCTACCGTGATCGCTAAAGTGTTTGACGGCTTGCTTAATGTACATCTCCAGAAACATGTTGCATTACACGACAATCAGTTTGGTTTCCGCTCCAATTTGTCCACTGAGAGTGCTATAGTGTGTTTGAAGCATGCCGTCGGATACTATACTGATCGTAACACCCCGGTTTACGCGTGTTTTCTGGACCTCTCAAAGGCTTTTGACCTGGTTTCTTACAACATACTGTGGAGAAAGTTGGAGGAGACTAGTATGCCCCAAGAACTTGTTGCTATATTCCGATACTGGTACGGAAACCAGGTCAACCAGGTGAGATGGGCGGGCGCACTGTCTGATCCGTATAGGTTGGAGTGCGGGGTGAGGCAGGGGGGATTGACATCGCCCACGCTTTTCAACTTATACGTAAACGAACTCATCGTCGCGCTCAGCAGCTGCCGTGTCGGGTGTCATGTGGATGGCATTGCTTTTAATAACATTAGCTACGCGGATGACATGGCGCTGCTGAGTGCGTCGGTGGGTGGTATCCGGGAGCTCATAAGTATATGCGAAGAGTACGCGCGCTGTCACGGCCTAAAATACAATGCTAAGAAGAGCGAACTTATGGTCTTCCGAGCAAGTGCTAAAGGACCTTCGGACGTGCCCCCTGTCAAGCTAGATGGAGTGCCCCTAAAGCTGGTACATAGATTTAAGTACCTCGGCCACATTGTGACTGATGACATGCGCGACGACGAGGATATTGAACGAGAACGGAGGGCGTTGTCGGTCAGGGCGAATATGATAGCCCACAGGTTCGCTCGTTGCTCTAAAGAAGTTAAAATTACACTGTTTCGGGCCTATTGTACCACCTTCTACACGAGCAGCCTGTGGGTTTCATACACGCAGAGGGCCTACAACGCCCTTCGCGTTCAATACAACAATGCGTTTAGGGCTCTGCTGCGGCTGCCTCGCTTCTGCAGCGCTTCGGGGATGTTCGCTGAGGCACGTGTAGACTGCTTCTACAGCACGATGCGCAAGAGGGCAGCCTCGAGCGCGTGTAGGGTGCGGGGCAGCCGCAGCAGTCTACTAGCTGTCGTCGCGCAACGCACCGACGGACTGATGCTGCGACACTGGTTGTCATTACATGCCCCAGTGGCGCAGTATCATGTCTGACGTCATAGTGATAAGTTAAATTACTAACATAGACCTAAGATTACTAACACTATGGATGTATATCTGACTTAAATAAATAATAATAATAATATCCATGTCCTCATTACAGACAATATCAGGAGCATCAGTCTAGCTGCTGGCACCAACCTGTTCGCCGGCAGCTGGGCCGCCGGTTTCGGCAGACAGGCTGACAGTAAGTGATTCATTATCATACATTGCAATCATTTTTAAAGTAGAGGTAAACATCTATTTTTTACAATCTCGGGCATCAGATAGTCTTTTATACTTTCGTGCTATTCGTTTGGCAAAATCTTGTCGGTTCAAGGTTCAAGTCTCTCTATTCTCTTAGAGCCTTTTAGCTGTAGCGATTTTGGAGGAAGGCTCATACCAAGCGATCTTATACAGCTGATGGTGATATTGTGACGGCACTTGAGTATTTTAAGGAGAGTAAAACTATGTAACCCTTAAAATTATCGCGTTCAGGTGTCGCATGAGTTGACATAAGTTCACCACATTGAAATTGAGAAGAATACACAAAACAAGAAACATAGATATTAGGAAGAACTAACAGATGCACTTCAGTTTAGCGTCAGGCAGATTTGGAGCTGGGCTGGACATACAGCAAGACATAAGGACATGGAGGGACTCTACAAACAACTAAATGATCAGGGCCGCTTGGTAAAAGGAAAGTGGTAAGACATCGAGATTGCGGGACCGAACTGGCCCAGCATAGCTACCGGCACACAGAAATTGAAAGAGATGGAGGAGTCAGTCACCCTTATGGGATCACACACAGTAAAACTTAGCTTATAAATTAAGAATGTAAAATATATATGAGATTTGTCTGAAATAAAGCTGTATAAATAAATTTAAATGTTCACCACGAATTAGATAGATAGATAGATATTTACATCATCAACACATATTTACTTATTACTAGATTTACAGGTGTTATTAATATACGATTCTATATCAACATATGTTGCAGCTGCAAAAACAGGCCGCAGACTCAGCTAGTTCTTGCTCCCGGGGAACTAGCGATCATTTTCAGTTTGTAAGCCTACCCGCTAGAGACGCTGTGCGCGTACATACTGTGTTCTAGATGTCCATGCGGGATTTGAAATGATTTTTAGTCTAAATATGTATTTGACATATGTTTTTTGTCGAAATAAGGCATTTTCTATGTCCACTTGGCTACCTTCTACAATGTTACCTAAGTGTGCCGCCAAACAGCTGTGTTAACAGCACTGTTGTGTTCTAGTATAAAAAAGGTAGCACAGATAGTGATTTATTCGCTGGTGATTTCTGGGTAAGTGCGCATTCGATGGACTTATCGCCACTTACCATCAGGTGATATGCCCCATCTTCTATGCTACTTTTCTATAATACGCTTCGCAGGCAGATTTGTAATCGCAGTGAGATGTTGTTCTTACGTATGTAGAAGCTGCTGCCTATTACAGAATTCAACAGTTGTAACCATTCTCTCATCAGACCAGGGTATCGGTACCAACCAGCGCCTCCACCACGTCCAGCTCCAGGTCATCACTAACGCCGTGTGCGGACAGACCTTCAGAAACATCATCGCCTCCACCCTGTGCGTCAGCGGAGCTGGTGGCAGGTCTACCTGCAGCGGCGACTCCGGCGGTCCTCTTTCAATCGGCAACCAGCTGGTAAGCTCTGATGTGTTTAGATCTGCCACTGTCACACGCCAGCGCCCATCAATCAATGTCCAGTCATCAATGACCAAGATTACAAAGATAATAAGATTATGCAATTGCTTTATTATTCTTATACGCTCCAAACAGCTGTAATAATTCATATTGACGGTTTATTATTTTCTATATTTTCTTTTCTCATTAAAGAATTTCACTTACCATAGCAAAACATACTTTAAAAGCAAACTCACTGACTGGCTAACCGAACTGGGGCACAGCGACACGGAAGGTCTATTAGCAGTAGTTACTTAATTGTTATTCCATCATCATCATCTTTGCCGTCATCATGATGATGATCATCATGATTATCATCATCATCAGCCGGGAAATGACCAGTGCTGGACATAGGCCACCTTCATGGCATGCCACATTGACCGGTCCCGAGCCACTTGCTTCCAGTGACTCCCTATATTCATTAATAAACTTAATTAGTGAATATAATAATTAATTTAAATCTATTACTACTCTACTAATAAACTCGAATAAGCATGTAATTCCATACAATAGACATCAACGCGAGACACGTCGAGAAAACTAGTATCTAAGTAGGTATAGTATCTATCCGAGACATATTTTAGCTAACATATTTTCATTTGTCTTCCAGATCGGTATCACATCGTTCGGCTCAGCGGCCGGCTGCCAGCGCGGCTTCCCCGCTGCCTTTGCTCGTGTCACCTCCTTCAACGACTGGATCCGTCAGCGCATGTAAACAAGTACCAAACTAGATTATTAATAAAGATTGTTTGAATTGAATTACATTATTTTTACTTTTGAAATTGCTACTAACGGTTGGGTAAAAGAACGGAATTTGAATTGATTTTAATTTCTATTTCTACTATTATCCTAATCATCATTAAAACTTGGCCTATAGAAAATGAAGCGGATCGTCTTAGTAGGTATGTATTTAATATATCCATATTCGCACTTGGCCGCTTTTGTTTAAACTAGCTTTTTGATAACCATTGGTAGCCATGGAGGAACATGCTCTGGTCCATCCCCCTATTATTTATTTTATTTATTTATTTTATTTATTTTATTTTATTAGGGTGGCTTACAGCTATAAAATCGGAACATAGTGTTAAATTAATGACTAACAGCCATTTACAAGCCTCCACATATGGCTTTTTTATCAGCTATAAGTTCACAATTATATATACTTACTGATAAGTAACATAAATTCCTAAATAATATTTAAACTAAAGTCAATATATATGTATATAAATAAATAATAGCATCCAAGAAAATTAAAAATAATAATAACATAAACAAATACAGGACAACAAAGAGAATACTAATAGTCGAGCATACAAGATATATTCAACTTGCTAGTGATGATGAATAGCTTTAGCTCACAACCTCGTGGAGAATTTAAGAATTTTAGCCGAGATGAAAGTAGTATATGCCCTTGATAATGCACCAACACATGTGTGAAATCTTATTTAGATTGGTTTACCTGTTCAACCGTAAAAAGGCAACAATCCAACGCAGGTACATACATACCGACTCTTGGATTTGTATTACTATTTGCCGCCAAACTACTGTTTGAATAGCATAGTTGTGATCCGGTATGAAATGTGGTAGAGCCAGAGCCTAATCTTGAGGCTTTCTGGTTGCTTGCGCTTACCATTCAATGGCCTTATCGGCACTTACCATCATGTGGGATGTAGGCCAAGTGCTAACACATAAAGAAATGATAAGTAGCTGGTGACAATGTCACAAAATAACACATTAGCGTATTATTTAGACTAGACTGGTAACATTGAAACAAATTATATATTTTTGACAACTTTTAATATTACCTTCATCATCATTCATGTCCACCGCTGGACATAATCCTCTTCCATGGTATGCCTCATTGACCGGTACCGAGCCACTTGCATCCAGCGACTCCCCGCGACCTTTACCAGGTCGCCGGTCCATGTAGTCGGGGAACCGCCCAGTAGACGTTTCCCGGTACGAAATTTAATTTAATTAATAAAGAAAATCTTATACAGTTTACATAAAATTTATTTAAATCAAAACACACTAAAATAAATAACAAATGACAACATCAAAATAATTTAACAATTTAAACTAGGTGTAGTGTATGCGGTATAGGATACACACACTGTCTCGTGTGTCTATTGGTTGGTATACTAAACGTCAGTGTTAGAGTGTCACAGTTGAAGCGAGCCGTGCGTGAGTGTGGACATTGAGTAGTATTGAACACGCAGCCACTGCCAAGAAAATCCTTCAGACAAGAAACTAAGTAATTAATTAATTAAATAAACCCATCAATTAGGCTTAACTTCCCGGGGAGCATTTTATGAAGATTAAAATTATATGAATTACAGACATATCGAAGCCTCATTATCTCACGCAAACAATCCATCAAGTGCTACCTGTGATTATCACACAAGACTCTTAAATAATCTCCTTCTCGGTGGTATATAAACGAAGGCAGGCAAACATCTCTACATTCATAAAAACAACCATGAAACTGATCGTAGTGCTCTGCTTCGTTGGCCTGGCCTTCAGCGCCCCAGCTGATGTAGACATCCAAGAGGATGCCTTCCAGATGGACGATGTCCAGATGGAAGATGTTCAGATGGACGATGTCCAGTTGGATGAGGATGGCTTCGTCCCGTACATGAAGTACTACCACGAGAGCTTCGGTATCGAAGAAGCAGCTAGGATCAAGGCCGGAGAAGAAGCGCAGGACTTCGATGGATCCAGAATCGTTGGTGGCTCCAACGCCAACCTTGGACAGTACCCTCATATGGTAAGATATAAACATTATATTTCTATGGTTCATTTCAAACCAACGCTGTAAAAACCACCCAGAAACAATACATATTTTATTATTTATTTATTTACAACACTACCACTTCCAATGCTAATCTTCCCTCGTCTTATAGTGGAGATTGTAAGGTCAATGACATACCTCACAAGCCCTAGTGTCAGAGTTGTTGATCTGCCACAGTCCTCTGACATGTCTCATGTAGCTACTACCTGTCGTAGACAGTAACCGGTAACAACGGATTAACGTGACTAACGAAGCACAGAATCATATCACTGTCCAGACAATCACGTGATTCAGCCTGCAAGGTCCTAAAAAAACGGTCGAAAGTCTCACAAAGTGATTTCGACATCCTATTACCTTGATTCATGTGTTCACATTCTTTGAAGGTTGATTTTTATAGATTTCAATGTAACGTTTCTAGGGCGGTCTGGTCATCACCCTGACCACCGGCGCTACCTCAGTCTGCGGCTCCTCGCTCATCAGCAACAACCGTATCGTCACAGCCGCTCACTGCTGGTGGGACGGTCGTGGCCAGGCCCGTCAGTTCGTGGTTGTCTTCGGCTCCCTCACTCTCTTCACTGGTGGTGTCAGAATCACTACCACCAACGTCCAGATGCACCAGAACTGGAACCCTAGCACCATAGCCAACGACATTGCTGTCGGAGTCATTGCCTGGGTCGGATACAACAGTAAGTTCCAAAATAATGACCGCACTTTTCTCATACATCTCCTCAAATATTTCAAGAGAAGTGATGATTTATAAGACATGTTAGACGTGTAAAGACTATAGAAAATAGAAGAGGAACTCAGCTGATAAAGACGTGAAATGTTTTTGGAATCCATCATCATACAGCAACACAAAACAGATATCATTGGCGAACACTTCAATGACAAGAAAGAGGCTCATAAATTCCTGATTCACGATGAGTCACCTTTTAAAATACATGGTATCAAAGTGATTGAGGAACCTTCATTAGTATTTGAGAATTTAACATATTTTAAAAGTATGTTCTCTGCATTGTTAACCTTACAAATATTGTTCCTGAACTCCAACCGTATGCATAATACTCAGCTAAGAACAAATCACTGTTTTCAAACTGAAAGAGAGTTATTAGTTTGAAGGCTTTGTCTCTGTATTTATAAGAATCTATAAAAATCTATAAAACAAATGAACCTACATATTTTCGATAGCTAATTTTGTCGAGATTATTCTGAAGATGTTTTCGTTGAAAATGTTAAGTCGGTACACAAATTATCTTCTCTTTTATTAATAGTGATTTCAACTTTAAGGAGAATGAGTTGTATTGCCTTCTTATATCGAATCCTGTTTCATTACAGACAATATCAGGAACATTGGTCTAGCTGCTGGCGCCAACCTGTTCGTAGGAAACTGGGCGTGGGCCGCCGGCTTCGGCAGACAGGCTGACAGTAAGCACACTTCATCCCTTTCTAATATATGACAAACACTATCATTAGAATGTTGCTATTTTTAATCACAATTTTAGTTTTAATACAAGATCTGTGTGGAATTTCACATTACGACTATCTCTGACCTATTATTGCAAATATGTGGGCGCCCTAGCTCAACCTAGCTTGTGTCATAATCTACGTAACAAGTATTTATATATCTGGGCTGACTTGGAGGCCCTCAAAGTAAAAGGTACAGTTGTCTTGAAAGGGAGACCTTCACCATTCTATTTTTTTACTTCGAACTTCCTAATCTGGGAATGTTTCTGGGAATTAATTGCTTTTATCCCAGATTTACCAGTTCCACTTCCGTTTCTTCTTTACGAGTTCCACCAAGTACACTAATACCACAATTTTCTCTCTAGACCAGGGTATCGGCACGGCACAGCGTCTCCACCACGTCCAGCTCCAGGTCATCACTAACGCCGTCTGCCAGCAGACCTTCAGAAACATCATCGCCTCCACCCTGTGCGTCAGCGGCGCTAATGGCAGGTCTACCTGCAGCGGCGACTCCGGCGGTCCTCTATCCATTGGCAACCAGCTGGTAAGTTGTCCAGGTCGGCGCGACACGACACGGCTGCGTACCTAAATACCGATAGGTGGCGTTGTTTTCTACCATTTCATACAAATAGATGGCACTGACCTAACCTAAATCCGAAATAAGCATAGTAGACTGGTCTTTATGAAGATAGTACAGGTTTATTTATTATCTAGGAAGACATACAGTGTTAATATCAGAAAAAGATATGCAAAATAAATATAACAAATAGACCAAGCAAGTCTCCACTGATGTACAGTCACTTACTAATATTTAAACTAAGCGAGGTCTTTATCTAGTATAGTTGTTCAGAAATCATCGAAATACCTTGACAAACTCAGTTATGCATTCGGGAGATTTGGTGTTAATATCTGCACATTTCTTATCATGATTCGGAAACCCTGACGCGCGAGTCTGACGCGCACCTGGCAGGTTTTTAAATATTTAAAACTGCTGATTATTTTATACTTGATATTCCACGGATTATGCAAGTGTCGCTTACAATTATTGCAATCATTCTAATAAGATAAAAAAAGATTTCACTATAATAAGCGACGATGTCCAGCATAGTTCACGGTTGCATATAAATAGCCTATTCCACTCCTTAGCTGTACGCATAATAAATGAAGAAGCGAAACGCTTCGTGCGGAATGGTGGAATGTCTACTAAGTATAGGTGGAGGCCAGCAGTTCAGATTAGTTACGGCAACTACAGATAGAGATTTGAAACATCGAGATATTTAACGATTTAGAGGACAAGTCAGCAGATGATAGTAATTATTACAAGCTAAACAAACACCTCAGCCACATGGACCTGAGCGACAATAGAGCTTGCAGATTCTGTAAGGAGGACGAGGAGACGCCCATCCATATCCTCTGCCACTGGCTCTCAGGACCTCCAAACCTAGACCAATCGTACGGTTCATGATCGAGATCGTCATTAGAGAGGTGATTTGATCCATAGGGTACTCTCGCAATAGAGCTGCAAAGGTCGCAGTGAGATGCAGGACACGCGGACTAAATAATTATAATAATTTGTCGGTAACATCATCTATTTAAATTCTTTTTCAGATTGGTATCACCTCCTTCGGTGCCGCTGCGGGCTGCCAGCGCGGCTTCCCCGCTGCCTTCGCCCGTGTCACCGCCTTCAACGACTGGATCCGTCAGCGCATGTAAACACGAGCTGTACATCGTCAGCAGTGAACTCTTCTCATGAACACGACACGACTTTGATCAATAAAGGTTTTATGGATGCTACCGAGTCATTAATTAATTTCAATCTTTACTGTAATTGTTATCATTGGTTATTGTGTAAATGTTTTTCGTTAGCCATTTATCCTTGGTCTACTTCTGGTGAATGAAACAATATATTTTAAAAAGCTGTGGTATATATGCGTCCATGTATCCAAAGCTTGAATCCAAGGGCTTTCACGTCTGTCATTTAAGTACTTAAAGAATTGGATAGATGGCGCGACCCACCTCCAACAAAGTTTTATACTAAATTTCTGTTGCCATAATCTTTTATAATAGCTGGATTTGTGCAGTAACTATCTAGAAATAGGACATCAGATTGTGATGTCGCGAAATGAGTGTCATTAACATACAACTTCACAGTGAATCACAATTTACATTTTAAACACTTTTTTCTCGATTATTGCTCAAAGCGCCATCTATGAACCATTAGCTGCGTAACTGCTATTGTAGCTAACTATAAAGTTGTAAATTAATAATATTTATTTCGCGACACTATAATTTCGTCTTCTATTTTTAGGTAATTACTTATCAAAGCCAGCTATTCTATTTTAAAAGATTATGGCAACAGAAATTTAGTATGGAAGCATTAGGAGTGGGATAATGTTAAAAACTTTGACAGATTTATTTACACAGCAGTTATATTCTCTTTGGTAGGTGTACGACATTCGGCTTTAATGGATTTGTATCAAGGAATTCATTCAATATATAAAATCCTTGCTTTCAATTCATACGTAATATATACATATGTACATTTGGCATTAAAATTTTGCTGCGACGGTCCATGAATGAAGAACTGTTTTTTTGAAGAAGTCCCGCATTCAAATTTCAAAATGTTGAATTGAATTGAAGAACAACAGACTGAAACAATCAAACTAGTAGTGCATGGTTATTGAATGCACACGGTCAAGAACAGAAGTCTTGGTGTAACAACTAACGACCGTCCTTGAAACAAAAAATACAAAATACAAATATATTTACTGACTAAAACAATTGAATTAATATGTTGTATCCATACAGTCTGTCATAGAGGAGCCCTGTGCGACAGGTGTAGGCTCTCTCTCTCTCTCTACGGCAGACATTTTGTTTCGTAGAATATTGTAACGTAATAGATTTTTAAAACATTTTGGCGTTACTAAGTTGTGTGTGTGTGAGTGCGAGTTACTGTGTGTGTGTGTGTGTGTATGTGTGTGACCAAGTGACAGCTTCCACTAAATATTCATGTGCGTGTGATATATTGAGTGGGTGTAAACCAATTTTATGATTGTGATCATTCTTAAGAGGCTATGTTGGTAAGACCACGTGGTCGGTTTCAAGGTTGCATTGTTTTGTAGCTGTCCCTCTCCGAGCCCTATCCTACCCGAGCGCGTACGGTGAGACAGCATACACTACGCGAAGTTATCCACCCGTTATTTGGATGTTTCGTAGTCCAGGGATCATTTGAAGGATACAGTATATTATGTAACCATTTTTTAAATACAGTATACTAATGAAATTTCAGATGTCGGTGGTTTTTCCAAATTGTTCCAAATTGTTCTAAATTGATTCATACTCTTGTAAATCAGGTTCAAAGTTGGGGCTTTTTACTACCGAAAAATACAATACTTTGACGCCCTGCAACTCTGGAAGTATATATTTAAACAAAAATCTGACTCACCACCGACACAGATATTTGTTTCTCGATGGTGTCTTGAAAATTTCATAGATTTTCATAGCTTAATACTCAAAATATGACTGGACTACGTTTGTATGGGCGCTTTGACAACAGCATACCCTCTTAAAGAAGCAGGTTTTGCTTTATTTATTTTAAGGTATTTAGTAATTCTTCAGTCTCATTATATTCAAGAGTTTTGAGCCACTATCAACATGCATCAGTTCAACAAAGCTACACAATCATACATACAAACGTAATTATCGTGAACATTCCTTGAAACAAACCTTGATAATGTCTGCTTAAACGCATCAATCAATTACCTTTTACGGACAAAAATAATCTTAGATACTCGTAATTTGTTTAATATACAGGGCATTCTTGAAAAAACTGTTTTATGAAAATGAAACGGTGCATTTCGACACTAGTGTGAAAATTCTGTAAATTCAATCGAGATGCGAATATTGTTGTGTGTGTGTGTGTGTTGAACATACTGCCCAGTTAATACACAAAAACACTAGTAGTAATTTTTTAAGGTTATGCCCGAAAAACAAAAAAGGTCGGCCATGTGCGAGTCAGACTCACGCGCAGTGGGTTCCGTATATAATATAAATAACTAGCATACTGTTAATCTTATATAATAAGAATAAGTTGTGCCTGACGAAAAACACGAGCAATTGTTGTTAATATAAACAAATAAATACAAATAACGATTGCGCTGGAACGGTATGTAACTGCAAAATGTTCTGCATCATCATCAGCCTATATACGTCCCCACTGCAGGCTCAGTGCGCATTGGTAGACTTCACATACACCTTTGTATTTCTTCTCAGGAGTGTGCAGGTTTGTTCAAGATGTTTTCCTTCGCCGGACAGCCAATGGTAATGATTTTTATCATTCGTACATAAATTCCTAATAATAAATTGGATTGAACCCCGACCTCGATGGTTCAAAGACTGACGCTCTACACAATGGAGCTACACTGCAAAATTTTGATGAGTTATAATTTTAAAATTATGCTTTTTAGATTTATTCCTATACTTGTTCTGTCGCGTCGGTGGCGCAGTGGATAAGGCGCGGCCTCTCAATCTGAGGGTACCGGGTTCGAATCCAGCCGTGTACCTATGAGTTGTTTTTCAATTCAAGTACATTATCCGATTGCTTAACGGTGAAGGAAAACATCGTGAGGAAACCTGCATGTCTTGAACAGGCATGTGAAGTCCGCCGATCCGCACTGGTCCCGGGTGGTGGACTATGGCCCATACACTCTCTGTAGGAGAGTAGGCCTGAGCCCCTCCAGTGGGGACATATATAGGCTGTTGATGATGAACTTGTTCTGTAATACTTTGCATCTTACCAAATTTCATGATTCCATGTTAATATTTTTTTTGCTTTTGATGCGTTTTCACGAGAAATCGTCAAAATTTGCGTCATAAATGTATCTCGTCATTGCGTTGACCGTTTAATTTTTTCGCAGCTCCAAGAAACTGCATCGTTGAATATTTTAAATCAATTTCAATAAGACATATTTGCGTGTTCTTGAGAAAAAAGGTCTTGGCAGACAGGTAGATGGTGAACAATGTAACCCTATAAGGGTTCATCTTTTTGTTTTAATGTACGGAACCCTAGAACTGACTAACTTACGTCGTATTAGTTAATAAATGTCTTACAAAAGTTACAATAAAATGTCAAACTATCCAAGCTACTCGATTCATCTTTGTCATCAACAAAACTAGGTCGACTAGTCGTGGCCCTCGCTGAACTCATTGTCACCCAGAAATGTATGATAATGGGTTGCAAAGTCCACTGTTGGAGATGAGCCGTCCTTGTTGATAGCCACGTTGGACTTAATATGAGGGGACTTGACATAATCAACACGTTTGGCTTACGGATTGGTAATTTCAGTAAATTGTTGTTTGTTACACAGTCAGATACGCTGCTTTTCTTCTGAATATTGTTTCGCCTAGTAAATAATGACACGTGAGGTGGTTCCGTTGTAAAGCCGAGACCACACGGCGGATGAATTGTAAATTAACTCGTAATTTTATTACGTTTCAGGTTAAGTTGTATATGGCATTATTTTTGGAAATTTAGGAACACCCTATTTCTAATATGACACGACTGCAATGTAACAATTTATCTACTGGAAGCAAGGACACATCGGCTCATTTTAGGTAATTAGCAAACAAGTACCAATGAAATAAGTAGTTCAAGGATAGTAAAGAAAAGAGTAAAGGTTCTCGAGTGGCGACCACGTACCGGGAAACGTCTACCAGGCCGTCCCCCTACTAGATGGACCAACGACCTGGTTAGAGTCGCAGGGAGTCGCTGGATGCAGGTGGCTCGGGACCGGTCGATGTGGCGTACCATGAGGGAGGCCTATGTCCAGCAGTGGACGTTTCCCGGCTGATGATTATGAAAGAAAAGAGGTCCCAAACTCGAACCCTGTGGTACTCTGGAGAGAAAAGAATGGAACAGATCGGCACCCTCCCGTTGTAACTTGATCCAATTGTATAAATTTACGACTTGCATCATTATATCATCATAATCAGCCTGAAAACGTCTACAGCTGAAGACAGTCCTCCCCCATGGTGTGCCACAATGATTTTCAACGAGTCGATGGCATACAATCTGAAATGCAAATAGAATGAAGTTTATTAGATTATGCTCAACTTCTAAGTAAACATAACAGAGAGGAACTTCTAAAATTAGAAACTGTACAATGAGTGACTTTGTCACTAAAAGCGATTTCTAAGGGACCTTTGGATAAAGTCACAGTTTTGTGAAAATTTCCACTACCTGCCTATTATGATCGTGAGATACAGCCCGCTGACAGACAGACGGACCGAGGCTTAGTAATAGAGTCCCGTTGTGGTACGGATCCCAAAAAATCGCCCTCAACAAATTCTAAATCCTAAATGACAAATACCAAAACGAGATACTCGTAGTCATGCATAGAGAGCAGCACAGCCGTTGCGTAATGACTTTGTAATAATTACATAAAATTACACGTACATTCAAAGAATTTATAAGCGTGATATGATAATATTTCCTTCGATAAGCCAATTGTAATTATATAAAATGCATTCATGTTTTCGATAAATAATGACTTTAATAATCTAATCGTATTAAGATTTCGATACAAGGATTGATTATAATCATAATTATTATCCTTTACGCTTCATTATTTTTATAAATATTTGTGACAACTTAAGGTTCTTCTAGCAGATAAATGTCAGTCTGGTAAGGGTTTGAAACTTTACTAGAGTGGCAATGGACGACGTGGTTTCTTATATTATTCTAAAGAAAAAACTGGGCTTTACACTTTAACAATTTTAAGGTACGATTTTACACATCTTTTTGACCCGCTACGTGCCAAAGCAACCGCGTTCAAAGGTACATAGTCTCTGATCGTTCATGTCTGTCATTACAGTCATTTGCCCATTGGCAAAGGCGCAGAGAAACCCTCATCTTTTAAAAATGACGAAGGTCTGGCCCTCGCTGGCACTTGCTCTAATTCTTGTAGTTCCATAATCAAGACCCTTTATTGTCTCTGGGAGAAACAACTAGAAACCGACTTCAACTGCCCTAAAAGTCTACTTTTATTAAGGCAATGCTTGTAAGCCAGCTGTCTAATACACACTTAACATTCCCTATCTCAAACACTACTGAACCGATTTTGATGAAACTTGCAGTCTTGCCTAAATTGAAAAATACCTAGTTCAACAAAAAAGTATTATTTAAATCGAACTTGTAGTTACGGAGATATGCAAGGACAAACATACAAATATACACACATACACTTTTGCAAAAGCTTCGGTGGCGCAGTGGATAAGGCGCGGACTCTCAATCTGAGGGTACCGGGTTCGAATCCAGCCGTGTACCTATGAGTTGTTTTTCAATTCAAGTACATTATCCGATTGCTTAACGGTGAAGGAAAACATCGTGAGGAAACCTGCATGTCTTGAACAGGCATGTGAATTCCGCCGATCCGCACTGGGCCCGCGTGGATAGACTATGGCCCATACACTCTCTGTAGGAGAGTAGGCCTGAGCCCCTCCAGTGGGGACATATATAGGCTGTTGATGATGAATACTCAAAATATGACTGGACTACGTTTGTATGGGCGCTTTGACAACAGCATACCCTCTTAAACTATGACGTTTATATTTTGATTTTAATGATACGACACATTCCTATTTAGGTATACACTCAGGCATGCCGATCAGAGACTTAATCTAAACTTATCAACAGCCATGTTTATAGATTCACAAATAAATGACACAGCATGTGGGTATCATATCAAAGTGCATCAATCAAAAACAAATGAATTCGTATTTAGATAAGAGTCACGCCAAGTCTACGATACCAGAGTCTTATAGTAAACAAAAATTAAGAATTAATTAATGAATTATTATGAATTGATTAAGTTCTAGAACCTTCGTTCGATGTTTGATCGTCGTTTCGTGTTTATTATTATTTGAGCCAAGGGCTCTAACACTCACTGCGACCTTGATAGATCTATTGTGACCCTTATGTGGTTGAAGCCCACTCCGATCATATATCGGACGGTATCTCTAGGGTGGAGACTTTAATATCGTCTGGTGTGACGATATGTCCTCCAAGGTACTGCTGTCTACTGTGATGGAGTGCATCGCAATGACAGAGGATGTGGATGGTTCTCTCCTCTTCCTCTTTACAAAATCTGCAAATCTTATCGTCTCCTAGACGCATGTAGGTCAGGTGATTGTTAAGTTTGCAGTGCCCTGTGAGGGTTCGTGATAGAATACTTAATGGATTTATGTGTAAGGAAAGTGTCTGCTAGAAGCGCTTTCGAGTGGTCTTGACCTGGCATCGCTTTCCAGTACCGTAGTCCTTTATCGCAGGACCAGTTTGCCAAGACACTCCTAAGGGTGCGCGAGGACACGCCCACAATGGTTCTGGACCAATTAGTTGGCCCTCGGCGCCAGCTCTAGCTAGTTCAGCGGCAGTTTCGTTGCCGCTAATGCCACAGATTCTCTGAGAGTTACCGAGTTGGCAGCTCCCAGTTGATAGAGTTTCTGGATGCACTCCAGAGTTAACTAGGCGAACAGATAACATCATATATTTTTCTAGTTATGTTCTTTTTAAAAATTATGAAAGCGTCATCATTTTCTGATCAACTCAACATTGGTTGCTGGGATAAGACTGCCGGCTTCCAATTCAGCAATTCGTTTTTATTTTAGAATTTATTATCGTAATACGATAAATAACGAAACCAATCTTAAGCTTGTATATCTTCACCACTGTGACGGGCGCTATCTGTAAAATAAATATTGTTTGAATTCCTTTCAGAATAACTGAAGAGGGCTGAAAATTCAATTTTACTGCCTTACAAATTATAAATTTTATAAATTATTTTAGCCGCTTCCGTGGCCTAACGGCTATACAAAATTTCTAGGTGTGATTCTGGATGCTGGTGTAAACTGGAAGCCACAGTTGAACTACATATGTACGAAACTGAGTAGCTATGTTTTTGCGTTAAGAAAAGTATCACAACTCGCCTCCCGAAAAACGGCACTCATTGCGTATCATGGCTGCGTGGCTTCTACATTGCGCTACGGGATTATACACTGGGGAAATGCAGCTGACATACATATA
This sequence comes from Carcina quercana, assembly GCA_910589575.2. Taxonomy (NCBI): domain Eukaryota; kingdom Metazoa; phylum Arthropoda; class Insecta; order Lepidoptera; family Depressariidae; genus Carcina; species Carcina quercana. Next base: position 7,416,029 of record OU342452.1, read on the forward strand.
TTGCCTGTATTTAAATTACAAAAAAAATGTGTCCGGGCTATTGTGGGTGCAGGCCAGAAGGAAAGTTGTAGAGACTTGTTCAAGCAGCTTGAAATATTGTGTCTGCCATCTTTATATATATTCGAAGTGTGCTTATTTGTTAAGAGTAACTCACATTATTATGACAATAAAACAAACCTAAAACCGAGAGGTAGACGAAATAAACTCGACTTAATACCACTTAACCAGCCAAAGTTAGAATTCTATAGGACTGTATGTAAATAGAACAAAATTGTATAATCATTTACCTGACAATAGAAAAGATCTCAATGTAAAATTATTTATTACCAGATTGTATGACATTTTAATTAAGAATTGTTTTTATAATACCCAAGAATTTTTTAAATATAAATTTTGATTTTTTTGACACGTTATAATATTGTATACCGTAGAATAATTACTTCACTAAGATATTGTAATATCTACACTAATATTATAAAGAGGAAAGTTTTGATTGTTTGTTTGTTTGTTTGTTTGTTTGTTTGTATTGAATAGGCTCCGAAACTACTGGACCGATTTGAAAAATTCTTTTACCATTAGAAGCCGACATTATCCCTGATGGACATAGGCTATATTTATTTTTAGAAAAAATTAGAGATCATTACTAAAACTTCAGTAATGTAAACCAAGGTGTAATATTTTTTGCCGTTGTGGCGGGTTTGCCCCATGCCACGCACGCGCGCCGAGCGCTGTCAGTTGATCTGTAACTATGACTACGAAAAACAACGGCTGCTATTGTAAATTTTTTATTACGATTTTTAAATATATTATTGTTGAACCAGAGCCTTTAGTCCGTTCTTTTCAATATCCCCGGAAAGAAGAGTAGACAGTGGATACGCCCGCTGCGCGACAGCCTGCAGCGGTCGTCCTCCACGTGCTACATTGGTGACCCTGACGTGCAGCTGACGTGCGTCCGACGTGCATCCGAGTAGAAACGTGCGTGATTCGTGGCCTGCCGTGGAGCGAACATGGGCGAACGAACATTGTATGCGAGCACAGAATATTCTTCGGCAAGCACGGTTAGCAGGATTGTTTTAAACTTCAAAATGACGGAGGGGAACATGGAAATTAAACCTACAACGACGGTGGAAGCCGTGTGTGTGAATGTATCACCATTTTGGCCCGAAGAGCCAGCGCTTTGGTTCGCGCAGATGGAAGGACAGTTCGTGCTCGCCAGCATCACCGCAGACAGCAAATACAATTAAGTCATATCGAATCTTGAGTTCAAATACGTGTCGGAAAACAAAGATATAGTTAAAAACCCTCCCGATGCGAACAACTATGACAAAGTTAAAACGGAACTGATTCCGCGTCTGTCTTCATCGCAAGAGCAGCGAGTGCGCCAGATACTCCCGCACGAAGACATCGGGGACCGCGAGCCAGCACTATTCTTACGGCACCTACAGAGTTTGGCCGGTCCGAGTGTACCCGACGATTTTGTACGTTCTATTTGGTCGAGCCGCCTACCAACGCATGTACAGGTGATTATTGCGTCGCAGCCTAAGAGAGCCTTTAGTCCGTTCTTTTCAATCTCCTGGGAAAGAAGAGTAGACAGTGGATACAGCCTGCAGCGGTCGTCCACCACGTGCTACACCGTAAAATGTCTTTCATCGCATGCGCTGCGGAAACTATGAATAATCAACAGAACAAGAACATCAAAAAGCTATTTTCACTGTGTTATATCTTAAATAAATAAAAGTATGGTTTTAGATTAATTTCTATGGTTGTGCTGAGACCTTCCTTTTTCCACATTTCAGGATTCTAGGTCAAACGGGAAATACCTTATAGGTTTTGATTCTCTTGCATTCTCTAAGGAAATTGTCTAAAAGTGCGGCTTAAACATACATATCTTTTTATTGTGTTGACGTAGAAGTTTGATTTTTTCACAAATCTAAGAGACTGCAGACTTGAATACTTGATATTAATTTCAACTTGATACCTTTACGCATACATTTACGTATACACTGAGAAAAAGGGTATTGACTGACAGACAGACGGACAACAAAGTGATCCTTTAAGTGTAGCTTTTTAGGGTTCCTTAGTCCAATAAAGAACCCTTATAGCTTCACTCTATCCCTCTGTTCGTCTGGCTGTCCGCGGCTTAGCTCAGAGACCCTGACTACTAAATAGCTGTAATTTTTATGGGTATACATGGTATCACGATAGCAAAGTGGTGGTAGAATAAAAAAAACTTGGGGATGAAATATTTTTTCACGTCTACCCCATTACGTGGGAGTATCGTTGAAATATTACGCTTGAAAGTGAGAATTTTTGTCCGAGTTGAGCGTCCCCCTCCCCTCTATCTGCTAAACTGTTGCTTTTAAAAATCTGAAAAATTCATTAACCTTAAATCCAAACCGTCACTTATTGTTCCGAGCAACTACGGAGCCCTGCACTGCGCGTGGACTGACGCGCACTCGGCTGCTTTTTAGGGTTCCGTACCTCAAAAGGAAAAAAGGAACCCTTATAGGATCACTATGTTGTCCGTCTGTCTGTCAGGGTCCTTTTTCTCTGGAACGCGTGAAGGTATCAAGTTGAAATTAATATCGAATTAATACGAATCTGCGGTCCTTTGGACCCGTGAAAAAATGAAGTTTCTAGGCCAACGCAATAAAAAGATATAGCTGTATTTCAGACCATTTCCATACAAAGTGCAAAGAAACCAAAACCTATAGGGTACGTCCCGTTGAGCTAGAATCTTGAAATTTGACAAGAAGCAAGGTCTTACAACAATAGGAATAAATCTGAAAACCAGGATTTTCTAACATTAAAATTAAATTTTTTTATTTGGATTTGGCAATAATTTAAAGTCTCAAAAATTGCTATTTTTTGTTGATTCCACCTTCGCCGTTCAAGTACCGGTCAAACAGAAGAACGGCAGACCTTCACCCGTACACTGTAGATATTCCTACAGCTCGCACCAAGCGTTTCGCTTCCACATTTATCGTGCGTACAGCAAAAATATGGAATGCACTACCGGTTTCCGTGTTCCCCGAAAGCTACAACTTGGGAATCTTCAAAAGAAGAGTAAATAGGCACCTTCTAGACCAACACGTAACATCGTCGACCTCATCGTCACTTACCATCAGGTGAGATTGAGGTCAAGTGTTGGTCTATATTCAATTTAAAAAAAAATTGCGATTATGCTAATTTGTGTGGTATATAATAAGTGGATAAGGCGCGGACTCTCTATCTGAGGGTACAGGGTTCGAATCCAGCCGTGTACCTATGAGTGTTTTTCAATTCAAGTACATTATCCGATTGCTTGACGGTGAAGGAAAACATCGTGAGGAAACCTGCATGTCTTGAACAGGCATGTGAAATCCGCCAATCCGCACTGGGCCCGCGTGGTGGACTATGCCCCATACACTATCTGTAGGAAAGTAGGCCTGAGCTCATACAGTGGGGACGTATATAGGTAGATGATGATAATGAAATAAATATATGTCTATGTAATTCAACTTAAAGCGTGGTTTAAAGAAAAAACCGCTCGCTTCGCTCGCGCATCTACCACGTTTTAGCTACAATGCCAAACCTAACCAATCAGAAATCTCACCTGAATGGATTTCTTTTTTCTCTAGCAAGTAGTTTCGCCAACAACAAACAAGCTGTGTGGGGTTTCAGACCAACTCCCTTAACACCAAAAATTCATAGAAACGTCAAAATTAGTTGACCATTTTAAACACCAACTCAACCCCTCGCGGTCGGTTGTCTGTAAGACACAAAATACCGCGTGAATCAATTTACGAAATTTTTCATAAAACTAAAAACCGAATCACTTTGTTGTACTTCTGGTGTTATGTCTGTCAAGACCATTTTTCTCAGGGACGTTGGTCGCGTAGAGATATGAAGATGAAAATACATTTACGCTTATCTAGAAATGTTTAAAAAATAAATGTCTACCCGTGCGAAGCCGGGGCGGGCCGCTAGTAAATTATATAATAATAAATTATTGTACGCCTCAGGGTAGGAAATATAGATTCTAGGAATGTATCAAACCCAACAACATTGTACCACCTGTTTACATAATAAAGAGTATTCTATTCTATTCAAGCTTGGACTTACAACCGTAGGTCCCGGGTTAGATTCACAATGGGAGGTACTTGTCGATACTTGGTTTAATTTGGTGGTACATTATTTTCTAGCAACCACCATGTTAGCAAAGTTCACCAACAAACAGAAGAGCAGAGCCAGCGCTATGATTGTGGCTTCTGTGCGCGCACACTTACCGTCCATCGGCCTACTGTCACTTACCATCAGATGAGGTTAAGGTCAAGCGCAAACCCATCATACGTTAAAAATATTAGCACTGTTTGGCGGCAGACTTAGATAACAGATGGTAGCTAGCCGGGCGGACATAGAAAAAGCCCCGCCATTACCGATGGTACCCCACTGGGAATCGAATCCGGGACCAATGGATTGTTAGATCAAGATTAGCCCATAGAGTAAGTTTGGTTGGTATATGTCCCCGTCACAATTGTCAGTATGCCTTATTTCTCAGTACCCCTACAACTATACTGGGCCAAACGAGATATATTGAAAAGAGGAGAGCAGAGTGTGAGACAACGAGATCCATAATATGGCTGCATGAATAGTCTAGATGAGTAGGAACACAAGCCAGTGATGGGAAGGAATAGACAGGGTTGTCGAATGTGAATCGCTAACTCAGGTATCTAGGATAAGAAAGGTTATCCAGAATGTTGCACAGAAGGAAAAGTATATCAACATTGCTACGAAGGCGGATAAGAAGCCACTTGAGCTAAACACGAAAACCTGTCAAATAGTAATATTTTGGCAAATCAAAAATGAAGAGCAAGCCAAAGATTCTGACGTCACTTAAGTTTGTTTAGCATCTCTTCAGTAACTACCAAGTATCAAGAATCAGAGCAGTTAAGAATAGGGAGCAATAATCGAATCAACGTGCCATCAACGAGTGACCCGGTATCGCACCCACAGGCCCAACTTACTTACTTACCACGGCCATGTATCTGTCACGCCTGCATATCATCACCAATTCACCACCATGCAGGACGTCACAAAATACATAAAGAAGGCCAACTACCTCTTGAGGGTGGAGCAGCTGGAGTCACGCCACGACACACACTTCAAGTCGTTCGTGGTGCGAGTCCTGACCTGCAAGCTGGAGACCTTCATGAGGGAGGACTTCTGGCAGACGCGCGTGGAGTACCGTCGCTTCAGAGGGAGGATAGCGACCAACACCACCAGAGCGGCACCAACGTGACATAGTAAATAGTATTATTGTAGTGTGTAGTAGTTTATTTTAATGTATTTTATTGTATTGTATATATACTTATGGGTCATTGTTACCTGAAATAAATGAATAATAATAATGTTTGCGCTACAGAAATATTTTGTACGTATAATGCAAGTATCTGCAAAATTTAAAACAAAATTAAAAATAGTGTCCCTTATCTAAGTTGTTCACAGTTAACGCTGTAAAGATACACTGATGACTTGATGAGTATTTTCATTATCTGTAAGTTATGTCCGTCGATGTCTGCACGCACCTGACGAAGCATTTTAATATCCAATGGGATTATACAAAAAATATTTCGACATTTCGAAGAATATCGGTTGAATATTAAAACACTAGAGTCTGTCTGTGACTTGCCTTGCCTGTATTTGAATAATGTTATACTAAAACTAACTTAAACTATACTAAGATTAAAAAACAATTTCATGACGTGTCAAAAAAGCAGATAGCCTGCTGCGACGCCGGTCTTCAGTGGAGCCTGAGAACTCTTATGCTATTAAAAACAAAAATAAATATTTTAAGAGTACACACACTTTTAAGAAAATTAAAATAAACAAGTACACATTTTACAACAAACACTACAATAAAAAACCCACATACGCACACAAATAAACTTCATCATTATCATCATCATCAGCCGGGAAACGTCCACAACTGGACATATGCCTCCGTCATGGTGCGCCACATCGACCGGTCCCGAGCCACCTACATCCAGCGACTCCCCGCGACTCTAACCAGGTCGTCGGTCCATCTAGTAGGGGGACGGCCTGGTAGACGTATCCCGGTACGTGGTTGCCACTCGAGAACCTTTACTCCCAAAATAAACTTATTATGTACTAATTATTATTTTAAATAGTGTGGCAATGTCTGTCCCAGCACGACTGCTTGTGGATGAACTGTTTGTACCTCGAGGAAGTACTTTCTAAGCGCGTTTTTAAAGGTATAGACGGATTGTGACTTACGTATTGGAGGCGGTAAATTATTCCAGCACTTTGTGGCAGCATAACGAAAGCTGCCGCAGCAGCAGACGTACAGTGCCGAGGACATTCCAGAAGAACCGCGGATCGTATGTAGCGACTTGAAATTTTGAGCTTCTCAAACAAATACGACGGTGTCCCGTTTTTAATTTTCCCAAAAAGCATGGTCGCGAAGTGCAAAGTACGTCGCGCTGACGTATTCACTAACCCGTTTTGGTTCAAGTAAGGTGTCACGTACAGTCGTACACGCATGCTTTTTGAGATAAGTAATAAAAATTATTGCCAAATTTCATGATTTCAGGTCAAAGGGAAGTAACAAAAGGTTTTGATTCATTCATCGTCCATATATGTGGCATAAATTGACGTATTTTTCATTGTGTTGATTCATAAGCTTGAGCAGACTTTGAGTATTTGATATTAATTTCAACTTGATACCTACAAGAAACAATTTTAATTGAGAACTAGAAAATGTCCGTATACAAGCCAAATTTTAAACACCGGTTCTGTTTCAATAAACTGAGACAAAATCGTAGGAATATAATAATGATGTCTACAAAAGTGCATGCTGGGACTTATCCCCAAGTAGTACCCATGTAAAGACGAGGAAAACCGGAAATCGTTATTAAACATATATGATTAGATAGAGAAATAGATCAGATAAAAAAAGAATTTTTATCCAAACAACAAGACATACATGCATACAAACCTAAATGTGATGAGCAAGGTGGTCCAATAGATACAGAAGAATATTTCTTGTCAGTGATCTATCAACGGAATGATAACATAATTGTCATTACTTAAGTACTTAGCTGGATTTAAGGATGGTATCATGTCACTTTCTGTAACGCATCAGATTGTGAATCCATATATAAAGACACTGCAAATGCTCATCTTCAGTCAACGTTGCAACCATGAAACTGTTCGTAGTCCTCTGCCTGATTGGCCTAGCCTTCAGCGCTTCTGCTGATGTAGACTTCCAAGAAGATCAGTTCTTGGAGACTGATTTCCAGGAGGCAGAGATGCAGGACTCTGAGTTCGAGTCCATCGGTCGTTTCTACCACGAGAACATTGGTATTGCGGAGGCAGCTAGCATCAAGGCTGCGGAAGAGGCGCAAGACTTCGATGGATCCAGGATCGTCGGTGGATCGAATGCCAACCTCGGGCAGTACCCGCACTTGGTGAGAATTGATTCATTTAATTGTACCACATTCCGTAGATATTTGTCGAGTGGTCGAGTAGACTTGTGCCTTTTAATAGCATTTATCATCACTTTATAAATCTTCTCTGCCTTTTTGGTGTCTGGTGAGAAGATAAAAGTTCGTATATGTTTCATTACTTTATTATTAAATCTTTCTGCTTCTTCCAGGGTGGTCTGGTCATCACCCTGACCACCGGCGCTACCTCAGTCTGCGGCTCCTCGCTCATCAGCAACAACCGTGCCGTCACAGCCGCTCACTGCTGGTGGGACGGTCGTAACCGTGCCAGGCAGTTTGTGGTTGTCCTCGGCTCCGTCACTCTCTTCTCCGGTGGTACCAGACTCACTACCACCAACGTCCAGATGCACGGAAGCTGGAACACCAACAACTTAAATAACGATGTCGCTGTCATTGTCATTCCCTGGGTCAACTACAACAGTAAGTGTTCCTGGATCTGTACTGTCATCAAAATCATAATTCCTGTTGACTACAGCTGAACTTCTTCTTTATATATCAAGAATAATAGAGGTCAAGACTGAAACTATGCAATCGAATTTAAAGCCTAAACGAGACAGTGCAGTTGCATTCATCAATTAGCGTCTCCCACAGGTTTAAATTGAATTTAAATCAGTATAATACTTTAATGTAAACTGTACAGCTAGCTATTCCAGAACAAAACTCAATTGTCATCAATGTTCCGATTCCTCAATTGAATTCCAGCTAATAAATAACCGTCCCATTGCAGACAACATCCGGAACATTGGTCTGGCCTCTGGCACCGCGACCTTCGCCGGCAACTGGGCCTGGGCCGCCGGCTTCGGAGCACAGAGGGACGGTAAGACAGACATCGTCCGATATATTTTACATTTTGGCTGATAGTTTTTTTTTTGGCTGATAATTCTTGCTTCCACATAGGTATTCTATTCTACATAGATAAAAGCATACATAATTTTGTCAATGATTAGCCTATAGTTTTGTTCACGTCTTCTTTAACTATAGCACAATTTTGTTTGATTCTTACGCTATAATAGCTCAATAGCTTTTATTCTTATAAGCCTTCTTACTATGTACTGTCAATTAGCTGCATAGAGACTTAACATTCACATGATAGTAAAGCATAGGCTTCTAGTCGTGAACTTCAGCATGCTTTTGAACTACTCTGGTGAGCTAAGCTGAAACTGCAAATAGTTGTTTCTTCTTCAATCCACTAAGTAGCAATATGACCTGCAGGTGCGGGCATCGGTACTGGACAGCGTCTCCACCACGTCCAGCTCCAGGTGATCACCAACGCCGTCTGCCAGCAGACCTTCGGAGGCGCAATCATCGCTTCCACCCTGTGTACCAGCGGAGCTAATGGCAGGTCTACCTGCGGCGGTGACTCTGGTGGTCCCCTGCAAATCGGAAACCAATTGGTAAACTACATCTTCACTCATGTTTTGTGAAACTTCTTCCTTGTGACTCTTGGCTACACTTGGAATTCATAGCGCAGAGTCTAAGGATAATACTCTAAGCAAACGATAAACTATCCTCTATCACACATCTTGCCGTCAAATGGACTCACCATTAAAAAAAATGGGTATAGGTATATTTACTCCATACGATTAAATCTATCTATATTTCTAAATAGCAGGAGCAATTTCAAACCGTTTGATTGTATCTTTACAATATGATGCATGGTTACTGAAAATTTCAGTCTTCTAGTTTTATCCACAACGAAGTTACAGGGGGTCGAAAATGGTCTGAATTGCTTCGAGAAAAGAATGGTACGGCCGTGACGCTTTCTTGCTCGACTTGTGGGGGCACTGCCGTGCCCCCAGATATAAATTACTTGCACCATTGTTTTTAAATCGAAGGCGTTCGATAGTGTAGGAGAATCAATAGTACATTTTGACACTCGTGCGAAAAGTCTGTAAATTCAATCGAGCTATGACTATTGTCGATCCCGTCAGGATGAGATTGAATTTACATTTTCGCACGAGTTTTGAACGACTTTTTTTAATACATCTGCAAAAAATATAACAAATAGTAAAATTATGATGAAGATGATTGTGTTCCGGTTAGCACAGAAAGCATAGCTATTAGCTAGTAACCTAAGTAACGTTTCTAGGTAAGCACGCTTCCATTTGTAGACTTTAATCACTTAACATCGGATGATATGAAAACGAAAGTACCAGGACCTCATACCTAAGGTGGTGTCATCCCCATAAAATTAAATGAAATCATTATCAACATTCGAATTAACATATGTATATTTAAAAAGTGAAGGCCTACGTTGTTATTTAAAAACAATACTTACTTAAAAATACTCGAATTGGCTTCAGCTCTTGGAACATGTCAATGCAACAAAAAGTATATAATTAAACAGACCGAGATCTTTGTACGGAGGTTAGTGCGGAACAGTTATCTTACACGCTCTCTGACACTTATGGTACCCTGGTAGTCTGTAATTGAGATGGTGGCCAAGAGTGTGTTGCAAATACTGCCCAGTGAATAGTCAAAAACATTCCTTCAGTGAATAAGAAAAAAGCTCTAGTGCTGTTTTTCTTAATAACTAGTTAATAAGAAAAACGCACGCTTGCTGTGCGACCTTCTGAAATCACGAACTTTGAGCACGCCAAACAGCTACGAAACGTATCACTTTTTGAGCACATGTATAAAGAAAGTATATTATATGAATGATAATACAATACAAAGATTAGAATACATTCACCGTGGTCCTAAGTATTTGGGAATTCCGAAGCTACTCACAAAGTTTCGTCAGTCAGGTGTGCAAGGTGCCAGCTTGACCAGTCACGGCATCAAATGTTCATTGTATTCCAGATCGGTATCACATCGTTCGGCTCAGCGGCCGGCTGCCAGCGCGGCTTCCCCGCTGCCTTCGCTCGCGTCACCTCCTTCAACGCCTGGATCCGTCAACGCATGTGAACCATCACTGACAACCTTTTCGTCTTCCAATTATATATATTATGATGCAAGTTATTTGAGCTTTTCATTTTTGAATCAAATTAGAATGCACTACTGAATATAGACCTCTTCGTAAGCACTTATCGAGATTTTTTTGTATTTATTATACCTATAATAATATATAGAATATATCTCTGTATATAAAAGACTTATTTATCACCCGGAAGAAATAAGGATTTATTTGCGAGAATATCAATTAAAAACAACAAGCCGAAACAGATGAAGTGAATCATGTGAAATTTTTACAGTATAATCCTTTTGTAATATTTTTTTAATCTACATAATTGAAGGGGTAAAATATGGGACGCATGTACGAATATGTATGAAAGTTTATAGTTAGTAACGCAGGCCTTCTGTTCTTAAATGTATGTAAAATTATATATGTTTTCATATACTAATATTTTATATATCTCTATCTCTTTCTCACTCTTTGAATTTTCGTGGTACTCGACGTGGTAAACTCTTCCGATCGCGTCGAAACCCTCGCAATTTTGCGTAATTGATACTATAACACCGTCCGTGACACTTTGCAATATATCACACCATTATAACACAAAAAACACACAACAGTATTATTAACGAATTACTAAACCTGCAAGAACCTCCATTTTTCAAGTTCGCGTCAAGAATCCACAATAATCATTATCATAATTTTACTATTTGTTTAATTTTTTCGCAAACGTTTTACAAAACGTCGGTCAAAACTTTTAATCGTCTGACTGGGTTGTATGGCTTATTGTCCTTTGCCTGTCCCTATGGGATAAATTTAACAACAACAACATCTTTTATCGAATAAAATAGTTAAGAAGATTCTTGGCGCGAACAAAACAAGCGATATACACACTATACATTTTATTGCGAAAACTGAAGAAAATATATATTCAGAGTAGGCTGTATGGCTTTGTTCCATTGCCTTCCCATTCGGGAGAATTAAACTACTACTACTACTACTGAAATAGTTAGGTTAGGTTCATCGAATTTCAGAAACTCCTCGTTAGCGCGCAAAAAGAGCTTTTCCATGCAGATTTCGAACAAACAATGAAGCCTTTCCGAGCTAGTGAAATGAAAATATTGTCACGAAGCTTCAAGAAAAGAGAGAGGCGTATCCATCTATCCCTTTCGTGTCGGACATTGTCTCGGAGCTTCTCGAAAAGTCTGGAGATAAAGAAAAGAGAGGGGCGTATCCATCTATCCCCATCGTGTCGGATATTGACAAAAGACTACCGTAGAAAGCTCTCGAATACTCGCATAAAGATTGTCAAGTGCGAAAGGGACACCAATTCATATATCTCCTTCACGAAAGAAGTTCCTGAAGATTCTAGACCATAGGATCTAGAAACAATACGGGGTATATATAGGCGCGAGCCGAGCGTCGAGGACAGTTCAGTTTGAGTTGAGTTCACAGCGATAAAAAGTGAAGAAATGAAAACCGGAAGAAATTGTAAAGCGAAAGTACAATCGAGGTGGAAAAGTGTTAGTGTACTAGTGTGTCACGTGGTGTCAGTATCGACAGATCGGCGTCAGTAGTGCTCAAGGACTCTGTACGTGGAATCCAGGGACGGACTCAGTGCAGACGACTCGGAACTAGTGAGACAGGGACGTACTCTGTTTGGGGGGACCCGTGATTTTGAAGATTGGTTTGTGGACTTGTGTTACCAAAAAATTCCGGAACTATGGAGTCGTGTTTCTCTTCAATCTAAACGAACCCTGAGAGCTCGTAACAATATATTGTTTTTAGTCTGGAATGCGCATTAGTAAGCTATCCACTTAACAGCGAAATTTATTTAGGAACTTACCACGGTGTGATTGAGGTTATGCATCGAAATATGTATTTACTTATAAAAATTGTAATTTATTCAATTTCATCAAAACAAAGACTTGCACTAGAGCACTACGCGCAAATCAAAAATGGCTTTGATATTTATCAGACCACATTTTATATGTAAATATTGCCGTCTGATTCATCTTAAAACTGAAATCGATTATAAATTAACAAGATAAGGAGTCGATAAAATCGCAATGATTGTCAACTACCTACTTGTGATATTAACTGATGAATTATAACTGGTATCGATACCTAGGAATAACCTGATTGACGTTTATATCGATAGTCAATATTAATAATTATTAAGATAACATCTTAGATTCTAGGAACACATTATTTCATATAAATCTTCTTAATTTGTTTAAGTTGTGTAAACCGGAAATTTAGGTGGGTTTTTCCCAGAGATATTAAGAGGCTATGTTGGTAAGACCACGTGGTCGGTTTCAAGGTTGCATTGTTTTGTAGCTGTCCCTCTCCGAGACCTATCCTACCCGAGCGCGTACGGTGAGACAGCATACATTACGCGATGTTATCCACCCGTTATTTGGATGTTTCGTAGTCCAGTGATCATTTGAAGGATACAGTATATTATGTAACCATTTTTTTAATACAGTATACTAATGAAATTTCAGATGTCGGTGGTTTTTCCAAATTGTTCTAAATTGATTCATACTCTTGTAAAACAGGTTCAATGTTGTGGCTTTTTATTACCGAAAAATACAATACTTTGACGCCCTGTAACTCTGGAAGTATATATTTAAACGAAAATCTGACTCACCACCGATACAGATATTTGTTTCTAGATTGTGTCTTGAATATTTCATAGATTTTCATAGCTTAATACTCAAAATATGACTGGACTACGTTTGTATGGGCGCTTTGACAACAGCATACCCTCTTAAAATATATCAGTAGCACGGCCTAGAGCGGTCATTGGGAAGCTTTTCATTGTAAAACTTTGATCTTGAAAGTCAACGGTATGTCAAACGCATTGTCCGGGTGCACGACGCGATTTGACACGAGACATATTACCAATTGGTAACAAGTTAAGGATCAAAAAATCGTTTACTTTGTCCAGTCTATCACTGTTTATGTTAAATGTATTTGGCTTTCCTCAATTATTTTGGTACGTGAAATTTTCAATTTTCAACATTTTCCCAGCCTTATACCATTTTCAATCAAATCAAATATTTATTTATTTCCACAAAAATAATACTTAATTTTTTTTGGACGTAAGTGTAGTTATATAAAACAAAAACAAATATACCTTTTCGTTAGAAAATTATTTGGCTGTTAGGTTTGTAACATAAATTGAGCCATTAGAATTTCGGTCGTCTTCAAGGTATTGGCGTAGGTACTGGTTTTTACAGAAGTCTGCCATCTCTGACCCTCATACCCAAAAGGGAAACAGTACAATATTTTTTGAAATAACGCTGTTAGGATATAAGTTCTCTAAGCCACCCGCGCGCCTCTACCTTCTCTTAACGACTGGCAAAGTCAACAAACGGTATCCACAGCTTTGCGTGCCTTAAATTAGGTGATTCAGCATGCCCTAGCCAAACTGAGAAACTCTCGCATGGCTATGTCATCACCGGGATTCGAACTCGGGAACTTTCGCGTTGAAGCTATAACAGTAACGCTTAGACAACTGCACCACGGAGGCCGTATAAACAATGGATGTATGTGTAGTACAAAATATTCTCTTTCGGTTTTCAATTTATCATATTCCGGGCCAGTAGAAGAGCGTCGGTGTTTTTGAGATTTTGTTCCCTCGGAGCGCGAGACAGACTCGCACTTATATTGACGTGACGCTTAAGAGGGTATGCTGTTGTCAAAGCGCCCATACAAACGTAGTCCAGTCATATTTTGAGTATTAAGCTATGAAAATCTATGAAATTTTCAAGACACAATCTAGAAACTAATATCTGTGTCGGTGGTGAGTCAGATTTTCGTTTAAATATATACTTACAGAGTTACAGGGCGTCAAAGTATTGTATTTTTCGGTAATAAAAAGCCCCAACTTTGAACCTGATTTACAAGAGTTCAATTTAGAACAATTTGGAAAAACCACCGACATCTGAAATTTCATTAGTATACTGTATTAAAAAAATGGTTACATAATATACTGTATCCTTCAAATGATCCCTGGACTACGAAACATCCAAATAACGGGTGGATAACTTCGCGTAGTGTATGCTGTCTCACCGTACGCGCTCGGGTAGGATAGGGCTCGGAGAGGGACAGCTACAAAACAATGCAACCTTGAACGCGACCACGTGGTCTTACCAACATAGCCTCTTAAGCAGCTCAACCAATTTGTCGAGCGCGGCGGCGCCGGAGGAGGAGCATCGAGGCCGCCTACTCAACTTCTCTGGAGCTCTGGAAACACTACATAAATAATATTGAGAGACTTCAGGGTAACGGTGCCATGTCATGCCAAATCAAATGAAACGTGACTATCCAAATTTTAGAATTAGAACTCTCCAAGAATCGCTGCCTAATCTATCAATATGTAATACTTGGAAAGATTTATTAGAGTTAATCACAAGATACGAGAACAAAATAGTGCGATAAAGAGCTGGACCACAATAGTATATATGCGGTCAGCAGCCTCCACCTGCATTCAATCCAGCCAAGACTAACCATGAAGTTCCTCATAGTGTTTTCCCTTGTTGGACTCGCCTTCAGTGCTCCGGCTGATGTGGAAGTCAAAACCATTGAACCTATAAGTCTCTACTACCATGAAAACGTTGGTATCAAAGAAGCAGCAAGGATAAAGGCATCAGAGACGGCTCAGAACTTCGATGGGTCCAGGATTGTGGGCGGGTCTTCGATTGACCTCGGACGCTATCCTCACATGGTAAGAATTTTTACTATTAATCGTATTTCTTTACTTATTTCCTTTTCAACCGAAAGATTCAAGATTCACTTTATTGACCTAGTAATATGAACATTACACTCAGCACGTCAAAATATTACATATATGTATATTAAAACTGTACTTAATTAGACTAATTATATTAACCTAAACGTTTAACTAGAAATGAACATTTCATTGGTCAGTAGTTCTATGAATTCGTTAGTAGAATAGAAGGGACTGATTACGAAAAATGATTTTAGTTTTTTCTTGAATTCGCTATAAGGCAATCGGCAAATGTCAAGTGGCAGTTTATTGTACATTATTATTTTTATGTGGCGACCTTGTTTCAATACTTTATTTCTGGGTGTTAAATTCTTTCTTTGTTTCTGAGGTTGTATTGATGGGTGATCATTTTGATTGTTAATTTGTAATTTTATTGGTGTATTTCTAAGAGCGAGTTATAAATATACAAAGCTATCACCTCCAGAAAGATTACAGTCTAAGTCTTAGGACAAGAGATGTTTGAATTAACACGTGAGCTGGGTGTCCACAGTATGTTCTAAAGTAAAGGGCATCGTGCCTTGAAGCATCACAGCTTAGAATCCGAAGTTCCCGGATCTGGCTAGCTACCACCATCTTATCTAAGTCTGCCGCTAAACAGCAGTGTTTAGCACTGTTGTGTTTTGGTGTGAGAGGTATCAGAGCCAGCCTCTTTGGCTTTGGGCTTCTAGGTGCGCATGCCTAACATCCACCCTTACCGTCACTTGCCATCAGAAGAGATGAAGAGAGCGAGCAAAATTATCATATTTATATAGCGGCAGTTGTTCAATACACGCTCCATACTCTTACATATTCTGGAGGTGACTGCTGTTGGCCTTGAGAGACTTGGCTTAATTGTTCTATCCATTTTACTTCCAGGGTGGTCTGATCATCAGCCTTACCATCGGCGCTACCTCCGTCTGCGGCTCCTCACTCATCACCAACAACCGCGCCGTCACAGCCGCCCACTGCTGGTGGGACGGCCGCTACCAAGCTCGCCAGTTCGAAATCGTCCTCGGCTCCGTCACTCTCTTCTCTGGTGGTACCAGAGTCACTACCACCAATGTTGAGATGCACGAAAACTGGAACCCAACCAACGCAAATAATGACGTCGCTGTCGTTTCATTCGACATGATTAACTTTGGCAGTATGTGTAACCGCACCACTCATATGATTAGTTGTAACTTTTTAATTAACACACAGGGGATTTTTAAATGTATTTTGGGTTTGCACTTGGCCTTCATCTCACCGAATGGTAACTATTAGGACGTTGGATATGATCTAATGAGGAGCTGGCTCTTCTGCCTTAGTATTCGTTATCAGGCAGGTTTCCGCAACTCGATGTCAGATTTTGCGTGATGGCGCCTTATTCACGCCACCCCAGCTCCAGCAGAAAGTCCAACATCTTATTCGTGTTCAAAACAGTGCTATTAACACTGCTGTTTGGTGGCAGACTTAGGTAACATGGTTGTAACTATACTTAGATAGGACTTAGATATAATGCCGTACCACCAACCAAACTGACTGATGATAGGTACCCACTGCGAATCAAAACTGGGACCTCTGGATTGTCAGTCCAAAAAGTATCTACCAAAAAAATAAAGGCAATGTTATTCTTCGTTACGGCGTAAAGACTCCTGCCAAACTAGAATATTAACTTTTGAATTTATAATATCAGATTGGATTTTACCATGTATTTATGTACTTACTGTACCGTCAAAAGATAATTGTATCTTTTAAACGTTACAGGCAACATCAGGAGCATTAACCTGGCGATTGGCAACAACCCTTACGCCCACAGCTGGGCGTGGGCGGCAGGCTTCGGACAACAGAGTGACTGTGAGTATTACTGGTTGTCAATGAAGTGTTTAGTTGGAGACTAGCTGACGGTCGATGGGAACATGTCAAAATCACTTTGACTTTCCCCAGTCTGATTGAATCACGTGATTGTCTGAACAGTGATATGATTCCGTGCTTCGTTAGTCACGTCAATCCGTCGTCACCGGTTACTATCTACGACAGGCAGTAGTTGCATGAGACATGGCAGAGGACTGTGGCAGATCAACAACTCTGACACTAGGGTGTGTGAATTTCATCGATTTTTTTTCAGGAATCGATGTCGCGACTCTATCTATTACTACTTTACAGTATATAACTAGCGTCCCGCCCCGGCTTCGCACGGGTGGACATTTATTTTGGCATAAACGTAATCTTTGGGGTAAATGTAATCTTTCTAGATCATTACAGAAATTTTCAGAACTTTCCAGAAGTTATCATGTGAACTTCTGCACTCATGTGAAGTTCACATGAGTTAGACCAGGACATATATATGTATTTCACATTTTTGCCGCTAACAACACCCACTTCCATCCATCGCGACCAAACTCCCTTACTTTCAGCAAGAGACCAAGGGGTATTCACTACCCCAACGGGAAGTTGATCGGAGTTGGTGGTGATAGAGAAAACCCTGTCTTAACGTACTAACATTAGCTATATATATATACTCGTATATAAGATAAGGTCTACAAGAATCGAAAGGCCGTATATAGATCGGATATATTATTGGTGTGCAATGAACGTTAGAAATATGTTTCATCTCCAGCGGCTGGCATCGCCTCCAATCAGCAGCTGCACCATGTTCAGCTCCAAGTGATCACCAATTTCGAGTGCCAGCAGACCTTCGGCAGTGCCATCATTGACTCCACCATCTGCACCAGCGGCTCTGGTGGTAGAGGCATCTGCGGCGGAGACTCCGGTGGTCCTCTTCAGCTTGGAAACACTCTGGTAACTTCTTTTTGTACTTTTTTTGGGATCAGTTAAACAAATTAACAGTAAAAACGTATACCATGCCAAATACACAATAAGAAAACGATAAAGAAGACCGAGTAGTCAGAATAGTTCCAAGCTCAGGTTCTAGCGTGGAGACGCATCAATCTGTGCTGTTCTGATATGCCCAGATCAGCACAGAATTGAACCCGGAAGGCATGCCATACGAAATGTACCGATCGTGACATACCTATCTACCGGCACCGTCAAGCACGCCCTGTCAGCAAGCAACCGGCTAGCATTCCCGGAGAACGTGCTGGCCAGTCAGAAAGAGATGCCAATTACATACAAACTATCTATATTTATGTGTGTGTGTGTGTGAGAGAGAGAGAGAGCGACCGGTGTGACGCAATCAACCCGGATTCTTTTCCAATCTAGGTCATTCTAGGTAGATCCAAACAGAATAAGAATTTGTGACGGGGCACTAATTTTTTGGGAGAAAGCTACCACGGCAGCTCTTTTGGGTGGAGCGTCAGTCCTTGAACAGAGGGTTCGATCCTGGCTCGTACCAATGAGTTCAAATTTGTTATTTGGAATTTATGTACGAATGATAAAAATCATTACCATTGGCTTTTCGGTGAAGGAAAACATCTTGAACAAACCTGCACGCTCCTGAGATGAAATACAAAGGTGTGTGTGAAGTCTACCAATGCGCACTGGTCCCGCGTGGTGTACTATGTCCCATACACTCTGTAGGAGAGTAGGACTGAGCTGCAGCGGGGACATATATAGGCTGGTGATGATGACTAATTTTGTGACGTTTCAGATTGGCATCGCTTCCTTTGGTTCTGTGAACGGCTGTCAGAGCGGCGCCCCTGCAGCGTACGCGCGAGTGACATCCTTCAACTCGTGGATAAGACAGCGCCTGTAATACTCACAGAAGACAATCATTAATGGTTGGTTTATACTCTTAATATATATACTTGGTTGCATTTACTTCGGTGTGTTATTTCCCTGCTTCAAATGTCAGAGTCTGAGCAAAGTAAATGTCTGAAATGGCACTTGTGGCACTCGCCATTTTTATGCGTGGACATCATAAATTATTCAACGAGAACTATTTGTTCGACCAGCAGGGCTATCATGAAAGCCACGAGATATTGATTCTGCATAACAAAATGGCGTGGCAAAATTTTCTCGTTGCCTTGATGTTAGGCCTACTAGACTAAAAGTAGCGTATATCCTTATTGGACACTTCCGCTATGCTATACAGAAAAATATTTGGGGGAAAGAAGCAATTTTATTATTCTTTAAACTGCACCTGCTCTGCGTCTTACTTATTTGAATACGAGGTGTAATTTAATCATTACATCGTATGAAAATCCAAGGCAAAAAAGGAAATTTAAAAAAACTCGCGTCTACTCCATTGTGTGGCATCGTTGAATAGGTATTTCAAATACATATGAGGTCTACGAACACCACTTTTCAATTCAGGTATCCGTTTGCGAAATATTAAGCTTTAATGTGATAATTTTTGTCAGGTGTCTCCCAACTCTATCTTCTAAACTATTGATTTTGAAAATCTAAAACAATTCGCAGTAGCAGCTTATCATCATCATCATCAGCAGCAGGGAAACGTCCACTGCTGGACATAGGCCTCCCTTATGGTACGCCACATCGACCGATCACGAGCCACCTGCATCCAGCGACTCCCTGCGACTCTAACCAGGTCGTCGGTCCATCTATTAGGGGGACGGCCTGGTAGACGTTTCCCGGTACGTGGTCGCCACTCGTACACACACACAGTAGCTTATACACTGAAGTTAAACGGAAATCTATCACGACTAAGTTGGCTTTCTATGCTAACGAGTACTGGTCGGCCAATGATTTTTTTCTAAATTGTTTGGCTAAATCAGTAAACAGACAAAAACTGTTTGTGACGGATTTTTAAAAAAGAGACACTGGCCGCTTGCCTTTTCTCTTCATTATCTAAAATTGCGAACCGCTTTCTTTTGTTCAATCTAAATTCTCAATTCAAAAAATACAAGCTACTCAAAATGCCGATAGCTGAATCGACGATTTTCGCGACGTTTTCATAAGATTTGCACAGACCAAAGAGACCAACCTTTCAAATTCTCGTCAAGAATCGTCAAAACAAGCAATAAAATGTACACATTATACATTTTATTGAGAAAATTGAAGAAATGGCTTCGGCGTTGTTTATAACCTTAAAATTCTAAGAGAGAATATCATTATCAAAGTCATGGCTGTATGATGTTTTGCCTTTGCTTTTTCCTGGTAGAAAAAATCTTAACAAAATAAAAGATATATGTATATGCTCTGTGATAGAAGTGACCTCAAATTAGTAACGATGAGTAGCGTTTATTAATAAACCTAGGTCTTAAGAGGCTATGTTGGTAAGACCACGTGGTCGGTTTCAAGGTTGCATTGTTTTGAAGCTGTCCCTCTCCGAGCCCTATCCTACCCGAGCGCGTACGGTAAGACAGCATACATTACGCGATGTTATCCACCCGTTATTTGGATGTTTCGTAGTCCAGGGATCATTTGAAGGATACAGTATATTATGTAACCATTTTCTTAATACAGTATACTAATGAAATTTCAGATGTCGGTGGTTTTTCCAAATTGTTCTAAATTGATTCATACTCTTGTAAATCAGGTTCAAAGTTGGGGATTTTTATTACCGAAAAATACAATACTTTGACGCCCTGTAACTCTGGAAGTATATATTTAAACGAAAATCTGACTCACCACCGACACAGATATTTGTTTCTAGATTGTGTCTTGAAAATTTCTTAGATTTTCATAGCTTAATACTCAAAATATGACTGGACTACGTTTGTATGGGCGCTTTGACACCAGCATACCCTCTTAAGCAGCTGCTTAACGCTAAGCATATCTCTAGCTAGACTGGCTTAAGTTCTAGATTAATCAACGTTTATGAATACGGACCTAAATGTTAGGGAATTAGTGAAGATTGAGTGACGCCTATTTCCGCTTAGGTAGTGTACAGAACTATACTCGTATATCACTAGGGAGAAAGTGAGATTCCGATCGCGTGTTAATTAATCCCACGGCTTCGCCTCGTTCCTCAAACTGCACACTCGTTCTGTAAACGGTCACTTTTCCCCCTCGGTGAATAATGTAGTCAATTATCACCCCGGCTGCAGCACGCGAGGAACGTTCAGGAGATGGGTTGGGCAGCTTTATCTACTAACAATAATCCAAAAGTACCAGTAATATACTGGTACTGCTAGTGATGTTCATTGAGGCTTAAATACATTACAGGGACTTAGGGAACAACAAATAAATTAAAAAGCATTTTATAAGTGTCAATTACATGAATTTTATTATAATAGAAAGATACAAAGACGTCAAATTTAATTCATAAACGAATAACTTTTATTTTCATCATTTCTGTATGTTTTTGTATGTGTTTTACGCAATAACTCCGCCAATTGTGAATCGATTTTGATGATTCTTTGTTTGTTTGGTAGAGCATACTTCAGAGGTAGTCCCGTATAAATTTTATCGAAATTAATTTAGCGCTTTTTGAGAAAATCAACAAAAAACGAACATGTACCCAGATTTCTAAAAGTAGATTTTGCGCACTGGAAAATGTATCAGTTAGTATTAGTGTTTTTATTTGAATTAAACAGTTTAAATTTATATATTTTTTTTAGATAATTCTCCCGCTACCTGTGAACATTTTATAGGCGTTTTTGAGGGGATTTTTGAACGCGTTGATTATAAACCTACCAAAATTACTGTTACATATATTTTATACTACTGGATAATATGCTAAATATACTATAATATACTAAACATTGGATACTAAAATCTTGTCGTTGTTCACATAAGCCTTAACTACCTTAATTAGTAAGTACTGTTTACATTTATTTTATTACGAATCTAAATAAAGTTATGAACAAATGTACACAAATCACTCAGAACATAATTCCTGGGCAAGTCACTCAGCGAGCCATGGAACGTGCTATGATTTCATTTCAAATCAGATTTCTCTACGATAAAATCCGGAATGAGGAAATCCGTAGACGCACCAGGGATACCGACATAGCTCGACGAGTCAGTGAACTGTGGTGAACTGATAGTTCTCGAGTGGCGACCACGTACCGGGAAACGTCTACAAGGCCGTCCCCCGGAAGGAGTCGCTGGATGCAAGTGTCTCGGGACTGGTCAATGTTGCGTACCGTGGAGGAAGCCTATGTCCAGCAGTGGACGTAGTGAATGATTTTATAAAATGACAAATAGAAATTACTTAGATTTTATTATTATTTATATTGACATTTGGATATTGAACATTTATAATTTATTAAGTTCTTTTATTGTTAATTTCCAACACCATTCGATATTATTTATGGAATAAGTGAATATAAATATAAAATAATTAAAAATACATTAAACAACGGACCTGACTTGAAATTTAGTTTAAAACCCTTGCTACAGGTTATTACAATTTCGAGGATCATAAAAAAAATTTTTTATTTGGAATTTGGCAAAGAAAAAATTTTTTCAATGTATAAAATTCGAAACTACACCCAAACTTTTCTTTACTCACTGTTAAGTTGCCCTGAAACAAGTTAACACGTTCAAAAAGAACTGGAAACCGACTTCAACCGCCCTAAAAGCCTACTTTTATGAAGGCAAATTTAAGACTTATATGGTTTTCTCATGGATGCCGTTGTCAGAACTGGACTTCAATTGAAACCACAAGGAAAGCGCCAGCTTTCAAATATATAAAAAAAGAATCATCCATATCGGTTCACCTAGTCTAAATAGTTATAGGTCATTGTTACCTGAAATAAATGAATAATAAATAAGATAGAATAACTGAGGTAACAAAAAAATACAAGTGAAATTGATAACCTCCTCCGTTTTGAAGTCGGTTGCAAATTAAAATCGTCTCACAAGTGAATGCCGATATCTCACCACAGTGTATCTAACAATACAATTTAAAAAGAAATATATATCCAAATTTATTTTTTTATTTTTTTAGAAGTTCACCTACGGGATATTCATTAACATAAGTATTTATATATATATATATATATATATATATATATATATATATATATATATATATATATAACATTAAGACACAAATGTAACAGTATAGCCAAATGAACAAACAAAATAAATTCGAACAGACGTCAAGTGAATTTAGCATAAATTTTTTGTATATACTTATTTTATTTAGAGCCTTAAAATAGGTAACTTTTAACACTAAATATTAATATAATAAACAAAACAAAAGTCTGTCCAACCATACACAACGACGAAATGCAACTGAGAAAGTATTGCATGATGTAATAACTAGTGCTGATAATGGTCGATAAACAAAGTCGATATTAATCACAACTCTAATAAAAGACTGTTTTAATACAAGCTTTAGCTTGGCAGTTTCTTCAACAATTAGAGTTTTTTTATTTTTTTTTATTAAATAAGGAACATCAACAGTCTCTCGTATCGAACCTCTAAATTTATACAGAGTTAAAGAACAGAAAAGATAACATTAGTAACTACTGAAGAAGAAGAAAAAAAAACTATTTATATAATTAGGTGTAATATTTATTGAATTATAAACTCTGCTTGCTTCGATGCAGATCTATATATATGAATTGAGTCATAAAGCCATTTTTAAATTCAAAGTATTCATTGACCGAAAACATGCAACCAAGTCACAAAAATGACAGTGTTATCAAAAACTTGCTTGCTTATATATTTTTTACAGTGCCAAATAAACTTCTGTAAGTGTTAGTTATGATATAACTTTCAAATATTTTCTAATACAGAGTTTGCAATAACAAAATATAATGATGAATACTTTGAGCGCAGTGTAGCTAAGTAAAACACACAATTCTGAAACTGACACAAATATATTATGATTCTCACAAAACAAAACCCAGGCTCTAATACGTCAACTAAGCCAAATGTATTAAAATAACAGCAATCATTGCGTGCATTAAAAAAATTAAATTACTGATTCCTAAAACTCATACAAGTACTTAGGGGGATTAAAAACTAATCAATAGATATGCAACTGCCACTGAAGAGATAACTGAATCGTATATAAGGGCCTTACCGACTACACCTTCATTCGACGGTGCAAACATGAAACTGTTGGTAGCTCTTTCTCTACTGGGCCTCGCCCTGGCCGCTCCTACTGATGTAGAGGTTCAAGAATATGAACCCATCAGTGTGTACTACCACGAGAACTTTGGTATTGAAGAAGCGACAAGGATCAAAGCTGCGGAGGAGGCTCAGGACTTCGATGGATCAAGGATCGTCGGTGGAGGCGCTGCCAATCTTGGACAGTACCCCCATATGGTAAGAATCTATTACCAATTCAAAACCAGTAAAAATGTCATAATTTTATTGAACCAAGAAATACTTATCATTTTAATTAGTAAAATAACAACATCAATTAAAGATACAAATGACGGTGTACAGAATAGTATTCCTGCTCAACGACTGGGGTCCGCAAATCCTTCCTGAAAATAATCATAGCTGATGTCATTAAACCACATGGTACTGGGATGCGGGTGCTCGTGCACTCACAAGTCCAGTGATGTTGCTTGCATCCTATTTTCCGTAAATTGCGTAAAAGGCGACTCTAGCAATCACATTTATATTTTGATTTGCTTTCCTGTTCCAGAAATTGTAATAAATCTATTAATTGTAAATTTGATTTTCTGTATTTTTTCTTTCTTTATTTTTTCTTACAAGATTTGTATTTTTAGCTTAGCAATATTTTAGTTTTCATATTAATTGAATCACTTACAGAATACTCTGCCACATTTGTATATATAGCTAGATCAAAACATTTATTAAAAAATTAATTTACAACATCAAATTGAGTGGAATGATGCCATGATATTACTTTATCCCTAGGGCGGTCTAGTCATCACTCTGACCACCGGGGCTACCTCAGTTTGCGGTTCCTCACTCATCAGCAACAACCGTATCGTCACAGCCGCTCACTGCTGGTGGGACGGTCGTGGCCAGGCCCGTCAGTTCGTGGTTGTCCTCGGCTCCCTCACCCTCTTCTCCGGCGGTACCAGAATCACTACCACCAACGTTCAGATGCACCAGAACTGGAACCCTAGCACCATAGCCAACGACGTTGCTGTCGCAGTCATTGCCTGGGTCGGATACAACAGTAAGTAATACTTACACGTAAAATTTGTCTCACTTCTATCTATAGACAGTGTTGTTAACAGACTGAGTAGCTTTTCTAAATGAATCATATTAGATTATAGTTAAATTGTCCTGACAGCGCTAGCCCACCAGTCGAACATTGGACATAATATTTAAAGTAAACGTTTCTTCTACTTCATTGTTAGTTAAAGATGTACCATCTTCCATAACATTCTTTAGGCCCCTTCAAGTTTCCTAACTAGTTGCAGTTTGATTGAATTGAATTGTATTTGCTTATTGTTGATTTTACACAGAGCAGAAGAGGTATAGGTGAGGCCAATTTTGATTGAATAACCATTGTATTTACCTCATCAATTTGTAGATAACATCAGGAACATCGCTTTGGCCGCTGGCACCGCCAACTTCGCCGGCAGCTGGGCCTGGGCCGCCGGCTTCGGAGCACAGAGGGACGGTGAGTCAGTCATCACAACTCCCGAAACATGCTATGTACTTCACAGAAATATCAATATTGAGTAGTTGACTTTAAAAAAGTCTCCTCATTTTTGAGACTAGCAGGCACTGGGCGATACAATGTATAAAGTTTTTATCAAAGTCTGTTTTATTTTACAAAATACCCATAATCTACACCCATAAGTGTGAAAATGAAATGAAATCAACAACAACGAAACACCATTCCAGTATCTCGATTTTTTCAGTTCCTAGTCACCGTCCCATTTTTTTTTCGTTTTCAATTATTTTGAAATGTTTTCCTTATATACGGTTCAAAATATATTTTAACGTCAATCTAATTTCGTGTCACCCACCACATTAAAGGCTAAAGTGACCTATCAGTCAAGTGTTATACTGCAGCTTGACTGAAAGCTGGCGCTATGACAGTCATCCCGTTGTCTACCGCCGCGTATGAATCAGTGGTATTTGGGTCAACATTGGTTTGTCTACAGTATGGTAGTGACATTTTGGGAAACATCATTGAATCCGCAATAAGAACTTCATACAAAACGTCAATTTAATCTCAAAGTTGAAATATTCGATACTTTTGTTTGTAATATTTACGTGGATGCAGAGATGAAATTTTACAGAATGACCCCTACAGTATTAAGTCAATATTAAGTCTTCACTTAGGGAAATAAGCTTATAGTGACAAAAGTAACAATAAAGTTGTATTGTATAATTGTATAAGAAAGAAAGAAAAAATGTATTTGCCAAGTACATCTTTTTTACACGGTGTTTAGATAGTAATTTCAATTAGTTCGATGTACTTAACCTGTCCACAGATGTGCAAATATTATAAACATATCTAATAAGGAATTCTTAGTATATGTTTAATATTTTCTTTACATATAAAAAAATCGAAAAAAAGTACATTGAAGATATCTGAAAAAGTTATCCAGAGCGATTTGTAATCACCAAGGGACTAACTGAACATTTAAAAACAGTTTAAAAAAATGTGTTTGTCTGAATACGTACGATGCCTTAAGAACTTCATACAAATGGAAACAGTATACGCAAACAGATGTACCTAACCCCGGTGCAACTTGTAGACTTTGTTTCATTGCCATTGGGCCGTCCAATCACCAAGAAGACTGGTGTAAACAGAATCCTATCCTTCCCTCATTCATCGACCACGTCTGTTATTTATCGGCTGCAATTATAAAAACGTTGATCTGTTTCAAATTAGTAACTTTTAATGTGACTTCCAGGTGCTGGTATTGGCACGGCACAGCGTCTCCACCACGTCCAGCTCCAAGTTATCACCAACGCCGTCTGCCAGCAGACCTTCGGAGGCGCCATCATCGCTTCCACCCTCTGTACCAGCGGCGCTAATGGCAGGTCTACCTGCGGCGGTGACTCTGGCGGTCCCCTGCAAGTCGGAAACCAACTGGTAATTATAATTTTCAACTAATTATCCCAAATAATTATTATCATGTTCATCTGCATTCAATACTTGCCAATGACAAACTGGCTACTTCTAGCCAACTGAAAAATTTAACAATGAGAAACATGTCAAACATCAGATGGAAAGTCAGTTAAAATGATGAAACATTAAAAGGATTGTACATCTTATAAAAAATTTAATACTTGGTAAAAGTTACAATTGTGTTATTGAAACGATTTTAAAGTATTGAATCACCCAGAGATTGACAAGATAGCATACTTATGAACAAAGTAAATAACAATTTTGTATTAATCAATGACTCCAAAGGACTGCGTTGTAGACAGGAAGGAATGATCAATTAACTTTATCATTCAAATAGCACTTGCCACAATATAGGTAACGTCTGGCCGTCGCAAAGTTCATTCTTCAAATCGTATCAAAAATTATGTATGATGGTTTTGCTTTTGACCTTCATCTCACCTGATGGTAAGTGAAGATAAAGCTGTTAGATGAAGAGACTCTGTCTCTGCTACCTTTCATACCTATTAACACTGCCGTTTCATTAGACTCATGTAACTTGGTGGTATCTATCCAGGCAGATATAGAATATGCCACCTACCTACCACCCACCAAACTGAGTACCGATAGGGATTGGGGATCGAACTGGATTGGTTGTGGCTGGTGTAGTAAATCCAAGAAGTCCGGTGCTGTCCAGGTTATAATTGTATCATTCACAATAATTATAATATCATCCAGGTTGCTGATCACTTTATCAAGAAGGAAGCTTATCAGATGTTCATTGTCTTCCAGGTCGGTATCACATCGTTCGGCTCAGCGGCCGGCTGCCAGCGCGGCTTCCCCGCTGCCTTCGCTCGTGTCACCGTCTTCAACGCCTGGATCCGTCAACGCATGTAAACCATCACTGACAACCTTTCCGTCTTCCAATTATAAATATTATGATTCAGATTATTTGAGCTTTTCATTTTGAAATCAAATCTAATATACCTGTACATTATTTGCATCATCTTTACCTGGGAAACTTGTTTTACAGAAACAGACCTCGGCACAAGTATTTATTTTACATGTTTTCTAATAAACAACAAACAAGTAAAAGCGTTCCAAAAGAACTGGAAACCGACCTCAATTGCCCTAAAAGTCTACTTTTAATAAGGCAAATTTTAGATTTATATAGTTTTCTCGTGGATGACGTTGTCAGAACTGGACCGGGTAACGGAAACCACACAGAAAACACCAGTTTTCAAATAAAAAAAGAATCATCCAAATCGGTTCACCCAGTCAAAAGTTCTGAGGTAACAAACAACCTCGAATCGATAACCTCCTCCTTTGTTTGGTGGTAGGGCATTTTATATGACCGCCTGGCTACCTACCACCATCCTACCTAAGTCTGCCCCCAAACAGCAGTGTTGTTAGCACTGTTGTGTTCCGTTATGACAGGGGCGGAGCCAGCGCCTCATTAGGTTGAGCAGAAACAAATGAACCCTCATATGATCACTTTGCGATACGTCTGTCTATCAAGTGACAAGAGCGCGTGGAGGGATCAAGTTGAAATAAATATCAAATACTCGAAGTCAATCCATTGCATCTGTGAAAAATTCCAAGGTAATATAACAGATGCAGCCGTTTATGCCGCGCATATTTCGACGATTACCTTGCGAGCGTAACGAATTAAAACATATCGGATACGTCTTATTGACCTAGAATCCTAAAATTTGTCAAGAAGCAAGGTCTTACTGCACAAGTATAGGAATAAATCTGAAAATCACAATTTTTTAACTGTATCACATTAAAATCGTTTTTGATCTAAGTTTGTTCTTCATTCGAACTTACATTTTAGTTACAGCATTGTTTGGTGCATAGTTCCAGATACCATAGACCTTAGAGCCACAGATATTACTTATTGTTTCTGATTTTCAGTATGTTAATTATGCATATTCTGTACGGAACCCTCGGTGCGCGAGTCCGTCTCGCACTTGACTGGTTCTTTATATTTCAAGGGGTTGGTTTTCAAACAAAACTTTGTGCATATAATAGTTATTTTCACCTCACTAGCTCGGAAAGGCTTCATTGTTTATTCGAAATCTGTGTGGAAAAGCTCTTTTTGCACGCTAGCGTGGAAAGAGTTTTTGAAATTCGAACATGATGTATATATGATGAATATGATGAACCTAACAACAAAATAAATTCGAACAGACGTCAAGTGAATTTAGCATCGATTACTTTTTTGTAGTTTATATACATATTATAATTGGGGCATTTCACGTCAAGCGGACAACCAAAAAAAAGTGAGGTCCCGAATTTTGTTTATACTCTGGTCAGTTATACTTCTAAAAGACGTGGATGTGTACACCCAATATTTTTTTCGTATGATCATTTATTGCTGAGTTATGAGCTTTTAAAAATTCACTAAGAATGAAGTCATAAATTTTTGGATACTTATTATCGTTATCAGCTAATTTGTAAAAAACAATAAAAAGTATTGTTTCTTATAGTAAAAAAGTTAAAGTTTTTAATTTTTTTGTCGAATTCTAAATTTGATTTTTTTTACGTATAGTAAACCGGAAGTGAAAATTTCAAATGGATGTTTAAGTAACTTCGACACTTTTTTTTTAAATTTTTTTTTACTTGAATTAAAGCTTTAAATGTACTAATTCTTCACAAAAAAAATTAAAACGTGATCGCCAATAGTTTAAGACTTAGAGCACATAGAGTACATACACATAGCTATGAGCACTTTCTAAGCAATCGAGTTTATGTGCTAACATGCTGAAATACTACGCTTTTAATATTTTATTCCTTTATTCTAGCATGAAAAATAAAAAATTAAACGATTTTTTAAAATAAAACGTAATTAACAATATAAATATACGCATTTGTTATAATAATGACAAGTTCATACAAAATAGTATTTCAAAAACTGTGATACGAAGGTGAAACACACCAGTAACGCCATCTCATAGCTACAAAAAGTGTCACTAACAAATACAATATTAATTGTCGTTACTTGCTAGAAAGAGACAGCTATATGACGCTGAACTGTCTCGGTAATGTGTAAAAATCCGTTATTTTTAGTTGAAACTTTGACTGCTTATCAACTGGACGCGTTATTACCGAGACAGTTCAGCGTCATATAGCTGTCTCTTTCTAGCAAGTAACGACAATTAATATTGTATTTGTTAGTGACACTTTTTGTAGCTATGAGATGGCGTTACTGGTGTGTTTCACCTTCGTATCACAGTTTTTGAAATACTATTTTGTATGAACTTGTCATTATTATAACAAATGCGTATATTTATATTGTTAATTACGTTTTATTTTAAAAAATCGTTTAATTTTTTATTTTTCATGCTAGAATAAAGGAATAAAATATTAAAAGCGTAGTATTTCAGCATGTTAGCACATAAACTCGATTGCTTAGAAAGTGCTCATAGCTATGTGTATGTACTCTATGTGCTCTAAGTCTTAAACTATTGGCGATCACGTTTTAATTTTTTTTGTGAAGAATTAGTACATTTAAAGCTTTAATTCAAGTAAAAAAAAATTTTAAAAAAAAGTGTCGAAGTTACTTAAACATCGATTTGAAATTTTCACTTCCGGTTTACTATACGTAAAAAAAATCAAATTTAGAATTCGACAAAAAAATTAAAAACTTTAACTTTTTTACTATAAGAAACAATACTTTTTATTGTTTTTTACAAATTAGCTGATAACGATAATAAGTATCCAAAAATTTATGACTTCATTCTTAGTGAATTTTTAAAAGCTCATAACTCAGCAATAAATGATCATACGAAAAAAATATTGGGTGTACACATCCACGTCTTTTAGAAGTATAACTGACCAGAGTATAAACAAAATTCGGGACCTCACTTTTTTTTGGTTGTCCGCTTGACGTGAAATGCCCCAAATTTTATAACCTTAAAATAGGTTTAACTTTTAACACTAAATATTAATATAATAAACAAAACAAAAGTATGTCCAACCATGGACAACGACGAAATGCAACTGAGAAAGTATTGCATGATGTAATAATTAGTGATGATAATGGTCGATAAACAAAGTCGATATTTATCACAACTCTAATAATAGTTATTTGTTATGCAAGGCTGCAAAGTTGTTGCTTGGTGCGAGTTTAATACGAAACCCGAGCTAGCGAATGATTCTACGATTGAACCATGAGCGAAGCGAGTGGTTCAAAAATAGAATCATGAGCGTAGCGAGGGTTTCAAGGAACGAGGCGCAAAATAACTTTGCTGCCGAGCGAAACACACAATTTTTCATCTCACTACAGCGAGGAAAATGGCAGATTAAAAAGAAAACAGTTGAACTTTCGAAAACAGTTGAAAGTACGAGCGTTTTTCTTCTTCTTTATAAACAAAACAATGTTTTTCGTGTAAAACCTTCGGAAAACATTACTAGTGTTTTGCCAATTCACTAGGCAGTATTTGCAACACACTCTTGGCCACCATCTCAATAATATACTACTCGTACCAGGTTGACATGAGTGTAAGAGAGCGTGTTATATAATTTCTATAGTACATTACTATTTTCCTAATAAATTTCTGAAAAAGATTCAAATATCAAAAACCACAGAAGTTTGTACAAAGATCATGCGTCTGTTTTATTATACACTCTTTGCTGCATTGACATGCTAAAACGTAGTGATTAAATGCTCCTAACGACATGCTCCAAGCGGATTGACTGAAGTCGATTCGAGTATTTTTGAAAAAGGAACGCGAGCCTTCACTTTTCAAATTAATGTAAAACTTAATGTTTTTGATATATACATGTTTTTTATATCTCTATATATCTCTATCTCTTTTTCTCCCTTTGAATTTTTGGTGGTTAGACTCCACCTTAGGCATGTAGTCCTGGTACTTTCATCTTTATTTCATCCGATGTTAAGTGATGAAAAGCCGATAGATGAAAGCGTGCTAACCTAGAACGTTACTTACTTGGCTATGTTCTCTTTGTTAACCGGAACACAATAATCATCATTATTTTTTAATTTTACTATTTGGTTTATTTTTTCGCAAATTTATTAAAAACGTCGTTCAAAACTTTTTAATCGACAGACTAGGCTGTATGGTTTATTGACCTTTGCCTGTCCCAATGGCATAAATTTTACAACAATAACATCTTTTATCGAAAGAAAAAGACATTTCAAGTTCATCATTGTCATGTTCGAATTTCAAAAACTATTTCCAAGCTAGCGTGCAAAAAGAGCTTTTTCACGCAGTTTTCGAACAAACAATGAAGCCTTTCCGAGCTAGTGAGGAGGAAAAGACTGTTTTAATACTAGCTTTAGCTTGGCAGTTTCTTCAACAATTAGACTTTTGATATTTTATGATTTATTAAATAAGGAGCATCAACAGTTTCTCGTATTGAATATCTAAATTTATACAGAATTAAATCACAGAAAAGATAACATTAGTACTTCATTGTTAAATGCAAATAAAAACATAAATTGAAGAAGAAAAAACTATTTGATTAATTAAGTGTAATGTTTAATGAATTATAAACTCTGCTTGCTTCGATGCAGATCTATATATGAATTGAGTCATAAAGCCATTTTTAAATTCAAAGTATTCATTGACCGAAAACATGCAACCAAGTCACAAAAATGACAGTGTTATCAAAAACTTGCTTGCTTATATATTTTTTACAATGCCAAAAAACTTTTGTTAACACTTACAAAAAGTATGATATAACTTTCAAATCTATTCTAATACAGAGTTTGCAATCATAAAATATAATGATGAATACTTTGAGTTCAGTGTAGCTAAGTAAAACACACAATTCTGAAACCGACACAAATATATATATTATGATTCTCACAAAACTCAATAACAATTGAAAACCCAGGCTCTAATACGTCAACTAAACCAAATGTATTAAAATAACAGCAATCATTGCGTGCATTAAAAAATAGAATTACTGATTCCAATAATCCATAGAAGTATTTAGAAGGATTAAAAACTAATCAATAGATATGCAACTGCCACTGAAGAGATAACTGAATCGTATATAAGGGCCTTACCGACTACACCTTCATTCGACGGTGCAAACATGAAACTGTTGGTAGCTCTTTCTCTACTGGGCCTCGCCCTGGCCGCTCCTACTGATGTAGAGGTTCAAGAATATGAACCCATCAGTGTGTACTACCACGAGAACTTTGGTATTGAAGAAGCGACAAGGATCAAAGCTGCGGAGGAGGCTCAGGACTTCGATGGATCAAGGATCGTCGGTGGAGGCGCTGCCAATCTTGGACAGTACCCCCATATGGTAAGAATCTATTACCAATTCAAAACCAGTAAAAATGTCATAATTTTATTGAACCAAGAAATAGTTATCATATTAATTAGTACAATAACAACATCAATTAAAGATACAAAGGACGGTCTACAGAATAGTCCTTAATATCCTTTAATAATCCTTCCTGAAAATAATCATAGATGATGTCCTATTTTCCGTAAATTTGGTAAAAGGCGACTCTAGCAATCACATTTATATTTTGATTTGCTTTCCTGTTCCAGTAATTGTAATTTTGTAATTAATTGTAAATTTGATTTTCTGGTTCAGTAATTCAAGATTTGTATTTTTAGCTGAGCAATATTATAGTTTTCTGCTAGGAAATCATGTCTTACCAAGATACATTCGAAACACTGCACTTGATAAAGTGAATCACAGAATACATTTGTATATATAGCTAGATCAATACGTTTATTAAAAAATAATTTACATACATCAAATTGCACGGAATGATGCCATGATATTACTTTATCCCTAGGGCGGTCTGGTCATCACCCTGACCACCGGCGCTACCTCCGTCTGCGGCTCCTCACTCATCAGCAACAACCGTATCGTCACAGCCGCTCACTGCTGGTGGGACGGTCGTGGCCAGGCCCGTCAGTTCGTGGTTGTCCTCGGCTCCCTCACCCTCTTCTCCGGCGGTACCAGAATCACTACCACCAACGTTCAGATGCACCAGAACTGGAACCCTAGCACCATATCCAACGACGTTGCCGTCGGAGTCATTGCCTGGGTCGGATACAACAGTAAGTAATACTTACACGTAAAATTTGTCTCACTTCTATCTATAGACAGTGTTGTTAACAGACTGAGTAGCTTTTCTAAATGAATCATATTAGATTATAGTTAAATTGTCCTGACAGCGCTAGCCCGCCAGTCGAACATTGGACATAATATTTAAAGTAAATGTTTCTTCTACTTCATTGTTAGTTAAAGATGTACCATCTTCCATAACATTCTTTAGGCCCCTTCAAGTTTTCTAACCAGTTGCAGTTTGATTGAATTGAATTGTATTTACTTATTGTTGATTTTACACAGAGCAGAAGAGGTATTGGCCAATTTTGATTGAATAACCATTGTATTTACCTCATCAATTTGTAGATAACATCAGGAACATCGCTTTGGCCGCTGGCACCGCCAACTTCGCCGGCAGCTGGGCCTGGGCCGCCGGCTTCGGAAGACAGAGTGACAGTAAGTGAAACGTTACTTTTGAAGCTCGAAATACTGAAATTCTTTACGTTCCACATATTCCAAATATAACATTTTTAAAAGTGTTTGATTTTTCCTAAATTTTGTTCTTAATTTACGTGTTCTGGCCCATCCCCCTACTAGGTAATCCTAACAAAACACACCTGTCGATTATTTCAGTGTATATTGGCGAATATTCGTTGACGGATTCATCTCTAAAGGACAAATCTATACAGCAATATGTTTAAGAAATTCATGGGTTTTTCTCCACGCAGTAATACGTTACACTGTTCTGTCGCATTCTTTCCCTTTTTCTCTCTAATTGACGTCGTAATTCTCTGATAGTCAATAACAAGTCATAGCCAACAAATTTCATACAATGTGAAATTGGTGCTATATAATTCAAGTTTAACTTTATCTGCAGTTTCGTTCATAATTTATTGCCCATTATTATCATTGTTTTGTTTCCAGGTGCTGGTATTGGCACGGCCCAACGTCTCCACCACGTCCAGCTCCAAGTCATCACCAACGCCGTCTGCCAGCAGACCTTCGGAGGCGCCATCATTGCTTCCACCCTCTGTACCAGCGGCGCTAATGGCAGGTCTACCTGCGGCGGTGACTCTGGCGGTCCCCTGCAAGTCGGAAACCAACTGGTAATTCAAACATCCCTTAAAACGGTTGTAAATGCGTAACAATTGACCACATACAAGAGAAACTAAGTGTGATGAACTGACTCGTTCTTTAGTTGGTCAAACTAATATCTAGAGGGAAAACGACGAGAAGACCGTCCATCTATTTCGTAAAAATTAAAGAGATACATTCAGTTTAAGAAAGCATTACAAAAGAGAAAAGCGATTGCGAGTTATTAAGTAACAAACACCACGCGAAATCTTCTGAACAAGGGAGTCTCAGCAGATGAAGCTGAGAATAAATTATTTGTATACCCATAAACAGTAAAATAGCAATCCTTATAATGTTTATCTATGACACGTATTTACTTTTACAAAAAAAATATGAAACTGGACTCAGACACCCGAATACGAACGAGAAATTCTTGTATATTTGGGAATTTTGAAACGGCTGTCCAGACTGGAATGATGTTCACATTTCACATGCTCATAAGTTTGGAGTTTACAATGGTCATCATGCAGATGATGGATCTAGTTTATCTTAAGCCCTTCTACCTCATAAAGGCTATGATTATAACATGATTTCCTCTTCCAGGTCGGTATCACATCGTTCGGCTCAGCGGCCGGCTGCCAGCGCGGCTTCCCCGCTGCCTTTGCTCGTGTCACCTCCTTCAACGACTGGATCCGTCAACGCATGTGAACCATCACTGACAACCTTTGAATTCTCTGAATTCACTCTTAAATTGTGATATATGATTAAGTTGAACAAATAATAAATTCTTATGGCAAATTATACTCTGTTTTGATTCTACTTTAGTTTTCTTGGAAATTGATTCCGTAATATATTTGAGCCTTTGAAAGTATATATTATTCAACGGGTGTGCTTTTTTAATACTTTTTTTACGGTTTGTTACCTCAGAACTTTTGACTGGGTGAACCGATTTGGATGATTCTTTTTTTATTTGGAAGCTGGTGCTTTGCCACAAGGTTTCAATTTGGTCCCGTTCAGATAATTGCATCCATGAGAAAACGATGTAGATCTTAAATTTGCCTTAATAAAAGTAAATTAAGTAAACTAATTGAAGTCGGTTTCCAGTTCTTTTTGAACGCATTTACTTATAATACTTTCGGTACACAATAGGACGCCCCGTTTTGATAAGTTAGTTTGCGTGGTCTACCATGGCTTCACAATTGAAATAACATTAATGTCCAATGTTAGTATTTGAAATAAAATACTCGTAATGTGAGCCACATCATACATGAGATACGGGGAAACGCCTTTTGTCTGTTGATGATGACCTAAATAATACACACATACTTATACATGTTCAAATATATATTAACTTAACAATATAAATATATTCCCGCTCTTATTGAAATATTGAATGTAATGCAGTTATTAATGTTTATTAACTGAACACTTACAGCGACACCTCTTGAGTCAGTTGTGAAGCACTACAACTCGCAGTATGATATTTTGTGACGTAGTGTTTGCACTGTTCCACAGATGGCGCTGATATCAATTTTTATTATAGGTCAGAAACATTCCAACGAAGACAATAACAGATTCTTGGCGCGAACTTGAAAAATGGTGGTTCATTGCAATTTTGTTAATTGGTTAATAATACTGTTATGTGTGTTTTTTGTGTTATAACGGTGTGATATAGTGCAAAAAATGTCACGGATGGTGTTATAGTATCAATTACACAAAATTGCGAGTGTTTCGACGCGATCGGAAAAGTTTACCATGTCGAGTACATTCGGCATATGGATTCTTTTGAATAATACTGAAACCAAGGCTGGCCTTTGAAGTTCTCGTCAAGAATCCAAAACAAGCGATAAAATGTACACAATATACATTTTATTGAGAAAGCTGAAGAAATTGCTTCGGCATAGTTTATAACCTCAAAATTTCACCTAATTTTACTCGTCATTGGCTAGATAACCACTGGTTAAAGCCATTATTTAAAAATATATATTTTAAAGAATTTACAAATAAAGCCTTTTCATATGATATCCTAATTAGCCTAGTGACTCCACTTTGTAATTTCAACCCAATATTTATGCTCCGTTATAAGTAAAGATAAAAATATGAAGGAGGCCTCTGTGCGGCTTCAATCCTAGCGCTTATCGCAACTATCGTCACAAAGCGACAGCCCGAGGCCGAGGTCGGGCCCGACTTGCCCGAGCGAGGGCCCTCAGGCATGTATCACAGGGCATGGAAATGTCATTATATTTCTTTTATGCCGATCCGTTATGGCGGTTCTATGACTCAAACATCCCCAAATGGTCATACTTTTAAAAGAAACTCTGATATTTGTAGACGTTGGCCAAATACATGAATGTTGAGGATATTTATTTATCTGTGGTAAGACAGACGTCGAAACACGATAATAATGATAATAAAATGTGGGGTTTTAAACAAACATTACTCTGTGTACACTGAATGAAACTGTATGTAGCTAGGTTGAAAAATTAATCATTAGTTTGATATTTTGTCAGTTTAAGAATTTTAATACCTTATAAATTGATACGTCAGAGTTTGAAAGAGGAGGAAATTCATAGAAAATCGCCCATTAGTCGTACATACTTGTCTCTAATTTTAAATGCGATTTGAAGTCCTAATAAACTGTCATTACAAAATAATGAATACTCTTGATTTTTTAATCAATTAAACTATCAAGTTTTAAATAGATTGAAACAAAAACTACCGAAATCGAGCCAAGAGTCGATAATTACGGGGCTATTTCTTATCCTTTCACGATCACGCGTGATGAGTAGGAAGGTGGGGCACAAAATGGAATTTTTGAATGGTAATCGACCATTAGGCCGCGATGGTGAGTGTCAGTGCATGCTCGTGCGGCTGTTGACGGTGATGACAGGGAATCTCTTGGGATAATTATATTTAATAAGTTTAAAAGCTACCGCTGAACACATCATCACTTTTCTAACACATATATTTATGTATACATTTAACTGGTACCTTTGCACACGCAACCGCACCTGCCTAGTGCTCCGCTGACAACCAGCGCTGTCGCTGCATGGTGCAGGGACAGCGACATGCTGAGTCGGAGGACTTGTTGGCACAGATATGACTTACCTGTTAATGTTATTTATTTATTCATAGTTTAGAAATATGTATTTAGGTTTTTTAGTATGGTAAGTGTATTCCTTTTTTTATAAGATAATATATAATATAAGTTTTTTTTGGTATTTATAGTGTGTTAAGTATTTCTGTGCCAAATAAACACTTTTCTTTCTTTCTTTCAATAATAATTATGATGATAAGCAGAACATTTCAGTTTCTCGCGTACCACCGTCGTGCAAACCTTTTTACAACATGGTTTGAATTTAGTTGACTATTTACAGAACTATACATATTATTTTATTAACTAAATAGAATTTTTAAAAGCCAACCATGCAATTTACGCTATAAAAAATTGAGAATCTTACTGTATGTTTTACCCCCTGTTTCTAACATCTATTCAGTAAACATGGCGGTAGCTTGGATGCAAGGCTCTACCACCAATTTAGCTACAGTCCATTAGCTGTAGATAATTTGATTTAATGAACTAATTCAATAATTACAAATGATATCAGGATTATTAATGGTATAGATTAGATAGCAGGTGACCACAATGCCCTGAACTGAACTAATCACCAGCCGGGTGCGACGTCCCTGTGTCTCGCGGACATGTTACTGCCTTCACCTCTCTCATCAATGCTCATCTCATGACCATCAGATTGTAGTAAGTGGATTTATACAAAATATTCATAAAAGGATAATGAGCAAGTTCTATAAAAGCTCAGCCATTCTGCGGCGACTTGCTTCTTTACCGAAACATCGGCAAAAAAAACAGTAAATATGTCGTAGATGACATGACCATTGCCCACAAAGTGTATGCCCAAAGACGCGCCCTCATATCTATAAAGAATTAAATTACACTAGCGTCCCGCCCCGGCTTCGCACGGATGGACATTTATTTTGGCATAAACGTAGAGTAATTGTAATCTTTTTAGATCATTACAGAAATTTCAAGAGCTTTCCATAAGTTTTCATGTGAACTTCACATGAGTTAGACAAGGACAGATATATACTTATCAAATTTTTACCGCCCACAACCACTCACTTCCATCCATCGCGACCAAACTCCCTTACTTTCAGCAAGAGACCAAGGGGTATTCACTACCCCAACGGGAAGTTGATTGGAGTTGGTGGTGATAGAGAAAACCCTGTCTTAACGTACTAACATTAGCTTTTTTTTAAAAAAAAAAAGATTAATCCATCCATACATCAATTAAACATTTATAGAATGATATCAATATTTAATTAGACCAAATTCAGGTTTAAATAATTTGCGTGTCTTAAAAGCCCTTCGTCCGCGTTTGTAACCATGTTTTGAAACTAGCTACGTATAAAGAATTATGTTTCATTATTTGTAACCGGGATACAAAACAAACATTGTTTTTACTTTGGCATTTCTTCCTATGGAACTACATTGCGTAAAAAGAATGTTTTCCTCAATCCTAAAACAGCTAACTCGCTTATCTCAGAGGCCAATGTAAAATTGTCAAACCAAATGCTAAATCACAACAGATTACACTACATTCATTTCCCGGCACAATCGCAGCGAACATTAGCCATGAAACTGGCTCTGATACTCAGTCTGGTGACCTTGGCGGTCTGCTGGGGTCAGGAGTATGAGCCCCTCAGTCTCAGGTACCACCAGACCATAGGCATCAAGGAAGCAGCCAGGGTCAAAGCTGTTAAAGAAGCATCCGCTTTAGGAGCTAGGATCGTTGGAGGATCAGATACCTTCTTGGGGTCATATCCTCATATGGTAAGTGTTTGAAAGATTTCTTCTAATTCACAAAGGACCTTTTAAAATAAATAGTTGCAGTTGGTTTTGGGTTTTGGGGCAAAAATTTGCACAAGAATGGACACGTATTTTTTTATTAGTAATGGTTTTGTTAAAGCAATGACATTACTCTTGTGGCTCAAAAAAGTATGAAGCTATAACCATAACAGTAATTATTAACTGACTTCAAAAAAGGAGGTCGAGTTTTTTTCTTTTTTTAATGGTTGTTACCTCAGAACTTTTGAATGGGTGAACCGATTTGGGTGATTCTTTTTTTGAAAGATGGTGCTTCCTGTGTGGTCCTTCCAATTTGGTCCAGTTCTGACAACGATATAAATCTTAAATTTGCCTTAGTAAAATTAGACTTTTAGGACAATTGAAGTCGGTTTCCAGTTCTTTTTGAACGGGGTTCTTATTGGGTACATTCATGTAAATTGTGATGCACTTGTTTCCTCTAGTGTATCCCATGGGTTTGTGACAGTGTGGGTAGACCGTGTCGTTGTAAGGTTGTAGTTGGATAGATCTGTAGACTCACATGCGTGACGTCATCTGCGGGGATTAATAATAATACGGTTTTCTTCGATATCACTGTCCACTAAATCTCGAAATGGCTTTCGAATCAGATCAATTTAAAATTTTGCAATGTTATCCACACAACACACAAGTCACAACTACTACTCTGTTAGAATATGTTCTAAAGTATTTACTGTTCCTAAACATAATACTGCAGCATTCCGCGGAAGTTTTCGCTTTATGGCCTCTAAATGTTGGAACGATTTACCGCCACCAATACGGATGTTAAAAAATAAGTTCAATTTTAAAAATAGCTTTAAAAGTCACTTACTTACAATACAAAAGCATTTTCTTTATTTCCTTTATCTCCTATTAATCATAGCACTGTCCTATAAATGACCATGTTCATGTGTATTTCCTTTCCTTGCATGTTAAACCTTTTGTTCCCTTCTATTTTATATTCCATTTCTTTTTCCTTTCACACCTTCTAGGCTCTAGCAGAATCACCATCGTTGTGGGCTCGTAGTCCACAACATTATGCTGAGTTCGGACCTTGTTGCTGGCATGATATACTGCAATAAACAATGCTGTTTCTGTCTGACTTGTATTGTTTGTTCTTCTTCTTGTGTGTGTGTATATTTTTTCTTCTTTGTATTATGCTGGCAAATAAAGTGATAATACAATATAATCATTTCTAGAACTTAGCCATCGTTATTTTGTAATGTGGTAAATGCTCTCCAGGGCGGCCTGGTGATCTACCTCTCAACTGGCGACCTATCCATCTGCGGATCTTCCCTCATCAGCAACACCCGTTTGGTGACGGCCGCCCACTGCTGGTGGGACGGTGAGACCCAAGCCCTGCTGTTGGAGGTGGTCTTGGGATCCGTCACCCTCTTCCAAGGTGGAACCAGGGTCACTACCAGCGAGGTCCAGCTTCACCCTGATTACAATACAGATAATCTTCACAACGACGTCGGCGTGATTAGCATTGAGAGCGTCGAGTTTACTAGTGAGTGAATTTTGTATGATCGAAATAGTTTTAGTATTTTAATTCAGTAGAAATTTGGGTTGTCTTTTGCCAGGACTTCAGTAATTATCCTATGAAAACCACTTATGTTAT
The DNA here is from genome assembly GCA_910589575.2 of Carcina quercana. NCBI lineage: Eukaryota > Metazoa > Arthropoda > Insecta > Lepidoptera > Depressariidae > Carcina > Carcina quercana. The sequence goes on from OU342452.1 coordinate 7,457,682, forward strand.
TAATTACACACAATATTAGTTTCATACAATTTCTTTTACAATAATCTTTTAAAACAGGATTTGCGCAATAATTATCTATATATAGGACATCGGATTGTCTGGAAACGAGTATCGTTAGCATAGTCTACCACGCGGTCACAGTGCCTGTAAACTTCACTTCTCAGACTTTCCTTCAACGCAAAACCGGTTATGATTTGCAGCATGCGTAGTTCCAAATAATTAAATGTAACACACTAGCCAGTCGAGACCAGACTTCGATAGTCTGAGCTGCCAATAGTTTTTGCGTGATCTTTTTTTAGTGTTATTAAAGGCACCCAGTGTGCTTGGCCAGGGTGTTACATATTCCAAATTCCCCAAAATAAAAATCCGTTAAGTCTACGAAATGCTCAAAACTCCCTTGCTCCTTTTATGTTCCAGATACAATCAGTCCTGTCAACCTGGCATCTACAGAGGTCTTCGGGGAAGAGAACTTCGCTGGCCTCTGGTGCTGGGCTGCTGGCTACGGAAGAACAAGTGATGGTATGAGCACCAGATATCTTTGGCAACGATGGGGAATCTTCAAAATATTCCCGACCCCCTGGCACAGAGAGGGGTTGGGATTCTTATGACTTCTTCGATGTCTTTTATAGCTCATATCAGAGAGGTCTGAGTCCTTATTACGAATGGGCCAGCATTGTGGTAAATAAGGAAATATTATGTAAAATCGAAATATCTCCAAATGGATTGAATGTTTTCATGCCTAATAAACATCTAAACCTACCCAAGTGTAATTATATCTGACTCCTCTGTCTAGATGACTCTCTGTCGACATCACAAACCCTTCGCTCGGTGTCCCTGCAAGGCATCACTAACGGGCTGTGCCGCTACCACTTCGGGGACGTGGTCATCAACTCGACCCTCTGCACCAGCGGGGTGCTCGGCAGAAGCATGTGCGGGGGAGACTCTGGTGGGCCCCTCACAAGGGTCGCGTTCAGAGAGTCTTGGCTGGTACGTAATGAATCACACATCATTGATACACTCACATTAAGAATCAATATAATCAGGCACTGGCTCTGCTTACTTTATATCAGTGTTTCTCCGTGTGTTGCCAGTTCCACTGAAGCTGTCCCGTGACTGATCTGCTGGGAATCTAATTCCCAAAAATTCCGTTACTCATACTACTGCACCGAGACCCGTTGTATGAGTAACGGAACCTTTGGGAATACAATTCCCAGCAGGCCAGTCGCAAGATAACTTCAGTAGATCTGCTAGAAAGACTACTACCTCAGCTACTACTAGTCACAGAATATATAGCACTACCCGCATACAGACCCGCGGTACCTCACTTCTCCCGCAAGACTTGCCCAGAAAATGACCATTACGCGGACTACTCACACAAGCACGTGTATGCAAACGTCATCCTTTCGATGTGTGCCGATATCACGACATTTGTTCCAAGTCTCCGACGTGTGCCACTGTATGCCATGTGGTGCATCACGCTTGTCCTTTGAAGCTCCTTTTGTCTCATTATATGACAAGCGTTGTGATTATTGCAAACCACGGCATTGAATTTAAGACATTTTTAAAATGCTGAAGGCTTATGGCCAACAGTGGACTTACGCAGCAGATTATGGTGAATTATATTTATTTTCCCAGGTTGGCATATCGTCTTTTTTCTCTGGCCGCAGCTGCCAGGGCGGAGCACCCTCGGGCTTCGCTCGCGTCACTCACTACGAGCCCTGGATCAGATCTATGATGTAGTGGTGGGATACTCTAGTCACTGACAATAAATATCTCATTTTATAATCATTTCTGTATTTTACTATCCTCTGTTGATGAACTGTCTCTTGAATAAAAGATAGACCAGCGCTCGACCGCGATCTCAGCTGATGTTAAGTGACGATGAGGTCGACGATGTTACACATTGGTCTAGAACTCTAAAAGGTGCCTATTGTATTGCTTGTCCCTAAGTTATATTCTTCAGAGACCACCGAAACTAGTTTTGCATTCCATAATTTCCAAAACGCGCACACTCTCCAAAATGTATCTATAAAATACCGAAAAGCAGGCAACCTGACGCCTATGTTTGAGTCTTTGGAACTTCACCTTATGTAGCGTATCGTTGCCTATCAGTCTCATAGCTCGACGCTCCACCGAGTCCAAAGCAGCTAGTTGATAGCGAGCTGAAACATCTCAAAGATGGCAGTGGTACTCCATGCATGATCGCACTTGAGCTGTAATGGCTGGCAGTACCGCCTGACCTTTGAAATGATGCCTAGTTTTGGAGTGACGTTCCGTTAGATGAAAATCATTCTCAAACAGAAACCTCAAGCTAAAGAGAAGCTGTTAACACTGCTGTTTGTCAGCAGACTTAGTTAATTGGTGGTAGCTAGCCAGGCTTAGAAAATGCCATTGTGAGTCCAAACGTGTAGACAGTGACCACGAGGCCGTTCAAATTTACCACAAGTTCAAAAATTCAAATTTAAACTGGAAAGACTCTTGAGATTGACTGTTTCATAATACATTAATCGTGAAATCGTTTTAAAATCACAATCACACACAAAAACATACAGGTAATGGTGGTGCGTCAACATTGACTTGTTTCACGCCTCATTTAGTTTTGACGCTTCATTACCCATTCGATTTATGTGGATTTACGTTATTAATTACGCTTAACTGATAAATTGGATTATCAAACGTCATTCATCGTTCGATAAGATAAACATTACTGAACCAGAATGTGTTGACACTTCAATACTTTTTATAGTTTAAACAAACGTACGGTAAACCAGACGGACAGACAGACCATCGAGCTTATTAACAGAATCCCGTTGGCTACTTTTGAGTCCCCGAAACATGTTTTGTAAATTGTAAAGTAATTTATTAAAAAGCTTCGCACATTTTACTTTCGATTCTGTCAAATACCTAATTATTTGTCTATTGTAGAGGGGTACAGTTATAATGGCCAGGAAATATTGATAAACATGTAATGAATTATTCGATCACACTTGAACATTCAATCTGAACACCTTGGCCATGAGGGTACTGCTCCTCTTGCTGACGATAGACCTGGTCTTCGGTGCGACACCCATCACCAACCGGTACCATGAGACCGTTGGCATCAAGGCTGCTGAGAGAATCAAGGCAGCTGAAGAAGCTGGCCTTGGTGGAGCCAGGATCGTTGGAGGGGCAGAGACGCAGCTGGGACGGTATCCTCACGTGGTGAGTTTTGGATAAGAAATAAAGGTTCATAAAGCAAGCATTAAGAGGGTATGCTGGTGTCAGAGCGCCCATACAAACGTAGTCCAGTCATATTTTGAGTATTGAGCTATGAAAATCTATGAAATTTTCTAGGCACAATCTAGAAACAAATATCTGTGTCGGTGGTGAGTCTGATTTTCGTTTAAATATATACTTCTAGAGTTACAGGGCGTCAAAGATTTGTATTTTACGGTAATAAAAAGCCCCAACTTTGAACCTGATTTACAAGAGTATGAATCAATTTAGAACAATTTGGAAAACCACCGACATCTGAAATTTCATTAGTATACTGTATTAAAAAAATGGTTACATAATATACTGTATCCTTCAAATGATCACTGGACTACCAAACATCCAAATAACGGGTGGATAACTTCGCGTAGTGTACGCTGTCTCACCGTACGCGCTCGGGTAGGATGGGGCTCGGATAGGGACAGCTACAAAACAATGCAACCTTGAACGCGGCCACGTGGTCTAACCAACATAGCCTCTTAATATTGGCATCTGAGCTTCGACTTGCCGCGTTCGACGGCAGTATTTGGTACCTTGCTGCGGAAGGTACCTGTTCTTATACTACGAGTACGAACGCTTTGAAGCTGGCGTTGTGACGCATCCACGCTGTTAACCCATACTATTATAATACGCCACGGTAGCTCAGTTGGATAGCGCAACAGTCCTTGAAGAATCGAGGTCTAGGTTCGATCCTGGCTCGCACAATTTGTTATTGGAAATTTATTAATTTTTTATTTATTTATCACTTTATTTCAGGCACTAGACCCATACAAATTCTACAAATAGTACTTATAAATAAATAAACTTAATTGGTAACTAATGACTAATACACTCATACATCATCATTGTCACATGTTGATTTCGATGACCAACATGTGACAATGCTGCTGAAGATATATTCTGACAATATCATCATTATTGACTTGTTATCATTCTATCTCTTATGGAGTATATTCGTTTTCTTATTATACTAAAAAAGATCTATCCGGGCCTATTTATGTAGGAATGATAACAAATCATTACCAGTGAAGGAAAAAATCGTGAGGAACCATGCGCACTCCTCAGAGAACTGTGTGAGGTGTGTGCGAAGTCTACCAATGCGCACTGGTCCCGCGTGGTGCACTATGTCCCATACACTATGTAGGAGAGTAGGACTGAGACCAGCAGTGGGGACATGTATAGGCTGGTGATGATGTTATTTTGTTTGTAGGGCGGTCTGGTGATTGAGCTGACGACTGGCATCACCTCAGTCTGCACATCCTCACTCATCAGCTCTACGCGTCTGGTGACGGCTGCCCACTGCTGGACGGACGGCGCGCACCAGGCCGCCCACTTCGTGGTGGTGCTGGGATCCATCACGCTGTTCGAGGGTGGCACCAGGATCGTGACTGATGATGTGGAGACACATCCCCAGTTTGACAGAGAGAGCCTCAACAATGACGTTGGGATAGCGAGGATACCAGCCGTCCAGTTCAATAGTAAAGTATCTGTAAATTATCATCCTCCATTTCCAGACTAATAATTAAGAGGTCCAGGGTTAGATTCACACATTTATAGAGTACCGGTAGTTCTCGGTATGGTTGGTGGTAAGGCATTATCAATGTCTGCCTTATTAGCTACCACCATATCACCCAGGTGTGCCGACAAACCACAGCGCTGATAGCACTGTTGTGTTCCGGTACGAAAGGTAGCAGACACAGCGCCTTAAGAGGCTATGTTGGTTAGACCACGTGGCCGCGTTCAAATTTGCATTGTTTTGTAGCTGTCCCTATCCTAGCCCTATCCTACCCGAGCGCGTACGGTGATACACTACGCGAAGTTATCCACCCGTTATTTGGATGTTTCGTAGTCCAGGGATCATTTGAAGGATACAGTATATTATGTAACCATTTTTTTAATACAGTATACTAATGAAATTTCAGATGTCGGTGGTTTTTATTATTAAAATTGTTCTAAATTGATTCATACTCTTGTAAATCAGGTTCAAAGTTGGGGCTTTTTACTACCGTAAAATACAATTCTTTGACACTCTGTAACTCTGGAAGTATATATTTAAACGAAAATCTGACTCACCACCGACACAGATATTTGTTTCTAGATTGTGTCTTGAAAATTTCATAGATTTTCATAGCTTAATACTCAAAATATGACTGGACTACGTTTGTATGGGCGCTTTGACAACAGCATACCCTCTTAACAATGCTGTTTGGTAGCAGAATTACGTAAAATGTTGGCAGCTAACCAGGCGGGTATAGTAAATGTCCTACCAATAACTGAATCGAGTTTTGCGCATCTGATTTCCAGACTACATCAGCCCCATAAGCCTGGCGTCAGTGGAAGTGTTCGGAGATGATACCCTCGCCGGGCAGTGGGGCTTCGCAGCTGGCTATGGAAGAATCAGTGACGGTAAGACATACTTGCTGCGTATGGGGTGTGACAAAACGTAATCTTTATTATCTCAGTCATACTCACATTGACTTGAAATTTGGAATCGTATGTTCAGGTGCATGTGAGATAGTTGAAAACATATTTTGATTTATATTTAACTAGCTTCTGCCCGCGACTTCGGCATAGAAAGAATCTATCTCCTTTTCCAGCCTTCAGTTATCTTCTATCTTCTTCTTCTTCTTCTTCTTCTTCTATACTATAATAAATCTGTAGAATCGACGTGTCTGTACATTGAATTTTTTTGTCAAAAACTGATTGAGGGTGATGTAAGAAGTGTAACAGAACACAATAAGACCATTTTTAAACATTTTGTCTGTCTGTCTGTCTGTCTGTCTGTTTGTCTGTACCGGCTAATCTCCGAAATTACAAAACCAAATTTGATGCGGTTTTCACAATTAAATTAGGCGTAGGTCTAGGCAACATCTAAGCTTTATTTAATCAAAATCGGTTTACGCAATAAAAAGATATCTTCAAAAAACCTAAATCAACTTACCTGTATATGGAGAATCGACGTGTCAATCTGTACATTGAAAATACTTGCCAAAAATGGTTTGATGGTATACAGAATAATAATAAAACAGTTAAGTGCGAGTCAGACTCGCGCTCCGTGGGTTCTGTACAGAATAACTACAATGCCTGATTAATTTCAAATAGCAAAGACAAAAGAAGGTGATTTATTGGTTAATGTTTAAAAGTGATTTTGAAACATTACCTCAGTGTTTGAAGTGACTGATTGATTGACACGTGGTTTTTTTACATTCGATAGGCTTCCGTTTGACCATAATCTCACATGATGTTAAGCGACGATGATGTATAGGATGGTTCACGGTTGCCTATAAATAGTATATTCACTCTGGCCTTGAAGTTATCGTAATGGTATAACACAAAAGCCGGCAGGGAATTCCACTGCTTAGCTGTAAGCACGTGGTAAGTGACAATAAGACCGTTGGGTAGAAATCATGTTTAGCCAGGAGACTCAATCTAATAAGTGTACTGGTCTGCTACCTCACACCTGTAGAATCAAGGTGTCTATCCGTACATTGAAAAGGTTTGCCAAAAATTGTTTGAGGGTGACCAGCTTAGTGCGAGTCAGACTCACACATCGTGGGTTCTGTACAAAATGGCTAAAGTGCCTGACTAATTTCAAATAGCAAATACAAAAGAAGGTGCATCTGACTGACAACCGAAACCATGTAGGGTAATGAGATTTTGACAATATGTTCCTTTTATGATAGTTCCGCAAAAAGAATATGTGATGCAAGTTTGTGTTAAAGTTTGCGATTGCCGTGTAACGTGTATCGGGCCGTCCCTCCACAACCTGGTTGGCTGCATGAATCCACTGATCGATCCACTGATTGGTGATCGCAGTAAGATGTTGTAGTTACATAGCTATATTCTGCTACCCATCTTCTAAAAAGGCTTATACATATACAACTAAGACCTAACGGAATGTGAGGTAAAATTAGCGATGTAAGTTTGTATAAAAAATTCGTAAATAGTTGTTTTTTGTATGGGTTTGTATTTGACCTTCATCTAACATGATTTTTTTACATTCGATAGGCTTCCGTTTTATTACAATCTCACCTGATGTTAAGCGACGATGTGGTCTAGGATCGTTCACGGTTGTACAGAAATAGTCTATTCACTCTGGCCTTAAAATTATCTAGGTTGTATCGCTTGGGAAACACAGCCGGCAGGGAATTCCACTGCTTAGCTGTACGCACGTGGTAAGTGACAATAAGGCCGTTGGATATTGGCTCTGCTACCTTTCATACCGGAACACAACAGTGCTATTAACAATTCTGGTTGGTGGCAGACTTAGGTAACATGGTGGTAGCGAGCCAGGCAGACAAAAAATGGCTTACCACCAACCAAACCGAGTACCGATAGACACTGGGAATCGAACCATAGACCTCCGGATTGTGAATCGAACATTTAGCAAATAGATCACGGAGGCGGTAACTAATCTAAATTTAACGAAAAACAATACAATTCGAACACATTCGAATTCACATAACAGACTAAATATAATAAAAGCCTTCACCATCATCAACATTAGCCAGGAAACGTCCACTGCTAGACATAGGCCTCTTTCGTGGTACGACACACCGACAGGTCCCGAGAAAATGCCTTACCGCCATCCAAACCAAGTACCGATAGGTATGGGACTTATGGTCAAAACTGTATGTACAAAAACAAAAAATCTTGGGACCTCAGGGTTGTTAGTACAATCATGTTGCCATTTTTAAGACACGGAGGCAGATAATTTTTTAAACAATAGATATTTTTTTAGGTATACATTTTGATTGGAATCTTATATAAAATTCAAAGTCCTGACTAATTGATTTATAAATCAACGCACAGCCTAAACCATTGGTCCTATAGCCATGAAATTTGGAGGCTGCGTTCTTTGTAAAGTGAAAGTATCCGCTAAGAAAGGAGTTCTCGAAATTCCACCCCTAACAGGGTAAAATAAGGGATGGAAGTTTGTACGAAAGTCCGTCATTTTTGAAGATAAGTTTGTATGGGAACTGTGTTGTTTTTAAAGTCAATATCATGAAAATTGATAAGCAGCCTTATGAAATAAAATTAAGAGTGACGTATTTAATCATTCTCTAAACAGTACTACATATAAGATTACTACTAGCCACAACAGTCTCGTCGAGGACTCTAAAGCTCTAAAATTTCTTTATTCGAATGTCCGCAGCATAGTAAAGCACGGAAAACTAGATGAGTTAAGATGTGTTATCCAATCAATATCCAATACAGTTCACGTAATAATTTTAACAGAGACTTGGATCAAAACTGACTCTGAAGCGGAATGTCTAGTACTGCCCAACTATACACACTATTACAACTTCAGAAAGAACAAAAGAGGAGGAGGTGTGTCAATCTATGTGCATAACAACCTTAAGCACAGCCTCATTGAAGAGTTGTGTTCCAACGATAACCATTACCTATGGATACACCTCGACAGATTCTCCCTAGATATTGGCGCTGTATACAAACCTGAAAGAACCTGCAACAGTCAATTTCTAGAAACATTCTCGGAACAGCTAGAAAAGCGAAAGAGAGCCATCATATTTGGGGACTTTAACTACAATCTCTTAAAAGCTGATAAGCCGACTAAAGACTATAAGGCTACAATACGGGAAAATGGATATAACATCCTGAATAAGATAGATAAAGAGTACTGTACACGAGAAACTACCACTACTAAAACTATCCTTGACCATGTCTGCACAAACATAAAGAACATTAAAACCCATCTAGCAATAATCAACTCAGCAATGTCTGATCACAATCAAGTATATCTTGAGGTCAATAAATTCAAGCCGGAAGCAAAGAAAAAGGTCCAATATCAAGCTATAGATTATGAAAAGCTTTATAAAAGCTTGGAATATGCCCAAACACCTGAGTACGATACTGAACTTGACGACCTTCAACTAAAGCTTAAAAAAGCAATCAACATGAGCAAAATAACTAAAACCAAGGTGCAAAATTCTCCGAAAACTGACTGGATTAACAAAAATATAATAGCAGCAATAAACAACAGAAACCAAATATGGCAAACATACAAAGGCTTATCACATGCTGATAATACCCGTGAAAAGAAAGAACTCTTGGCAGCTAGGAAGGAAACACAAGAAATAATACAAGACACTAAGAGTCGTTACTACCTCAAAGCGTTCAAAGACTGTAAAGGAAAACCCGCCAAAATGTGGAAACTAATAAATGAACTGTCCAACAACAACAAAATTGTAAGCTATGCTCCTTCAAATTTAAATACCCAATCAGGCACAGTGACTAAAAGCGAGGAAATATGCGAATGTTTTAACTCATTCTTTGCAAACATAGGCTCTATCTTAGCTAATAAAATCCACCCTAATTACCATAACAGCAATACCTACCCTCACGTGTCCAGCAAAGCTTATAAAACTAATCGTATAGAACTAATAAGTCTAAAGTTGGCAACAGTAGATGAAATTAATCAAATAATTGATGCTCTAAATCCCAACACTGCTACTGGCTTAGACGGGATCAGCTGTAAAGCCGTTAAATGTGTAAAATCCCTTATCAATGACAGATTAACCTTCTGTATCAATAACTGTTTAGAAAACGGCCTGTTTCCTAACTCACTAAAAGTAGCTAAAGTGAGCCCAATTTTTAAGTCCGGGGAAAAAACCGACCCAGGTAACTATCGCCCAATATCAGTGCTCCCAGTATTGTCCAAAGTACTAGAAAAGATTCTCTACAATCGTCTCTGTGCTCATCTCGAATCTATTAATATCTTATTCGATAAGCAATATGGTTTTCGCCCTAAGTCAAATACTCTCTCCGCAACTTTAGACCTTGTAACCAATCTTAAAAACAACATTGATAAAAAGAACATAGCTCTTGGGATATTTATTGACTTAAAAAAGGCATTTGACACGATTAGTCATGATTTGCTGTTAAAAAAGCTTTTCTCCATTGGAGTGAAAGAAACCGCACTGAGTATGTTTCGGTCATACCTGTCAAATAGATATCAAATTGTCAAAATTGGTAATACTAAAAGTACTCCCAAGTTAATTACCTGTGGAATCCCGCAAGGATCTATTCTAGGACCACTACTTTTCCTGGTTTATATAAATAACATTAACGAAATAGGTCTAAGCGGGAGTATATCCTTATATGCAGATGATACTAGCCTTTTTTATTTCGGCGACTGTATTGAAACTATTGTCAAACGAGCTCAACACGACCTTAATACCCTGAACATATGGTTACAGTACAACTTGCTAACGATTAATGTATCCAAAACGAACTATATAATTTTCAGTGCGAAAAACAAAAGAATAGGAACTTATGAACCGCTGACAATTAATAATGAATTATTATCGCAAGTTGAATCTTAAAAATATCTTGGCCTTTATCTTGACTGTAAATTGACATGGAAACCGCACCTAGACAAATTAAAATCAAAGTTACAGTCTCTCATGGGCGTCCTTCGTGGTATCGTTCGTTGTTTCCCAAGATCTGTGCGTTACACTATTTACAATTCTATGGTAAAACCACACCTAGACTATCTGATAGAAATATGGGGCTCAGCAGCGAAAACACACACAAAAGCTATACAAATTGCTCAAAATAAAGTAATTAAATTGTTATTTCACTACGATTTTCTCACCCCTACAGAAAAAGTCTACAGAGAAACCAAGATAATGTCACTGTCACAAATGTATAAATACAATACATGCATATTAATAAGAAAAATATTACACAAACAAATACACACACAGGTGACATTTACGAAGGTAGGACAAGTCCAGGAACGATCGACTAGACGAGCGAACCACATATGTTTGCGTGCGCCTCGAACCAACTACGGAAAGAGAAACATACTATTTGAAGGAGCACAGCTATACAACAAATTACCAAACGATATAAAGGAAATCAAATCATTTCTACTATACAAACGCGTAGTGAAACATCACATTTCTAAAGATTTTTCTGACTTGTAAACCCACACCTAATGTCTTTGAAATCTCTATGGCTGTCGACTATTGTTTTGACATGTAATAGTGTAGCATTTTTTCATGTGTTTTGTTTTTATATATAAGATAGGTGGATTTTAATATCCAACCTACCCACTGTATCTTAATGTAAATAATAATTGCAATAATACCCACTGTATCTTGTATTTCACAATACAAGTGAATTATATTCTTTTTTGTGAAATAAATGTCTTAAACCGCAAACCGTATTTAAGCGATTTTGAAAAAAATCAACCCCTTAAAAGTGGAAACAGGGATACAAAATTATTTGAAAGACAACCATTTTTGAAGATAATGCTATGAAAATTGATATGTGGTTATATTCACTTAAGAGGGTATACCGGTGTCAAAGCGCCCATACAAACGTAGTCCAGTCATATTTTGAGTATTAAACTATGAAAATCTATGAAATTTTCAAGACACAATCTAGAAACAAATATCTGTGTCGATGGTGAGTCAGATTTTCGATTAAATATATACTTCCAGAGTTACAGGGCGTCAAAGAATTGTATTTTACGGTAATAAAAAGCCCCAACTTTGAACCTGATTTACAAGAGTATGAATCAATTTAGAACAATTTGGAAAAACCACCGACATCTGAAATTACATTAGTACACTGCAGTGGCGAAGGGTGGAATTTTGGCAAAGGGAAGCCGATCCAAAAAAAATGCTTACCGCGTGATTCAAATTTGGCTTCAGAAATTCTCAGTATTTCTTCAAATGGGAAGATGATGAGCAAGTAGTCAGTTAGGCAGCATTCCATATGAACTAAAGCCATAATGGCACACAAAACTCACCGTATTGAACGAAATATGCAAGTAAATCACTTTATAAACATAAAAAACAGCACATGAACTTCGAACTAAGTGAAATACTTTCTAATCCGTCACATAAAAACCATCGATACTAACAAGCATTCACGCGTACTAAAGTTTTTTATTCCAAACGGAACAAATCACACGCAAATACGCCTAAATAAAACAATGTGACTCGCGATGAAACATACTATCAAAATACTACTTTTTAAATTTTGCATTGTTATAACACTATTAACTTGCTAGAAAAAATGTCTAATTGGCGATGTATTTCCTCCTTAAAATTATATTTTTAAAATTACTAGCATTATTACTCTCTATCTCGCTCCACATAAGGCGTTCGAAAGAGAAGAAATCGAGTATGCCGAACTCCGGCCGGCTTATTTCGTGAAATAAAAAGCGACGTTTACTACGAGAGCGTAAGAGACAGAGCATTAGTTGACACGGGAACTGTGGTATAGTTTTGGCGGGCTTTGACAATTTATAGATAATATCTGTAACCCGGTGGGAAACGGCTTGTACGAGTATGGACCATTCGCCACTGATAGATATTGCTTTTTAATTCGCGCAGGCGTTTCTTGTAGTAATATTTTGAGCGTATAAAAGTTAATAGTACATTACATTAATGATATGTGGAAAGGATTTTTGAAAGGTAAGCCGGTGGGAATCGGGTTGTATGGACCCTTCGCCACTGGTACACTGTATTAAAAAAATGGTTACATAATATACTGTATCCTTCAAATGATCACAGGACTACGAAACATCCAAATAACGGGTGGATAACTTCGCGTAGTGTATGCTGTCTCACCGTACGCGCTCGGGTAGTATAGGGCTCGGATAGGGACAGCTACAAAACAATCCAAATTTGAACGCGGCCACGTGGTCTAACCAACAAAGTCTCTTAATGGGGATGAAAGGGGGGATGGAAGTTTGTATGGGAACTCTGATGTATTTGAAGTCAATATCATGAAAATTGATACTAAGTAAGTGGCTAGATTCGAAACAAAGAAATACGTGTTCCACAGGTTATTAATGGGAGTGGTTCATTTTGTATGATAACTCTGATGTTTTTGTAGTCATCAACATGAAAATTCATACTCAGTCTTATGAACTACAGTTAAGGGTGACGTTTTTTGTGTTTTAGAAAAATCATCCCCTAAAGGGTGAAATCAGAGATGGATTAAAATTAAAATTTCAGTTCCTCATTTTTGAAGATAATAACAAGAAAATTGTTAAGTGGTTGGAGAGTGGAAACAGATAAATTCGTGTTTCCGCATATTTTTAAATGGGGGTGAATAGGGGTTGAAAGTTTGTATGGGAACTATGTGTTTTCCGAAGTCAGCGGCATGAAAATGGGTAGTTAGCCTTACTGATAAAATTAAGTGTGACGTAGTTTCACACATAATGAAACAATCTAATATATAAAAATGACACGGTTTTTGTGGTCGCACTGCTGCCAAACGGCTTGACCAATTTTTATGTGTGAATCTTTCACCCTCTTACCCCCACCTCTTACCTATATTTTATATCGATTTTAGAATTGTAGTATGAATAATATCCAAATAATTATTCGTTGCCGGAAAGCGTCACGTCAGTTTCATATTTGTTATGTAGTTGATTTATCCAATGAGATAAATCCTAAAGTCCACGCGGGCGAAGCCGCGGGCAGAAGCTAGTCCGTGTAATAAAAATGAAGTAGTTCTGACTTTCAGTTACGTCGTCGAAGAACAAAAAAATAAACTTAAATCCGTATATAATTCACTATCTATATAATACATGACAGAAAAAAAAACAATAGACGCAGTCAGTCAATCCGATCTCGAGACATCATCAAAAACCCGTTCCATGCGAATATTTTGTCCCATGTGTTAATAGTTTAAAGAAACAAAAGAAATTTCATTATCGGACGAATTAAATACAAATAGTCTTACGCGAAAGTTAGTATATCCTAATTTACATATTCTATGGTCGGTTGCTAGGCAACGCGATTTTGTTATCCCCATATTATCTCACTAATATTTTTTTAAGGTTTGTTTTGGAAAATTCACACAATATATCTTTGTAAATTATAGCTTATCTATTATTCTGATGTATAAGCTATTTTCTTGTAAAGTTTCATTAAAATCCATTCAGTAGTTTTTATGTGAAAGCGTCACAAACATCCAAACTTTCATACTTAATTTTTGTTTAATTTAGTGGGATAAGGGGCCAGCATAGGGGGTCTACATTTCAGAATCACTGGGTCAAGTGGGATATCATTAGAAAGGGCTTCGTTGGGACATTCTCTAACATGTTTTGTTATTTTCGTAACTGCATACGAGTAGTTTTGACTTTTCATAAAAAAGTGTAATAGACATGACGTTCCACCAAAACATTTTATGTAAAAAAAGTTGCCAAGACTGACAACAAAATTTATCTTTTGGACATCATAACGAAGTTTGTAATTTCTTAACCACCCAACCTGTCGCGGTGCTGGAGTGACCAAAACAGAGGTTAGGTGTGAAGCCCCTGTGTAGTCTGTACACTGTAGTCACCAGCCAATTTCGTTACGACTGCGTTCAGTTAAACACTATGAAGTAAAATTTTGATCAAATTCTTTTTTTCTGCATTAAGAGGCTATGTTGGTCGTTAGTTGGACCACGTGGTCGGTTTCAAGGTTGCATTGTTTTGTAGCTGTCCCTCTCCGAGCCCTATCCTACCCGAGCGCGTACGGTGAGACAGCATACATTACGCGATGTTATCCACCCGTTATTTGGATGTTTTGTAGTCCAGGGATCATTTGAAGGATACAGTATATTGTGTAACCATTTTTTTAATACTAAATTGTTCTAAATTGATTCATACTCTTGTAAATCAGGTTCAAAGTTGGGGCTTCTTATTACCGAAAAATACAATACTTTGACGCCCTGTAACTCTGGAAGTATATATTTAAACGAAAATCAGACTCACCACCGACACAGATATTTGTTTCTAGATTGTGTCTTGAAAATTTCATAGATTTTCATAGCTTAATACTCAAAATATGACTGGGCTACGTTTGTATGGGCGCTTTGACAACAGCATACCCCCTTAATCAACCTACTACCAGTTTCGGCTGTGAGTTTCGGAACGCAGTCTGCAGATATTAAAAAGCGATCTCCACAAACACGACTTCTATTGATATTTACTTATAAACGTCGCTAGAATTTTCCTGTAGTATTTTAATAAGCCTATCCAGTTATTTCCAATGCTCCGTACGTGTTCTTTGATCACCAGCCTCCCAGCTAACCCCAGCGCAGAGCCTGCACGCGGCGTCGCTGGAGATCATCACGAACAGCCACTGCGAGTACCACTACGGCGGCATCATCGTCGTTGACTCTACGATCTGCGCGAGCGGGTACCAGGGCCGCGGCACCTGCAGCGGGGACTCCGGGGGGCCGCTAGAGGTCGTCAGGGACGGACGAAGGTGGCTGGTGAGTGACGTCATCATCAGCATAAACCTAACATTGAATGAGACTCACTAATAGACACGTTTAGGTTTTGCCATAACCTAACTCTTTGAAATTATTATTTGGAAAATCAATCAATCAATCAAAATATATTAATAACCGAAGAATCCAACTCGGCTGGGCAGCGTTCGGGAAGTCACGGCATATCTTCTCGTACAAAACACCTCAGCGTCTAAAGACAAAAGTATTTGATCAGGCGTGTTGCCAGTGATGACATACGGAACCGAAACGTGGTCCTTTACTAGGGGTCTACTGGATAGATTCAATAAGCCTAAAGTCAGTCGGTTGTTGGTCTATCTAGTAGGTGGACGGCCCGGTACACGTTTCCCAGCACATGATCACCACTCGACAACTTTACTCCCCATCCGTTATGCGTCCTGCTGCCTACCAGTCCTAGGTTTGATTGCTGGGAGGGCATCTACGTCCGTCTGTCTAGCTAACACCATGTTGCCAAACAGCACTGCTATGTTCCGCGGGACGGTGGTGATCATTCTCTAACAGCTCCTCTTGTTTCAGGTCGGCATCACATCCTTCAACTCTAACCGCGGTTGTCAGATCGGCTTCCCGTCTGGATTCGCCCGAGTCACGCACTTCACGTCCTGGTTCACGTCCAGGATGTAATTGGCTGTTTATTAATAGTATGTACATAAAATAAAGAGCAATTTGTTAACCAACCAGCTAATTATTGAGGTACAGATCACTAAAACACATCTCAAAATTTTGGAGAACAAAAACACAACCTCTGTTTATCAAGTAATAATTGAGAAGTTATATTAACTTGACTTTTAAAAGTCAAAGAAAGACAACAATACATAATCAGTCATTTATTTGCATAACATGACTGTAATAGTATATTATGCAACTAGTGAATAAACGACGGATTTAGAGTGACCACGAGCAAGTGAAGGATTCTTACGACTGATTATTGAATCACGACCGTAGGTAGTGGTTCAAGTGTTAGAACCCTGAGCGGCGCGAGTGATTCATGGTCCTCGCTTTAAATACGTTTTATTCAAGAGTTGCATACTATACTTTATACAATGACCCATGACTACGAGAAAAGGAAAGTTGTAATTGTAAATTGAAATTTAATGAAGAAACAAGAAAGGTTTAATTAATTAAAATGCAACATTTATTATAAAGTAACACTAAACTTTGTCTTCGTACAACTTACAGATTCAAAATAGCGCAAATTACTCGTATATCTTGTACATCATGGATATAAACGTTGAATATAGGTTTGTTCTAAATTCAAAAATCTAAACAGTGATTAAAGGTGCTTTTTATGCACTGTTTGCAGTGAATAAAATAAGTTTTTCAGAGGGGGGATGCTATAAAATAATTATAACACACCATTACATGTCAATGTTACACACACACATTGTTTTACAAAGATCAAAGTAAACAAATAATTACATCACAATATCAAGTTTCTACGAGATCTGGCGTCATTTAAGTATGGTTATCGTCGCCTGACCACCCAATCACAATGGTTCCAATGAAAGAGTTCGCTGCGGTTACGAAGCCAACAACTTGGGAAGGTGAGTTTTAAAACTCTCTCACGTGAAAAGGCCGTATTTTGTGGATGTGTCTACAACCTCTCCCGGATCCAGGAGTTGTAGTAGGAGACCCTGGCGAACGCTGAAGGGGCTCCGACCTCGCAGCCGCGTGCGGAGCCAAACGAAGACACTCCGACCTGTTAGCAAATGGGTTACCAAGATAAATAAACAACAATAGGAATACGTAAAAGCTTTACAAATCCAATTATAAATGTACAACGAGATAAGCCATGGTAGCTCAGTTTGGTACACCGTCACTCCTTGAACAATCGAGGTCTGGGTTTGATCCTGGCTTCTCGGTGAAGGAAAACATCGTGAACAAACCTGCACACTCCTGAGAAGAAATTCACAGGTGTGTGTGAAGTCTACCAATGCGCACTGGACCCGCGTGGTGTACTATGTCCCATACACTCTCTGTAGGAGAGTAGGACTGAGACCTGGAGTGGAGACGTATATAGACGTGTTGATGATGATAATGAACGAAATAAACTAGCAATGACACGTTACGGAAGGCAAATACATTTGTAGAGATTTAAACGTCAATAATAAATATTGCAATGCGTGTGCAAAGTAGATATTTTGATTCGCCCATCGCTATTCAAATACCAAACGGACAGAAAGAGGCAGACCTTCATTCGTACGTAGAAGTTACCATTACAGCCAGAAAAGTTATCATTACGGCCAGAAAAGTTATCATTACGGCCAGAAAAGTTATCATTACGGCCAGTCACAGCACAGCACTTTCAATATCAACCTTAAAGAATGTGATACCATATGATACCATATTGCACAGTTGGGTTGTAACATAAAAAGTTTATTCCAAGAATTGAGCATGCAAACGAAATATCGAGGGTTAACATTTGGGAGATCTCAATCAGTCAATTTGATACCTAAAATACACACAAAAAGACAGAGAATTTATTCACATTACTTACCAACGTCCTTGTATTGCCAACCACGACTTCTAGCGGCCCGCCAGAGTCCCCACTGCAAATGTTCCGGCCGCCAGCTCCGCTCACACAGAGCGTAGAGTTAATAATGAAGGCGCCGTACGACTGCTGACACTCTTCGTTGGAGATCACCTGAAGCTGGACGTGGTGAAGCAGCACCGAGAGACTCGGAGGTGTAACTGTAGGTACATCAAACATTACGAGTATCAGTCGCCGCAGCGGAGAAGACGCGAATGATTAAAAGCTTCGTTATCAAGACGGTCTCAAGAATATATCAAGATCTGAGATATTGCAACGGCCAAGGATTATCATCGAAGCCAATTTATCCGTGTTAGATTAAACTTGAATGTGACTTCTTTCTGTGGTATTCTAAAGTTCAATTTCTCAGTTAGTACCTCATAATGAGTCAAGACTAGAGTGATATATTTCAACCTGAACATGCCCAAAAGATCATTCATTTCTACTCTGCCAGTTTTTATTTTATTTGTTAATACAGTTATAATAAACTTCTCGGCGATCATAATAATGCCCTCAGACAGTTCAAGGGCAAAACACGCCTAGGCAAACGTAGTGCAGGACGTCCCCCGGCGAGGTGGACAGACGACTTACGTAGAGAGCAGAGGACCGAATTGAGTGTCGCACTCTGGGAGAGACCTATGTCCAACAGTGGAGTGTCGCAGGCTGGACATGGTGATGACGGTTCAAAGGCTACTTACAGTCTTGCTGGATTCCCCACCCGGAGGCCCACGCCGAGTCATCAACGAAAGTGTTGTCTCCACTTGCCAGGGCGATTGGCATGATCAAATCTGCAAAATAAATTATGATGTGTGAATAGAATTAGAGTCCATACTATGAGTCCAACTGGGTAGACACCAGATCACAGAGTTGTATGACTAGCGGAAGCTGTTATTTTAAAATTCAAAGATAAACTTCTAGAACTCACTGTTGTAGTTGACCCAACTGATGGTGATGAGGGCAATATCATTGTTCAGGTTGTTGGGGTTCCAGTCCTCGTGCATCTGCACGTCGGTGGTGGTGATCCTGACGCCGCCAGTGTAGATGGTGGTAGACCCCAACACCACCGTGAAGGAATCCGCCTGGTTCAAGCCATCGGACCAGCAGTGGGCGGCCGTCACAAGACGCGTGTTGGTGAGCAGCGACGAGCCGCAGATAGATGTGAATCCTGAGCTCAGCGCGACGATGAGTCCGCCCTGGGAAATGTGTGAAGATTCAAATACTAGTTATAATGATATTCTGTAAAATCTCAGCGCTGAATTTGCAAAACGTCAGTCTAGTCGTATCCCCGTATTACCCCATAGATCGGATGAACTTTGCATGAGGAGATTTATCACAACCACCACAATTCGCAGGCAGATTTGTGGGTGCAGTAAAACGATTTTTGGAAAGGTCTGCTTCGCTTTTACTACACCTGCAGGTCAATAATTATACTTCTATCCTATTCCGAATGGGTGACATATGCAAGTTACAAAATGCTAAAATAATCTTACTAAGAAATCCCATTAGTTGAGAAATTATTGTGACAAGAATGCTTAGATGTGTATATTTGAGACTCAAGACAACAGGTGTTTCTTGTCGAAGGCCAGGATACACATTTTGCTGTAAACTAATTTACAGCCTCACATTGTCTATTTTAACTGTTGTTAACTTTCTGTGAAATAAATATATTTCTATTCTAGCCTCTTATATCGCGATAATGTTCTTAATTTGCCAACACATTTTATCAGGTGTGATAGCTGCGAAAGGATTCCCAAAGGGCAGTAGGTTCAACCAAGTAATACAAAAATATTTGCTGCTAAATCATTTTGGATAGAAATAGTCGATACTGAGCTAGACAAACCTAGTGCCCTTCCCTTAATGGCGTAATGATTAAGGAAAATCGTAATTAAATCACGATCATAAAGAGGTAGTTGATGGTGGGAAACGTCCACTGCTGGACATACTCCTCCTTCATGGTATGTCACAATTAGTTGGCCTCGAGCCACTTGCATCCTGTGACTCTCCACAACCTTTGCCAGATCGCAGAGTTGGAAGGCTTACCAAGTAAGGGTACTGTCCTAAAGCAGCTGGTGCTCCTCCAACGATCCTGGTTCCATCGAAGTCAGAAGCTTCTTCTGCAGCCTTGACCATGGCAGCTGCCTTGATGCCGAAGGTGTCATGGTACCGACCCGTGGACTCCTGCCTCGGCAGACCGAGGGTCACTCCTACCAGACAGAATACCAGAAATACTTTCATCCTAGATAATGGACGGTCCCTCACTGAATCACCGACAGGAATCTGTGCCATTTATACAATATTGCTTTGGTGTTATCGTTGTCATGTCTAGATAATTAATTTAGCACCTCGTTATCACATCAGTTATATCAATTTGTTAATTTTGACAATAATTACTGTTTGTTATCTTTGATCTGGGAAACACTAATAATTAATTTAACTTATCGCTTTAATCCAAGAAGACAGTCTTGGATTTAAACGCATCATCCGGGAAATGTCCACCGCGGCACATATGGTGCATCCAGTGACTCCCCGCGAGCTTGACGAGGTCGTCGGTCAGTCCATCGACCAGAGGAACGTCCCGGCACAACTTTCCAGTACGTTATCGCCACCCGAAATCTCTTACCATCGGTTATCCATTCTTCGATAAATGTGTAAGGGCTGATGAGTGCGCGCGTGTCCTTACATATTCTGGAGCGATGTCTGTGCGTTCATTAGTGGAATTCGGGAATGGAAAAAACTCTAGTCTCGTACTGGTTTCTTTATTACATTCTTGAGTAAAATTACGCCTAATAATAACCGCGTGCTATACGTGTGAGAGGTGGGCGAGGGACTGGCGCGACACGCGGTTGCTGTGCCCCGCTTTGTACCGAGCGGGCTGACACAGCAAAACGTGACCGCGCAGCCCCGCACAAATGTGACCAGCCCATTGCCTTTTCGTCTCACCGACTCGTCGAGCTCTTGGTGACCTTCTCGTCTAATCGATGTCTGTGCCGTGGAGACAGGTAAAAAAGCGAGTGACAAACTAAAAACCTCATATCTACTCGTCTTAATAATCACTGCAACAGTTTGAGAAGCGCGACCACACCGGTAAAACCTACTACATTCAAACTAATTTGGATATGGGAAAGCCATGTTTTATCTGAATCTAGAGATTATTTATTTGCCCTTATCTATCAATTAATAAATTAAGTCTATTTTAGGACTGAAAATACTCTAATTAAAAACCGGTCAAGTGGGTGTCGACGTCATGCGCTGAAGTTTCATATTTCTCAGTTCGAGATCTTTTGCGCCACTCTGTCGCTTCACAGAGACGGCAGGCTCACGGTGCTCTCAACGACCGCCGTCTGAGGGAAGGGAGCGCTCGCCCTGCCCCGAGTCGTACCTTTTTTGCTCAACGTATTTCCCCTGACAAAGGACATACAGCGTCAAAATCGTGCTTGAGATAGGAACACGATCAGGATTTATTTATACATTAATTTATATAATTTATTGAGGCTATGTTGTTAAGACCACGTGGTCAGTTTCAAGGTTGCATTGTTTTGTAGCTGTCCCTCTCCGAGCCCTATCCTACCCGAGCGCGTACGGTGAGACAGCATACATTACGCGATGTTATCCACTCGTTATTTGGATGTTTCGTAGTCCCGTGATCATTTGAAGGATACAGTATATTATGTAACCATTTTTTTAATACAGTATACTAATGAAATTCCAGATGTCGGTAGTTTTTCCAAATTGTTCTAAATTGATTCATACTCTTGTAAATCAGGTTCAAAGTTGGGGCTTTTTATTACCGTAAAATACAATTCTTTGACGCCCTGTAACTCTGGAAGTATATATTTAAACGAAAATCTGACTCACCACCGACACAGATATTTGTTTCTAGATTGTGTCTTGAAAATTTCATAGATTTTCATAGCTTAATACTCAAAATAGGACTGGACTACGTTTGTATGGGCGCTTTGACAACAGCATACCCTCTTAAGATTGTTGTATTTTACTGTTTAAATATAATTAAATTTATTCATAACTAGCGTCCAGCCCCGGCTTCGCACGGGTGGACATTTATTTTGGCATAAACGTAGAGTAAATGTAATCTTTCTAGATCATTACAGAAATTTTCTGAACTTTCCTTCAAATGGTTCCTGAACTCAATGTTGGTCGATGTCATTGCATCCACCACCGATAAGGAGTATGCGGTCACAACGCACCAAGAAACGTTCCTACTGAGCGCTACAATCTGCATGTCTTATTGGGTTCACTTTCCGACGAAGGAACAAACTAAAATTATTAGAATTGTACTGAAAAAATATGATTCCGCATGGAATACTATTCAAGGCGACATTCACTTAGAATCAGGTAAGATTCCGATCAAACGCTAGTGTTTGAAAGGTATGGGGCAGTCGCTATGTGTTACCGGTTTGGACGGACATTCAGAGGGTATGCTGTTGTCAAAGCGCCCATACAAACGTAGTCCAGTCATATTTTGAGTATTAAGCTATGAAAATCTATGAAATTTTCAAGACACAATCTAGAAACTAATATCTGTGTCGGTGGTGAGTCAGATTTTCGTTTAAATATATACTTCCAGAGTTACAGGGCGTCAAAGAATTGTATTTTACGGTAGTAAAAAGCCCCAACTTTGAACCTGATTTACAAGAGTATGAATCAATTTAGAACAATTTGGAAAAACCACCGACATCTGAAATTTCATTAGTATACTGTATTAAAAAATGGTTACATAATATACTGTATCCTTCAAATGATCCTGGACTACGAAACATCCAAATAACGGGTGGATAACTTCGCGTAGTGTATCACCGTACGCGCTCGGGTAGGATAGGGCTAGGATAGGGACAGCTACAAAACAATGCAAATTTGAACGCGGCCACGTGGTCTAACCAACATAGCCTCTTAAGGCGCTGTGTCTGCTACCTTTCGTACCGGAACACAACAGTGCTATCAGCGCTGTGGTTTGTCGGCACACCTGGGTGATATGGTGGTAGCTAATAAGGCAGACATTGATAATGCCTTACCACCAACCATACCGAGAACTACCGGTACTCCATAAATGTGTGAATCTAACCTAATTTAAATATATACTTTTAGAGTTACAGGGCGTCAAAGAATTGTATTTTTCGGTATTAAAAAGCCCCAACTTTGAACCTGATTTACAATTTGGAAAAACCACCGACATCTGAAATTTCATTAGTATACTGTATTAAAAAAATGGTTACATAATATACTGTATCCTTCAAATGATACCTGGACTACGAAACATCCAAATAACGGGTGGATAACATCGCGTAATGTATGGTCTCACCGTACGCGCTCGGGTAGGATAGGGCTCGGAGAGGGACAGCTACAAAACAATGCAACCTTGAAACCGACCACGTGGTCTTACCAACATAGCCTCTTAATATAAAGAACGAACGTTCATCGTCCCCCACCGATCCGCTATACCTCACCTGTACGCAAGAAAGTGACCCGCTCATTGGTCGGTAGTATCGCGCGCGCGTACTCATTTATTTATTTTATCATATATTATTATTTATAGGATCAGCTAACAATTACTACACTCCGATATTCTATTCAGAAGTTACATTATTCTAATTCTAGTGCGTAACCTGTTACAACATTTGTTTGAAACGTCCCGCCTGTACCATGGGTGGCCTATGTTCAGATGTGGATGATTTGTCACCCACAATTCGTTCATTTTATTCTAAACTTTTGTTAAATTTGTGAATAAGATTAGAGATAAGACAGATAAGTCTCGATCGGCCACATGCTGTATTATTGTGTTTTCATTGCATTGTTGTGGGTATTTTATTTTCTAGATAAAACTTAATCACGTAAATTCGTGTGTGTTAAATAATTTTTTGATTTTTTTGGCCCACATATGTAGTTTCAAATTTTTGATACATTGAATATTATATGCTTACACTGTATTATTATTACATAAAATTATATATTGAAAATGAATTATTAACGCTGTACATGATAATTTTTCAATAAAAAACAAGTCAACAACAAAAAAGCCACGGGAAAGCATATTTGTTGAAACAAGGATATTAGAGGGGCATAACAACCCCATGTGTACCCCTGGGAGTACGATTCAGGGGTACTTAGGGTCCTGTAAGTTCAATTCTACTTATATGTACATAATCAGGAGCATAAATTCAATGTGCAACATTGATCAGCTGTGATCACCACGCTTGGCAGGCGATGGAACGTTTACATTTACGAACAACCCAAACAAAACGGCCACCAGTCATCACCAGGCTATATACGTCCCCACTACAGGAGCTCAGTCCTACTCGCCTACAGAGACTGTATGGGACATGGTACACCACGCGGGAACAGTGCACATTGGTAGACTTCACACACACCTTTGAATTTCTCAGGAGTGTGCAGGTTTGTTTAAGATGTTTTCATTCACCGATAAGCCAATGGTAATGATTGTTATCATTCGTACATAAATTCCAAATAACAAATTGTAACTCATTGGTACGAGCCAGGATCAAACCCAGACTCCGATTTTTCAAGGACTGACGCTCTACACAACACATTTGAAGGTCGAGAGCCTTGTACAATTGTTATTGAAACTATTATCTAAGAAAATAAATTATAATCTATTAATCAATCAGATTAAACCAGTTCCACTACGCAATAACACTGTTGACTACAGCTACTCATAGGTCCTGAAATCATTCACCTTTACAACGTCACCAATTCTAGAATACCTAATAGAGTGAGCCGTGGTAATTAGTCTATAGAAGATAAGATTAAGTCTTAGGCGTATATAATAACAAGTACATTCGGCAGACTTCCAGTCCTTGTCTATTCTTTGACGATGAAACTAATTGCGGTTCTTAGTGTCTTGGGCGTGGCCTTCGGCCTCCCAACTTACGAGCCAGTGTCTGTGTTCTACCACGAGACAGTTGGTATTCAAGAAGCAGCTCGTATCAAGGTAGAGGAAGAAGCAGCAGACTTCGATGGTGCCAGGATAGTTGGGGGGTGGCAGTCAGCTCTAGGACTACATCCGCACTTGGTGAGTGATATTTGAATGGACAGACAATCAGGTATTATGTGACATCAGTAGAAAAAGCTGTGGTAGCTTGATAACAATCGAAGTCTGTGTTCAATCCTGGCTCGTACCAATGAGTTACAATTTGTTATTTGGAATTTATGTACGAATGATAAAAACCATGGCCAATCACCAATGGCTTTTCTGTGAAGGAAAACATCGTGAGGAAACCTGCGCACTCCTGATTAGAAATTCAAAGGTCCCGCGTGGTGGACTATGTCCCATATATTATCTGCAGGAGAGTAGATCTGTGCCCCTGCAGTGGGGACGTATGTGTATAGGCTGTTGATGATGACGATACTCCCAAAGCATCAATTTCGAGTCTAGTTCATTGCTCTTTCGTCTGAAAGTCAACTCCAATTATGTAGCTAGTATGATTTAGATTTTAGAGTATGCTTTCAATTAATCTGATCATTACCTGAATCTAATCTGTATCCAGGGCGGTCTGGTCATAACCCTGACCACCGGAGCTACCTCAGTCTGCGGCTCTTCACTCCTCAGCAACACACGTCTGGTGACCGCCGCCCACTGCTGGTGGGACGGTCGCAACCAAGCTCGCCAGTTCGTCGTCGTCCTCGGCTCCACCACCCTCTTCTCCGGGGGAACCAGGATCACTACCACCAGCATCCAGATGCACGCCAACTACAACTTCAATACCTTGAACAACGACGTTGCCATCATTACCATCCCCTGGGTTACTTACACCAGTAAGTATGGAATTTAGAAGTAACACACACACACACTCATCCCCCTATCACACTTAGAACCTATTAGTTAGTCCTTATAATATTAGTCTCGTACAATCTGCTGCACTGGAAGGAGAGACAGATCGACACTGGAGGGGTTTTGCTGGTAGAAATCAAGCATAATTATGGGTTTAAAACATCCAGTCGAATTGGGAACCTTTTTTGATCTCGGTTGACAGTAATGGATACTTGTGTTGTTATTTCAATTTGTCTGTGTGTACTCCCACAGCCACCATCAGGAACATCAACCTCCCGACCGGCTCCACGCTGAACAACAACTTCGCCGGGGTGTGGGCCACGGCCGCTGGGTACGGCAGGACTGCTGACAGTGAGTGGCGCACACTAGCACATTTCTTATACCATCATCATTTTGGTTGGTGGTAGGACGTTGTCTATGCCCATCTGGCTATCTACCACCAAGCTGTCTAAGCCTCCTGCCAAATAGCAATGTTGTGTTCTGGTATTAAAGATAGCAGGGCCAGCGATACTTCGAGGTAATCTATTCAGAATGCTTCCATACAATTTCTTTTGAGATAAGTAATTACCTAAAAATATTAGATCGGATTATAGTGTCTTGAAATGTTAGCTACAATAGTCACTACGCATGGAACCTAGATGGCGCTTTGAACAATAATCCAAAATATTGTGTAAAAAATTAAATTTGTGATTCACTATATAGTTGAATGCTAATGATTCTTATTTTTCGACATCACAATCCGGTTTCCTATTTTCAGATAATTACTGCACAAAGCCTTTTTGAAAAGATTATCGCAACAGAAATTAAGTAAGATACTTTTATATTGGCAAAATTACCTCAAACGGTTTCAGGGTCCGCACGCTTTTAATAAAACGGCCTCGTCGTCACTTACAAATAGATACAATTTTATAAATGTACATTAGCTTATTGCAGTCCACCAAAAAATTATATATGTACCATTTTGAGAATTTAAAATGTCTTCCTAACTTTTATTTCATATATTAAAAAAATCTCACGCATTCCATATCCATTCAAAAATCTAACTAATCTTCCTTTAGACGCAGTGATTGGTAATAGCCAAGTGCTACGTCACGTGAACCTGCTGGTGATCAGCAACGCTCAGTGCCAGCAGGTGTACGGTCCCAGCACTGTTGTGGCTTCCACCATCTGCACCAGCGGTGCTGGTGGTCAAGGCACTTGTGGCGGAGACTCTGGTGGCTCGCTGGGTGTCGCCAGTGGCACTCAGAGGATACTGGTGAGTTGGATGTCAAAGTCAGAAGCTGCTGCGAGACGATGTCACAAAATGCGAGAAAATTTCGTAAAAGTCCGTTTCATGATGGTTAGGTTGGTAGCTAGGGGTGCAAAGGAGTGAAGAGGAAGAGGGCAGAACAATGTCATGAAGCGAAGCAGAGTGTGTTGGAGATACATTTGTTCTGAGAGAAATACATAGAACAGCAAGGAGGCTGCGGATCACGGGTGAAAGTGATAAAAGACAAGGATGTTGCAACTGTCGGATAGATGGTGAACAGTGCCGATAAGTGATTATGAACATCACTTTAGTTTGGTATCAAAGAAAGGAGAAATCTTGGTGGTAAGGGGCGGCTATTGGGGCGACAAAAAGAGGCCACTAGGGGACTCTGTCCCTGAACCAAAAGGTCATCCAGGTGAACATTATTAAACACTTTACTCAGGATCAAAGGGTTCAACGCTAGACAATGCGACAGCCGGTTCTCACCGACCCTCGCTACACAAAGCAACGTCCTACGCCGGTATCCGAGCTAGAGGACATATACTCGTAAGTAGATGGTCTTCATCGTCGTTGGCTCAACTTGGTTCTGGTGTGCCTTTATGTATCAACGCTCACACATTCAAACCGCGCTTGTTATACCCTTGTAAGAAGACAATCTACTTTAGGGGTACATATATTAGATAGATAGATTTCGTTTGATCACAATTTCTGATGTTAAGCGATGATGTGGCCTCTGATGTCTCTCTGTACTCTGTCCAAGCCCAAGCGACCTTAGGATAGTTGTAAGTAAATCAGCCTGAGCGCCTTCCCGTTCGACACCTAGCTCGGATGAAGATGACCAGGTAGAAGGTTGGAAGATTCCATGCTATGAATTACTATTGAAGGGAACGGGCGGGGCTCCAAACCCTCTTTCGAGCTTATGTGTCGAAATTATCGGCCAACGCCAATTAATGATCGATTTTAAAAGTCAACGATGAAATAAAACCGTTTAGATTATCTACTACTGCATTAAGTTACAATAAAGATGGATTAACATTTCACAGGCACAAAAATGAACAAAACACATTCTAATTTTAAATATTACATTCTGAGACGCTCAAGTTGATGTGTTTCAAGTTGTCTCTTTCTGATACACTGATATTGTATTATGCATTATCGTTGTCTCATCTCGCGCCTCCGACCGTGAATCGAGCATTCTCGACCATTATCCTTGTGTATTCCAGATCGGCATCACCTCGTTCGTGTCCGCGGCGGGCTGCCAGCGGGGATTCCCCGCCGGCTTCGCTCGGGTCACCTCCTTCGCTGCTTGGATCTCTGCCAGATTATAAGAATAACATTTAACAGTATTTAAAATAAACAAAAGCCATTCCTCTGTTTACCTCTACCCGCATTTCATTTGTGACCTTGAACATTTGGTGAGTAGCAATATAGAAGTGAAAGAACGGCGACCGTCCTTGTTTGGCAAACAAGTACACACCGACCGATGTTTAGAAGTACAAAAAATGAAAATAACATTCGGTTACATAAGACTTGCTAAATTTATAGAAGACGGGAATTATTAGTTTAATAGTTATCCTTATAAATGCGTAATAAAATCCGCAACAAATCTTCTTTGCATTCTGTTGTTTGGGCAGAAAACTCTTTGGAAACTTCTCCCACGATTAAAGTAAGACAAACGTCATTACAATCATTTTTAATAACCTCAAAGCCTTTTACTTTATAGATATTTTAAACGACAGTCAATCGTAGCGGAATATACTCCTTATTTTATAGGGTTATAGGTTCCGACAGATATTTATGAGAGATTCGAACTAGATTATTTTGAAGAACTGTCAGGTTATATTTGCTTGTCAATTACGACTAGTTTAATTTTATAATTATATCTTGTTGCATCGAAATTACGTGTTTATTATTTACTTTTAGACCATATGGTCCTACAGTTGATCCAAAACTTGCCTCTTCGATCGTCAAAGACAACACAAGTTCTTTAGATTGTAAATCGCAGTACGATGTCGTTGTTCCATAGGTAGATGATGCGGACCATCTCCTGAAATAGTTTTGCCTTAGCCGCCTTTTGCGATACCCGCGGAATGACACGCGGTGGACAGAGACCGCATAGTCTAATGTATTATTATAATCTTAATATTAAACAATTATATGATTGCTTGTACAGACAAGGCGTGTAAAAATTCTACGAGACAAAATGAGAAGATAATGCACCAGCATGAAGAAATCAAGGTATGTATATTTAGAATCCTGAATTTTTACATCAAATATACAGAAATGAATCTGAAATACTTTTTGTTTTAAATTATAACTACAATCGCTTTATTAAGATTACTTCAGTTGGGAATTGTTCATGATATAGTTCAATGTTGAAGTAGCGGTGGTAGCTCAGTTGTGTAGAGCGTCAGTTATTGAACAATCAAGGTCTGGGTTCGATCCTGGCCCGTACCAATTTGTTATTTGGAATTTATGTACGAATGATAAAAATCATTGCCATTGGCTTATCGGTGAAGGAAAATAACGTGAACAAACCTGCACACTCCTGAGCAGAAATTCACAGGTGTGTGTGAAGTCTACCAATGCGCACTGGTCCCGCGTGGTGCACTATGTCCTATACACTCTCTGTAGGAGAGTAGGACTGAGACCCTGCAGTGGGGACATGTATAGCCTGGTGATGATGATGAATTTTGAATGTATAGGATACTATTTTGTGAACTAAAAAGTTAAGTTTGTTCTTCATAAGAATTACAGAACGAGTAAGTAGCAGAAGCAAAAATAATGATACCGAGAGAGAGATAGTTTTTTCGGTTTGGTAGAGCATTGTTGTGTGCATATTACCGTACCAATTATTTATGATTGTCAGTAGGTTAATTATCCATATTCTGTACGGAGCCCTCGGTGCGCGAGTCCGCACTTGACCGGTTTTCTCTTCTTTCAGTATGAATCTTCCTCTGGTGATATTTCTATTGGAGCTGGCCGCGTGCCAGTTGACCTTCGAGCCCCTGACTCTGTACTATCATGACGCCATCGGTCTGAAGGAGGCGCAGCGGATCAAGGCAGCTGAGGAGAGCAGAGACTTCGAGGGAGCCACCATCGTCGGGGGGTCCCCGGCACCCATGGGGTCCCATCCACACCTGGTTACATATTTTATTATTATTCTAGTATATACATAATAATATGTGGTAATTCGAGGATTTAATTATTATTTATCACTATTTTTGTTGTCTTGTTTCTTCTACCCAAAGATTGTTAAAAATATATATTGAGTTGAATTTAACAATAATTCTTATTTTGTTTGGTAGCGCATACTTCAGAGGTGGTCTCATATAAATTTTATCGAAATTGATTGAGCGCTTTTTGAGAAAACCAACCAAAACCAAATTTTAAGGTAATAGGCTGGTTGACACCATATCAGATTGGGTTGAATTGTATTTTAAACCATAAAAGGCATTATAAAACTCCTATAAAATTTAAATTATCTAATATTATTTAATTTTTAATGGCCTTTTACAGATTATAAAGCCCGCAAAAATTCAAAAAATAAAACTTGTTTGAATTAAATTTTTCATTTTACTTTGTAATTACATTGTGAAGATTTTTAAGTAAGGGCGTGGTCACATAAAAACGTTATTTTACGAGATAACTCAAATATTGTTAAAAGTTTCATACATTATCTACTTCAATGCGGTGACGTGACGTCACGCCTAGGTACCGATTTGTATGGAGCGATTTTGCACCACGTGACTAGAATCACTGTTCGACGGGTTATATTAGGAAAACTATAAGTCGTATCGAAAAATCTTTAACAAGGCTATTTATCTTTTCACGTGGCCTCTCGAATGGAGTAATAATTTTTTAGTAGTCTACATCCCTATTGAAGTCGGTTTTTAGTACTTTTTGAACGCGTCAATTATAAAGCTGTCTTTTGAAACCACACAAATGCTGTACCGGTTTCAAGCTGTCATATGTTTCAGGCTGGTCTGATCATCACGCTGACAAGCGGCGCCGTCTCCATCTGCGGCTCATCCCTGCTCACCAACACGCGGCTCATCACCGCCGCCCACTGCTGGTGGGACGGACACAACCAGGCCAGCAAGTTCCTGGTGGTCTTGGGCTCGGTGACCCTGTTCACCGGTGGTACCCGCATCGTGGCCACCAGGGTCGAGCCACATCCCGGCTTCAACTACGTCAACCTGAACAATGACGTAGCTATCATCACGATATGCTGGGTTGACTACAGTCGTATGTGGGGTTTTAAAATGTTTGTTTCAGTCGGTAAGGTCTCGCCTTTAGAAGACGCTCATCTCATGTCATACCGTTTGTGTCCGTAAAAAGCGACTTACGGAACAATATAATCAGGAGATGGGCAACATTATCTTCCGAAGTCACCGTTCAACCTTTCAGCGGGAGATTTTTGTAAAATTAATATATTTTTGTTTTAACTATGTGTGGAATCGCTCCCACCTCCATTGCCTAATGGCTAAATGTTGTACGAACAATCCGGAAGTCCTGGGTTCAATTCCCAGTGGTACCTATCTGTCCTCAGTTTGGTTGGTGGCACTGTCTATCCAACTGGCATGTTACCTAAGTGTGCCGACAAAAAGCAGCGTTGTTCTCCGGTTTGATGCTAAGCAGATCCAGCGCCTCGTTAGGTTGTGGCTTATAGATACGCACGCTTACCTTACCTTACCATCAGGTGAAATTAATACCAAGTGCAAAACCGAACATTTTTTTTAAAATGTCGCCTATCAACTGCAGTTTGGCTATATTCTCTTGTTTTCCAGACATAATTATAAAGGATATTATTACTTAAACCACGCTAGACTTAAGCACTAATTGCTGGTTTTATTTATTCAGACGATCGCGATCGAAACGTCTACCGGGCCGTCCCCCTACTGTATGGATCGACGACCTAGTTAAGGTCGCGGGAAGTATCTGTATGCAGGTGGCTCGGGACCGGTCAATGTGTACCATGGAGGCCTATGTCCAGCTGTGGACGTGTCCTGACTGATGATGATGGGAATCCGTAAATACCGTTACGGTTCTATATAGTCATACTTACCTTATAAAGTTTTCGTTGTTTGTTGGCAGGCAACATAAGGAATATCAAGTTGCCAACAGGGCCTTTGATGTGTCGTAACTTCGCGGGCACGTGGGCCCAGGCGGCTGGCTACGGCAGGACCGCTGACAGTGAGTCTATAGTAGTAGAATAATATGCTATTATCTGCCGAGGAAACTTCGGCCAAACGCTAGCGACCTGCAGCAGCGTGGCCACACAGCCGGCAACGATCCTAGACAATCCAGGATCCCTCCAGGAGGCGTGCAGCGACATCAAGCGTCTCGCTCACTTCTCGACTACTAGCTCGATACACTCACGCATTGAAGATGCCTGGAAGAGAACGCTTTTAGTCATAAGATATCTAATCTATGTCATAAGGCCGCCGTCCTTCCTAGGTCCGTCCGTCCGGGTCACGGTCCGTTATAGGTAGACAGAATAATGTGTATTTCTATTGTCGCTATAACAACAAATAGTAAAAATGAAAATAATTTCAAAATAAAAGAGGGTTCCCCTAGAAACATGGTTTTACGATTACAAACTTAAGTGTGCAGTTGAAAGCCATACATCTGGTATGGAATTCAACTGCAAAGTAAAGTTTGTTTTGCTTGAGAGACGGGTCATTTGCGCGATTTATAGCACTAGTGGCGCCATCTAGTGACGCGGAGCAAAACTAAAGGGGAAATGTTTGGTATTTAGGCGCATTCGTTAGAGCATTGTTAGGTGCATCCCCTGTTGATCGAGTCCGACTCGCACTTGGCCGGTTTATTTTTAAGTTATCAGTTTTAGATTTTCCCCCGAGTCTAATAAATAATATTTTGTATTGTATAGACAAAGCATTGAAATGCGGAAACTTTCTGGAAGAATACGACACTAAAGCTGTCGTCGTATATATTTCAGATGCACCAATCAACAGCTGCCAGGTCCACAGCCACGTGAACCTGAAGGTGATCACCAACTCGGTGTGCTTCCAGACGTTCGGCCCCCCCATCGTGTCCTCGACGCTGTGCACGAGCGGAGCGGAGGGGGGCAGCGTGTGCGGGGGGGACTCGGGGGGGCCGCTCTCCGTCACCTGCGACGGTGAGCGATATCTGGTCAGTATCGTAGAGTTACATACGAAAGACCGAGACAGAACTAGAGAGCCGCCGTCATTTACTGTCAGTGGCGATGTCCAAATTCCTAACAAAGCATATACTCTTTTCAGATCGGTGTGGCATCATTCATGTCAGCGAGCGGGTGCAAGGCACGCCTCCCGGCCGGGTTCGCGAGGGTGACCTCCTTCGTGCCCTGGATCAAAGGAAAACTGTGACAGGTCACATCATAACACTAGGATCCCATCCAAGGCCATTGAGGGACTTTAAAAAAGTTATTGAAAGCAAGGAGTTTATATACTTACTGGAATTCCTTGAGCCTGCTTTCGTACACCAAAGAGAATATAACTGCTGTGTAAATAAATCTGTCAAAGTTGATAACAAGACTCGTACGCGTGGACTGCTATGACAGATTAATTTCGAACTCTTCCGCGACATCTATTGAGTACATTATTGAATTAAATTAAAATAAAGGTTGTAATTATTTTTGTTGATTAGAGAATGTATCCGAACCTCTGGGATCAACTTGTGAAACTATAAATATAGACAAACCAGGATATTGCGGAATTACGTTGGAACTACTCCTGACACTTGATTATTATCATTGTTTCACAGTAGCGCCCCTGGACAGAACTCATATTACTGGTTAGACTATTCTCATGTAAAATAATGATAATTTCATGCAAATCTCTACTGATTGACGCACTTTGGCAAGAGGTCTTTCATCCCAAATCTCTTGTTATTTATTAAATATTTATTCTAATCTGTTTCTTAGTATTTGTTGTTATAGCGTCAACAGAAATACATCATCTGTGAAAATGACAACTGTCTATCACGGTTCATGAGATACAGCCTGGTGACGGACGGACAGCGGAGTCTTAGTGATAGGGTCCCTGGTTACTAGTGGCTAGTAGTGAAAAGTTTCTTGAAAACCCTCATTGTTCCTTCCACTTTGTTAAATGAATATTACTGTCGTTTAATACCTGTAGTAATAAACGTACTGGCAAGTTTTATATGATAGTAATGTATTATAATAATTTGTATTGCAATAAATAGTCTAATAAATATTATTTTTGTTATTATTGTCTATTATTACGGTTGGTTGTAGGCATTTGTTCTGTCTGCCGGAGCTTGTATCTATCTTGTTCTGTGATCTGGCTAGCACCTTGTTATTTTCCTCGATAGAAAGCTGCCGCCAACCACTCCCATCATCAGGTGAGATTGGCCAAGTTCGAACTCAATTTATCTAAAGGTAAAATGACATGGAAATATCGTGGCGATCTATGAGGGAGCATGTTCAATGTTCCGGACGAAACTGACACCGAGGCTGAAGTTTCGGTTTCGGCTGTAAATCCTGTTTCGGTTGGACACTAGATGTAAGTGTAAGTGACTCCAACCTGATGTAAGAAACGTAGAAACGATATAAAAATTAATTAAACAATGAAAACATTTCAACTTGTTTAGATCTTTATTCGAAATTAGCGAACTCCTCGCGTCTCCCGTAGTTGGGCAAATACCTCCTTAAAGCTACGTAACAAGACACTTTGGCACTGCAATAGACACTTTGGTACTGAAATAGACAATTTGACATTGCAATAGACACTTTGATACTGAAATAGACAATTTGACATTGCAATAGACACTTTGATACTGAAATAGACAATTTGATATTGCAATAGACACTTTGATACTGCAATAGACAATTTGATATTGCAATAGACACTTTGATACTGAAATAGACAATTTGATATTGCAATAGACACTTTGATACTGCAATAGACAATTTGATATTGCAACAGACACTTTGATACTGCAGTAGATAATTTGATATTGCAATAGACACTTTGATACTGCAGTAGATAATTTGATATTGCAATAGACACTTTGATACTGCAGTAGATAATTTGATATTGCAATAGACACTTTGATACTGCATTAGACACTTAAATACCAGAAATGGTAACGTGAATACAGCTAACAGACACTGAGAATTAAATAGAATAATATGTTATATAGCTTTAGATGTATAAGGAAACTTTTCATAGAAAACTTATCTTGAAAGACAATGGTATATCAAATTTCTTGTGCGGGCGCGTGACGTCATGTGACAAGACTGAGGGACTTGTTACTGATTAGTAACAAGTTAAGGATCAAAGTTTTCTATGTTTTGTCCGCTCTATGTCTGGTATTGTTAAATGTCTTTGCTGATATAGCAAAACATTTTCATAGCACAAATGGTAACCACAACAAATATGAACTGATTTTGTAAATTGACACTTTGAAAAATAAAATGAATTAAAGAATATACAAACAATGAGTACTAGAACTATAACTTGACCATAGCACCTTTCTGTTTAATAACCATTTTAATTATTTTGGGCATATTCTTGACGGCTTCCCTGCATTCCTCTTCAGTAACATTTGCCCACTCTTTTACCACACCCCTTTTCAGATCTTCATGGGTCTCATGGCATTTTTTCAATATTCTTTTTTTAACCTTGCTCCATATTCCATCGAGAGGGTTTAAATCGGGTGACCTGAAAGAGAATAAATGCCTGCATTTACTTTAATATTCATGATTTTGCTCCAGTTCAAACCATCCGATAAGTTAGAATTCTAAATATTTATCCAAAAGTATCAGTTTGTGGTTATATTATGTTGATGCTAGAGTATCACTAATGAAGCGGATGACCTGGCAAGGAAGGACTCCGCGGAAAAAGTGTTTGGACCGGAAGCAATAATCCCATAACCCTGCAACCGACATCGTTCAGAATAACTAAGACAGAGGGTTTAAAAATTCAATTTTACTGCTTTTAAATGAAATAACTGTTGCATATTATTTTAATTTTTTAAAGTAAAATATAGCTTTAACAACTTGATGGAGTTCCATACACGTTTTTAAAAACTTCGTTCGATCATTAAAGTCTACATTTTGGTAAAGTCTAGGCGACTGTAACCCAGATATTTATAAACCAAAGCGAATCTGCAGTGTACCAGCGATAACCAACCTTGGTGGTATAAAGACGAAATGTATGTTCTTCTCTCTGAGCCAGGATATTGTCTGTGCGGATGCATGGAATGGATTGTTGTTCTGCATGAGTAGAGCACTGTCCGAGTTCAAGTCTCCATACTGGGTCAATATGAACGGTTCTGAAATGTTAAGGGTTGGCATTAAGTACCTTTCACAGGGCTCATGATGTATTTTATTTATTTAGGATTCAAAAAGTTATACACAATTTCATTATACAGACAAATGATACAGAAACAGACTTGGAGATCCGTTGACAAATAGACAGCAACTATCTTAAATTTTTAAACTTAAAAAGTATGTTGTGAGTAATATAGCTTAAACTTATGTGAAATAGGTCATTAGAACGGGAGGAGGTGCTTGGTATTCATGGATATGGAATCGATATGATTATTAATAATTATTTTCTAAAGAAACATAATATCTAGATCATTATGCCTGTTGCTAAGAGAGGGAATTTTGTGGTATTTGTGGGAATCAATGCCAAATATCAAAACTTTTACCAACCCAATAGTTCAGCGATTTGAGAAAAATATTTGAATACACACTATACGATAAATGTGAATCTGGTAGGTGGTCCACACAACGCTTCTGAACCCAAATATACTTCTAACATAAGAAAAATACAAATTTTATACGTCAGGGGTTGCCTGAAGGGATTTCCCATTCAAAGCATCATGCCTAAAATTTTATATGCCTTTTTGATGATATTATCAATATACAGATTGAAACTAAGCTTTGTGTGCATTGTTACCCCTGTATCTTGGACGAATGTAACACGTTTTAATTTTTTTCCCGCAATTGTGTAATCGAACAACAAGTGTCGTTGCTTACAAGAGGAAGATGTGTACCTTTTACATTTAATTTTACCATTCATCCCAAGCAATAGACAATATGACTATGGTAGAGATAGTCAAAGACTCACCGAGATAATTCTCCAGCACATTAACATACTTCTTTGAGTTGAGTCTACCGTCGGTGAGAGACAACTCTCCCATGCCATTGGCAGTGATACAAGACCATGCCGTAACACCCTTGTTCACACGTGGTGGTTCATATTGTAAGCGATAAAAATACTCTTCTTTGCGACACCAAAAGGTCCGGATTCCAGAATTGTTATACAACTGAAACATATATTTTTTTAAATTTATGTATGAATGATAAAAATAATTACCATTGGCTTTTCAGTGAAGGAAAACAATCCTGAGGCAATCTGCACACTCCTGAGAAGAAATTCAAAGGTGCGTGTGAAGTCTATTGATCTGCACTGGTCTCGCGTGATGGACTACGTCCCATACAGTCTCAGTGGGGACATAAATATATGCTATTGAGAAATGAATTAATGACTAGGTTTCAAAGTAAAATCTTTATACGTAATCATATGTGGTACATGGTAGTGACAGTTATAATTCTGCATGTTTTGTATTTGCAGGACATATGAAATTATACTTGTATTATTAGAACTAGTTTGGGAGATATGTGTCAACAGTAGGTATGTACAAAAGTTTTTGGACTTCAGAAAGTATCCCACAGAAATTGCTTGCCCCATCAAGATAAAAAGTAGTCTATGTCCTTTTTAGGCTCTTCAACTATCCGTTTTTAAAATATCTTGTCATTCAGAACTCAGATTATGACATAAAGGAAGGACAAACTAGCTTTCACATTTATAATATTAGTATGGATACAGTATCTCAAGTATTGTGTAGTCTTAGCTTTACAATAAGATAACATTAAAAGTGTTTATTTATGAAAAAACATTTTTAAAACAATTTTTATAGTTACTGCCATACAAAGTTTACATTTACGTACAAGTGTAAACTAGACTTGCAAGACCACCACAAGACATCCTGCAGGTGTTGTAAAGGTGACTTATGAAAACTATTAGAGAATGTTTTCTCTCATAGTTTGGGTGTCCAAAGGGGGGGCTAAAACTCAGCATCCCCTTTTGTACCCAGGAGTTTCTTTGGCACCCATGCATCTAATATTATGCTGTTCTTTTTTGCCTTTTCTTTTAAAAAATCTAGAATCTCTTCTTATTATGCTTACTATACTGTTTTTAGATCTGTATTCCTGGTTTAAGACTTAAACTAACAGTACATGAGCACCCTTTGAATAAAAAATGATTTAAAGTGTTTTCTTTAGCGCCCCTTTTACATCCTGATTTACGTTCTAATTTAGGGCTTCACGCACCCGTTGCTACATGTTGATTTGTAAACATATTACTTACTTTTTCAAAATTTGTTTCTACGTTTAAAAATTAACACGCGGGAAATTCATAAAATGGCAGAAATACAAACTTATGCGCTTACCTGAAAAATGCATTCGCCGGCCCACACAACGTTGGCCCAGTCTTCAAAAGTTTTATTCTTGTGTTTTTTTGCCCATTCCAACCTTGCCGCCTCGTCGTCATAACTCAAAACTACGCCTTGGCCAGATTTTCTGTTAGACATGGTATTTGTATTCCAAATGATGAAACACTTCACTAAATTTTGTCGTAATACACTATTTTACACACTTCGATTACATTTAGTAATATGTATACATGCGTTGGGGTATGTATAGTTTTATAACAATTTTACAAATGAAACTACAATGAACAACAAACAAAAAAAGCTTTCGGAAACTTTTCTGCTTTGTTTGACACTTGGACAGGCGCGCGCGGCGGAGTAAGCGGCAGCGGTGATCAGTGTTGCCACCATCGGAATTTAATTTTCTCCGGGCTCCTCGTGAAATTTTCCTAACTTA
The DNA here is from genome assembly GCA_910589575.2 of Carcina quercana. Classification (NCBI taxonomy): domain Eukaryota; kingdom Metazoa; phylum Arthropoda; class Insecta; order Lepidoptera; family Depressariidae; genus Carcina; species Carcina quercana. The sequence continues at coordinate 7,496,728 of OU342452.1, forward strand.
GACTATTTTTCGAAATGTTTTCCCGTAAACATTTATTCTAAGAATATTATATAGAGAGCTGTAATACGTTGAACTAGGTTCCGCATGCGTTGTTAAACGTAGTGCGTGCATATGTTATATATTTATCCTTATTTGTTTGTCACGTCCTACAGCCCAAACAGTTTTGACGTATGAGGTGTCGTTGCATTCGTCGGAATTGTGGAAGTGACATACATTTTGAAAATGGCGCTCTTAAATGAAAAAATAATAAGGGGGTTAACATAGCTGGTGAGGTAGTTCACAGACGATTTTAAAAATATATGTGTATATTACTGTTTTAACACAAATTGCTAAAAAGCGTAGGTACCTATAATATATTATCGCACGCCCGAAATATCAATTTATAGCAACAGTGTATTATATTTGATTTGACCACACAAATGAAAACAGAACATGTCAGTTAAGTGTGATTAAAAATTATATCATAAATACAAAAAAACTCTACTGTTTAAAAATAATGAACTGAAAAGCGAAAAACAAATATGTACCCATATATTCATTTTTGTAGTATACAGGCTTTTGGTGTGGCAACACTCGGCTGTCAGCTGCACCTCGGTGCGATGACCACGTCAGTAATATGTATTATTTGTGAATGAACTGTGCGTATTAACGAGTATTTTACAACTGGCGATCGAGGAAAACTTTCGAGGAGTGCTTATTAATTTTCTTGATAAAGGAAGGGATGGTTGGTTACGCGTACAAGAAATAACCTAAAATGGTGGCATGACTTTGTTGCTAACCGCTATATTATGAAGCTACCACGAACAGCGATACTGCGTTCCTGACGTTTGCGTAGACCTAGGAGCATATAAGCAAAGACAGGAAGTGTTTGAGTGAAAATTGATGACAGTATCTTGTTACAATGAGTGCAAACCTGAAGGTACGTTGAATTGTTTAACTTGTAATGGTTGACAGGTGTAATAGGACACTTCTCTCCAATGGACTCATTCACAGGGCATAAATAGCTCATACGTTTACCTGCATATCACTGCTGGCCACAGTGAAATAAAAAGAGCGCAGGTTTCATGTAAACACCTCGGCTCGTCTGCACTTTAGGTGACTAAAACTAGCGCCTTCAAACTTTTTTTACTTATAGAACTACTTAAAACAAACAACTGTGTAAAATCTCAGATTGCGGAAATGCGCCGTTTTAACGATATGATTTTTTAAAGTTTCAGAAAATTCCTTAGCACAACGCCATATTTAAGTGAAAACCAAGTGCATAGATAACTATATATTGAAAACAGACCTAACTAAAGAGATTGCAATCACTGACAATGATGTTTAAATTCGCCATAAAGAGGATATAATAATATATGACTGGTAGTCAAAGATCTAGGACCATACAGCCTTGTCTAAACTGGCATTTATTTTTCATCATGCAAAATATGTATTACGTGAATTTTGCTAGCGCCTTCAAACTTTTTTAGAATCAAATTTGTCCCAAATCCCAGATTGCGGAAACGCACCGTTTTAAAGATAAGATTTTGGCTCGCCTACACTTTAGGTGACTGCAACAGACCCGGAGATGACTGCAGGGCAGAAATCCCGTCGGGTAGATTAGGTTTGTTAGGTTATTTTTTTTTATACAGACCCGGAAATGAGTGCAGGGCAGAAATCCCATCGGATAGATTTGCATCATGAGTTCTACAATCCAATTTTTTTTTAGACATTTCCTTTATTAATCTTCTTGAAGACAAGAAGAAAATGGTCATTAGTTCTTTGATAGATAGATAGATAGATAACATCTTTATTCGGTGACTCAAATTATTTACAAAAAGAAAACTTAAACCTAATACTTATATAAAATAACTAAAATAAAGTTAAACATTTAAAAAACAACTAAAATTAGGTTCGTATATATAAATAAGTCGACCGAAAAGGCGCTGACTCAGCATGTGCTGCAGGAGTCCTGCAGCGCTGATATTCTGTCAGAACCCAACCATCACCAGGTGACAGCAAATTATGTGTAAAAAGAGTGTAACCAGTGTGTCTGTACATTGAATATATTTACCTAAAACTAATTGAGGGCTATCTAAAATAGTAACAGAATCTACGATTTAAAAAAAAAAAAAAAAATAATTTTTGTCTGTCTGTTCGTTACTAATGGCATGGGAAGATTTAGACATCAATCAGGTTTCATTTTTCTGAGCATCAAGTAAATACTGCCTGTACTTCATTTTAAAATAGTTCTTAGTTTTCAGATTACGTAATGGTGGTGGAATTATATTCCAGCATTTAGAAGCCTGATGTCTAAAACTGGCCCTAAATGCAGTAGTTCTGTGTGAGGGCACAGCCAAAACTGTTGCTCGGGCTGAGCGTGGTTTATACAGAGGATTTAACTGTGACGACCATACAAGTTTTTGATAGAGATATGAAGGAGTTTGTGTATTAACAACATCGAATAACAGGCTTGCGTATAAGAGTTTTTGACGAGCTGATACTTTTAGCATATTTGCTTGATTGATAAAAGGCGTAACGTGTGATCTCGGTGGGATTCGGAAGCAATACCTGGCGCATGCATTCTGCACTCGCTGGATAAGACGCTGCGAGCGTGATAAGAGACAAGGGCCATAAACAGTTAAACAGTAATTTAATTTAGATAAAATTAACGTCTCACAGAGTTTTACACGCATTTCTAAACTCAAAAAATTCTGGATGTTATAGATAACTTTAAGCCTATAGAAGCAGTTTCGAACTACTTCTGCTACATGATTTTCAAATCGTAAATTGCTGTCCATAAGAATACCTAGGTTCCGTGTCAGTGTCAGTGTCTTACAGCCATGTCTTGGTTTATTTTAGTCCCTAGGCCAAAGCCGTTTTTCAGTATTCTCAATGAAATGTATGTAATACGGAGTAAAATAAAATATGGAGTTAAAAGTGTGGTTCAAGGAATCGAGTGGGTGAAATAAAACATCGTCACAAATAATACAACCAGGGCAGAAACACATGGTTATTCCAACCCCAAAGCACGAGCCGAGCGAAGCGTGCCGCGGCAGCGGCCGGCGAAGTGCCAGAAACGAAATGCTGGCGTTTAACTATCTCTACCCCACCCTATCTATCGTTTGTTAAAATTTTCATAGAGTACCGTTTCCGGCACTTGGACGAAAGATTGTTGTATTTGTAATACATATTTTGCATGATGAAAAAGAAACACGAAAAATGGGCGCATCTGACGTCGAGTTGCGGAAACCTGCCCCGATAACGAATACGAATGATGAAAAAGAAATGCCAGTTTAGACAAGGCTGTATGGTCCTAGATCTTTGACTACCAGTCATATATTATTATATCCTCTTTATGGCGAATTTAAACATCATTGTCAGTGATTGCAATCTCTTTAGTTAGGTCTGTTTTCAATATATAGTTATCTGTGCACTTGGTTTTCACTTAAATATGGGGTTGTGCTAAGGAATTTTCTGAAACTTTAAAAAATCATATCGTTAAAACGGCGCATTTCCGCAATCTGAGATTTTACACAGTTGTTTGTTTTAAGTAGTTCTATAAGTAAAAAAAGTTTGAAGGTGCTAGTTTTAGTCACCTAAAGTGCAGTCCTTCCAACACCTCATGTATTCGTAATAATAGCTAGCCGTTGGCAATCAATGTACCTTGTTCACGTTAGTAAACCAAGTAGTCAGTACCAGTGAATTGTTTACCATGGAAGTAATAGTAAAATAATATTTATTAACTGATTATTGGAATAATAAAATTAGATGCATCTCACCCATTCATGTATACACTGGTAAGAACTAGAGTTAGTTGCAGAGCTAAAACATTTTACTCGTGTCATCTAACCATACTATTAAAGCATGCATATTGCTTTAAAGTAATAGTATGCCGAGCCACACTGTGTGTGGATAGCTGTAGATAGTGCTGCTACTTTATGAGATGTTATATTTGTAAACGGTCGTTAATGATGGTTGAACATTGAAAATAAAGTTTCAGGATGTTAAAAGTGATTGGTAAAGTATGTTCTGTTCAAAGATTTAAAAAAAAAAGAGTAGACATTGAAAATAAAGTTTCAAGATGTTAAAAGTAAATGATAAGTATGTTCTGTTAAAAAAAAAAATCAAAAAGAGCTGCATTGAGCTACAGAAAAACTAAGAAGCCGATTTCAGCTGCTCTTAAAAATCTGCAACGTTCATCCTCTGAAATGTTCACCAGTAGAGGTAGGTAGGTATGGATAAATATTTTGTTCATTTTCTCAAAAGCGCTCCATCAATTTCGATAAAATTTGTTTGAAACCACCTCTGTATCTGCCAAACAAATAAAAGGAAATCATCAAAATCGATTCATGGTTGGCGGAGTTGATCGTGTGGCATACATACAAAAAGCATACATCCTAATTGAGAACCTCCTTCTTTTGAAGAAGGTTTGAAATAAAGTTTCAGGTTGTTTAAAGTCTATATTTTATTAAATTAAATCCAAATTGAATCGAAGTTGAATCGAAGTTGAATCGAAGTTGAATCGAAGTTGAATCGAAGTTGAATCGAAGTTGAATCGAAGTTGAATCGAAGTTGAATCGAAGTTGAATCGAAGTTGAATCGAAGTTGAATCGAAGTTGAATCGAAGTTGGATCGAAGTTGGATCGAGGTTGGATCGAGGTTGGATCGAGGTTGAATCGAAGTTGACATACAAGGTAGTTAAAAGTCATAAGAAAGTCTGTTCTGTTGAAAGGTCAATAAGATGGGCCAATGTTGTTGAACGTTCAATAAGAAAGACTGTCTGTTGAAAGGTCAATAAGAGAGACCAATGTGTTCAAATGTCAATAAGAGAGGCAAATTGAATCGAAATTGAATCAAAGTGAAATTGAAATGACATTGAAAGGACTTACAAGGTAGCTAAAAGTCATAAGAAAGTCTGTTCTGTTGAAAGGTCAATAGGATAGGCCAATGTTGTTCAACGTTCAATAAGAAAGACTGTCTGTTGAAAGGTCAATAAGAGAGACCAATGTGTTCAAATGTCAATAAGAGAGGCAAAGGTTGTAAATTGTCAAGAAAGTATGTTCTGTTGAAAGGACAATAAGATGGGCCAATGTTATTCAACGTACAATAAGAAATACTGTTCTGCTGAAACGTCAATAGTGTTCGAATGTCAATAAGAGGGGCAAAGGTTGATAATTGCCAAGAAAGTCTGTTCTGTTGAAACGTCAATAAGAGAGACCAATGTGTTCAACCACGTTCAACAGCCAATAAAAGAGTCTGTTGCGTTTAAAGGCCAATAAAGAAGCCAAGGTTATTTAAGATCAAGAAAGTTAAGTTAAACATCAATAAGAAATGACAATGTTATTGAACAATAATAAAGGCTAAAAAGTCAAAGGCTTATATTGTTAAAGGAAGCGTGCGAAGTATATGGCCAGTGTCTTATACGTTGAAGAGTGTGCTATTATTGATCTTTACAACGTAACTATTAGAACGATGTATGTATAATTGTATATATAGACTAATGAAGAGCAAAGAGGATGGTTTTGAATTTTATATTGAGGCTGCAAAATCAAGTGAATAATTTAATAAATATTAAGTTATGCCTAAGTAAGAAAGGTTTAGAACCTGGGTTTAACCGTTGTGAAAGACCCAAAGTATAGAATCGTTAAATTACATATTTACGGAATCACTCTTCAGCAATAACTGCTATAACACAGTTGAAACCCTGGGCAAGACGGTGTCAAGTACCTTGGATTCTTGCTGGACAGGCGCCTCACATGGAAAACCACATAAAATCCAAAAGAAACGAAACCCCTGGGTAGAAACTCAGTCCTACTATACCAATATGGACTTAAACCAATATGGACGTACGGCATTGAATTGCTCGGCATTGAATTGTTGAAGTGGGGAACAGCCAGCACTTCAAACATCATGTGCTTGCACAGAGCCCAAAACAAGATCTCGAGAGCATAATATCCAAAGCATCGAAGTTCTCAACGACCAGTGAAATACACCAACGCCTCAGCGTAACTAACCACGGAGGAACGTGAGGGAATCGCCCTTCGCAGAGGCAAGCACCGAAAGCGACTCGAAACTCACCGGCGACTTTAGACTGAAAAGGAATATCATTTGATACAGAAGGGAGATCTGGCAATAATCATCATCAGGAACTTTAAACGACTCGGAGTACAGTGAACACTTGTTTGACGTGGCAGTACTACACTTGTATCATTTTTATTATTATTTGAGACAAGGGGGTGGTCCACCGGGCCCAACCATTCACTGCGACCTTGATAGATCTATTGTGACCCATATGTGGTTAAAGCACTTCCCCGAGGCCCACTCCGATCATATATCGGACGATATCTCCAGGGGTGGAGATCTTAATATCGTCTGCTGTGACGATATGGCCTCCAAGGTACTTTTGTCTACTGTGATGGAGTGCATTGCAGTGGCAGAGGATGTGGATAGGTGTCTCCTCTTCCTCTTTACAGAATCTGCAAATCTTATCGTCTCCTACTCTACTACTTGTATCATTACATCAGAAGTTATTATTTATTTGAGTCAGATATTTGATGGGTACCCCAGTCAAGGAAAATTACTGGAAATTAAAAACAACAATTAAGAAATGAGAACACTGATAAAATAGTTTCAATTGTAAAAAACTAAAAGATGCTAACTATACTTTCCATCTGATGTTTTAGTCATATTCCGCAAAGTTAGTGTAGGGTGATGCCTATCTGGAAATTGGATTGGAGTGGTACATCAATTGCTAAGTTGGAAGCAATATCACTTATTGGGTACATTTCAGCCATAAAGTTTACCAGAAATACCACTTGCGTTGTATAGGCTATGTTGGAAAGTGGGCCCTCAATTATGGAAATAACTCAACTAGTAATGGCTTGTCAACATGCATAACAAAGTGTCTGAAAATAGTCCACTACATGACATCGAGGAAACGTCTGCAATATCGAGGGAACTGTAGTCTCGTGTCTCAAGAAGTCTCGCCTCAGGGCTGAGATATGGTGGACAAAAAAGTATAATAGGAAATATGCAGAGAACTGAGGTAAAGCTTGTAAAGCTCCTAACCCGCCACATCCAACTTATATTGACTTTCGAGTTGACAGGTAAATATACTTCCTATGACCAGTACTATCAAATGATTATCTCCTGGTCCTAATCGATAATTATGTCAATAAATTTATAATAAACTAAGATCGTGAAGAACATTACGAGCCCGCGAGTAGAAACAATCAGGAACATATGTGAGAGGAATAGAAATTATATCTTGAAACATTGACTTACTACAAAGTAAAGAAATTACCAAGACCTGTTGTGACCAATATTAAAGCATGCATCAACTGCCTGCCTCCCTCTCGGCCGAACTCTCACAGTTTCGCGATAAAATACCTGTAGCGGCAGACATTGAACTTAAACCAGTACGAGAATACTTTGATTGACATTATAGAAAAATAAGATAAAATAAGGAAAAGGTATAGGCAGGAAGAAGGAGGATATAAGTTTCTGAATAAACGTTATTGATATTAAGTAGGAAACGCTGAAGGGACCGTTGGATGATGATGAACAAGTCATAGATTGATCTTCTCAGATGAGTATAAATTATTACACTACTAATAAAATTGATGTAATTTTATCGGTCGTTCTACTCGGAGCTATTCCTATTTAATTAAAACAAAGAAGGGATTTAGTATACAGGCTTTTGGTGTGGCAACACTCGGCTGTCAGCTGCACCACGGTGCGATGACCACGTCAGTAATATGTATTATTTGTGAGTGAGCTGTGCGCATTAACGAGTATTTTACAATGTTAGTTAAACTAAAATACTGTTCGGAGCTGTAGGCGAGCACAAACAATACTTTGTCACCTATGGCACAGAAACGATGTTGTCACTGCACGCGGCGCCGCACCGCTTATTTTTTCCTTTCATCATCTTTAAGCACTCGGGTTTTTGTTTTTATAATAATTTATAGCTACTTCAAGTAGGTATCTGGAGTAGGTATAATAAAGTAATGATTCGACGATAAAATATTTTTCATATTAAAGTTGTCAATATCTTGTCTCTTGAATGAATAAATACAGTAGCTAAAACTGCAGTAATGTATTTATACAGATCGAGTGTTTTTATTTGAATAAAATTTTTAAAATCATATATTTTAAACTGTGTAAATAAGATATATTGAAAACAGTTTGTTTCCCCTAAATAAATGGGAAAAAATGAGTTTTGGTCACACAAATAATATTAAGTAGGTACATTTATGTTTTTATTATTTAAAAAAACTGATTTGAAGCACAATCTGGAATATGATAAGTTGAAAATATAATTCTAAAGTGACATACCTACATAGTTCGACGATTTAGTAAGCTGTAGTGTCAGTCGCGCTCCTTCCAATAACCGATAAGCGATGGAGTTCTCGAGTGATGGCCACATACCGGGAATAATATACAAATACGAATGCCTAGTTGTACCGATGACCAGGTGAAGGTTGCGCGGAGCTGCATGCAAGCGTGGGGTGATGTGAGCGAGGCCGGGTCAGCTGTGAGCTGCAGGAAGCTATATCCTGGCTCTGATCCAGTCCACGTAGGAGGTGACCCTGGAGAACCCGGCCGGGTATCCCTGCTGGCAGCCGCGTGCAGCCACGAACGAGGTGATGCCGATCTGGGAAAGAAAACATCATCATCTAACTGCCTCCATCATATATACGAGTATGTCCCCATTGCAGGGGCTCAGGTTTACTCTCCTATAGAAAAATTAAAAAGTTGACGAGATGACTTATTCCAGCTATTTTACGACATGGTTGGGAGTTCTACGGTGTATTAAGAAATTGGGCTAAGGGATTTCGGTATGATGGGTTTGCACTTGGCCTTCATCTCACATGATAGTAATTGTGCGCACCCATAAGCCTAAGCTAATAGGCGCTAGTTCTGCTACCTTTCATACCGGAACACAACAGTGCTATTAGCACTGCTGTTTGGCGTCAAACAGACAGACCATAGAAAATAACCACCAACCAAACCTAGTACCAATAGATACCTCAGTGATAATCGAACCCGGGACCTCCAGATAGGAATCCAGACTGAATGAACCCGCGGGCGACCTACTAGAGACATTAGTTTGTTGCTTCACGCACCAGCACGTTCTGTCCACCGCTGGAGATGGTGAGAGGACCACCGGAGTCGCCGCGACACACGCTGCGACCACCCGCCCCGCTCGTGCACAGCGTAGTGCCTACCACCACGCTACCACCGAACGTGCGCTCGCACTCCGCGTTGGTGATCACCTGCAGCGACACCTCGTACAGGAACTGGTTCGTGCCGATGCTGATCGCTGAAATTGGAGATCACCACAATAATTATTATTATTGTATTTAATGTCAGAATTCATCAACATCACCAGCCTATATATGTCGAGAGTGTATGGGACATAGTCCACCACGCGGGACCAGTGCGGATTGGTAGACTTCAATGTGTGAATTTCTTATCAGGAGTGTGCAGATTTCCTCACGATGTTTTATTTCACCGTAAAGCCAATTGTAATGATTGTTATCATTCGTACATACATTCCAAATAACAAATTGTAACTCATTGGATCGAACACAGACCTCGAGTGTTCAAGGACTGACGCTTATAGAGGCTACAGCAGATAGGTGTAATTCCGTCTAGAGCCTGTCAGCTATGGGCTTAATAGGCTGTTGGTGCTGCCTTTGACGCGATGCATGTCCTCGGAGGATGACACGCGGAGTTACGCAAGCATCTCAGACGCGTTACGAATTCTTGTCATCCCAGCAGCATCCTAAATCAATTATTATAGTGGACTCGCAAAGCCTACAGAACTTTCTTCTACTTATAGTTCACCTATAAACTCAGCAATTAAACAGTTTTATGAATTATACAGGTAATTATTAAAAATGTAGTGTACATACTGTCACTGAGCAGCCCGTACCCGGCTGCGAGGGCCCAGCTGCCGGCGAAGTTGTTAGCGAGCAGGGCGCCGGACGGCAGCGCGATGTTACGGATCATGTCTACAAACAAACAAGTTAACAGTGACACTTCAATATAGTACACTGCCACTGAGTGAGTGTCACTCACTGTTGTACAGCAGATATAGTGTGTCACTCACTGTTGTACAGCAGATATAGTGTGTCACTCACTGTTGGACAGCAGATATTGTGTGTCACTCACTGCTGTACAGCAGATATAGTGTGTCACTCACTGTTGTACAGTAGATATATAGTGTGTCACTCACTGTTGTACAGCAGATATTGTGTGTCACTCACTGTTGTACAGCAGATATAATGTGTCACTCACTGTTGTACAGCTGATATTGTGTGTCACTCACTGTTGTACAGCTGATATAGTGTGTCACTCACTGTTGTACAGCAGATATAGTGTGTCACTCACTGTTGTACAGTAGATATATAGTGTGTCACTCACTGTTCTACAGTAGATATATTGTGTGTCACTCACTGTTGTAGGCCACCCAGGGTATGCGCACGATGGCGACGTCGTTGTTTGCGTTGGTGGGGTTCCAGTTCTGATGTAGCTGCACGTCCTGCGTGGAGTGACGCGTGCCTCCGTAGAACAGCGTGATGGAGCCGAGCACCACCGTGAACATGTGCGCCTGAAGTCAGCAAGGTACATTGTTACAATAGTACAGTAATGCACAAACGAGTCAGAACAATTTGTTACGTCATGGGCGCCATGTTGAACCAGAGCTGACTAGGATCCTGAGTGAGATTCAAGCTTAATGAGGAGCTGATCTCCTGCCTTGGAACACAACAGCGCTATTAAGAGGCTATGTCGGTTAGAACACGTAGCCGCGTTCAAGGTTGCATTGTTTTGTAGCTGTCCCTATCCGAGCCCTATCCTACCCAAGCGCGTACGGTGAGACAGCATACACTACGCGAAGTTATCCACCCGTTATTTGGATGTTTCGTAGTCCAGGGATCATTTGAAGGATACAGGATATTATGTAAACATTTTTTTAATACAGTATAATATTGAAATTTCAGATGTCGGTGGTTTTTCCAAATTGTTCTAAATTGATTCATACTCTTGTAAATCAGGTTCAAAGTTGGGGCTTTTTATTACCGTAAAATACAATTCTTTGACGCCCTGTAACTCTGGAAGTATATATTAAAACGAAAATCTGACTCACCACCGACACAGATATTTGTTTCTAGATTGTGTCTTGAAAATTTCATAGATTTTCATAGCTTAATACTCAAAATATGACTGGGCTACGTTTGTATGGGCGCTTTGACACCAGCATACCCTTTTAACACTGCTGTTTGGCGGCAGACTGTACCATAGCGGTACCCAGCCAGGCGGATGTTTAAATAACATTGAATATTCGAGGAATAATATACTTGGCTTAGTCAAAATACTGGCAATAAACGATTCAAATTCGATTCGATTCATTTCTGGATTTGCTTTGCTTCACACTTTGCTTATTTGAGAACGTGTAATTAATTTTTAAGTTCTAAATTGAAATCACATTATTATCCTGGGGCTATGAAATCCAGTACAGCATTTTTTCATAGCTAGGCATCAATAATGACAGGTTTACTCTCCAATACAATTGACTGGTATATCACACCACGTAAGCTTATTCATATTATGGATTTAGGATTTTGGACGTTCGTTCTTAACGTACATCAATTCTAATTCTTATACCACAGGGCTCCAAATAAACAACATGAGACCTGGTTTCGTCCATCCCACCAGCAGTGGGCGGCGGTGACCAGGTGCGTGTTGGTGAGCAGCGAGGAGCCGCAGATGGATATCAGACCCGTCCGAAGCAGAACAACAATCCCACCCTGAAAACGTAACATATATCTGATGGAAGCACAAAGCAATTAATTCTAAAGAGGCGGCTATTACTATCATTCGACGTCCGCGACGCAGTGGTCCAAGGGTTCGATTCAGACGCGCAACACACAGGGAAGGTCCCGGTTCGATTCCCAACTACCCTCAACAAATGGGCACAGAAACAGTAGAGGAGTGCTTTGACAGACGACTTGCTGAAGGTCTAGAGGAGATTAATCAGCCATACAGAATATAGACGTCAAGTTTAAATAGGCATTTGCCCAGTTTGTATTCGTTATTGAATTACAATAGGTACTATACTAGAAACCGACTTCAAATTCCCGTAAAATCTACAGCATTCATCCCCAAAAATGTTCAGCCTTAGAGGTATTATCTGGGTATATATTTGTTTTGTTATTTCTCAAAAATCACTGAATCAATTTCGATAAAACTTATTTTGAACCATCTCTGAAGTATTCCCACCAAACAAAAAAAGAATCCTCTAAATCGACTCATAATTGGCGGAGTTATGTCGGTTGAAAAGTTCAATTTGAAAAATTCTCACCAGATGCGGATGTGAAAAGAACGCGGCCAGATTTCCTCCTGCTATCCTTGAACCGTCAAAATCCACAGCATCTTCTAGCGCTTTGATCCGAGAGGCCTCCTTGATCCCGACAGCTTCATGATAGTTGAACGCTGTATGCTGTACCTGGCTCAACGCGGGCACAGCGAAGCTCTGTCCAAGTATGCACACGAGCAGGAATATGGGATACATCATCTTGGAGCCTTGTCCTCCTAAACTCTTTCAACTGAGTCTTTAGAAGGCAGACTTCAGCAGAAGTCAATAAGCAACTAATTCTTGGTAGAGTCAGTATGGATGAAGATATCCGGAGATTTTGTCTAATCTTGTGGTGTTATTAGTTGACGTGAAATGATTGATCTGTTATTATGTCGATTTTATCTAATGTATAATTGAATTTTGGATTCAAACTAAGATACGGTTATCTTAATACATCGAAATGGATCCAGCACGTTCACTAAGATAATGTGCACATATTCGAATTTAGCAGAATACAAAAGCATAAAATTAAAAACAAACCTCAGAAACAAAGAAAGAATTCAACACCCTAGAACTAAATTAAATAAAGTATTGAAACAAGGTCGCCACATAAAAATAATAATGTACAATAAACTGCCACTTGACATTTGCCGATTGCCTTATAGCGAATTCAAGAAAAAACTAAAGTCATTTTTCGAAATCAGTCCCTTCTACTCTATTAACGAATTCATAGAATTACGTCTGACCAATGAAATGTTCATTTCTATTTAAATGTTAAGGTTAATATAATTAGCATAATTAGGTATAGTTTTAATATTGATATATGTAATATTTTGACGTGCCGAGTGTAATGTTCATATTACTAGGTAAAAATAAAGTGAATCTTGAGTGAATCAAAACATTCACTACACAAGCAGCTGTCACTAACACAACCTCACTGCGATGCCTCGATATACACTGCCTTTACCAGAGGGTGTACACTGCAGTCAGCCTACTTTGATATCGGGTAGAGTTTGACTAGAGCTCGGCTTGTGGGGGCGGAATCAAAGGCGGGCACTATCTAAGCGAACGGTCTTACTTTTGGAACATAAACCGGAACCTGCTTGGGTTGGGCGGTGTCTAACGTACGCCAGTGGCGACATAGCCTTTGGACTTCATGATTTACTAATGTGATACAGCAAGCAGATGATAGTCGACCACTGTGTGTAGGTACTGCATTTCCTGGGGAATAAAATACGTGGAGACCATTTGGGTCACCAGTTCTATTGCCGTTGTCTCACTCTTACCAGTATAATATAGCAGCTATCCATCCCGCCCGCGGTGAACTTGTCCGCGCGGAAATCCTCGTAGAATCATGTGTGATTATTTGATGGACATCTACATTATTGTGGAAAAGTATTCCCAACATTCTGTGATGTGCTTCGTGAAGAATAACAGGATATGGTTTTATAAATTACATATTACTCGCTAAGGAAATAAAACTGGGTTTTAGTCGCCTAGATAATACCTAAAGCGCAGATTTTTAGCGATTTTCGAGGTGTTTTTACTACTGAGCGGAATTTTCCAAAACGTGCATCGAACTCCATCGAGTTGTAAAAGCTTAAACTGAGTTTGGTCGTGATGGGTGGAAGTGGGTGGCAAGTGGCAGTGAAGAACTTCACATGAGAAGAAGAAATATACACAAGAAGCACGACAAACCTGTCGCGAAGTAGGGAAACTAATATTTTAAAAAAATGAATGAAAATATTTTCTACAATGTAATTTTAAAATTGTTTATTTGTATTCGTGTAAGTACTTAAAAGCTAATCATAATTTATGTTTTTAGTTACAATAGTTAAGGCTCAAAAGGTAGACGAAGAAGAAATATCAACAATAATTTGTATAATCTGTATATAGTTTAACATTAAATTAGTTCTTAAATCGAAGTATTGCCTTATCGTGTTCCGCGAAGTGTTTACTCTAAACGTCTGCAATCTAGATGACTTTCTGATGATCATTTATGAATCTATACAACTTCTCCGCAGTGTCTAGATTCTTTTTACAACATCGTCTTGTACTCTTTAGTATTCATCAGAAAATCTTCTAGACAATGACGGTTTGCTGCACCTCATTCCAGATAAGAACACGAGTAAATATTATAATGCCGGTGGTCGTTTTAGGAACTAAATCTGACACCAGACAATGTCTTGCACTTCATTCAACTGTTAGATTTACAGCGAGTACAGTGGTGCCTCTCGTCACTGAGAAGGAACATTTGTATTTATTGTGAATCCCCCGGGAACTCCGGATGGTATGTGCAAGCGTGTAGCCACCAGTATGTCATATACATCGTTCGTAGAACATTTATATTCTTATCTGAAGTAAGATATAGCAATGACATATATTAGAAACAGCAACTATCTTAGAAGAGCGTAAGATATAATATATTTCAATGGAGAGATTAGAAGCTTATTTTTCTAGAAGATGCGTCATATAAAAAAATTGCATGAAAATGGATGATTGTGAGTTCGTTTAACATTCGTTTGAAATCATGCTGTCGTTTTCATATTTCAAAAGCTGGAAAGGGACGGCGATTGTGTAGTTTTTCGTTGACAGATTTTTGACAGACGCCATTACTTTTGTGTTTGCATTATTCAATAGATGTCGCTTATACACTGGTTCATCTTAGTGATGTATGAAGAAGGTGCTAGAAATATTGGTGACCTCGTGAATGTTTAATCATTTTAAGAGTCTGCAGCAAGCTCGAGTCGCCATACAAACGCAGTTACGTCCTTATTTTTTAATAACACGTTGTATCATCATAAAATTTGGCAAATATAATAGGATGAGATATATTTTAGTCTTCAATTAGTTTATGACTCTTGAAATGTTATTATAAAGAAAATTTTAGATCTTCAAAACCCTGTTCAGTTCGGCTGAATATTACGGCCAAAATATGGTATAGATTAAAGTCAAACCCTATTCTAGATATTGATTAAAGTATGTAGTTTCACACGAAAAAGGATTTTTTGAAATTAATTTTGTGGTTTTCAAATGAAAACGAAACTACGTTAAAAAAGTACAAAATTATGTGAAATTGCAGCCGAACACTCTACCGCGGGGAACGGTAGGGGGAAAGGCCGGTAGGGGCCCTCATTCGTCCTTGGTTTTCTTTCTAGCGCCCTCTCACTCTAGGTGAAACAACAACACTTTGAAGCATGATCTCAGCGCGGAGTTGAGCGCTGCTTGCTTACTGCGGACTCTTAAATGCGAAAAATCCGAAAAAAAAACAACCGAATGAGGTCTGTCAAGCAAGAGTTAGCTGTTGTGATTTAACGTAATAATGTCCATAATCAAATTTGAGGCGATTGTTGTAATTATATAGTTTTAATTATATAAATATAAAGACAGTATCATTTTAAAAGTTCAACAGTGTGATCCGCTAGAGTACTGCGGGCAAATGATCCACACAAACATCACCGTGTATTCACAAAGTCACAAGACAACATTGAAATATTTAAATTCTAATATTTTTACTAAATAACAAGATTTAAAGATCCCGTAACAAGTGGTAAATAGAATTTATTAACACAGAAACGCTATTATTATTGCTTATAGTTTTAAATTACACGTTTACATTATGTGGCAATGTGTTTCGCGCTTGGATCGAATTTCAGTTTATTGTCACATAACAATGTTGTAAGTATGTTCTATAATTATCTTGTCCGTGGATTATTTAGAACAATTTATAAAACGATGATAAAATGAATGCGTCAGCTGTGGAACTTCGCTCCGAAATATAAATAAACAAAATTGTGTGCGGACGGATATAAAATGAAATTTTTCAACAGATGAGACCGTACAAAGTCGATTTCTTTAATCCCGAAACCCCAAAATGTGTAAGTTTCATCGAAATCGCTAGAGCCGGCTCCGTGAACCCAAATATATTTTTGACAAAAATATTCAATAACGAACTTGAGAACTGAACAGACCAGACATACTTTGCATAAGAGTGAGCTTGCTTTTTAGGAAAAAAAACAGCAGCGACTACCAAGCCTACCACCAACATTGCACTACGATCACCGATTCATATAACGACTAATGATAAAACATAAACTGAGCGAAATATCGCGACGTCCTAAAGTAACCACGGACAAAGCGATCGTTCTTCCATATTTATACCTAAATAATGTTATTTCATTTGAGGTTTCTTCAAAGATATGTACAGTTAATTGAATAAAATACGTGTTTGTGTGTATTTGTAAGTCTTTGGAAGTAATTAAGGTTCTATAAACTAGTTATTTACATCTTCACAAAGCATTCGATCTTTTTGTCATTTTAATTCACTCATTCAAAGTTTTACTAAAAATATGAATATTATTTTATTTTTATTGTTGATATTTTGTTAAATTAATAATATTGTTACGTATTTCGTTTAAATATATTTTTAAATAGGTACAGATATTTATTTCCTGTTTTAAAATCTGTTCCCAACAACCTATTTAGCGTTTGACTAGGGTTGCGATTAAAATTTACTTACAAGTGTAAAAGCACTCTTAACAGAAGAAAGTTGTTATAATTACTGAGTATTTATTAATAATTTTCTGCTTACTTTGCTAATCTTAATTTATATGTTTTAGGTATATAAAAAATTACTATTGGATGTATCTTAATTTAAACATATTTCGATTTTGTTCCTTGAAAAAAATATTATTTTTAGTAAATTTTTTGGGAATCAGAAAAATTATGCTTTAATTTTGTTATAAAGCTATAATCTATTTTACAACTACATAGAGATTGAAAAGAAAATTTAGAGAAAGAGCATTACACTTTACAAGTTACATGTCAGAAGTTGTAAGGACAAGTTTTAAGTTTATAAAATAAAGATTTGAATATAATGCGTACAGAATGGTCGTAGTAGAACGGAGTATGAAGCTCCTTATGATTTGTTTCGAGATAAATAATTTATCTGTTATCAAATAAAGTTATTCTTATTAATACCATAGTAATTTAGAATTTTCCTCTAGTTCCCCTAATTGTATTAATTAGAAACTGTTGGTCGATATTCATGTACACGCTGTGTCCAACTCGCAGCTTAAACTTTTTCACATTTAAAAAGTAAGGTCGTGTAACGTGGAAATCGGGATACGATCGGATGTAACGTAACATTGCTGTGTAGAGAGGACGCCAGGGGAACTGAATCAAGGTAGAACTGTAGTGAGGTGGAACTGTGGTGAGGTGGAACTGTGGTGAGGTGGAGCTGCGGTGAGGTGGAGCTGCAGTGAGGTAGACAGGTTCACCGCTGGGCGGGCGCGTGTGGACACGCGGGGGAGGAGGCGCGGCGCGCGCGGCGCGTGGTCCTGCGCGCTGTCTCCTCCGCGATCTGCAAGCAGTTGCAACTGATGAGTGCAATGCATCTGTACTCGTATAATATAGTAAAGGCAGCTGTTGTATCCGCGTCAATTTTCATCATGTTGAATACATACAAAGAGAAACGACAAAATCTTTCAGACGAATTCACGCATATACGCGTATCTGACTTCTGAAGTACACGCTGACTTCATTTAATTAAATATAATATAAATGAAGATTCGACCATCTGTAATGTACTACTAATTCATTGCAAATAAAAGTTTATCTTAATATCTCATCTTAATCTACAAGCGTAGCCCTGGTCGACATCGACCCCGGTCTCTGACTCTTTTAAATATACAATTTTCATTGGTAATTTGAAAACGTGGTAAGATATATTTATTTTTAATTTCAACTCGATTATTATTGACACAAGCTCAGAACCATAAAAAATACTCACTGTGGTTTTAACTCTAGCAGGTACTGGGGGTGGCTGTCGTCCACTGGTGGGTGCAGTGGGCTCACTGACATGTCCACTGCTGGGCAGGGGTGAGGCAGATGTGGGTGGGACGGACTCCGACACCGGTGGAGCATGCAGGGAGGTGGAACATGATGCATGTGCGGCTTCCGGTCTGGAAACAATGTTGTTTTTTTAATTCTTAAGAAAACTTAGCAGGTATTTTACGTTTTAATTACAAACACTCACACGTATTGTTGTGTAGAGCGGTGTCCGGTGTCGGCGTCGGCGTCCGTAGATCACAACACGGTGTCTAGCGTGTCCAGCGAGGAGAGCAGGGCGGGGTCGCGCCGGCACCAGCGCGCCAGCTCGTCCATCGTCACCACTCCGTCTGCGTTGGTATCCATTAGCTGACAACAGACAGAAGATGTGTGAAACATACTTTCACATATTCAAATATAGTGAACAAATGCAAAAAAAGCTACAAATAAAATGTATAAAAATAAAGAAGAATACATTTATTCATAACAGTGTACGAATATTTTTCTTATATCTAATTGGGCAAGAATATTTGATCTAGTTACATACTAAAGCGTCTGCAGCTAAACTAAGTTTAAAAACTTGTATTTTAGCACACAGTGCCTCACCCCTTAGAAACGGAACGTCTAGCCGCCATTATTAAATGTATCAATTTAACAACTCTGAAAATTTGAAACAGAAAAATCTTAGTTCTCTTTATTTAGTCTACGACCTCATTGTGGATGATTTTATCACTTAGAGAAGTAAAAGGACACGTTTCAGATTAATAAATAGACATATACATTTATTAAAATACATGCATATATACATACATAGGACACACTATGTAACAAAACATAATAGAAAGAACTGTAAGGCAGCGGTAGTAGCGCGCGGTCCCGTCCCGCTGCAGCCCGCAGCTGCCGAGTTGTCGTGGATGAAACGGCAAGGGGAGCAGCGAAGCGCGGGAGGAGCACAGTTCCCAGGGCTCCTCGACTTGCGCAGACGATCACCACCGAGGGGGTTTTAGTGGATGGAAATTCCACATAGCCCCAATAAAATATTTCTCCCTCGAAAAAAAAGTTTGCCTGTGAACAAGTCTTGCCGCACCATTATGTGGCAATCTATTATTCTGACATTATTAAATATTTCGTTGGCAACACTTTGATCCCGGACTTGTCTTTAGACACAGGTGTTTTGTACGAGAGCGATGTCTGCGCCGACTCCGATTCTTCCGTCGACTTCTTTAATTAACGCCTTACACTCATCCGGGTTTGATTCCCAGTTCTCTGCTCGGTAGTAGTAGCAGCTCGGTATATCTATTTACTGATACTTGTGATTATATATGTACTCACATGGAATATTCTGTCGACGTGGTCCTTGGCGGCGGCGCTGTGCACGGGCGGGCTGGCCCCTCGCCCCAGCAGCTCGTATATCGCCTGCACCACGCTCAGCATCTCTGCCCGGGAGATCCTCCCGTCTCCGTCCACGTCGTAGAGCGCAAACACCCACGACAGCTTCTCCTGCACGGACCCTCGCGCCACGCGGGACAAGATCTCCAGGAACTCCTGGAAACATGACAGGGTAGCATCATAATATTACACCAGTACACTGTCTATATTCACACGTTTCGCTTCCACATTGTTTTTATGGTTTCTTACCCGAAGGTTATTTAAAGACCCTATTACTAAGTTTCCACTGTTCGTTCGTCCGTCTGTCTGTCAGTGGGCAGTGATTCATGATCCTTAATAAGTAAACAGTTGAAATTTTCACGAAATGTGTACTTCTGTTGCCGCTACAACACGTAATACAAATAAATTTAAATTTTTTTCTACAATCACCACTTTACGATTACGAGTACAAACGGTTAGTGTTTTATTGCTAACTGTTAATAATTTTTCGTCAGGCGCATCGGTAGAGCATTGTTGGGTGCACATTAACTCGCCTAATATTTATGATTTTCATTAAGATAATTTGTCATATTCTGTACGGAGCCCCCGGTGCGCGAGTCCGACCCGCACTGGACAGGAAAAAATTAAAGTGGAAAACATGAAATTTAATTTTGTTGACATCGTCTTTATTACCTGGTTGTTCTGCCTATTTTGTGCCCGTATTTAATATTTTTATTCAAACAACATCACATCACATCACCAGCCTATAAACGTCCCCACTGCAGGTCTCAGTCCTACTCTCCTACAGAGAGTGTATGGGACATAGTCCACCACGCGGGACCAGGGCGGATCGGCGGACTTCACATGTCTGTTCAAGACATGCAGGTTTCCCTTCACTGTTAAGCAATCGGATAATGTCATCATCATCATCAGCCGAGAAACGTCCACTGCTGGACATAGGCCTCCCTCATGGTACGCCACATCGACCGGTCCCGAGCCACCTGCATCCAACGACTCCCTGCGGCTCTAACCAGGTCGTCGGTCTATCCAGTAAGGGGACGGCCTGGTAGACGTTTCCCGGTACGTGTTCGCCACCCGAGAACCTTTACTCCCCACCGGTTATAATGTACTTGAATTGAAAAACAACTCATAGGTACACGGCTGGATTCGAACCCGGAACCCTCAGATCCACTGCACCATCGACGCTTCTTCATTCATTTCAAACAACACTAGACAAAAATATTCATGTGTGGGTCGTCAGCTTCCTCATAGAGCTATGAGAATTCTACGCATGCCAAATTTTAAAGCAATTTAGGTGCAATCAAACTTTAGCATTCATAATTTAGCAGCAATCATGACTCAGTTACAGCGAGTTGTTTTTAGTGTGTCAGCTGGAGACATGGGTCTCCAGCTGACACATGCCAGGAATGCAAACCAGTGAGGTTAGGGCTTTAGACTATAGTCAGGCATTTAAAGCACAATTAAAGCAATGAGAGCCAAAAAAATTTACGATCACATTGATAAACTGTTGGATCTACGAACGAAATACCGTGTGTAAGCTGGCGACCCGTGTCACCAGCTTACACATCTGGATCTTCGTAATTATTCAAGTTACGATTATGTATTGTACCTCATATTTTAGAGCAAAATAGAAGCAATAGGCTTCAAAATTTTCGAATCTCTAGTGCTAAAACTGTTTGAGCTACGAGCCGATATGTGTGTGTAAGCTGGTGACATGGGTCGCCAGCTGACACATGTTGTATCTCTGAAACTACATAAGTGAGAACTTCGTTTTAAAGATCAGATGAGACCATACAATAGAAGCGTTCACGAGTCAAAATTTCAAATCTCCTGGCTGTCTAGATTCAAAGTTATAAGCAAAAAACTATTTTCCCGCCAAAAAATTCAAAATAATCGCACGGACGCCGCTGAGCGCGCCGTTGCCGTTCCGTGCGCTACGCTATTACCATAGAGTTTCAACTTAGCCGTCATTGTTTTAAAATTCATTTTAACCTGCACTTTCGTATCGATTCAATTGGTATATTGAGCGTGTTAGACCAGGAGCCGACAGAAATAAGGTAAGGAGGAAGGCAATGGTATACTACCGATTAACTTTATAGAGAGATTACGAACGACCTTCACCAAATTTGAGGTCAAGTGATAATATAACCCTTCATCGTTGGTGCATAATTCAAGTCTACTCATTTAACTAATAGGAAGTCAAGATTTAGTTTAGTAATGAATCAACTTATCAGAAATAACAATTTACGGTGTGATATAACATAGTATAAGAGGTATATGTTCAACATATACAGTTTACATCACTATGATCAATAATTGTTGAGCTCGGTATTTAGTATATTTTCAGTAGCAATTATTGAATAAAACATGATATAGATTTCACAAACATTTAATTTTAGTTATTTTCACCGCTCCAGTTCCAGCTAAATGTTTGCCTGTCACAATGTGCGTACTCAGAAGGCGGCTTTTAACTATATTATAACCAAATGGTAGGCTTGTGAACTCAACTTCATCCACGTTTACTTCAGAAATGAACCCACGGGAACTATCGATTGGGATAAAAAGTAGCCTTTGTCCTTTTCTGATCCTTTAACTACTCCTATACCAAAAAAATGTGATGATTCCGACTCTCTGTTACGACGTAACGAATAAATAACGTAATCTTACTATAATAAATCTGTAGAATCGACGTGTCTGTACATTGAACATATTTGACAAAAACTGATTGAGGATGAGGTAAGAAGTGTAACAGAATACAATAAAACCATTTTTAAAAATTTTGTCTGTCTGTCTGTCTGTCTTTCTGTCTGTCTGTCTGTTTATCTGAACCGGCTAATCTCCGAAATTACTAAACCAAATTTGATGCGGTTTTCACAATTAAATTAGGCGTAGGTCAAGGCAACATCTAAGCTTTATTTAATCAAAATCGGTTCACGCAATAAAAAGATATCTTCAAAGAACCTAAATCAACTTACCTGTATATGGAGAATCGACGTGTGAATCTGTACATTGAAAATAATTGCCAAAAATGGTTTGGGGTATACAGAATACAAAAAAAAACCAGCTAAGTGCGAGTCAGACTCGCGCACCGCGGGTTCTGTACAGAATAGCTACAATGCCTGACTAATTTCAAATAGCAAAGACAAAGGAAGGTGATTCAGTTGTTAATGTATAAAAGTGTTTTTGAATGAATATGTGATGCAAGTTTGTGTTAAAGTTTGACATTGCCCTGTAACGTGTATCGGGTCGTCCCTCCAACACCTGATTGACTGCATGAGTCCACTGCTGGACATGTGTCCCTCTCACTATATAACGACACTGTTGGTAGGCGGATTGGTGATCGCAGTAAGATGTTGTTGTTACATAGCTAGATTCTGCTACCCATCTTCTAAAAAGGCTAATAAAACTGAGACCTCACGGAATGGGAAGTAAAATTAGCGACGCAAGTTTGTATAAAAGTTCGTAAATAGTTGTTAAAAGCTTTTATTTAACTCGCAATGTATGTATGTATGTTCGGGTCAAATTTTGCAAGCTGAATTAGAAGCACTTCCTGGAGATGTATGTAGATTTATCAATTTTATAAAATACATACTTTTTCTCTAGATCAGTTTACGTAATTCTTGTATTCTATTCATCAACACATAGGCCTCCTTCATGGTACGCCACATCGACATCAATACAAGTAAAATCACGCGACAAGCTTTTATAGCATATAAATTGTTCAGTGTAATCAATTGATGGGTTTGATTTAATTTAAAGTTTTGAAGTTTATTTTCTTCTTTTTAGAGCATTTAAATAAAAGCTTCCTTATGAATTTTTTTATATTAATTTATTTTTTGTATGGGTTTGCGCTTGACCTTCATCTAACGGGATTTTTTTAAACATTCGATAGGCTGCCGTTTGACTACAATCTCACCTGATGTTAAGTGACGATGTGGTCTAGGATGGTTCTCGGTTGCATAGAAATAGTCTATTCACTCTGGCCTTGAAGTACGCACGTGGTAAGTGACAAAAAGGCTGTTGGATAGAAATCATACTTACCCAGGAGCCTCAAACTAATAGAGGCACTGTGGCTCTGCTACCTTTCATACCGTAACACAACAGTGCTATTAACAATTCTGTTTGGAGGCAGACTTAGGTAACATGGTGGTGGCGAGCCAGGCAGACAAAAAATGGCTTACCACCAACCAAACCGAGTACCGATACCCCCACTGGGAATCGAACCCGGGACTTCCTGATTGTAAATCAAACATTTAGTCCTTAGGTTACGGAGGCGGTAACTATTCTAATTTTAACGGAAACCTGAAATCACCGTTTCAGAAACATTTTAATATTTATAGTGCAAAAATAAACATACTGTTATAGAAAAAACAATAAATAACGCGACTAATAATGTATCAATATTCACACAACAGACTGAAAAACTAAGAAAATTATTTGTTATTGTAACGGAAATAATGAATAAAAAACTAGCATACAATAATATTCAATTAGACATATTATGAAATTGTAAAGTCCCAGAATATTCAATTTGAACACAACCTAGCCAGGTGGGCATAGCAAATGCCTTCATCATCATCGCAGGAACGATATCTAATATATAAAAATTTCGTGTCACGGTTTTTGTGACCGACCTCCTGTGAAACGGCTTGACCAATTTTTATGTGTTTTTTTTTTAAATATTCGGTGGGTATGATAATCTTGCACCCTCTTACCCCCACCCCCATATTTTAATCGTGATTTTAGAATTGTAGACGTGAAGTAATTGAAGGGAAGTTCGTTGATGGAAAGTGTAACGTCAGTTTGATATTTGTTATGTAGTAGCTCAGATGAGATAAATCCTAAAGTCCACGCGGGCGAAGCCGTGGGCAGAAGCTAGTAAATAAATAAACATGAGTTTATTTTTCTTTACATTCTTCAAACATTTGATGATATATATTTAACTAAAAAGTTGAAAATTATTGTGAAATATGTGAGAGACTGGAGCCTAAATTAGATTAACTTAGGTATCCAGGCCTTCCTTATCTCCGAAAAAGAAAACAAAGAGTAGTATGTTTCTTAGATTAAATCAGTAAAGTAAGGACAAAAACCCTCACTAACGCATTTAAAATATTACTGTAGCTGGATGTGCATGGACAACTTTCTAGCATCCTGTTACATTTTACGAAACGGTAGTGGTATACAAAAAAGTGTATACGATTATAATATTAGTGTAAAAGCCAATAAAGCTCATATTTACTTGTACTAGGCCACGAACGACGACTGATCTACGTTACGTTACGATGATAATAAAGCACAAACAAACAAAATCACTTTTGCATTCATAATATTATTTTATAAATAATATTAGTATGGATTGCTATTGAAAATATACTAAATACCGAGCTCAACAATTATTGATCATAGTGATATAAACTGTATATGTTGAACATATACCTCTTATACTATGTTATATCACACCGTAAATTGTTATTTCTGATAAGTTGATTCATTACTAAACTAAATCTTGACTTCCTATTAGTTAAATGAGTAGACTTGAATTATGCACCAACGATGAAGGGTTATATTATCACTTGACCTCAAATTTGGTGAAGGTCGTTCGTAATCTCTCTATAAAGTTAATCGGTAGTATACCATTGCCTTCCTCCTTACCTTATTTCTGTCGGCTCCTGGTCTAACACGCTCAATATACCAATTGAATCGATACGAAAGTGCAGGTTAAAATGAATTTTAAAACAATGACGGCTAAGTTGAAACTCTATTGTAATAGCGTAGCGCACGGAACGGCAACGGCGCGCTCAGCGGCGTCCGTGCGATTATTTTGAATTTTTTGGCGGGAAAATAGTTTTTTGCTTATAACTTTGAATCTAGACAGCCAGGAGATTTGAAATTTTGACTCGTGAACGCTTCTATTGTATGGTCTCATCTGATCTTTAAAACGAAGTTCTCACTTATGTAGTTTCAGAGATACAACATGTGTCAGCTGGCGACCCATGTCACCAGCTTACACACACATATCGGCTCGTAGCTCAAACAGTTTTAGCACTAGAGATTCGAAAATTTTGAAGCCTATTGCTTCTATTTTGCTCTAAAATATGAGGTACAATACATAATCGTAACTTGAATAATTACGAAGATCCAGATGTGTAAGCTGGTGACACGGGTCGCCAGCTTACACACGGTATTTCGTTCGTAGATCCAACAGTTTATCAATGTGATCGTCAATTTTTTTGGCTCTCATTGCTTTAATTGTGCTTTAAATGCCTGACTATAGCCTAAAGCCCTAACCTCACTGGTTTGCCTTCCTGACATGTGTCAGCTGGAGACCCATGTCTCCAGCTGACACACTAAAAACAACTCGCTGTAACTGAGTCATGATTGCTGCTAAATTATGAATGCTAAAGTTTGATTGCACCTAAATTGCTTTAAAATTTGGCATGCGTAGAATTCTCATAGCTCTATGAGGAAGCTGACGACCCACACATAAATATTCAAATATGATAAATAAACTTTTATTTCGTAATTTCGCTAATAAATTATTAATACCTAGAGTACTGCTGTCTGGGGCGGAGCACAACCTCGGGACATAACCGTCGAGTCACGGCCTTACATCGTTAAGACTTATACATAAATACGAATAAATGTATCCAGACAAGATGTTTGTTTGTGCGGGGTGCGGGGCGCGGGGCGTGGGGAGCTGACGTCACGGAGGATCACATAACTTTGTAAACAATTATTCATAACGGATGCCAAATGTGTACCGATCAGGAGCATCTGTTTGATGTAATAACATTCTGCGGCGGCTGTGTCATGTCTGCGATAGAGAACCACGCAGACGTCACAGAATATGTACCCTTGTGATTAATTGTAGAGGATCTGTTTAGAACGACCTTCACTCGTATGTGTCTTTGATCAAATTTAATATTATATATTATACCTTTAAAGATTAGATTTATTTATTTCAAAGTACCAATTTCGATTTTACAATAAGATTTAAAAAAATGACAGAGTGTACAATGATCGTAAAAAAATATTCGATTGGTAGACTTCACACACACCTTTGAATTTCTTCTCAGGAGTGTGCAGGTTTCCTCACGTGTTCCTTCACCGAAAAGCCAATGGTAATATTTTATATCATTAATACATAAATTCCAAATAACAAATTGTAACTCTGTATTATTGGTACGAACCAGGATCGAGCCCAGACCTCGATTGTTCAAGGACTGACGCTCTACACAACTGAGTTACCACGGCTTCCTGTTACTGCTAATATTTTCTCTAAGCGACTAGTGAGAAGGAAGATCTGTCGGTCCTGTTCTAACCCAGTAACTGCACATTCAAGTAAATAAAAATACAACCGTACAAGAGTTTGTGAGATGAGATCTAATAAAGGAACATCTTGTATGCGTAGTCAAGCTGTAAGCACACAATGATCTGGTTATGTCAGTTGGCGCGGGTTCAAGCACCACGATTCATTTGGGATCGTTTACATAACTACTTCATTTGGTCTCAGGCTCTGGACCGAATGATGGGATGCTGAATTGCTGGTGCTTTGTGAGAGTGAAGATAAAGTTAAGTTTGTTTTCATGGAACACATACGCATGGTGACAGATAGACTATTTTAGTTTCTCACATGCCACCTTTATCGTCATGAAAACATTTGAAAACATGTGCTGAAGTTACGTGACTGTTTACAGAACTATGAATATTATTTTAAAAATGCTACTGCTGCTACCGACATAGCTCGACGAGTCAGTGAGCTGAAGTGGTAATGGGCTGGCCACATCGCTCGAAGAACCGATAACCGATGGGGAGTGAAGGTTAGCAAGTGGCGACCACGTACCGGGAGACGTCTCCCAGGCCGTCCCCCCACTAGATGGACCGACGACCTGGTTAGAGTCGCTGGATGTAGGTGGCTCGGGACCGGTCGATGTGGCGTACCATGAGGGAGGCCTATGTAGGTACTTATTTATATATTATATGTTATAAATATGATGCGGAGGAATTATTTAACTAAATATAAACATATATCTAATCCAATCGCGCAATTTACGCTCGAGGAAGGCTCTCGTCAGTTCTCTTACATATCTCGGAATGTTACTGCAAACCCTTATTGTTATAATGTAACAATTCTTTTTATTTAACGCGGTTCTACATGTAGGTACTACAGACGTGTTGGGTCTCGTTGTCTGAGGCTTGGATCATTTTCTGGTAGTTACTTCCTAATACTGTTTAGAAAATCACATTGTTCAGACTGCAATGCCCCGGGTTCGAATCCAGCCGTGTACCTATGAGTTGTTTTTCAATTCAAGTACATTATCCGATTGCTTAACGGTGAAGGAAAACATCGTGAGGAAACCTGCATGTCTTGAACAGGCATGTGAAGTCCGCCGATCCGCATTGGTACCGCGTGGTGGACTATGTCCCATACACTCTGTAGGAGAGTAGGACTGAGCC
The DNA here is from genome assembly GCA_910589575.2 of Carcina quercana. NCBI lineage: Eukaryota > Metazoa > Arthropoda > Insecta > Lepidoptera > Depressariidae > Carcina > Carcina quercana. The sequence goes on from OU342452.1 coordinate 7,524,749, forward strand.
CTGCAGTGGGGACGTATATAGGCTGGTGATGATGAATGCCCCAAACAAACCGGGGAAAGCCTCACAAACTGATTTTTGACAATGTGGCCTCAGTTGAGAATCGAACCCTGACTTGTTAATCAGTCAACTTATTCAAAAACAACTCGAATAAAACCAAAACAACGGAATATTTCACTGAGGAATATAAACTACAAACTAAAACTAAAGCCGTGTTGCTAAATTTCAATATTAATTTTAATTATCCCGCACATTGATATATGTATCCAACAGACAGGTCATTCGTTACTAACAGTTCGACATTGACACCCTGCCTTCATAGAAATCCTCAGTCCATAATCCATACTAATAAGATATATGCAAAAGTTTGTTCGTTTGCCCTTTCGTTACTTTGTTTTTCATTCGAAGGGGTGAAAAAAATTTTTAAATGAAAAATCTTAAATAGGTTCACCCTTAAACAGTTAATATGGCCTTAAATTTAGAATAAAAAGTATCAAATCAGATAGATCGAATATCAAATGCTAAATGACAAAAATAAAATCTCTCAGAATATAACTGCATCTTCGAACAAATTATGTTAGTTAAGAGGGTATGCTGGTGTCAAAGCGCCCATACAAACGTAGTCCACTCATATTTTGAGTATTAAGCTTCAAATCGAAAATTTCATAGATTTTCATATCTATGAAATTTTCGAAACACAATCTAGAAACAAATATCTGTGTCGGTGGTGAGGTCTTACCAACATAGCCTCTTAAATCTAATGATAGTTCAGAACCGCCATATTTTATTTCCATTCAACTCGTGCGATAAAACAAATTTTATTGAATTTTGGCCGCACTTTGTGTCTTCTCGTAGTTTTATAAGCATTACTTAAAGCTAACAAGCACTTAGGTTATTTCACTGTCTGAATTAATAAACAATAAAATAGTTTATTTTTATTAAAAGGACTAGAATTAATACAATACTTTCAGGACGTCATCTTAAGAGGCTATGTTGGTAAGACCACGTGGTCGGTTTCAAGGTTGCATTGTTTTGTAGCTGTCCCTATCCGAGCCCTATCCTACCCGAGCGCGTACGGTGAGACAGCATACACTACGCGAAGTTATCCACCCGTTATTTGGATGTTTCGTAGTCCAGGGATCATTTGAAGGATACAGTATATTATGTAACCATTTTTTAAAACAGTATACTAATGAAATTTCAGATGTCGGTGGTTTTTCCAAATTGTTCTAAATTGATTCATACTCTTGTAAATAAGGTTCAAAGTTGGGGCTTTTTACTACGGAAAAATACAATACTTTGACGCCCTGTAACTCTGGAAGTATATATTTAAACGAAAATCTGACTCACCACCGACACAGATATTTGTTTCTAGATTGTGTCTTGAAAATTTCATAGATTTTTCATAGCTTAATACTCAAAATATGACTGGACTACGTTTGTATGGGCGCTTTGACACCAGCATACCCTCTTAAGTACTGATGACTTGTGTTAGGAGACCATGCTCTTCCTAGTATTACTACATTGTTAAATACATTTGGCTTTCATCTCACGATAAGACTAGGAAGGATCCCACAACAAAGCACCTACTTCTAATCGAAGCTGCAGCGCACCTCTCCGGCTGGGTAAGTCCCTGGTGCGCGGGACAGACCCGTCCCTCCCCGCCCCCGCCAGCTGATCCTACCCCGCGCTAATTGACTCGACCGGTTCACTATTAACTCTGGGCCCGCGTTCGGGCCGACATGTTTTTGAAACTAACACAATATGTTTTGCATGTAACATGGAATTCATTTTCATACTAGCTTCCCGCTGTGTGTATTCCAGAAACGACATGTTCAGGGGATTGCCAGGGGCAAAACACTCGTTATAAGTCTACAGTAGTCTACAGCCTTCGTCCCCTATAATGTACGCCCTTAGAGGTGTAATTGTCTGGGTACATATTTAGTTTTTGATGATTTTCTCAAAAAGCGATAAATCAATTTCAATAAAATTTATATAGAACCATCTCTGAAATATTCTCTACCAAATAAAAAAATAAATATCAAAATCGGTTCATAAATGGCGGAGTTATAGCGTTACATACATCTCTAAAACATACAGTCCAACTGATAACCTCCAATTAATAGCTATATTAGTAAATAGGTAGCAGGTATAGAAGTTAATAATCCTGATACATCTCCTTGGCAGCAAAACTTGAACCATATAACATCGGTTGATTAAAAAAATATCACGACGTCGTCTTTGAAATATTTTTTAAATATAATAAGGGTCCCGTGCGGAATGTAATTCATATAATGAAAATCATTTTGTAAATAACATGTGTAATGTGCACTGAACAATGTCCCAACGAAAATTAAAGTCCAATTGAAGCGATTCTAATTGATGTAATAAGACATTGCGGTCGTGCCTTTCAAAATTCTAGGTCTATGGGAAGCCGTATGAGTTGCAGGGAACGAGAAAAAAGGAGTTCAGGTAAAATAGAATTTTCGGAAGTGCGCTGTCACATATCTATTTGTTCTTTCCTACCTAGATCAAATAAGAATCCGGCACACTTACCTTGCCTTACCATGCCTTTCTCGATTTGAACAACTGCAGGCGTACTGAGGCAAAAATCTCTCTCTCTCTCTCTCTCTAACATGTGTAATTGGCGTCTCTTTCTGACCGTCCAGCACGTTCTTACTGGGGCTGCTGGCCGGTTGCTTGACGGAGTGCATTCTAGCCTTCCGGTTCCAATAATGTGATCTAGATAGATCAGAACAGCAAACACAGGCGTGTCCCCGCGCTAAGTGTGGTGTGGTGGGTCTGAGTGCGATAAGGACAGGAAGATGATGCTGTTCTACTCACCTCAAAGTTAACTTTTCCGCTTTGTTTATGTTTAATTGTTTTGAAAACGAGATGCGCGTACTGCGTCGCATCTGGAAATATATTTGTGTTGTTAGTAGTAGCTAAATGATCACAATAGGTTTTGGATACAGCTAGAGAGTGGAGTTCCCTGGCGGCATTTGTGTTGAGCTGGCTATTTATCTTTCTCTACTGGGACACAGCTGTGCTTTGCTCTTCTCCAGGCTGGCATTAAAACTCCCCTAGGGTTCTAAATAATGATTACCTCTGGATTCCAACCGCATAGCTTCAAGGCCACAGAGGCGGTTGTAAATTAAAATTAGCAAATAAACTATCATAAAAACAGCTCGAGGTGTCCACACGTGGTGCTTCCGTGCGGAACAGTCCCGCAGCAACTGAACCGACACAAACGAGCAAATTGCTCAATAAATGATACATTGCTATACTCGTACATGCGGGTGGTTGAATAGCAGCCACTGACTCTAATGCCACCTACGCCTGTAGCGGCATATAGTATATCCTATGTTTTGTTCTGTATGTAGCACAACACTTCATGGTGTTACTGCGAGGGTTCATTCGCTGGGCTCTTCTTCCCATGTTTGTCTGCCACTCGAATACACCATACAGTATGACGTCATTGCGACTCACCTCCCAGTGGGAAGAACTGCGAGAATATGTTCTTGAATGCCTCCTCGTCAACCACGCCTGATGGACACTCCTGACAAAGATGGTACAGATATTTAAATACACGTAAATGAAGACAACTCATTATTTTATTTTATTTATACCAACAAGCTAAATTCCAAATACATACAAAAAACAAACTTACATAACTAATTAATAAAAATTTTAACTTAATTATAGTTATCCACAGCTTACACGAAAATTCACGTTAAAAAGAATGACAGTCAAAAATAGAATCATCATCATCATCATCAACCGGGAAACGTCCAATGCTGGACATAGGCCACCTGCATGGTATTACCGGTCCCGAGCCACCTGCATCCAGCGACTCCCTGCGACTCTAACCAGGTCGTCGGTCCATCTAGTAGGGGAACGGCCTGGTAGACGTTTCGGGTAGACGGGAAAAATAGAATAGAAGTACAGAAATATAGAATTATATTAGTTGCGTGTTCGGTTAACATTGACCATTGCGAACTTGTGGAATGTATAGTTACCTAGTGAAAACTGTATCACTCACTCACTTAATCCCTCACTCATTTACGCACTCACTCACTCATTCATTTACTCTCTCCGTCACTCACTCACTGACCTGTTTGAACCCGCGGTACATGAGCTTGATCTCGTGCGCCGTGAACCTGGAGTGTCGGGCGAGCGTGCTCGGCGGCTCGGGGCGGTGCCGCGACGCACCGACCAGCACCGACTCCTCGCATTCCTCCTCTGGAACAACAACATCTCGTTATACAGATAGATAATCATATATTTTACTAGCAACTTTAAACAAATTACGTTTTATCATTACATGTCGAAACTAAAAATTATAAGCCGTGGTAATTTTTATTTTGCGATTGAGTTCCTTTCCCTGTTCATTCAAAGCATTGATTTATTTATGATTAAGCCAACGTTTTAATAATAATATAATGTATTTATATTATAATAATACATCCGTTTAGTAAGCTACAGTGCTACGGAGAGGCTGGCAGTTTTTTACACTTTCCAGCTAAAAAATTAAAAACTGTATTACCCGGGATTCAAATCCAGACGGACACCTCAGAAAGACAATCTTACGCCGAGACTGCTAGACCACGATGATTATGAGCAAGGGGGCGAAATTAGCGACCTTTGCGTCGAATTATGTGAAGAAAAAAAACTGCGTGAAAACTTGAAATGTGTGTGTAAAAACGCGCGTTTTCCCAGACGTAAGACTAATGTACATCTATTTTTGCTCCAGAAAACCCGCACATACAAAGTTTCCGCGAAATCGTTGGAGCCGTTTCCGAGATTCAGATTATATAATATAAATAATAATTATTATTGCTCGTTTAAAGATATAAGGTTTTCGAGTGGCGACCACGTACCGGGAAACGTCTACCAGGCCGTCCCCCTACTAGATGGACCGACGACCTGGTTAGAGTCGCAGGTAGTCGCTGGATGCAGGTGGCTCGGGACCGGTCGATGTGGCACCATGAAAGAGGCCTATGTCCAGCAGTGGACGTTTCCCAGCTGTTGATGATGATGATGAGGAAATATATAATATTTAATCTCAACATAAAAAGTTAGACACCTCTTAATATAGTTTTCGACTACATATTTAAATAGATCCTTACGTGTGAGATGTAGAAAAATGTCCACTAACTATAAATCAAACTTCAGAAGACATTAATTTTGCTCAATATCGCAACAGATGTATCATGATCTGTCTGCAGTTGGGGCACTGATGTGAGACGGAGGCCACGACAACCTGGCCGTCACCAGATCGTAACTTATGAATTAACGCTGGTGACTCGCCACTCTCGCAGCAAGATGCCTTCAAGTTAATATAATGTGCTGACATAAAATATAATATGACGACGCGGCACAGTAAAAAAGAAAAGAGAAAGAGTTATATAAGTGGCTGTCTGATAGATGTTTTTATAGTATTAAAGAATATCTAGATTTTAAGCAAAAAATGACATATAATTGTTTTAGTATCTAATTTTGATATTGTATAACGTTGATACTAGATTTATTTATTGATCATATCCTGTATCCTGACGATTGTACATACTAAATTTTGCCGAATCATGTGAAACCAAATTACTGTTATCTATACCACCATCTTTGTAACCATGATTTCATGCAAATAAAGAGTATACTATACTAGCATCTTACCCGCGGCTCTGTTCGCCATTAACGCTGTCATAAACATCAGCTGGATATTCCATCTCACCTGATAATGAATAATTAACCGCCCCCGGGACCTAATGGCTCCGCTTGCACTAAAAACCAGGAGTCCTACCTATCCGTACTAGATTTGGACCACCATGTTACCTAAGTCTGCCGTCAAACATCAGTGTTAATAGCACTGTTGTTTTCTGCTATGAAAATTAACAAGAAGCGCCTTATTAGCTTTAAACTTCTGGGTGAAGTCATTATCATTGAACGGCCTTATCGTCAATCACCATCAGGTGAGATCAAGGCCAAGTGGACTCCCATATAAGATTAACTAAGTCACTTCTTCGTCACTCACTACACAAACTGAAAAGTATTCTCACGCGAAGTCCAGCGCTGGCTATAAAATAAAGAATCAATCTTCGTAATACGTTTTAGGTTAATTCAATTTTCCCAACACAATTTTCCAACAAAACGTTTTCCCTACATACAGCAGCAACATGAGTGAATACCTCCGTATTCAGACCTCTCTCGAGAACGCAGCCTCCCGCTACAAAAGATGCATTCATCTGAGATTCAACTCTTTCATCCGGACCCTTTTCCCCGCACACGATGTTCACACGGTTTTGGTTTCTTTCAAACATTCGCTCCGGTTTTGAGATTAGCTTTTTTATAAACACAATAGTCTGGTCTGGCCTACATAACAGGTCACGTGGTGAGACAGAAGCGTGCGCGCCCAGAAGAGACTGGATGCTATATTTCATCTCCCCAGCACAACACCGCTTCTTGCACATTTTTTCATAATTTTTAAAAATATTAGTTTTGTATATTTTACACCACTGTCTTTTGTAGTTGTGAGTAAAAAATAGGTACAGAAAGGCGGCCTATAGTATCACTTTGTTTTCCGTCTGTCTATCTATCTATCTGTTTCCTACCCTTTCACTCTTACGTGTTAAGATAAGGGGGAAGTGAGGCAAAAAATGTTATTTCTTGTGTACGTTCCCTGGTACACAAGGCTTTGAATAAACTTTAATAATAATACAATCTTAATTTTTCATATCGCTCTAGTACAGTCCGTTCACGCGGACTTCATATACAGCACGATATATTATTACGATACGTCATGACAGAGATCTCAATAACAGACTGGATACACCCATGATTATAATTCTTTAATTATTCACAAAACTAGCTAACTAATAGTTGGAGTAGCTTATCAAGTGGAATAGAAAAGTGCATCCACTCCATAGAACCTGCTACCTCTAGTTTATCGGTACAAATGTAAACGAAACTGTATTAACTTCTGTAGAGTTGTCCATAATCTGGTTAGAAACTCCAGAGCAACTATATTGTTATCAAAATCAACACCCTATGTCCCCACTGCAGGGGCTCAAGCCTATTCTCCTACAGAGAGTGTATGGGACATAGTACACCACGCGGGACCAGTGCGCATTGGTAGACTTCACACACACCTTTGAATTTATTCTCAGGAGTGTGCAGGTTTCCTCACGATGTTTTCCTTCACTGAAAAGCCAATGGTAATGTGTTTTTTATGTCATTCGTACATAAATTTCAAATAACAAATAGTAACTCATTGGTACGAGCCAGGATCGAACCCAGACCTCGATTGTTCAAGGACTGACGCTCTAACCTACCGAGTACATTTATCAACATCGTGTTATAATCTGTATAAAAGTCTTACTATGTGTATATTGATACATTTAATCGGACGAACTGTAGTAAAATCCCAAACAACAATGACTATAATTTCAATTTTTTTAGTCTTCCTAATCTCACTCACTCATGAAATATCAACGTCAGACCCGATCAGATTAGACTATACCCTATCGGTACTCGATTTGGTTGGAAGAAAGGCATGGTCTATGTTCGTTTGGCTAGCTTCCTCCATGTTACCTAAGTCTGCCGACAAACAGCAGTGTTAATAGCACTGTTGTGTTCCGCTTTGAAAGATAGCAGAGAGAGCGTTTCATTAGATCGCGACGTCTTATCGTCACTTACCATCAGCTGAGAATAAAGAAGGAACCTATTATGCTATTTTAAAACCACTAAGTAATTTCTACGAAAAACGCCGAGGACGACCGATAAGTAATTAAAATAACATTAATTTACTTAAAATTAACAAAACTTCGAGTCACACTCAAATAACTGTAGCTTATAACTAGAATTATGGTACCTACCTTTCCATAGAAGATTCTGATTATATATAGAGGAAAGGAGTTCGTATAGAAAACGAGTTTGTTGTTCATGCAATACTTAACAAGCTATAAATTAGCGTACTTTGGATGAGCCACAGAAAAGAAAACGATAGCCCTTCTACTTATAAAAGTCTCAAAACGTGACGTACCACCGCAGGACATTGTTATAGCTCGTAGACATCTCGTAGCGCGGGCTACGTGACTCGTAGCCGCGTAGCAAGTGCTACGCGAGCAGCATACGAATTCTCTTTTTCAAGGGTAATATTTTGTTGAGGTTATTTTTTGGGTTTTGTGACAAAATTAGGACACACGAGTGTAGGGAAATCTGATGAGGAAATCCGAGTCAAAGGCTTTCCCCGAGAGGGATGTTTCAATTTTCAGTTTTCTACCTCAAGTCTTGTCCTAGCTAAAGTTAGTGGTAGAACATTCTCTCTGTCGGCTTGGCTAGCTAGCACCACGCTGTGTAAAGCCAAACAGCAGCGTTAAGAGGGTATGCTGGTGTCAAGGCGCCCATACAAACGTAGTCCAGTCATATTTTGAGTATTAAGCTATAAAAATCTATGAAATTTTCAAGACACAATCTAGAAACAAATATCTGTGTCGGTGGTGAGTCAGATTTTCGTTTAAATATATACTTCCAGAGTTACAGGGCGTCAAATAATTGTATTTTGCGGTACTAAAAAGTCACAACTTTGAACCTGATTTACAAGAGTATGAATCAATTTAGAACAATTTGGAAAAACCACCGACATCTGAAATTTCATTAGTATACTGTATTGAAAAAATGGTTACATAATATACTGTATCCTTCAAATTATCCCTGGACTACGAAACATCCAAATAACGGGTGGATAACTTCGCGTAGTGTATGCTGTCTCACCGTACGCGCTCGGGTAGGATAGGGCTCGGATAGGGACAGCTACAAAACAATCCAAATTTGAACGCGGCCACGTGGTCTAACCAACATAGCCTCTTAAGGCAGCTCCTAATTATCTTGAGGTTTATGGCTGCGCACGCGCACCATCCAATGCCCTTACCGTCACTTACCAACGATAAACAAACACAAAACTACCAATTTTTTTTCTTCAATTATTAATACTAAATCAGGTGAAACAGTCACTCAAAAGTTCTTCCAAAATTTATTTTGTACTAGTAGTTGTGTATTGGGACTATGGCAGCCTGCGGCAGGATTTAGTAAGTTAGTTATTTAGTTAGGTCAGTAAATTACAGCTAACTGTTACACAAACTCCCACAAACGTGCGATAAATCCTTCACTCTGGGACAAAGTAACCATTTTCAGTCAACTGTGGGTTGACGTGACGACATAATGGTGAGAGAGAGACACCCTCATGTGTCACTCTTTTTTATTTTTTTATTTTGTTTGAAAAACCTAACAGCTATATTTAAAACTAATTATATAATACAAGCCACTTATAAACATTTCACCTATGGGTCTAATGTTATTTATATAAAACAAAACAAGACTAAATATACTTCTCATCAGAAAAATCGAAACACCTTGCAAGTTTATGTTTTGTAAGCATTATCAGAAAAACCTATGAAAATTTAAAAGGAATTCAGAACATTAACATTAGGATTTGAAAACCTCATATTTTAAACGACACACTATTAAACGACATTTGACATATATTCCTAAATATACACAGTTTTCTGATAATCCTTACAAAATATAAGCTTGCAAGGTGTTTACATTTTTCTGATGAAAAGTACGAGTATATAAACACAATCACAACTGAAAATGAAATAGACAGCAAAACAAACAAATCCATAGCAATTTAGTTAATCGTATTGATGTAGTCTTCAGTCGTTAGCTGTATTATTAGTGCTGTGCCGGTGTTGAACAGATCGAGTAGATCATGTCCATTAGTTAACTTATTAAAGATCCTACAACTCCTAAGTGTAAATCAGACGAAAATTGGTATTACATAATGACCCGTGCAGACTGCTGAGGCCTACATCCTTTTTGCCCGACTACAGCGAATCCAAAAGGAGGATCATAATTATTATAATTAATTCTCAATAAAACTTTATTACAATATAAAAATGATTATAATCGTAACAGGTATGTATATTCAACTGTTCATTTTGGATCACCAATTCACATGGCGAGATAAACTGTTTTGACGTCGCGATCATCGGAAGTCCATGTGCGAACAAGTGAAACAACCGTCTTTCATTGTGAAGTCTCTTAACATACTGCATTGTTGATATTGGTGCTTGGACATGGGTATGCTTTTGCCTTGTACTATATCTATATACAGAGGTGGTTCTGAAGTAAATATTCATGTTATTCATTAATATATTGCACACAAACTAGTAAAAGTGAATAATATAAGAAAAAACGTACAAAAGTGGCTTATTTTAGAAGAAATTTCTTCCAGCATTCATTTTAGCGTAAATTTTGTTTAATTTGCTTTTAGAAGCTCAGAAACTTTATGCGAGAATTTCTCCGTTCGTGTGAAAAACACCCTAAAATATCACTCCAATTACGAGAAACAAACAATGCAATTCTCCAGGAATTGCGTCATTATTCAGCGTTCCTGGAGAATTCTCCGCCGCACCGCGTCTATTGGCACGCATTGCCGGCATTCTGTGCGGGATGTTTCTGTGAACAATATCACAGCTGCAGCTTCCGAAGCCTAATAAAATATTGCTATAATAATGATAGTACAATTCTACAAAACCAGCACACAGTAGGTGATAAGCGTAACTAGTTTTGTATCGTAAAAATAGCAAAACATAAAGAATCCGAAATATTAAATTGTAAAAAGGAGGGCGACGCCCATTTTGTTTAACAACCTCAATTCATCTCCAAGCAGTGTGTACAGCGGCTAAACTTTTCAAAGCGTCGACACGGCAGCCGCTGCAGCTACTTTACACGGCCACAACTTTTCTAAAGCGGCTTTTTTCAGCGATAATGACATCTTTTTACTGCGACCGAGCTTTATACAGCCGCTTTTATATGTACTTGAAAATATTTTAACAGAAAAAGGTTTTTAAGTGAAAACATTTTTTCTTTTGAATTATTGTTTTTAAGGTTAATGGTATAAAGAGATCTGTGCCGGCTGTATTATACCATTGAACCATATATGTCGTGCCGGGAAACGTGTACCGGGCCGTCCGCCGTTGAGTGCAAGAGTCTCGGGGCCGGTCAATGTGGCATACCATGGAGGAGGCCTATGTCCAGCAGTGGACGTTTCCCGGCTGATGATGATGGTGATGATATCTGTTTTATTTTATTTTGGAAAACAATCAATTAAATAACACACATTGCTACAATATGAAGTACTTGTTATCCACATCATTATAAAGAAGGATATAACCAATTCTACTTCCATATAAAACTTAGAAAGATAGTGCCTTCGGAACTATCCAATGATGCCGACGCCAAATCAAAACAGTCCGCTGGCTACCTATACCTTTAGTTACTGAAACAGGGCGGTGCTATTAACACTGTTGATTGGCAGCAGACTCACGTTTATTAAACCGTAAAAATATTCCCGAACATTTCCAAGCAAACATGGCTCCAGGAATATTAATGACTCGACGTTCGGCGAACTCCTTTGTGCAAATACTCTATAAACAGCCGCCCGCCCGCGGGTCCGCGCGCCTTTACACCCAGTAGCTATATTGTTTATGAGTACCAGTATAAAACATGGAAGTGGGGAGTAAATAACTCGTATATAAAAAACCGGTCAAGCGCGGGTCGGACTCGCGCCCCGAAGGTTCCGTACAGAATATCAATAATTTACATACTGAAAAACATTCAACATTGCTCTGCCGAAGATTTAATTCTGATTGAAAAACTAACTTACCTTTGAAGCTAAATTACATACCATATGTACGCGTTTCAGCTACAAAGTTAAGTTTGTAAACATAAAAAAGCTGTTTTTCATCATCATCATCAGCCGCGAAACGTCCACTGCTGGACATAGGCCTCCCTCATGGTACGCCACATCGACCGGTCCCGAGCCACCTGCATCCAGCGACTCCCCGCGACTCTAACCAGGTCGTCGGTCCTAATTTTCCTAATTATTAGATTATTAGAGAGAGATAATTCCTAAAATTAATTTTAAAAATCCTGGTTTTCATATTTATTGCTATGGTTGTGCTGTAAGAGCTTACTTCTTGCAAAATTTCAGGATCATAGGTCAACGGGAAGTATCTCAGATAGGTTTTGGTTGCATTGCATTTTGTATGGAAATGGTTTAAAATACAGCTATATCTTTTTAGTCAAAGTTACAAGAAAGTGCAGACTGGCGTCTTCGATATTAATTTTAATTTGATAGCTCTACACGTTGAGAAAAAGGTCTTGACATACAGACGGACAACGAAGTAATTCTATAAGGGTTTCTTTTTAAAAAATCCATTTTACTCGACATATTTGCATAAAAACACATTCCTTTATGCATAATGCGCTTGCACCGCACCTTCATTCCACCTGACAGTAAGTGACAGTAAGGCTGTTAGATGGAAATCATTCTCACAAAGTTAACCTGAGTCTCGTCCTCTTCACCAGCTCAGTGTGGTCTGTATTTAACATGTCTTTTATTATTTGTTCTCCGAAGCACAAAAATTAAGCCACAAATTCACTGTCACCTGTATAATGTTATGGATGCTTGTCGATTCCATCCAGAGAGCGCCTAGAACAATGTTGGTCTAGGTTCTGACTAGTCCCGTCTCCGTGGCCTAGTGTTTACGTTGCAACCTAGGCCCGTCCCATCCCAGCCTGATGCTCCCTGTATATATTTGAGTCTACGTTAATGTAATAACAGAGGATTGTTTGACCAACCTGAACGACGCTCGGATAACAAAGTTCTTATTAATCAAACAACGGGATCGAACGAGAATGATGGTTAATTTTACGTTAAAGAAATTTTGCGGCTCTATGGAACCCCAGCCTCGCCCTTGCTCGTATAATTCTGTTGTGTTTATAGTTCCGCACCGCAAAAAGAAACATTGTAGGACCACTCGGTTGACCGTCTGTCTGTCTGTTTGTCTGTCAAGATATTTTGAAGGTCAATTTCTTTTTCCTCAGTTTACGTTGTAGCTTAGAGTCAGATCGACTTGATTCTCAAATGTAAACGTAAAGAAATTTGAATGTCTTTGTCATTCCATTAGCGTCACCTAAGAGCTGTTCCCTTTGACGGACGCACCATCCCGTTACCCCCGCCTCCCCGCAGCGGGGGGAGCAAATATCCTTTGAGCACAGAACTGGTCAGTTATGGAGGCTGAATAATAAATGTACAACAAATGGCTGTCGGGGTGGATTCAATCTGACTGACGGACTCATCCACATAGAAACATATATATATAAACGAATTGATACACGATTAGTCAAAATCTCGTAAATGATACAGTTTGCTGTTTCAGGTGCATTCCTGCAATGATGGATCAGGTTTTTTAAAAGGTGGCTTATGTTCAGTGTTTCGAAATTGGGTATAAAAGTTTTTACAATGTGTCTTATAGTTTCAAGACGACACGACACAGCCAATCGTGCTAAAAGTACACATAAATAAATAAAATAAAAATACTTTTATTTGTTCCTCCTTGTTACACGGTATATATATATAGGTAAATCTTAATAGCTAATCGGAACAAAACGGCCGATGGGCTCAGGTCTACCGTTGGCAAGCTGCCGGCAGACCTGCTCTTCAGCCCACGCCTTTTACATTGTATTATCGTTTTTATAATAAAGTTTATGGCAACACTGGCCTGTTAATATCTATTATTATTAGTCCTGGTATTTCATTCCTGTGTAACGCTCCCTCGGAATCCAGTCTTGCAGCCTTACAAATAAAAACCATTACGCCCAAACGGCCGCGTTCAAAACTCGTAAATCTCCAATTCTCACTCAATAACTTCGATGACGTCACGGGCAGCGAATAAAAACTCCAACCGCACAGTGGTTGGGACCGCACCTCCCCCGTGCCACGTGCCAGGACATAACTCACGCTCGCTCGCTCCGGCGTGCACCGCCGCCCAGAGATTACTGCTCGTAGCTCCAATCTCGCCGCGTCAAGTCACACACACATACTTTTTGTGTTATTTACAAAGGAACATTGTTTTCAGTACATCGGAAATGTTACTGCTATGTTACGGCTGTGACGAGTTTTAAAGTCAAAGTCAAAGTACTTTATTTGTAGAAATAGGTAAATTACAGTAAGATGTAGAATAGAGGTATAGATCGCTATTTCTTACCTATTAGGCATACAAATATTACATTTATACAATTCAAAATGTCAAAATAATGAAGTTAATAAGATTTAAATGTCCACATATTCACACACACACAACATATAGAGTTCCGAATTCCACGTGGCACAAGGTCGAGTAGGAAGTAGCTTTGTTTCTACATTCTATAACCAAGATTTATTATTTTCTTTTCAGCAAAGTTTTTGAGTTATCATGAAAAACAGACCAAGTGCGAGTCGGCCTCGAGCAAGGTGGGCTCCGTACCATTGTCTACAAAAACGGCAAAAATAATGTCTGTTGTATGGGAGCCCTGTAAAATAATTGTTTTATTTTAATTACAATTATATTCTGTGAACCTTTTTAAGAGTCTACCTGTTGCCATTACCAATATCGAGCAAAAACGAGAGCAAAAATATCACGTTTGTTTTATGGGGGCCCCCTTAAATATTTATTTTATTCTATTTGTTGTTACAGCGGCAAAAGAAATACATCATCTGTGACAATTTCAACTGTTTATCACGGTTCATGAGATACAGCCTGGTGACGGACGGACAGACAGACAAACGGACGGATGGACAGAGTCTTAGTAATAGAGTCCCGTTTTATCCTTTGGATACGGAACCGTAAAAATCCCGCAAACTGATAAAGTTGGGCAAAGCTAATCTTCAATATTATTAGTTTATCTGTGGCATATCGATAAATATGTTACACAGTTCAGTGGTGACGCTACGCCAACCCTCGATGGTAGGGCCTTCATGCTGGCAACACTTCCAATCTGACAGCGATGGCGGACGGACGTGTCCCTGGAGCTTGCGGGACTACGTACTGGCACTGAGTTGTTTCACTAGAATACCACACTTTACAGCTGTGGTACACTATCCATTATTCGCTTTTTACGACAGCCATACGACACAAGTCGAGCACGGAGTTATCCTCTAGCCGTGCGAATAAAGCTTAACGCGGACATTTTTATGTGAATGCGTTTATACGTCGCCTTCGTCTCACCTGATGGTAAGTGGCGATAGGGTTATACGATCCAAGGAATAGTTGGATGAGATGGACTCGACAATAAAACCCGGATACCGTAGTTATCGTAGGGAAATGTTGACGGTCCCATCGAGACTGCGCCGACCGAGTCTTACATGACTGAAAGGGACTGGAAGGACAATATTTTAAAAAATACGTGTGACTCTGGAGCCTAAACTAGATCAAGGATCTGTATATAACATTATCGAGTACATTGCTTATGGTACTAACAAATTAATAAATACCTGCGCAACCGAGCTTTGCTCGCAGTTTTTGGAGAAAGCTATCATTTTCTTTTTAATTTGGCCTCAAAAAAATATTAACAACTTTGAATCCGACAGGAATTCGAACCCGGACCCCGGTGATTGACATTATTGTGTCTTGGCCGCTTGATCACGATACGTACACTCGAGCACGTGAAATTAGTGACGTCGAATAATGCGAAATAAAAGCACGTGAAAACACAAAAACACGCGCTTCCCAGACAGCATTGATCGAGTGATTGATCAAATTTCAGTGAATTTGCTAGAGCCGTTCCTGAGGTCGTCAGTATATATCAATACTAGCTTCCGCCCGCGACTTTGTCCGCGTGTACTTCAGGATGTATTCTACTTGTTCGATAGGCACAGGTGACGTTTATGACAAATTATTGTACAGCATAAGGTACAAAATAGTGTTTTTATTCTGTTACGTAGTCTAATAATTTAAAGAAACAAAATAAATTTCAATATCTAACGTAGTACATTCAAATAGTTTTCACACTAATATTATAAACGCGAAAGTTTGTATATACGAATTTACATATTCTATGGTCGGTTGCTAGGCAACGCGTTTTTGTTATGCCCAAATTGCCCATGTAATCCCACTAATATTATAAGTGTGATTTTGTACAATTTACACAATATGTCTTTATAAATTATAGCCTATATGTTATTCTGATGTATAAGCTATGTTATTGTAAAGTTTCATTCAAATCCATTCAGTAGTTTTCCGTGAAAGCGTCACAAACATCCAAACATCTAAACATCCAAACTTTCACACTTATAATATTAGTAGGATAGATAGGGTCCGGTTGGATACACTTTGGAGCACGGAACCCTTAGCAAAACTTTCCCAAATAAATACTGTAGCAGACGTCTCAAAGTAATATGTGTGTGTTGCCAGCTGGAGGCTGACATGCTCCCGTCAAGTGAACGGCAGCACGCTGCTACATAACGCAGGCACTAATGTTCTTTGTCCCAGTTATTTGATACGAAGCTGCGATCTCATTTGTCTCGTTTATTGTACTTGTCGGCTGCAGACGCCTGTCGTCCGTCTCGCTCTGATTACATGCTCCTACAGTCATGTCACACACATTACTGATTATTGTATTTACTGCTTATAAAAACATTCATTTCGCGCCGAGTCCATATCTTTGCTTTTTTTTAAATAATGGCTTTAACCAGTGGTTATCTAGCCAATTACGAGTAAAATTAGGTGAAAAAATTTTGAGGTTATAAACTATGCCGAAGCAAAGTCTTCAGCTTTCTCAATAAAATGTATTAATGTGTACATATTATCGCTTGTTTTGGATTCTTGACGAGAATTTCAAAGGCCAGCCTTGGTTTCAACATTATTCGACAGAATCCATATGCCGAATGTACTCGACATGGTAAACTCTTCCGATCGCGTCGAAACCCTCGCAATTTTGCGTAATTGATACTATAACACCGTCCGTGACACTTTTTGCACTATATCACACCATTATAACACAAAAAACACACATAACAGTATTATTAACGTGTTAACAAAATTGCAATGAACCACCATTTTCCAAGTTCGCGCCAAGAATCCTTTGCTATTTTTACACACAGTAAGTAAATGTTGTGAAACCTTTAGTTAGATTATTTCAAGTTGAACAAACCTATCGATACTGTATACTCGTCAATTTCACACAAATCGTGTATTAAAAAGAGATGACAACAGCCACATTTGCACGTCTTGTAACACAGCGCCCCGGTGTTTGACAACTTAATATTTATTAGATACATTGAAGGTTAACTGATGCAGTACTTATAGCTTTTTCGAAATATGTTGACCCAAATGGCGCCATTCGCTTAATTTTGACACATAATTTGCGACAGCGAATGTATATTTATCTCATTCTGTCTTATGTAAAATTCAGTGTTGTTAGAAAGGCTACAATACACTTATTTGGATCCTGATTCATATAATCTATTTATGATATACTATATTTATGTTTAATGCTTAATACTGTACAGATGTGATGTGAAACAAGGGGAAACCGACCATTCTTTACGCGAATATTAAAAACGGCTCGTTTTGGGGGAGAAAAGAACATTTCAGCTTCAGTGAGTGGAGGGGGGTATAATTAAAAATAATAATTAATTACCACCAGGGACAGATTATGTAGCAGGCGGACTTCCTTGCGGGCAGGAAGGGAAAATATCCCGCGCTGCCTCTTTGTGGCTTGGCTTGATATTTTCGTCATATATTTTTTATCGAGATTTCAACACTAAAAGGATCATAATAATATGCAATAAATAAGTTGGTAAATTTTTTAAATTCAGAGTTCTAGGTCAACTGGTTTTCACCATAAAACTATTTCCCAGAGGCGGAGGTGGAATTTTGTAAACAACGGCCAAGTGTCAAGTAAGGTCTTCTTGCCAAATTCCATGATTCTAGGTCAAAGGGAAGTACCCTATATAGGTTCTGATTATTCCTACGTTGAAATATGCGGCTTGAACAGCCGTGTCCTTGTGATGCATTGGCCTAGAAGCAACAAGACACTGTCAATCTGCGCGCTCGATATTTATTTCAACTTGATATCTAGTGAGAAAAAGGGTATTGGCATACAGACGGACGGACAACAAAGTGATCGTATAAGGGTTCATTTTTGCTTTTGAGGTGGGGAACAATAATAAATAATCATTGGTAGACTAACAACGCACTGTCAGCACAATTACCTTCTCTTTCTAGAACATCGCTCTATCTCTTCTGTCATGGCTTCCGACAAGAAGACCAGGGGCCTTATCGTCTAACTCCAACACCTATCGCGATACCTTTGAAAGGTATCGGGATCGCGATCGGGATTGCGACTCTTAAATGGTATCGTCTAACATTCTTAATCACAATCGCTTTCGGAACGAATGAAATCGGCGCTTGTTGTCGTTGTGATTTTTCATTATCCTTAGCAGGTAAGGCAATGGTCTTTAAATCGTACAGCCAGTTGTTTAGTTGTCTTAAAAGGCAACGATCATTAAATCTTACAGCCAATTCTTTAGTTACCTTAACAGGCAATGGTCCTTAAATCTTACAGCCACTTCTTTAGTTATCTTAAAATATTTTTATCGCTCGTTTTGGTATCTTTTTTTTTACAAAAATTGCTAAGGTTTCATTTCATCTAATAACTAAGATAGCCTTGGTACCACCAGTGGTGTAGAAAGTTCATTTCCGAAGTATATATAATATAAATTATATACAAATATTATATTGTGGGTTCTCATCCATTCACACATAGCACCGTAAACAAACAGCACAAATTATTATTTATTATCTACACAACAGTAGTCACCTACAGTCACCCATCATAGCTAATTTTGAAGAGATACCATAATACTCGAAATTAATACAAAATAATTAATTACGTACGTAACGTATATTATCTTGTTGATTTTATTACTTATTTAGGCAAATAATAAAAACAATCTGAAATTATTGAGAGTTATAAATAAAACATCAATTTATTATATTGTGCGGCTGAATTTCTTCTTCTACGCTAGCTATCAAAATAGTTCTTGCTACTAATTCAATTGATATAACGACATTGAAACTAAATTAATCATTAAAGTTATAAAACAATGATAAACTTGCGAGAAATCTTTGAAAGATTCGAGGTCAGTGTTGAATCTTTCATTTGACACTTGCGAGTCGCTTTGAAAGCGATTTCTAGTTGTCAAAAAGTTACGCGGTACCAATTTTATGTCAAAATTACGATTTCGTTCATTCATAATCTTTCAAACTCGTGATTAGTCGCTATACCTTTCAATGACATTTAGCAGTCGCGTTTGAGCGGTGTGAAGTTCGTGAATCATCTTCAAACGTCAAATTCAAAGGGATCGTGATCGGTGTTGGAGTTACACGATAAGGCCGCTGGGCTGTCAGCGCGGTAGTTAGTGCAGCGTTTTATAAATGCCTCTGTGCGTCCAGCCCTGGTAAGTGTTGTGTCCCCCTCCCACTGGAGGGTGGGCCCGCAAGTCTGCGAGAGACGGGTGCGAGCTTCAATCGGGTATCGGGTCACTTCACATTTAGTTTGCTCGACGAGCTCGGCTTGGGCCTGCTTGGATAAACACCAGACTACATTAGCAAGCTTTTGCTCGCGACTTCATCCGCGTGCAATTCAGAAAAGAACTAGTTGTAAATTAGGGATAAAAAGTAGCGTTTGTCCCTTTCCAACCTTTGTAAACCGACACACATATAACACACACACACACCTCACACAATACTAACATAACAACTTTTTTCTTCTTTAAATGAATGTCTGTCGGTGTACCAACGTGCTAGTGCCAGTACCAGTGCTTATGCTACAGGACTCCTGTTTTAAGCGCCGGATGATCAATAATTCTGTATTTTGTTGCATTAATCACTGATTTGGGCAATAAATCATTTCTACTTTTATAAACAATGGAACCTAGAAAGTCTTACCACACTACTGTTACCAAAACTGTCGCTAGCGACATCTATTGACGGTTAAAGACTGATATAAACTTCTACTCGAAAACCGCTCGTTGTGCGGGACAGTATCTGATTACATTTTCGATGCCAGCCACGTGAATGTTGAATACATCTCGATCCATTATAGGTAAGCATTTGATTTCGTCCTAAAGCCGTATTACCGTCACAGTATACTCGTACGATAAAATGAAATTGAAGCTGTAATACCCCGCGCTCCCGAGCTGTGATACTGTCCCCGGAAAATTTGTTTAGTTCCCAACTTTTTCAATTAATATTTTCGGTGAAACTTCACTCAAGCATGTAGCTCTGAATACAAGAGTCTTTTAATTTATATCGGGTCTCACTTCACCTTTATCTCCTCTGATCTGATGGTAAATGACGATAAAGTCATTGGAGGGAAAGCGTGGTTCCCAGTGGCGTAGCTAGGGGGGCAAGGGCCCTGGTGCATAGGGAGAGAATCGGGCCCTCCTCTTCTTGCTTCTTTGCAAGTTTTTGGATTTTTCATATTTTTTTCAAAGCTGAGGCTAGAGGGCCCCCTGAGCTCCGGGGCCCTGGTGCACTGCACCACCTGGCCCTATGATAGCTACGCCACTGGTGGTTCCCCTGAAAGCGTCATGTGAGGCGCTGAATGTTGCCTTTTATTATCTAAACACAAAAATGCTTTTAACGATGTTGTTTGGTAAGCAAGCTAACATTGTGTTAGCCAGCCAGGCGGATATATAAGAATGATCATCACCAACCAAAACGTGTACCACAGAACTCGTGACCTCCGGATTGTGGTTCCGCGGAGGCATAAAAATCTATATACGAAATCAGAAGCTATAAATAAGCTGTGATAACTATGTACGAATGATAAAAAAACATTATCACTGGCTTTCCGGTGAAGGAAAACATCGCGAGGAAACCTGCACACTCCTGAGAAGATACGAGTATTCACAGGTGTGTGTGAAGTCTACCAATGCGCACTGGACCCGCGTGGTGTACTATGTCCCGTACACTCTCTGTAGGAGAGTAGGACTGAGACCTGCAGTGGGGACATATATAGGATGATGATGATGATGGTGACTTTTTGACAGTTCTTTATTATTGCACTTTCATGTGTATTTTAATAGTTCCTGTGAGCACTTCACGGTGTCGTCATCAGACCGTCCAAATATTCCGATAGCATATCGGCTCAATCTTTTTGCAATCAGTCGGAAAACGTCCACTGCTGGACATATGCCTCCTCCACGCTATCCCAGAGTGAGCGCTCCCTTGTGATTTCCTGATTCCGTAACTTATCTCGTCGAGAAATTGCGAGCATGGCTCGTTCGTTTGCAATATTTGAATCAAACTAACAAGGCAAAATATATAAAACTTTGGGGAAAAAAACATTAATTTTTTCTGTAATAAATTTCGATTTATAATATATAAAACAACTCAACGAATTTTATTCTCTAGAAAAGATGGACGTCCTTCAATTTACATTTCGAAATGTTTGGAATTCGTTTTACGTCGTTCTGAATATTGAATTTCAGCAGAACGAGTTCCACTGCGAAAGTTCTTCCCAAATGTGTTTTGTTTCTAGAGATCCGATTCAATTGTGAATTTAAATACTTCAATGTTTTGATTGTATTGCTCTTTTGCTTTAAAATATTTCTACCATGGAATACAATTGTGTCGTGAATTTACGCATTTACGGTAAATAACAAAGGTCCATCACAATCCACCATCCCTCATCGCTCGCCGTTGGGGAGTAATGTTCTTGAATGGCGATCACGTACCGGGAAACGTGTACTGGGCCGTCACCCTACTAGATGGATCGAAGTTTGAGATTTGAGTGGAGAGAGGGTTGGAACGGATCACATGGACAGAACTGAATCAGAACAAAATATGTTCTTGTAAAGGTCTAAGAATACAGACAGATGTGATGACAAAAAGAAAGGAAGAGGAATTCGTCAAAAACTTCACGGAGAGAGAGTGAAGGAAGAAGACGTAGAGGAAAGGCTTAGGAAGATAAAGAAGGTAGATAGATATACACACAAAAGAAGAAGGAGGTTATACCCAATACAAGTGATAAATAACAACAATTAATAACATTGTTTACTGCGATGTACCACGCCAGCAACAAGGACCTATTGTTTACATGAGAGTGCAGTCCGCGTGTCCTACATTCCACTGCGACCTTTGCAGCTCTATTGTGACAGTCCCCTATGGATCAAATCACCTCCCCAAGGACCATCTCGGTCATGAACCGTATTGGTCTGGGTTTGGAGGTCCTGAGAGCCAGTGGCAGAGGATGGGCGTCTCTTCATCCTCCTTACAAAATCTGCAAGCTCTATTGTCGCTCAGGCCCATGTGGCTGAGGTGTTTGCTTAGCTTGCAGTGCCCCGGTAGGGTCCGGGTCAGGATCCTTAGTTGGTTCCTGCTGAGCGGAAGCGCTTTATTTGCGTACTAATTGTTGGAGACATTCAGCAGGCCCTAACTCAGCATAATGTGTAACTATGAGACTAAAGATGTCAGGGAAAAGAGATCATCAGCGCACACTCCATGACAAGAGCAAAGAAGAATAAGTATTTGTATGCATTATTACAGGTTCTGAATGAAAATATGATGATATACGAGAGGAGTGAATTGTGTATTTCATCGCGTCGGCCATGTCAGGGCTCCGCGTTATTTAGATTTATTGGATCGGGCGGGAAACGAAGCCGCCGGTACTTTGTGCGTGGTTTGCAGCTTTTTGATGGACAACGCTACGGACTGTTTATATGTTACCAGACACACTCCAACAGCTTGACAGAAGAACAGTCTGACATGGCAGTAGAAAGAAGAAAGCTCTAACACATTCCGAATCATGGAAATTCTCCTGAACTCGTAATTAAGTTTGTTTATCAAGGTTTTTTGATTGTTTCCCAAAAACTATGCTGGGTAGAGAGCTCGCTTGCTTCTGTAATGTTTACACAAATTCGTGTCTGTTTTGGATATTTCGTAAATAAGTATGGATGGACGCGGTGTCATCGTAGTCAAGTTTTTAGTATTAAAAGTTTCTATGAATTTGCAATTACATAGTGATGGCTTGGGGTCCTTGCTGTCTCGCTCGCACAGACCTCTCGGGCGCTCTTCATTTGAACTGTTATGGCTGATGGAAAAACTTTTATTAGGAAACTATACAGACCTCTGAGGACCGCAGGGTCACTGATATTCTCAAACTGTGGCCTTTTAACTCTGTAATATAGTTGCATTATCTTTGTTACAAAATTCCTCAGTGGCTTACTAACTACCATCGTCATCAGATAGAAAACATCCACTGCTGGACATAGTCCTCCACGGCCCGCCGCATTGACCGGTCCGAGACACTGCATTCAGCGACTCCCCGAGACCTTTACTAGGTCTAAATTTTACGCCCTTCTTCGAGTGATGTGGCCTGCCCATTACCTCATCAGCTCACTGACTCGTCGAGCTATGTCGGAGACCGTAGTTCGTCTACGGATTTCCAGTCGCCAGCCCATAACCGGTCATAAACACTGTCTGTAAAATGTGTCAATTTTTTTTGACTGCTTTTGACTTTACCACTAGTTGAACTTACAATCCGCTGGCTCTGCTGGCTGTCATACTGCAACCCAACTACACAGTGCCATCACTGCTCGTTGGCGGCAAACTGTAACATGGTTGCCACCATGTTCAACAAGTAAACCGAGTCCCGATAGTGTCCCCCACAAGTCTGTGGTTACACCTACAAGGAATCGAACCCGGTGCTTTAAGGTTGCACAACGTTGTATCCGCTGCGCCTCGCAGGCGTGGACGTAGGTTGTTGTAATCTCAAGTTGTTGGAGTTCGTTTAATCATCACTTGTTGTATCCAATATGTACCGTACCTACTCGTATGGCAGCACCGCCCTGAGGTCGCTGAGGTACATTGCGGTGTCCGGTGTCATGGCGGCATGGCGACATTTGAAAGGTTTCATTCAACTTCGTTTAGGGTATTTAGATCACAGAGATTAGAACATCCGGCCGTGTTCGTATGAAGGAACTAGGTCAGACACTTTCGTTTCTTATACACAAAGTACACACACTGATAATCCATTATGCAAAACGTCTTAACACGGGTAGCTGTTTTGTTAAAGGCAATGCTATGGCAATCCAGCTGGACATTATCCATTACAGACAGCTGTTAGCGCGAATTTTTTTGTAGCGCCGTTGCTGCGCGCGGCAGCCATTCCGTCAACCAGGGTTCATTTTGTGTGCGGCAACCGTCGAAGTAAAATTGATAATTTTACTAAATTTATTATAATTATTCCATGCATTTTATCTTAATGATTGGTTGTGATAATCACTACGTCACTGTCCCATAGAAATTGTTCAGTTCCATAATCTAAGTACGACATATGATCCGTTTGAACTACGCGCGCAGAACGCACTGCCGATACCTTGCCGCGCTATCAAGACCCGACACGCGCTGGTTCGCCGCGCGGCACGTTCGCGCGCGCCAATGTTCGATGGCTTGCCGCGCGACGTCGATACACACCTTTACATAACGAAGCTGTGTATTAAAACAGCTAGCAATTATGTAAAACAACGCACTAAGCAATCCAAGTGCGACATATATATTATATGTATCAATGGATACTCAGTTTCTTGCGGCAAGCTCTTGATACTATGCACCCCCTCTCTGTGGCTAGCGGGGGAGGGTGGAGGGCTCGAACCGACGTTCTAATCTCGTGTGAACCTGAGAGACGGGTCGCGCGCCGCCCTCCGGGTCACGTCACACTTCACATGTATGACATATCAAGTATATAATCTCAAATATATTTATGAGATTCTCTGCAGGAGAGTAGGTCTGAGCCCCCGCTGTGGGGACATGTAAAGCTGATCATGTTGATATGTCAGAGTTACATACAGATCACCATGAATATAGTATTTGATGGGTAGGGTACATAGCTATGCTCAGAATATCCGGAATGGTCCGTTTTGAATGCGCTAATTATATTATAGAACCTTGGTAATGGTATTCTTAGCTCTATGACGGAGACGATTCCGTTCAACCTGCGAACGCTATTATTTCGATGCTTTTAAATAGATGTGTGGGTGACGCAGCGGACACATTATCTAGATTACATGTGATCGAGTCAACGCAGCCTCCTTCCCCGCCCGCGCGCCCCCGCCCGCCCAAGGATTACCACGAGATCAGATGGACCGATCGAGCCCGATCGAGATATTACAGAGGACATCACATTATTGGGGGATTAATGTTGACATTACTCGGACAAGTTACTGTGTACAGTTGAGAAGACTTGGCTTATCGTGTCCAGATTGCGGCAGTCCACAGCTGGACATTACCTCTCGCTAGGTGCGCGGCCGAATAACCTACAAACTTGATGTAACTTATTTTGTAAGCTGGCAATAAAGTTGTGCGTTAATGATATTCATTTCGCGACACTTATCAAAACCAGCTGTTCTATTTTAAAAGATTATGGTAATAGACCGGTAGGTAGCCATGGTAGCTTAGTTAGGTAGCGCCAGTCCTTGAGGTCTGGGTTCAATCCTGGCTCGTACCAATCAGTTCCAATTTGTTCTTTGGAATTTAGTACGAATGATAAAAATCATTACCTTTAGCTTTACGGTCAAGGAAAACATCGTGAGGAAACCTGCACACTCCTGAGAAGAAATTCAAAGGTGTGTGTGAAGTCTACCAATGCGCACTGGTCCCGCGTGGTGGACTATGGCCCATACACTCTCTGCAGGAGAGTAGGCCTGGCAGGCTGGTGATGGTGCAACATAAATTTATCCCGGAAGCATTCTGAGCGGGTTGCCATTAAGAACCATAGCCTGGTATTACGACTCACGCTTGGCATCATTGTTATTTGTCTCCGCGGACCGCGACTTCGCTCCGATTACCAACTTTTATTTTTGTTCCAAGTTTAAACGAGCTCCAGTACAACTTGAAGGAATATTCAAGTTGGACGCCACTTTGCATTTCGCTCCCAAAGTTTGTTTCCCAAGCAACGCAATATTTTTATGGATATTTGTGGATAAATACAGAGCTGATTTTCACCGCGCCCCACCGACCCACGATGTCTCACCTCTGCCCGCAAGAGAGTAACCCGCTCAAGGATCGGTAGTATCGCACGCGTGTACTTACATCATAGGTTCGAAGTCTAGGAACAGGAACCGATATCACGACATTTGTTTGAAGTGTCCAGACTGTGACAATGTTATCCGTGGATGCCGTAAAATGTGACTCAGAAAAATTCCCAAGAGGCGGCCAGCAGCGTCACCAACGAACCCAAACCCATCATACATTTTCTTAAAGTAGATTAATCACCCAGAAGCCTCACCTACCTTGAGAGTTGAACCCTGGACCTTCGGATTGTTAGCTCCTCCAAGCTTGTCTTACTATCAGGTGAAATGGAGAATGTTGTTTCTTTCTTTCAAGGTGCACGCAGCGATATGTTTCAAAAGTATGTATTCCCCCAGTCCCCCCTACGCACACATACATCACACTGTATGAGCTCCGCACGGTCACATAACTCAAGTTTTCCGTGAATCCATCATCCGGCAATGCTCGCTCGCTCTTATCTACTTATTGAACCTGCTAATGTGAACGTTCCTCACGCCTCCGCGATGGAACACTTTACCAGAGTCTTATTGTCCCATATTTAATGTAACAAGGACATCCTGTCTTTTACTGTTAGTACAAACTGAACATATAACTTTTCCAGCGCGCCATTTAGCTGAGTGTTTCTGTGTGCTCACACTTGCTCTTCATATCCGATGGCAAGACAATTAGGGCGTTCGGATGAAAAGCTTCATCACATACAATCCTCGAAATTATGAGACACTGCAACACTGATAGCTAGGTACGTCCTAGAAACGTCCACTGCTGGACATAGCCCACATCCATGATATGCCACATTGACTAACCGCGACCTTTACTCCATCTATCAGGGGAACGGCCCGGTACACGTTTCCCGTTATATGGCCGCCACTTGAGAACTTATACTCGCCATCGGTTGTCCGTTTTCCAACCGATGTTGCCTGCCCATTGCCACTTCAGCTAACTGACTCGCCGAGCTATGTCACTGACATTAGTTCGTTTTCGGATATCCTCATTTCGGAAGTTATAACGTTGTTATAATTGACAGCATGGTTCAGTACCTCATCAGAGATTTTTAAGCTTTTAAAAGTAAAATTACACGTGGCTCTGTCGGTGAGTTGGTGCCTCGTTATTGTAATTTAAGGGTTATCGAAGCTGGCTCGGACGTGGCTCTAATGGGGGCTTATTGAAACCCGATCGTGATGGAGGCGACACTCACTGCCTTTATAACAAACGAGACGCGAATTATTTTTTTACAGAGTATAGATCAACGCTTGTCCACGATCTCGCCTGGTAAGCGACGATGTGGCCTACGATGGTGCGCGTTGGTCTAGAAGGTGCCTGTTCACCCTCGACTTGAAGACACCCAAGTTGTCGTTTTCTGGGAATACAGACGCCGGCAGCGCGTTCCACTCCCTGGCTGTACGCATGATAAAATTAGAAGCAAAGCGCTTAGTGCGAGCCATAGGGATGTCAACTACGTACTGGTGGAGCCCTGCTGTTCGTCTGATTACGTAGAATATTAATAATGACGTAATTGTTGCATGAGAATAAATCATTGTTGTCTACTACACTGCCGTGTGACTCAGCTGATGATGTGATATTGATCCTAGCTGCATAGGAAACTCGTATGTATAGCGTCGTAAATACCTCTAGATATCGTTAGCAAAGACATCCGTGAGTTCGTAAGGACGCTTTAGTGAATTGCGTTCTCGGGGTTAAATTAAAGCTAAAAACCCTAACTTATGATGAGACTGAATCGTTTATACATTTTATCACATAATTTTACCTCACACTCACACACCCTCTCTCTCTCTCTCTCTCACACACACACACACACACACACGTTTGTGTCACGTCACAGACAATATTATATATTTGTGTTTGTTAGTAAATAAGCCGTCCTATTATAATTAACCCCTGTATGCTAATGGAAGAGCGGAAACCTCTACTACAAGCTTCAAAGCTTAAAGAGATTTTCGGCCTCCACTACTATTTGATTTTGGCTAAAATAAAAACTATTGTATTTATTTTATTTTTTAAATAGCTTCCGAAACTCGCGGCGTGACAAGCCTCGACAGCTATAAGTTTATTTTCACTTGTACCAGACATTGAAGGTGATGGATTGAAGAATTTCTTTGTTAAACAAATTCAAAAGTTATCAAATTTTCCAAATAATAGAAAGAAGAGGTCATGTATATCAACAAGAATTTGTATTTTTATTAATATATTTTAAGTTTTAAGAAATGTTTAACAGTGTGTGGTTCGGCTCCATTGAAATATGTTCTGTCCCATGTGCTTAATTTTTAGAGTAAATTTTTAACATTGCAGTTGAAAGCCATACATCGGGTATACAGTTTAACTGCGAAGTATAAGTTTGTTTTGCTTGAGAGACGTGCGTTTTAAAGTATTAGTAACACCATTTTCTACTTCTTAATTTTTGAACATCTTTTTGTTTAGTCTATTTCTGTTTTGTTATTAGTATTCATGTGGTATTCTACTACTGTTGTCTGTGTACAATTCTTGTATATATTTTAAGTTCTGTGTTGGTAGTATATTCGATGTGTTGTTGTATTTAGTAGCTGATGCGTACATTTAATTATATAGTTAGATTAGTTCAGTATTAGTCAAGGCCTATCTGAAAACCAGCGCTGCAATCACTCTGTGGTTGCAGCATGAGCTGAGATAGGCCTTTTGCTTTAGTTTATAAATCTTTATTCTTTCTTCCAAACAAGCAATAAATTTATTTTTCTTTATTTCTTTCATCTAGTGACTCGGATGAAAACTAAAGTAAAAATGGTATTTAGGCGCATTCTACAGCGCATTGTTCAGTGCATATTATTTATGATTTTCAGTTTTTTAACTACGAGTATACATATTCTGTACGGAGCCCTCGGTGCGCGGGCCCGACTCCCACTTGACCGGTTTATTATGTTTACTTAGTATTTATAAGCTCCTCGAAACAAAAAAGTAAAATTCCATAGTTACACGATATGAAGTTTCATGAATTAGTATACCAATAAAGTTCCTACAAATAACCACTTACCCCTTGTTATTTATATGATTCTTCTGCCCCAAGGTTGCCTGGAAGAGATCGCTCTTAGCGATAAGGCCGCCTTCATTGTACCTTTTATGTTCTGTTTTGTGTGTGTGTGTGTGTACAATAAAGTTTATTTGAATTGAATTTTCTTGACTTTACATATAGTTAATTTCTTTACAGGTTTGTTGTTTGTTTGTTTTAGCACGTCACAAGCAGCAGGCTCCGAGTGGTCCCAGCGCGGACCCCACTCGCTCAAACACTCCCATGATAATTATTTGTACTAACTCTACGCTGACGTCATTCGTCCTCCAACATTAGTCCGGTATGTAATAATTTATTAACGCGCCTCCATCCAAATACAATCGATACGCGTATATCTCGCACGTAAAGACACGAGCGTGTGCTAGCGCCCGGCACGCTGCCCAACAATGTAATATTGTGAACACAAAGAAACCCGTTCACTTTTAGCTCCTTCTTCGTCAACATTTAAAAGGCTTAAATGGTTGTTGTATGCCGTGGTAGCTCAGTTGTGTAGAGCGTCAGTCCTTGAACAATCGAGGTCTGCGTTCGATCCAATGAATTACATGATGTACAAATGATAAAAATCATTACCATTGGCGATTCCGTGAAGGAAAACATCGCGAACCTGCACACTCCTGAGAAAAAATTCACAGGTGTGTGTGAAGTCTACCAATCCGCACTGGTCCCGCGTGGTGTACTATGTCCCATACACTCTGTAGGAGAGTAGGCCTGAGACCTGCAGTGGGGACATGTATAGGCTGTTGATGATGAAATGGTTGTTTTTTCGGAGCAATATTCCACCACCCAGAGCGAAATCCGTAACTATAGCTGATTTAAATAGCAGGTCAAACATGATTATATATTTTCTATAGGATTTATTTTGTTGATTCCGCTATCGCCATTCAAGTACCGATCTAATAGAAGAACCGCAGGACTCCAACAGTACATAGTCACATTCCTATGGCTCGCACTGAGAGTTTCGCTTCTAACTTTATCATGTGTACAGACAGGGATTGGAACGCGCTGCTGGCATCCATATTCCCAAAAAGCTACAACTTGGGTGTTTTTACCTCAATGGTGAACCTTCTATCCCAACGCACACCATCAGGTGGCATCGTGGACAAGCGCTTTATATATGCAGTAAAAAATAATACCTTGTTATTATTTTAAGTTCTCGAATGTGAAGGATCCAACCGGAGCTCTATTGTTGAGCAACTCTAGCCGTCTGTCTGTCTAGTCATGTGGAAAACTACATCCTTGTTTTTGTAAAAGTGAAAACATTGGCAGTAGTATATTACAAAGTACAAATGGAAACTGTCACAACTAAGAAGGTTTTACAAAAATAAACGACTGATAGGTAGTACTGACAAATCGGAAGACGCCTAAAAACTCCAACTACACACTAAACAGGTATTGTTACAGTTATTACCAGCGAAACACAAACTGAATAACATCGCTTGATATATTAAATCAAGCTGCCTCTAAAACATATATTTTAAATAACCAGGTTTACCGAAAAATCAGTCGCTAGCGCGCGCTAATGGGCTAGCGGGCTAGCGGGCCGGCTACGATACCGACAATAATAGTTTTGCATTAATTTAAAGTGCCACTTGCTCTAGCATGTCAGACACTAGTCTGGTTGGACATGCTATTCTTAGATAAATCGGCAAATGAATAAACGTTTAAAATTTCAAGTTTTTTAGGTCAGACGGTTTTGAGTGACGTTAGAGAAGCCTTTCAAATAAACAGTTAATACCCGTATACGCAAAAAAGTACGACAACCAAAGGTTCCTGCTCATTGGGCCTCACCCGTGTGACACTTGCTATTACCGATTCCATTCTTTATTTTTTGCATGATGGGTTTGCACTTGGCCTTCATTTGATCTGATGGTAAGTGACGGTAAGGCCGTGAGCCAAGCCAATGAGGCGCTGGCCCTGATAGCTATTATACCGGAAAGCAACGGTGCTATTAGCACTGCTGTTTGGCGGCAGACTTAGGTAACATGGTGGTAGCAAGCCAGGCGGACATAGAAATTACTCTACTACCAACCAAACCTAGTACCGATAGATACCCCCACTGGGAATCGAACCCGGGACCTCCTGATTCATAGTACAAGCGTGCATCCATTGGAACACGGAGGCGGTTACATTTTACCGTATATATCAGTAAATCAACTAACATTCGTGTAACTTCTTGCATACGAGTTAACGCGTTCAAAAAGAACTAAAACCACCTTCAGTAAATTTAAGATATAGGTTTTCTCATTTATACCATTGTCAGGACTGGACCAAATTAAAACGAGACCACAAGGGAGGCACCAGCTTTCAAATAAAAAAGACTCATCAAATTCGGTTCACTCAGTACAGTACAGTACAGTAACAAACAATTTTCAAAAACATACCCGTCGAATTGATAACCTCCTCCTTTTTAGTATTCATTCAGCAGACTCCTGCGCTGTGCAGTAGGTTTATCGTCTTTTTGTAATGAGTTATGAAATGAAATGAATGAAAATGAAATGAAAATAATTTTTAATCATTTAATCCAGACCATCAGTCCATATTTTTTAAAATTACAATTATGAATGATGTCAAATTTAAAATAGTATGTCAAATCAAATTAGTATGTCAAATATTAAAATAATCGATTAATTAATTAATTAATATCAAGGTCGATGGTAATTCTGCCACTTGCGGTGAAGGGGGCTCGCCCGCCATGCTCGCGACGCTGGCACGAGTTCGTTCTAGTAGCAGAAGACCTTTGTTCTCATGGTGGCGCACCGCTGCCCAAGCAGCGCCTGCCATCCCGGCGGTATGCACAATTAGTTCTTATTGATTCTTACTATTAATGGAAGCGCGCTCATCCAAAAGACTCAAATTAATTGACAATTATTTATATTCACTAACGAATGCCTAATATAGAGCAATACCTCCAATATATCCTATGATATAGGAGTGGGAGCGAACCTCTATGCGCCGCCCTGACAACCTACCGCCACGCTAAGTCTGCCCTCAAAACACCAGTTAATAGCACTCTTATGTTCTAGTAACGAATGATGACAGCCAGCGTCACGTTCGCTTGATGCTTGTGCATGAGCCAAGCTTCGGCCTTATCGCCAGTGGCCATCAGAATATGAAGGTAGATTATTGCTTAAAAACTAATCTCTGTTCGTCTCGGTCAATTGCCAGAAATTCATTGTACTATTGAAAATAACTAACCATACAAAACAGTTAAACAACCGATACTTAAAAGTTAATTTAGTAAGTAAATTTGCAAGAACTTTAATTGAATAACTATATCTTAGAGGCTATTGTTATAAATAAACAACACAAAACTCTAAATAATTGACAACATGAAACAATAAGACATCTGCAACAACATTGCGAGTAACTAGATTCATTCAAGTAAGATTATCTATTCATGTCCCTAAAGCAATCAATCACAGACAATCATTTCCGAATAAAAGGAGTTCGGCGGATCGTATCTTATAACTACATTCAATAATCGATTCGAAAATTGGAATTTGAATATCAATTATAAGATTGACTTACCTTTTAATCCATCCATTGAGGTATTGCCGGAGCGTGTCTCCGATGTCGGTGTGAGGCGTGTATGTTCTACAGGTGGTCAGCTCGGGGCGGAGGGACGCGGGCGGCCGGACGGAGGGCTCGCGAGGCACTGGGCGGGCGGCGGCGCGTCGGCGCTGTGTGCACTCCTCGGTTAGGGGGGCTTTGTTGTGGTAGAAACTGGCTTTGTTTAGGTTCTGATATTGCAAGGTTAAGGTGGACGTGTGGCTTGGCTTTACAATACGTTGAAGACAAAGCCAGGAAGTGGTCCGCGTCTATATTTTGTTAACAGCATATTTATGTTATCGTTTTAGTATAACTGATAAAGGAATTGCAATGGGATTGAATAAACAAGCTTAAAGTCGCTTAAAATAATATAATTTAGGAATTGCGATAAGGAAATAATGTCAGACATCATTTTCCAAATCACAAGCCGAAGTTTTGTTGGTCTCTATTAATTAACGGTTTTGTAAACTATTATTGCATGCCATGAACCCCCACATGTTCCTTCCAAGGCGCGGACCCTCGGCGCGCGAGTCCCACTCCCACTTGACCGGTGTCTGTGTTACACGTCGCAATTTTTCAACAAACAACGCTGCTACGACTTAATATTCTACGCCAAGAAAAAACCTTTACGAGCCATCTTTATATTATGGAACGTTCTTTTGTTACCTTTATCCGTTTAGGAAGCATTTTAAAATGTTTACAAAACAAATTTGTTTCTGATGTAATTTCCTCGTTTAATACTTGTAAAGCTGTGTTTAAGGCATCAACTACGCTTGGAATAAATAGACACAAATAATGTTCACATGTTTTTCAATTCAAGTACATTATCCGAGTGCTTAACGGTGAAGGAAAACATCGTGAGGAAACCTACATGTCTTGAACAGGCATGTGAAGTCCGCCGATCCGCACTGGGCCCGCGTGGTGGACTACGGCCCATACACTCCCTGTAGGAGAGTAGGCCTGAGCCCCTCCAGTGGGGACATATATAGGCTGTTGATGATGATGATGAATGTTCACATTTTATTAGCGATAAAAATATCTCTTTGCCCATTTACGGCATGCTTGATAAGTCAAATTTATAAATAGATTAAGGTTCGTCCTACACCTACAGATCAGAAATGAAACCGGACAGCTAGAATGCAACACGTCAAGAACTCCCAGTCGGCAAGCAACCGGTCAGTATCCCCGGCAAGAACAAGCTGACCGGTCAGAAAAAGGCTCGACATATATAAAAACTTCGTATATCGTGACACGCTGGCCAGTAGCAACCCGGAACCGGAGCTTTTGCCTCAAAACTAGTGCAGTTGTTCGCTACTAACACAACGAATGTAAAAGGTAAGGCGCGCAAATGAAGAAAGCCCGGCGCGTGATAAGTGTGTTGTGTAAAACCCGTATTATATTCTGATCTAGGTTGATCAGAACAGAATCGGTAGATCTATGGCGGCGCTTAAACTTACCTTTTTACTAAGAATGAGTTTACACTCTGCCTTCATCTTACATGATGGTAAATGACGATAAGACCGTTGGCTGGTAGGCGTACACACCCTGAAGCTACCTTTCATACCGGAACACAACTGGTGATATCTATCCAAGACCCTACCACCAACAAATATCTATAGGTGTCCCTGTAAGGAATCGAACCAATTCTGCAGCCTTCGGCTCGTCATTATTCACTTATGTACCAGGGCAAAAGAAGAATATAGAAAGTGAATATTATATACTTATGCCAACATAAAACATGGACTCGATCGTGTGTAAGTTTTACGAGGAGACGTAAATCTAAGCTTCAGAGACGGGTTCGATATACACAGTGCGGTGTCCCGTCTGTGCCTGAACCTCCGGGGAGTAGTCAGTGCTGGGGCGAGGATGAAGAACTCGCAGGTTTGAGTCCCGGGTCATGGCCGAGGACCAACTGACAATATGCGCAACGTCTCCACACAACCGGCAATGACCCAATACAATCCAGGATCACTCCAGGAGGCGAGCACAGACATCAAGCGTCTCGCTCACTGCACTCTTTTGCCACTTGAGTACAGTTTATGATTTTACTGGTAATTTTCCTTCAATACAAACAATCAAACTGATATAGTCTCAAGTAGGAATATAGTATTTATTTTCCGTTGACATCCGCGCGGCGATCGTAAAAGCGGCGCGTGCGGGAGAGCATATAACACTGCGACAGTTATTACATACAACAGATCATGAAGTTTTGCGCGGGGCAAGTGAAAATATATGCGAAATAAACTATATTGTACATAAATATTCATAAATTGGTCTGATGGACTTACAATCGGGAGGTCCCGGGTTGAGTTCCCCGATGCCGCCGCCAAACAGCAGTGTCACGGCTCTGTTGCATTCCGGTATGAAAGGTAGCACAACAGGAACTCATTAGTCTGAGGCTTCTGGGTGCGGACGGTGACCATCCTTATCGTCACTTACCATCAGGTGAGATGAAGGCCAAGCGCAAACCTCCGTTGTC
Organism: Carcina quercana; assembly: GCA_910589575.2. Classification (NCBI taxonomy): domain Eukaryota; kingdom Metazoa; phylum Arthropoda; class Insecta; order Lepidoptera; family Depressariidae; genus Carcina; species Carcina quercana. The sequence goes on from OU342452.1 coordinate 7,559,793, forward strand.
TATCAACTTCCATTAGCTGATGTAGTGGTCAACGATGTTACTCATTGGTTTCATTTATTTAGGCGTATGGCATTTTTGTCGTTCACTACAAGTCTATGCCGAGTTGTTTGGTCCATTGTGCCGCGTCTCTTGGGAGGGAGAATAGATCATCGGGACTACCCCAGTATGTTCTGATGATATGTGCTACACTCTGCACCAGTGCGCCGCAGTCACAACATGTAGGATCTCTCCAGCCACACCGGTGCATGTATTCTGCACTTCGTCCGTGTCTCGTGCGCAGTCTATTTAGCTGGCACCACTCACGTCTGGGAAGCGAGAACCCTTTCTGTTGCAGTGTGGGGTCGAGATTGGGTGGAGCGTTTGGGGCGGATTTATTGTCCATTCTTGTTTCCATGAAGGGGGATGAAGTTCCTCACGTCCGCGGGAGAAAACCCACCGATACCCTGCACGTGTCCCCCGGGTGGTGCTGACCGAATAATAACATATTGGCTGCTGTACTGTCACATACGACCTCACAGCACCGTCGTTTTCACGCATCTATACTCATTGGTACAGAAGGCACATATTTACTCTTCAATTGAAGATCCCCAAGTTGTAGTTTTCAGTGAACACGGAAATCCCCTTAGGTCATTCGTTCACCGATCTAAATGTCTGTCACCTGTTTGTCATCTAAAAGCCTGTTATATTCAGGTAATAAAAGATGCCAACAGTACCTCATTGACTGTAAGCTTCTGAGAGAAGAACCCTAGTTTCTTCTACAATGGAACGTGCACCTTACTGCGCTTGTAATAACAACAATCACGTGATGAAGCTCTACAGTAACCTCACTGCCTCCAACAGGGATGCTGGCCTCCCTAATGAACGTGACGTCACAGTGCGTCTGCGATGTACTCCGGGCCGTGGCTCGCGTCCAAGCCTGCTCCACTCCCTCATTACCACGCATTTTACTGTCGCTAGTTTCCTTTTCATTCCGCAAGCTGCCGACATTTGTCAGCCTTGTTTATTATCATATAGAGCACATTACATTTAACCGCCTCGGTGGCTTCGTTGGATATACATTCACTATACCAAGGTCGCTATATTAATTTGTTCAACTAGTAGATAGCATTGAACTACTTCTATCGAAATATGTCAACTTATAAAGTACTATCGACCACCCGCCGCAGCTTCGCACGGGTAGTATACCATCATCATCATCAACAGTTCTTACAGACAATATAGTGGTATCTATCCAATTCAACTAGGAAGATATAAAAAATGCTCTACCACCAAACAAACCAAGTACACACAGGTAGCGAGGCAATCCAACCCGGGACCTCCGCATTGTAAGTGCAAGCGCTACGGAGGCGGTTCGAACTGTTACTGAAGTCTAACGTGTTTCAGCTTGGTTACGTTTATTAATATTGTATTGTATCGAACTCTAGGTATGGTTGTGTTGTCGACGTCGGGCGAGGTTCGCTGTCGGGTGATGGATGTGAGACACATTAGCGGACGCAGGCTCCCCCCGCCCACCGTCCACCGCCCACCGCCCACTCTCTAGTCAGGGGCTCTACTGTACACTAGTGGTGCTCCAATCGTGGTATCTGATATAGTATGGTTGATGATAGTGTAGAAGGGTCGGTGGTATATAATTCTACCTCCAAACATATTTGTAATAGCACTGTTGTGTTCCCGTTACAGGACAGCAGCGCCAGTGCCTCGAAAACTTCAAGCTTCTGAGTGTGCACGCATTTTATCCAACAGCTCATTTTATTGAATTTATCGTGGAGGCTGCGTTTTAAAGATGTCTCGCTGTTATGTGAGCGACTATAAATTTGTTACCAGTAGTTTTTGCAACAATCCTGACTATCATAATTGTTTAAAGAGATTACAGTCATCATTATAATTATTTTCCCGACACTTATATATATATACTTTATATGTACGCTATGTAGGCTATCTATCTATCCATCCCTTTCGTTTGAACCGTTGGTCCTAAACAGCGTGAGTTATTGATTGATGCCCCGAGGGTCGACACCGCAGGGTCACTCACAGGTCCTCACATGTACAACTTAAGTGAACTGTACTCAGTAACTTGGTGGACGCACCTCAGCTACTATTTAATAACTTAAAACATAACAACGGATATTATTGTGCGTAAAGTCTCGTCACAATAAAGTTGCATCGGCTTTAGTTATGTGGCTGGTAAGACAGTTCTACCTGGCACTGTACCATATCTGTAAGTTAGTTATATTTGTGTATCGCTGCGTGCAAGTTGTTGAAACCTGGCTAGAATAAGGGCTGGCTGAAAAGCATAGCGGGCACTGAGACAGCTCCTGCCACAGAACCTTCTCATTTTAATGTGTATTTATCGTAATGTTGTAAATGTTTGAATTAGTTTTATATATGTGTGTGTGTGTGTATGTGTAATTTGTCTGTGGCAAATAAATAGTTTCAATGATATCTAACTAATGAAGCATTGTCACGGAGCTATCGCTTTATACAATATCAGTGACGTATTTTAACTGACGTGATGTTGCATCTTCAATCAGTAACCAGCAATGAAAAGTGTGTACAATCTCATTCGTAAGCTACTGGAAGAGATCGGAAAACATCCAAATACCATTTTGATTCCTTCTTGTAGCAGTGTTATTACACCGGAACACAATAGTGCTATCAACACTGCTGTTCGGCGGGAGACTAAGGCATCATGGAGGTAGATAGCCAGGCGGACATTGAAGATACGCCCTACCACAAATCAAACCAACTATCGATAGATACACTCGAGTACAAAAATATGTATCCACTGTTGAACCATGTCACATTTACCTTTAATTCACATGTCCTGCACAAGATGCATAGAAACAAGTAAGAGTGAATGTGACATGGTACAAAAGTGGATAAATATTTTTGTACTCGAGTGTACACTCCACTGGGAATTGAACCCTGGACCTTTGTATTGTAAGTCCAAGTGTGTAGCTATCAGGGGACGGGGGCGGGAGGATCCATCCTGTACATTACTGATCTGCAGACAACCTGGCGCCTACGTTCGATTAAGTACCGTTTACCTAAAGCGCTTCTGTTATGAGTGTGCCTTCACATTCTATCATATGGAGTTACGCCCTCTGAATCATTCAAATATGCCAAATACCGTTTCATATATATCGACACGTGGCGCGTCGTCGTGCTGACAGCCGTGTGTTTCCGTCAACACGTGCATCACTGGGCGCGCTAGAGTGCATCCACGTGCAAACATATTTCCAGGTATTTCTCATATTCGATACACAGTGAATATGCTCTACAACTGTAACACAGCAATACAAGTAAATTAATATGTGTTCGTTGCGGACCTCGTTATTGGATAGATCCCCCGGAGGCAGAGGTCCATTAGATGAAGAGGTCGTTCGGTACCTCAAATAGAACACTGTCTTGCGAATAGGGGAATCCCCAGGGAGCACTTGTTGGAATTATCTCGTTGCGTAGGGGATGAACAGTTGTACTTGGCGTACGGAGATCGAGGGATAGATTACTTACTAGCAGCGGATATAAATGTGCAAAGTCCCAGGTGCCAAGTTGTTGTTCCTGTCATCCAAACATGTCTGCGGTTTCTCCGTGACAGAGTCACAAACCTACATCTTCCACGTTTTTTATATGAGTAGAATGCGTCACTAGCGTTCCAGACTACCACCATTCTAACGAAACAGCTGCGTAGCTCCGTAGCTCATTTCGTAGATTGGTGCTACGTGACTCGTAGTATTTGCTAGACTTGCTCCATTTGATGACTTACAGCTTGACTAATATTTTATATTAAAAATGTGTTTAATTAAACTTAAATCCCAACGGCACGGTGGCTACAGTTGAACTTAGCTTGCGTATTCGATTCCCAGTGCGGGATGTATTTGATATTCGGATTGGTGTCAGAGCATTTTCCGGGCTACGAACATCCGATGAAAAATTTTGCTATTTTAAAATCACAGCTGATTTGAATCTACTATGAGCTACTACAGCTGCCAACTTAAATAAACAACTTGAAATTCGAGATGATAATGGTAGCCCACAGAAATGTAAGCAAAATAATTAGTAAATTAAGAAATTCGGACTTGCGCACCGAGTATTCCTTACAGAATGTGAATTAATGACGTACTGAAAATAAATATATTATAACATAAATAATAGGTACGGTAATATGCACCCAACAATGCTCTGCCGAAAATGTAATTCTGATTGAAAAACCCAACTTTACTTTGCAGCTGAATTAAATACACCAGGTATAGCTTTCAACTAAAAAGTTAAGTTTGTAAATATAAAAAAGATATTTTTACTGTGTTATAAATCAAAAATCCTAGTTTTAGAATTTAGATTTATCTCTATAGGTTTTGGTTCCCTTGCATTTTTTATGGAAATGGTCTAAATACAGTTTATCTTTTTATTGCCTTGACCTAGAAGTTTGATTTTTTTTCACAGATCCAAGGGACGGCAGACTTGAATAGTCGTTATTAATTTCAACTTGATATCTCAACGCGTTCCTGAAAAAAGGGTCTTGACAGACAGATAAACAGACAACAAAGTGATCAAATAATCAACAATCTTTTTCCTGTCGAGGTACGCAACAATAAAAAACCAAGCTTGTATTTATTTTTCGACGTCACAATGACTGGTCTAGAGCCGCTTGCATTCAACTCCACAAAATGTTATCATCGGTCCGTCTAATAGAAGGACGGCTCGGTATAAGTTTCCCGGTATGTGGTTGCCACTCGAGATCTCATTACAACATTATCATGTTGGTGAATTCCACTAAATATATTGCAGCATTCACTGGTAATAACGTCTTGTCCGTGCCTCAATACGAGTATATAAATATCTGTAAGAATGAGTCCATAAACGTACAGTTTGGTGGTGAACCAGGCAGTGCTCCACAACACCGCCAGGTCTCTGCTGCGAACACCAGGATTTCTTAGGACACCCGCCAAACTAACACTGGTAAGATGATTTGGACAATGAAAGTTACATACTAAATTTATTAACCTTTTAAAGTAGAATAGCTAAAAATAGGACATCGGATTTAAATGTCGCGAAATGATTATATTATTACCAGTAACATACAACTTGATTGATTTAACATAACTGGCTTGACAGTTTGATAGATAATCATAGTACGATGTTTTTATTTTATTCATAGAATTGTAGTGACTTTACAGTCTAGACTTTATAGACTATATCGAGGATCCCAGCGAGCGCCCCTGCGCCTGGTCGCCGTACAGCTTCTATATAAATCTCGCTATACGTAATCCGGTAACGCCAGACATTTTACACTCTGCCCGGAGCCGGCGGCGCGCCGGGGTGTTTTATTCCCTGCAATTTATTCTTTACACATTTACCAGAAATGGGGGCGGGGGGGGGGGGGGGGGGGGGGGGGGGGGAGAACGCACCTGCCTGATGACGTCGTTACAATATACAAATTTCCGCTTCATTAGCTACGGAAAAGATTTGTTGAAATAATTTAATTTAAAAAATGTTTGTGGCGGCCACGAAGGAATTAACGACGGTGTGCTGTGTTTTTATCTAATTAGTGGTTCTAAAATATTAGGATGTTGTATCATAACACTTTAGTACCACCACGATTGCACATAGATGGCGATACTAGCAAGTTAAAACGCGCTAGTGACATGTTTTCCGTCAGTGAACTTATACCGTGTAGGCCTGTTGCTGTTAATAATAATACCGGTTGAGCGCCTTCCGCGCTCGCCATTGTTCGGGTGAAGCTGTAGAGGTCGCAGGACCAACAGCATCAAGTCCATTCGAAAAAAAAAAATGAATGTATTCCTTCGGATACTGTCAGGACCTAAATTTAGGAGCATATAATCACTATGTGACCTAAGTAACGATCCTATGACGTGCTTCCTGGCAGTTTCCACTTGTGGGACTGTTTGGTGGAATATTAACTTGCTTCGTAGCTAATAGCTATATAATAGAATTCGGTTCCACTAGTGAGACGCCAACGCTTTCTTCATGCCTCGCGTGTTGGAAGTATCTCTCTGCCTAGCGTTTCACGCGCTACTGTACATGTAAAGTACTTGTCTAAGTTCCTGTCCAATGTAGGCATGGGCGTTATTTCACGTCACTAGATACAATAACTAGCTACGCGGCATGTAACCGAATCACTAGCTTCGAGTCAAGTTACAAGTAGTGATGGTGATTTTTGTATATGCGTTATTTCTGTTAACTGTGGTGATTGTTGGGTGTGAGTGAATAGGGTAGTCGAGCGCTACTTTACTTACGGTTATTTTTCTTTCATATCACGCCCTAATCACGCCTACCAGCCGGCCTAGCCAGCGAGATGACAGATCGAAAATTAGTGTGAACTGGTGAACGAATAAATCCGAAGTAATCAGAAAGAGCGAAACAGTGTATACCTTTAATTTTCGTAATTATTGACATAGATAATAAAACAGAGTGATCTATGTTTGTAAATAATTTCAATGGCTGGCGATTCCGGGAAGCGAGCTTCTCTTTGAAAATAGTTTAGTTATTTTGTTCGTTGTACTTGTGTATAATTTTTAGTACTTTCTTCTAAAAATTCATATTTATTCATATCAGGCATAAATACATTAATAAATTATGAAGGGAAGTTAATTTATTGATTATAACTGTATATCATATGCTACAAAAACTTAATTTGTGATTTGAGTTGAGCTTGTAACGTAGCCACTGAGCATTATCGTTTCGTAAGTAGCTGTAACAAATGCCAGAATATAATAACCACATTTTGAGAAAATAACTAGCTACTAAAATCACTAGTTTTCGAAACAGGTGATGCATTCCATGAAACTAGTTACGTTACGTTTCTCGGAAATCAAGTAACGACCCATGGCTAGTCCAATGTAAGCCTTCGAACCGTAGAATCGTCTTCTTTACGGACGCTGTCTAATAATCATTCCCCCTTCTCCAGGCCACTTTATCAAAATTGACCGACGGCCTCCGTGGTGCAGTTGTCTGAGACGTTGATAGACGCTCAACACACGGGTTCGAGTCCCGGTGGGCACATTGTCAAAATCACAACACTGAGGTCGGTCGTCGATCTTACAAACTACACGATGAGATGAAGAAGAATTAAATCAGTTCAGCCGTTACACACAGATACAGAGATATTGTTATTTATTATTGTGATACTGGTTTTGTACATTTAGTGAATTGTAAGAACTAGGACATGTTGCGTCATTTGGAGGTAAAATAACGGCCAAGTGTGAGTCGACCCACAAGAAGAGCAACGCGAACAAACAACGAAGAAACCAAATTTATTAGGATATTCTAGCAGCCGTACATATACACTCGATTTATAAGGAATCGGTAAAGTAGTTAGTACTTTAGTGTTTGAAGTCTTAGCAATAAGAATTCAATTTGCACGCAGTTGCAGGAAAAAGTTGTTAATTGCGCTCCACCAACACTTGAGCTGCGTTCATTGCGGAGCGCGGCGGACGCGGGGTCAAGTGTGAGTCGCGCTACGACGATGTGGCGGACGTACTGGCCGGCGCACTATTTACGCCCAGTTCAAAATAAACCCGGTAGGCATTTTTAATTTCTTTGAATTTTCTAATGCATAAATTTATGCAATACGGAAAACGGGAATATTGCAGTAAAAGTGCATTAATGGTGGGCTCCCGAGCGGGAGCAGACAGCACAGCACATAGTACTCCGCACTGGTGGCAGACCCGTCACCGTCACCGTCACTGCCATCACCTTAATTGTTATATTTCATAATTTTCAGCCCAACAAATATGTTGTCATACTAAAAAATTTATCTTCGTTCATTCAGAGCAAGATATGAAACGCTACTTATGGGTCTAAAGTATTAGAAAAAGATTGGAAAGATGATTTTGAAAGCTCGACGTTGGCGCTGCTTTCGTTCGTAGAAACGTTAGTTTGGTAGCAGTTAGTTGTTTCCACAAACTCTAGACTGGCTGCAGGTGCACTAGACTGTGTTTGCGACTTTATCTGAGCGGATTTCGATACATAATTATACTGAGGAAGACGCTATATACAGGCATTTTCCATTTCGCTTTCTGATTGAGCAAAAAATGTTTCATTGTGTCCGTCCTGTCCTCCTCCATTTCTCAGCCTTCTCGTGAAGTTTTGGTGCAGGTTCCATAATAGCATTGAATTTTTTTGTCGATTCAGTTTTTTGAAAGTTTAGAAAATGACTGACATATGGGAATCGAGAACGTATCACACTTCAGCCATTTTGAAAAATGTATAAAATTTCACGAAACTCTAATTGAATCACAAACATTCTAAGGGGTTCGGGAGGGGAGGGCGCAGAAAATCCCTACTAATATTATAAATGCGAATGTAACTCTGTCTGTCTGTTACGCTTTCCCGCTTAAACCTCTTAACCGATTTTGATGAAATTTGGCACAGACAATCTTTAGACCCTGAGAAAGGACTACTTTTTAATGCGAAAAATAAAGTCCACGCAGGCGAAGCCGCGGGCAAAAGCTAGTAATGAAATAATTTATTATAGCTTTTGTTTTAAGGTGAACAAAAGCTGTGCAAAAACTCGCGAGGTGTTCATCACACAGAGGCGCTAGTATATATGATATATTGTAGTTCCCAGTAAAGTAAGCGCGTGCCTGAGAGAACTACCTTCGTGGTAAACTTCACGTGAACCGCGCAAGTAATTCAGGTGACATACAACCGCCCACATGCCCTCCCTTCAAGCCTGCCAACCTGCCGCAGACTAAACTTCGCAACTCGGTGACTTAACCTCAACTTAAGACAAAAGTTTAACCACAAGTTTTGAGTTATCTACCTGTCTGTGTGTAAAACTTTACCCAACTCAGTAGCCCAGCAGTAGTGAGTCAAGTTGGGAGTCAAGAGGACACTGTTCCACCAGCGGGCGAGCCTACTGCCCGCGTGCTGTCAGTCTTCCATTTATAACTAACTAGCGCGTTTAAAACTTAACAACTGTTTGAACGACGAAAAAAGAGTGAATGTTTTTCCTGTGTGCGGAATCGTTGCTAGTGGGTTTTTAAGAGACTTGTATGTATGATGGGTTTTCCCTTGGCCTTCATCTCACCTGATGGTAAGTGACGATAAGGCCGTTGGATGGAAGCGCAGTAACCTCAACCTAACGAGGCGCCGGCATTACTACCTTTCATACCGGAGCACAACAGTGCTATTAGCACTGCGGTTTGGCGACACACTTCAGTAACGTGGTGGTAGCTAGTGACGCGGACATAGTGCCGGCAGGTGCCCCACTGAGAATCGAACGCATGCAATATCTGCAGAAGTTTTCTGTAGAATTTCAAATTTAGTTCCTTTAAACTTGAATTGAACCTTTTAAAGGTCCGGAATGAGGAAATCCGTAGACGAACGAAATTCACCGACATAGCTCGACGAGTCAGTGAGCTGAAGTGGCAATGGGCAGAACACATCGCTCGAAGAACCGATAACCGGTGGGGAGTAAAGGTTCTCGAGTGGCGACCACGTACCGCGGAACGTCTACCAGGCCGTCCCCCTACTAGATGGACCGACGACCTGGTTAGAGTCGCAGGGAGTCGCTGGATGCAGGTGGCTCGGGACCGGTCGATGTGGCGTACCATGAGGAAGGCCTATGTCCAGCAGTGCACGTTTCCCGCCTGATGATGAACGTGCTTAATTTAACTTGAAGCTTCAGTTAACTAGAACTTCTTAGAGTTGTTCTAAGTTGTGAGTGTGGCAGACTTTATGCTCCAGTGAAACCACTTTATATACTAAGTTACTCCGTTTATAGCTTATACTCGCAGCTTCATAATTAAATCATAAAACGATACTAAACCTTGCTCAGTACGAGCTGTGTGGGGTGAAGTTTCATATAACAGAACAAGGAGATTGTTCTTTTCTTTTTATAATCTGGAGTACATAGCTCGATGCAGTTGGTCCTGCGCTGGTTACAGCTTCCCCCGGACAGCGTGTGGAGCGCGGACCTCGCTCAGACCGTTACGATAATAAAGCAATTCGCATACAATTACGTTCGATAGAATTCATTAACCCCCCTGACAATTTAGACAAAGAGACCAAAATTATGAACCTTAAGCGAATCTACACCTGCAAAACATGCGTATTAATTCGAAAAAACTCTCACTGAAGACATAAGATCAAATCTGACATTTACAAAAACATTCAAGTACAAAAACTTATTTTGATAAGTGCTCGTGGCTGAAGTTGCTAAAACACAGAACAAATTATGGAGAGAAAAAAAACATGTATGAAGGTGCACAACTTGACAGCTTACTTCCGAAGGATGTCACAGAATCAAACTCACTTGCAGTCTTTAAAATTCATTGAAGTGTTATTTATTCAAATATTTTACTAAACAAAGTAATAGTTGACTTTACCACTCATCAAACCAGTTCGCTAATGACCCGCCGCGGTGACGTGACGCTCATGTACAAATTACAAATTGTTAGACTTACCTTCGCTTTGTTTTTACATCATATCTGCAGTTCTTGTTAGTGATTTTTAATCTTTTAAGAAATATTTAATCTCGAACCGTATAAAGTCGTCCGCTTGGATTAGGAGTGTGGTTTTGTGTTGATAGGATCTGCCGCGACACACACGCTCAATACACTACAGTTATAACAAGAAACATGGCAGAGGACAATATTGTAGAAATAATATAATTATTCTTTCAAGCGCAGATTAAATAGTCACCTTTGTAGACCAACGCCTAACATGGTCGAGCTCATCGTCGCTTATCATCAAGTGAGATTCCTCTATCTGTTCCTCTATCACGCATACAAAGGTCAGTCATTTTCTGGTGGCTTGTCCTGTCTCTCTCTAGTACGGGTATTCTATGGTTTGCTGGTGAAACATAACACTTCTTTCTCATTATATTAAACGTTTGTGATCGCTTACTAAGAAAAGAAGTTCACTTTTCTGTCGTGATCGCTGGGTTGGGGAATGTAAGTCAATTAAGTTACAGCGTCTGTTGAGTAAGTTAGGTATGTACAGAGACCCTTGTTCCGGCCCTGCTTGATTAATAGCTGCCTGAGCCACCAGCGCCAGGGACCAAATAAGAAAGGGATAAATAATGTTATTTAATATTGTAACTTTTGTACATAATATGAACCTCCAGGTCTTTTTGTGTATAAAATGTTTATATAATTTTTTGTAAACGACTGTTTGTGTTCTGAATAAATAATAATAAAAAAATAATAAAATAATATAATTATTTGCTACTGCATCTATTACAGCTGATGTTATTTTATACAAGTAAAATATTTTTCTTCTCTCCTGTTCTGAAAGTAGGTATGAAAATCGCATTTCTTTTTAAAGAAATAAAGAAAAAAAATTATTTGCTAAATACACAGTTTTTTACACGGTGTTTAGATAGTAATTTCAATAAGTTCGATGTACTTAACCTGTCCACAGGTGTGCACATATTATAAACATATCTAATAAGGAATTTAATTGTTAAAAAATTAGTTTACATCGCATGTATTTCCCTCGGGAAAAAAGTATATATCTCGAGATGCAATTGATTACTTTCATGTCTTGTGTAACAATTTAAAATAAAGGTGGAATGCAAGGAACTAACATTTTCATGTTCGATGCAAATAAACTTGTCTTTATGTTGGTCTCGGACATGCATACTTAGCAGTGGCGAAGGGTCCATACAAGCCGATTCCCACCGGCTTACCTTTCAAAAATCCTTTCCACATATCATTAATGTAATGTACTATTAACTTTTATACGCTCAAAACATTACTACAAAAAACGCCTGCGCCCAATTAAAAAGCAATACAAAAAACGCCTGCGCGCAATTAAAAAGCAATATCTACTTAGCCTATTGAAATCATAACCCTGCTGTTTGCTTTGCCGTAGTCAAGTACAAGAAAAATATGAAGCCAAAGTGAATAATAATAAAAATATCCTTACACCGTCCCTGGATCGACAGTTGAATAACATTGTTCGATGTGAAAAATGAGCGTCCTACGCTCGCCACCGTCCGCCCTGGATCCGTCACTGCGCCGGGGTAGCATGAGAGCTACATCATTCAGGCCACACTCAGCAGGGTTTCTTTTCAATATCTCCCTAGATTTTTATTAGAAATATGTCGTTCAAGCAGCTTGGGTTTCTTAGAGGCATTTCTTTTGTACACCAAGGATTTGTAAAAAACGGATCGTAAGGTTGTTTGGTGGTAGGATGAGGCCTATGCCTGCCTACCTACCTACCACCCTGATGGTAAAGTTAACAGAACTTAGTTAACGTGTTAAAAAAGAAATAAAAACCGACTTCAATTGCCTTAAAAACGTTCACCCTTAGAGGTAGAATGATCTGATTACATATATGATTTTGTTAATTTTCTCAAAAAGCTCTCAATCAATTTTGATAATATTTATATGGGACCACCTCTGAAGTATGTTCTACCAAACAAAAAAGAATTATCAAAATCGGTTCACAATTGGCGAAGTTATCGCGTAACATTCATACAAGAAACAACATACAATCGAATTGAAAACCCCCTCGTTTTTTGAAGTCAGTTGAAAAGAGCCAATGACATTTTACACAGCATTTTATTTCGCTTATGGGGTTTTAATAAGTGAGTAAGTGAGATAGAAGGAAGGACGATTTCACGAATGTACACTAGAAAAGTGAATCAATAGATCGACAAGTTTGGTGTTTTATATGTATATTGTCGGTAGATTGTCGAGCAACTTCATCCATTTACAAAAAAACTATCGACACTGAATGAAATTGCTTTCGTAGTCCCCCCCCTCCTGTTCCCCTTAACTATAAGTAACTGCATCATATAGCCGCCCCCCCCCCCCCCCCCGCGCCGCACTACCTGTAACTATGCGTCACCTATATTGGCTACGTACGATCAGGGAGGCACGCGCTTCACCACTGCCACTTAAAGTCTAGATTTTGTCATTTTGAATAATTTTTGAGGATTACTTTTGAGGAAACTTGAATATCTGTAATACCTTAAATAAATATAATATGATGTATGGATGGTGTATCTGAAGTTACATCTGCATTTTCATACTCATGTTGTACGAAACTTTAAGACGCCAATGAAGCAAAGTCTCCGTAGAATAGTAGGTATTTGAATATGTTATTGCTGTCGCGATTCGGTACGCACACATACAGCCTTTCACATGCTTTCACTCACACAAATAACGCTGCATAACATCCCAAAGAGGCCCCTGCGCGCCGCGCATCGTCGCTACCCCTCCGCCTGGGCTAGAGTGTATTTTTCAAAATTATAATAAACTTGACGTGAGCGTGCGTCAACCCTTGTTTTACGTTTTGAGAAATTATTGTTCGCATATTGGTTTAGTCTCGACATACTGTGGTTGTATTTGATATAATTGACTAGTAAGTACCTATCACATATAAATACAATATAAATTATGGCGTTGCTATTTTAGGGTTCTACGGTCAACAAAGAAACCTTTTAGTTTCACCATATCCGAACGTTCGTCTTCCAACGATACTTTAGGTGACCTAGAGGTGTTTTAGTACCTAGAGTGCTACAGTCTAAGGACTAACAAGTTAAAGCGTTCAAAAAGAACTAGAAACCGACTTCAACTGCCCTAAAAGTCTACTTTTATTAAGGAAAATTTAAGATGTATATTGTTTTCTCATGGATTCCATTCTAAGAACCGGACCAAATTGAAATGGGACCACATGGAAAGCATCAGCTTTCAAATAATAAAGAATCATCCAAATCGGTTCACCCAGTGAAAAGCTCTGAGGTAACAAACATTTAACTAATAGAATAGAATAGAAATAATTTATTCGGCATACAGATTACAGTACAGTTAAAACATTAATTTTAAATTTGCTCTGCTGCACTGCAACGCCGAAATACACACTTAACATTCCCAGTCTCAAAAACTACTGAACCGATTTTGATGAAACTTGCAGTCTTCCCTAAGTTTTACAATACCTAGGTAAACAAAAAAGGGATTATTTAAATCGAACTTGTAGTTCCGGATATATAAAAAATAAATTAAATAAAATAGCCTTTATTGCTGAACTAATTTTTTGTTACAATTTTCTTAAAAATATGCTTACTTTATACGTTACTTATCTTTTTATATTAAGTATCAGTAACCGGTCGTTCCTACATTTCAGCTTGTCTTTCGACATAGGCCTCCTCTAAGGATTTCCACTCTATTCTATCTTTCGCTATGCGGGTCCATGTTGGACCCGCCACTTGTCTGATGTCGTCCTCCCATCTTCTAGTCTGTCTGCCTCTTTTTCTTTTGCTATCTCGTGGTTGCCATTCAGTTATTAGTCTTGTCCATTTCTACATACTCTATTTCTCCATTATTTACTGTTATGGGCTCTGTTTGTGAGGAATTTGACATTACTTTTGTTTTCGTTAAGTTCGTTGACAGGCCTGCTTTCTCGCTCTCTTCCGCTAACTGTTGGAACATTGTCTGTAGGGTTTTCGGGTTTTCCGAAAGTAAGATCAGGTTGTCTGCAAAGCGTAGGTGACCCAGCTTTTTGCCATTTATATTTAGTCCTTTATTCGTCCAATCCAGATTTGTGAATATCATTTCCAGGATAGCTGAAAATATTTTTGGTAAAATTGGGTCTCCCTGGCGTACCCCTCTCTCAATCGAAAATTCTTCGCCTGTAGATTCTAGCTTCACTTGTGCGGTGCTTTTTGTGTATATGTTTTTCAGTATTCTTATGTATTTTGCATGTACGCCTTGTTTTTCCAGTGCGTCCCAGATAAATCTATGTTCGAGTGTTTCGAATGCTTTGTTGAAATCCACGAACCCTATGTGTGTTTTTCTTTTGTGTGTGTGTTCCGGATATATGCGAGGACAAATAAACATACACTTTAGAAATTTGGCACACTTCTTTAGAAGCTGGTATAGACTAACATATATGAAAACTGGGCAGTTCTGGAAATATTACATACATACAGGTCGCATTGATAACCTCTTTTTTTGAAGTCGGTTAAAAAACTGTAATTTCACGACACTTCACACAATAGAATAGACGAGTTAAAAATCCCGTCTTAAGTGTATGAGATGTATAACTGGGAAAAAATATTTCAAGTTTTTATTTGTCGACATGAATAATAATATCGTCGAAATCTATCGTATTTCCTACTGTCATACTTCATATTATACTATTATATTTTAAGTACCTCAAAAGGAAAAAAGGAATCCTTATAGGATCACTGTGATATCGAATACTCCAGTCTGCTGTCCCTTAGATCTGTCAAATAATGAAACTTATAGGTCAACGCAATAAAAAGATATAGCTGTATTTTAGACCATTTCCGTACAAAATGCAATGAACCCAAAATCTATACGGTATTTCCCGTTGACCTAATGTCTTGAAATTTGGCAAGAAGAAAGGTTTTACAGCACAACCATAGGAATAAATCTGAATTTTTTAATTGTAACACAGTAAAATTGATTTTTTAATGTTTACAAACTTAACTTCGTAGCATGTAATTTAGCTTAGAATTTCATTTTCGGTAGAGCATTGTTGGGTGCATATTACCGTACCTATTATTTATGATTTTCAGTATGTCATTAATTCATATTCTGTACGGAATCCTCGGTGCACGAGTCCGACTTGCTCTTGACCGGTTTTTGAGTTGTTGGAGAGCCATTTCAAGCTCTTGCTGGCTGATCTCCGGGATATCTGTGTCGGGTCATATAGTCTCCGTAGCGATTTGTACATGCGATGTCCATATAACTTCTCGTTCTCTCTCAAGACTTTCAATAATAATAAATAACAAAAAATAATATAAAAAAGCTTTTAAAAAAGTTATAAATAAACGGATGTCCATGCAATAAATGTTATGTTTTTTCTGTTTTTTTTTTCTGTTTAGATATTTTACAGTGGTACGGAACCCTTTGTATGCGAGTCCGACTCGAACTTTAACATTAAAAAAATATTTGAAACATAAGTCACTTATTCATAAATCATATTTAATTATTTACACGTAACAAAACGTAACAACAACTAAGAATTTCAGGGAAAATGTTCTGTTCTAGAGATAAAATAAATTTCCTTAGAATTATTTGTCTTTATATTTGTTTATTTAGATCAATCTAAACATTAAAACTAACAGGTAAAACCATTATAGCTAGAGAAAGGGTATCTATCGATATATTTTTCCCACCACTATTAGTCGAAAAAATCGATAAAGCTTATTGACATCACTAATGCATGCTTACTTTATTTTTATACATATAATACACAGTATATAGTTGTGATATAGTGTACCCTGCCTCCCGAACCGAACTGTGCGAGAAGGACAGTTGAAGCTTTTTTTGGTATTTGCCTAGTTTTGCCGTGAAATTAAGGGTTTGGGATATAGCTGTTTTCTCAACGAAACGTTAGCCAAATTCAATCATTTTGATCTTATTCTCTTTATCAAAGAATAATCTAGGCCCGTTGGTTTTGCTTTTTCTGAAAATGTTACGTTTACTCTAAATAATGAGTACCATAAGTTGAAAGAAATTTTTTCTGAAATTTTGAGTTTTGAGATGCCCATAATTCTAATTGTAGACAAAATATTGAAAAAAGCAAAACCAACGGGCCTAGATTATTCTTTGATAAAGAGAATAAGATCAAAATGATTGAATTTGGCTAACGTTTCGTTGAGAAAACAGCTATATCCCAAACCCTTAATTTCATATGAAATTTTTTATCTGCTGTTCCCTCTTAAGAGCGAAAAAATGTATCGCGGTCGCGGCACATACACTAAATGTAATTGTCTTTTTAACAAATGTAATCATTCATAGCACTATAACCTTCCTTAATAAGATTATTGTAGTAGTTTTTAGGGTCCCGTACACAAAGGAAGGGTAACCAACGGGACCCTATCACTAAGACTCTGCTGTCCGTCTGTCACCAGGCTGTATCTCATGAACCGTGATAGTTAGACAGTTGACATTTTCTCAGATGATTTATTTCTGTTGACGCTATAACAACAAATACTAGAAAACAGAATAAAATAAATATTTATGGGAGTTCCCATACAACAAACGTGATTTTTTAAGACGTGCGTTTTAATGTATTAGTGACGCTATCTAGTGGCAAGAATTAGTTTTGCTACTCGACACTAGATGGCGTTACTAAAACGTCGAAATCGAAAATGGTATTTAGGCGCATTCGTTAGGGGATTGTTCGGTGCATATATTTATGATTTTCCGTATTTTAAGTATCCATATTCTGTACGGAGCTCTCGGTGCGCGAGTCCATCGCGCAATTGGACGGGTTTTTGATCTGCTTTTTAAAATTATTTAAAACTAAACATTTGCGTGAGTCTTCATCCGTGTGGAATGTCACAAATCAACCCTCGGGAACTACTTGCTTGATGGGGATAAATGTAGATGCAGACGTTTTCCGTGGGGTAAAATGGGGACTCTCTGACTGCTATTATTATCAGGTCTCCGAGATTTCATTTACAAAAACACCCAGATACGAGGGGCATACTGAAAAGATCGGTAATCGAGTACTTTCGATTTAATTAGATTAAAAACTCTTTTTGATGAATAAACACTGGTTAGTTGAAAATCGAATACAATTCACAGAATTAAAAAAAAAATTTTTTTTAAAGAACAATATCAGTTTGAAATTGATAGGTCGATAAAAAAATGGAGCTTACAAGAGAAAGTTTCCGTGCCATAATTTTTTACAACTTTCGACGAGGATTATCTCAGGGACAATGTCTCGCTGAGCTTATATCTATATTCAAGAGTGAAGCGCCTAGCCAGACGACAATATATCGCTGGTATTCTGAATTCCGGCGTGGACGTGCTTCTCTTGGCACCGTACCTTCCACAGGCCGGCCAAAAACAGCGGTTACACCAGAAAATGTCGCTGTTGTGCGCCGAATGATACAGGATGACCGACATATTACATATGAGCAGATTCGGGCTACTTTAGGGATAGGTATGACTGCGATACAAACTGTTTTACATGGTGAACTGGGAGTGAGAAAGCTAGTTTCCCGCTGGGTGCCCCATAATTTGTCCGAAGAGCAAAAGGCGGCTCGTGTCAATTGGTGCCGGTCTACTCTGCAACGCTTCAACGGAGGAAAGTCAAAAGCAGTTTATAACATTGTCTCTGGTGATGAATCATGGATCTATTCATATGAGCCAGAAAGAAAGCATCAGTCGGCTGTCTGGGTCTTCGCAGGTGAGATCAAGCCAACAAAAGTTGTCCGCTCTCGCAGCGTATCGAAGAAAATGGTCGCTTCGTTTGTCGCGAAAACAGGACATGTAGTCACAGTTCCCTTAGAGGAACGGAGAACGGTTACCGCTGATTGGTATACAACGGTTTGTTTGGCACAGATGATATCCGAACTCCGTAGAGGTAACCCGAAACGACGCATAATCCTCCATCACGATAATGCGAGCTCTCACACCGCTCAGAAAACAAGCGAGTTTTTGAAGCAGGAAAACGTTGAATTAATGGATCATCCTCCATACAGCCCTGATCTGAGTCCCAATGATTACTTTACATTCCCTAGAATCAAAGATTTATTGCGTGGTCAGCGGTTTCAAGGTCCAGAAGAAGCAGTGGAAGCATACAAATCGACGATTTTGACCATGTCAACTTCGGACTGGAATTGCTGCTATAATAATTGGTTCGAACGAATGCAAAAGTGCATTAACTGCAACGGAGAATACTTCGAAAAGCAATAAAAATAAATTTAGTTATTTCCTGTATGTATTGTTTTATATTCCCGATCATTTCGGTATGCCCCTCGTACTATAGAAAGTGCAAGAGTATATAAGTGTTCTATCACCAACTTCCCCGACCGTACCTCCACTCTATACGCATGTACCGTAAGCGCTATGACTCAAGTGTTCTCCGAAAATTATAATTAATTTTGATTAAATATGCTTTTAATTAATTCTAATTAATATCGCTGCGACTTCGCTGGCAGCCGGCGCCCACCGCCCGCCGCCCGCCGCCCGCCACCCGCCGCCCGCCGTCGGGACACACTTATTAAATCGCTATTATAACATTCACTTGCTTCAGCGCGCGGCTCTGCCTGTCGTAATGTAGTGTAAATTCCAAATTGTAACTGATTGGTACGAGCCAGGATCGAACCCAGACCTCGACTGTTCAAGTACTGACGCTCTACACTTTATTATTTTTATTATAATGTACACTGACACAATTTAAATACTAGCGCTCTAACACACTGTATATACTTACGAACTATTTAATTGCTATTTTAAATTATTTCTTTACAAACTTTGCGCAATAAATAAAGCATATAAATAATATCGTATCCCAGCACGAGGGCAATATTCGTGAAGCTGTAGTCTCCCACCAGATCTCGTCCTCAAGGCAAGTGCTGCTTTCCGCAGGTGCAAATTGTAGACATGATTGTCAAACAGTAACAACATATAAATACAACATATGGTAGCATGAGCTTACTATAAGAAATAATATACAAAACCACAGAGAAATAATACACAAAACTAATATGCATGCTACGCGGCTACACGAGTGCTACGCCGTAGACGCTCTACGTGTCACGTAGCATGGTGCTACGAGATATCACGTTTTTAGCGAAAATATGTATGTATACAGCTATTGTGATAACTGATTAATTTTAGAGGAGGGGGGGGGTCATAGAGGCGTCACTAGATCGTTAAGGATAGTACACTTTTTATGTTAGTATTGTGATACTATATTTTTTAAACTTGACAGTCAAAATACAGTCATGAAAATGTTGCGTGCGTTTTATTCAAATAATTGTTGCAATTTAAACTAAGCCCGCAGTGTGATCCATTAGGCAACTCGTTACAATGTAGGGTATACGTATATAACACACTCCCTTCATTCTTGTGACGGCGTAGTACAGGAGCACGCCACATATGCGGGCTCATTAATCTTGTTTACGGCTCCCGGACTAGCGCGTGTACGAGAAAATGGGTAAACGTGTCTGTAACGAGTAAATGTGATGGGTGATTGTTAGCCAAGTGGCTGCACTGTTGCAGATATTAGTACGCAGATTCGGTTCCCAGTCAGGTATCTGTCGGTGCTCTCTTTATATGTATTTAGTGTATGGTGGCAGGTCACATCGTTTCTCGCAGGCAATTCTGCCGCTACACAGCTATCTTAATAGCACTGGCTGTTCAGTTCCGTAAAAATATAAATTACTCACCCACTGCTTTATGAATGAGCACACTTCTAGTCATATCATGTATTTAGTAGTATACAAACATTTAAATTTGTGTTTATATTAATTTTAATTAATTTTAAGTAATATAAACTTATTTAAACAATAGTGTGTAGAAAAAAACTAAAGCGAATGATTAGCTCGCATTGATAATTTTTATTTAAAATTTACTAACATAGGCTTGAAGTATACTGTATATAAGTAACACAGGATGGAATTGTTAAGGCTGAAATAAAAATGTTGAATTGAAATGAATGTGCATGTGCAACAAGCATTAAAATAGTTATGATTTATACTAATTTACAGAAGATATGAAGGCCAAGGGTGTCTAATTAACATTTAACAATATCCGTGGTGTTGTGGCCTGGTGGCTCCACAGTTGGGCTAACAGTACAGAGCTCCCAGGTTCGATTCCCAGACCAATCATAACTCGATGTCTAAATTCATCTGGCTAGCTACGACTACGTTACCTAACTCTGCTGCCAGAAAACAAAGTTAATAGCACTATTGTGTTCCGGAATGGGAGGTATAGCATAGCCTCTTAGCTATAGTGCAAACCCATCTTACATTAAAAAAGTTTGTAGTAAATTTATACCAAAAACAGTAAATCATCAACAGCTAGGAAACGTCCACAGCTGGAGACAGGCCTCCGCCATGGTGCGCTACATTGGCAGGTCCGGAGCCACTTGCATCCAGCGACTCCCCGCCACCTTAACCAGGTCGTCGGTACATCTAGTAGGAGGACGGCCCGGTAGACGTTTCCCGGTACGTACGTACCATGAAGGAGGCCTATGTCCAGCAGTGGACGTTTCTTGGCTGATGATGATGATGACTCTACGTTTATCCCAAAATGTTTAAAAAACGAGGTCGGAGCGGGCCGCTAGTATTCATTAATTTCCAACTTTCAAAACTCGGTTTGAACCTATCTTACATAAACATCCTTGTAACAGCGCGTTCTAAGAGATGGCGCTAGTAAAGTCCAGCGGACAGGAGAGAAGATAGACTTAGAACTATGCAGTACTGTATCCTGCTGCTAGATGGCGTTTTTTTGCAAAAATATAGACTAGTCTTGTAAAAGGGTTGTCACATATACGAAAGGATGCTAGTTGCTGCACGATTTATCAAATGGTGGTTGTCATATTCTACTTGTAGCGCTTCAGATGTGTTTACGTAAGCGTGAACAGATGTACTTCGTGGTAACATAAGAAAGAAAGCAGCGTCGTTTGCTGCTACGCGATTAAAGGAAGCACTAACAGAGTCCTGAGGTTTGTCACAGAAACAAATACGTTACCCTGAAACCTGATAGTTACAACATGTTCTGACAGATGGCGCTAGCTACTTACTGCAGACTACATCATCGCTTGCATTAACATCGTAGTTCTAGATGCAGCCGTTAGATGGCGCTATTTGTGTTTATTCATTTCTATAGTAGTCACGATAATGTTAAATATTGCAGAGATATGTTTTCACTCACCAGGGGCCGGGTTGAGCCGCCTTCTCACGTAGGCAAGCAGCTTCTGTCTCAGTCCGCCGCCGCTGGTGTCTCTCTCGCGCACGATCTAGAAGAAGAAAAATATACTTGAAATGTAAAATTGAAAGCAGTAAATGACGAGTGGACATCATAGTTGGGAAGCTCATTGCCCGTGTGCTTGTGATCCAGTATGACAGGTAGCCAGCGCCGCACTTTGAGGCTTCTGGGTGCGCACGCTTGCCATCCAACGGCCTTATCGTCACGTACCATCGGGTGAGATGAAGTCCAAGTGTAAACCCATCATACATTTTTAAACATATATTCCGTTGCACAGTCACTCACAGCCGCCCACAACTCAGCGGTGCAGTCGTCCGCACCACGAGGTCATACACCGGGAATTGAGGATCCTTCACATGAAGGGCTCGCCGCCCCCGCCCCCGCCCCCGCCCCCGCCGCTCCTAGTTGTCCATTTGATGCGGTTTTTATTTCATCGTAGCGTCCGCCGGAGAGAGTTTACAAATACTCACTCGAACGATATAGTCATATTTCATTACCGCGCACCGTGGGTTCCGCAGCATCCTAAAAGGATCTCAAACACTATGCTGGTAATGTCCAAAAATCTGCTTAATATCTGTGACAGACGTACGTATAGACACGGAAGTGACACTGGACTATAAAAATTATCATTTGAGAAAGCTTTGTATTCCTCGAACGGACCCCTCGTGTTGGGCGCTGACCTCAAAAATTACAGATCGTAATTATTTTTTAAATTTCAAACTTTTTTCGGTCAAGTGCGAGTCGGTCTCGCGCACAGAGGGCTCCGTACAGAGTATGAATTTGGATACTTAACATACTGAAACTCTCATTTTATAAGTGGTGCCTGGCGATAAATAAGAGCAAGTATTGTAAATTTATTTATACATACAATAACGACAGTCGCTGTTACAGTTTGATATAGTAACATTTTGAGAGATATCATTTAAAAATTATACTTTTGAGACCTATTCCTATACTTGTGCTGTAAGACCTTGCTTCTTGACAAATTTCATTATTCCAGGTCAACGGGAAATACCCTATAGGTTTTGATTCCTTCTTCGTCGAAAAATGCGACTTGAACTGCTGTATCTTTTTAATGCGTTGACTTAGAGACTTCATATTTTTACAGATCCAAGGGACTGCAGACTTGCGTATTCGATATTTCTTTGATACTTTCACGCGTTCCTGAGAAAAGGTCTAGACAGACGGGCAGCAAAGTGATCCTATAAGGGTTCATTTTTCTTTTGAGGTACGGAACCCTAAAAATAAAGTTACTTTTATCTATGATTGTACATGTCAGGAAAGATGTGTGTCTGTCCTCCCTTGGCAAAATATAACAAAAGCAACAGTATACCGTCATGAACACATTACTGCGGGTTCCTTGAGATTGAGACAACATGGCCGGCAAGGGCGAGGGCTGAGGTGCGGTGCGTCGTGTAAAAGGTTTACACGATTCCGACATCAAATATACACGGAGGACGAACACATAGTCGTGATGCTCAATTGACAATTGGATCCTATTATTAAAGTAGCAAAGCAATGAATATAAGCTTGGTTAGCGGTAGAGTATTTTCTACCTCCACATAGTTGGCTACCACCATATTAGATAGGTCCGCCAAACAGCAGAGTTATGTGAACTCAGCGGTTAATTACTCGTATGAGAGTGCCAACGCCTTTACATTGAGTCTTTTTTAGGGTTCCGTACCCAAAGGGTAACCAACGGGACCCTATCACTAAGACTCCGCTGTCCGTCTGTCACCAGGCTGTATCTCATGAACCGTGATAGTTAGACAGTTGACATTCTCACAGATGATGTATTTATGTTGAAGCTATAACAACAACAGAATAAAATAAATATATAAGGGGGCTCCCATACAACAAACGTTATTTTTAAAAAAGTGCGTTTTAGTTTATTTGTAGCACCATCTAGTGACGAATAGCAAAACTAAATCGAAAATGGTATTTAGGCGGAAATATTTAATAATTACTATGCACTTGGAAGCCAGTCCAACACATTATCTCTAATAGGTTTAAACCTTTGCTCGTGCAGCTTGGATGAACGCCAGCTGTAATACTTGCTGCTGCGTAACTGACACTAACTCAGGATAAGATAAGCTTATTGCGAGCTGTAGGATACTGCGGCCGTGGCTTGATTTTGCCCCAAAAAACGGCCAAGTGCGAGTTGGGACGGTTCCGTACACAATATGGATAATTAAAATACTGGAATCCATTAATAATATGCACCGAACAATCCTCTAACGAATGCGCGTGAATACCATTTTGGATTTTGTTTTGCTACGTGGCGTTAATAATACTTTGAAACTCACGTCCCAAAAAATCACGTTTGTTGTATGGGAGCCCCCTTAAATATTTATTTTATTCTGTTTTCTAGTATTTGTTGCTAAAGCGGCAACAGAAATACATCACCTGTGAAAATTTTCGTCATCGTCATCATCATCATCCTATATATGTCCCCACTGCAGCTCAGGCCTACTCTCCTACAGAGAGTGTATGGGACATAGTCCACCACGCGGGACCAGTGCGCATTGGTAGACTTCACACACACCTGTGAATTTATTCTCAGGAGTGTGCAGGTTTGTTCACGATGTTTTCCTTCACAGAAAAGCCAATGGTAATGATTTTTGTCATTCGTTCATAAATTCCAAATAACAAATTGTAACTCATTGGTACGAGCCAGGATCGAACCCAGACCTCGATTGTTCAAAGACTGGCGCTCTACCCAACTGAGCTAACATGTTTTTTGTATCCTATATGGCTACCGCGACTTTAAAGGAAGTCTAATCAGCAGCAGATTCAACCATGAAGCTAAGAAGTTGTAACGGATAATCTTTTTACCTTCATGCCCACGTCCCGCTGCGATAACTGTGACAAAGTTCTCTCATAAATACTGTTACACTAGCTGTAACGAACCGTAACGAATAATGTTCCGGCAGTAACGAGGTGCAGGTCGGGCGGTGGTGCTGGGGGCAGATTTATGGCGCTCTGTTTATAACGGTCCCCGGGGAAAAAGAACAAAACACATTTTTAAATAGTGCACGCAGGGAACACGTGTAACTTAATGTATGACTAACTAATGTATGTGTAATTCAGACGAGTGGCTACGAAGGTGCTGCACGAAATTTAGTAAATGAAAGTCACTGCTCCACGCGCTGAATCAGTTAATACATTGAAATGACTTACGTAGGTTACCCCGATCCTTGAACAAGGCACGCTCTTGTTGACATTTGTGTGAAATCTATGTAACGTCGCCCGATTTAACGACAAACTTATCATTTCATTTAGATATTATTTATCACAGGAAGCCCCAGCTTACAATCTTTATGAATACAATTACAGTTATACACCCCGGGTGCTGCGTCGTGCGTGTGCGCAGTTATATGACAACGGTGGACGAGCTCTGTGTGTGTTAGCTCTGTATTAACCCGAGACGCGGTTGTCAACTTGCGGACGCAACTATATTCTCATCTGTAAGCACAATGGCTTCACGGTGAACGCGGCAACTGCATATTACAAATATTACGGGTGTACCCCGTAGCTGCGAAGTCTAAAAAGCAGGGTCTGTGTCCCGCCCCGCCCCGCCTGCCTGCACCCGCGGGGCGGGACGCGCGCAGGGAGCGGATGACGTCAACTCCTGCGCACGTCGATACATTGTAAACGTGTGCCCACTCGGCCTGCGAGGCCCACACCGCGCGCCCACGCGGCGAGTGGACACAGGTGCGCGGGCTGTTTGCGCATGCGCTATACATGCTTAAACATACGGAGGTACTTAATTAAACATTACATACTCCTGTATTCTGACCACTATTTACATAATTTGAAAAATGCCTGACGATGTATTTGTTCAGTTAAACCGAGTTCGAAGGCAATTGTTTCATAACAAATGTATTTTACCATAATCTATATATTAATACGTGAAGCAAAAACTTTGTAAAACCTTTTTATGAAAATTGCGCGGACGGAGGAGTGTGCGCACACTTATAGCTGATATAGAGGAGTGCAGAATGATAATATTCGTTTTTATTTCAAATTAATTATGGTAGAATTTCGACCACTGGGCGACCAGTATTCATTTAAAACAGGAGCCGAGGGTATGTTCGTCCTAGAATCAGCTGTCTGATCTGATGGTGGGAATACCGACCAATGATGTGTAACTATATCAGGATGACCAACAGTCTAGCATTAAATGTGCCCAAATGTTCCGTAAGGTCTGACTCAAGAAGCAAAGGCCCGATTTCCCACACATGCACGTGTCGGGTGGAGTGCTACAGCGCGGTTCCGAAGCGCGACCGGGCACTTGGGTCGACCCTACTCGCACATTCAACATTATTGAAACATGTAAATCTGCAAAAAATAGGCTTCATCAAAAATCTCCCTTCATTTTAATAAATAATTAACGCATCCGAAAAGCACTAAGGAGAAGACTTGACCTGCCCTAACAGTCTACAACATTCATCCCCTAAATTGTTCACCCTTAGAGAAATTCATTCATTTATTTCAAAAAACAGTATAAACAGTATGTGCGAAAAAAAATTATTACAACTAATAAAATACCTTAAAAAATACAATAACTTAGCCAATAATATTAAAAATTTAACATTAATAAAAACATATAACAAGCCATTTCATAATATCTAGTGCCTCATGTCAGGTTATTACATGTCAGAAATCCTTAATGGTGTACAATTTTTTTTCCAATAATAAAAGTCTAAGTTTATTTTTAAATACATTTGCACTTTTTATATTTTTAAAAACAACTGGCAGTCTGTTGAAAAGTAAAACAGCTTGATGCCTTGGACAATGCCTAGCGATGTTCAGACACGGTTTGGACACGGTGTGATTTAAATCTTTTCTTCTTGTTTTAATACGATTCATCATTTCGTCTTCAGATTCAAATTTTGGTCTATTTTTAATAACATCAGTCAGTAACAATAAAATATAAAGACTAGGAGCAGTTAAAATCTCATATTTTCTGAAGTATTCCTCACATGACTCCCAGGGAGGAACACGGGCAATGGTTCGTATGGCTCTCTTTTGAAGGGCAAACGCTTTATCCATATTATATTTATAGCCATTTCCCCATTGCTTTATGCTGTGTCGCAGTTTAGATTCTACCAAGGCAATGTAGACTGCTTTCAGTTGATCGAACCTAAGTACATCTCTTAGGCTTCTTAATGCATAGCAAGAGGAACTTATGGAGCCTTCCAGAGCACTTAACTCAGCTTTCCAGTTTAGTAGTGCATCTATATAAACACCCAGAAACTTAACTTCGAGTACTAATTCTATTTTATGATGTTTTAAGGTTAAATGTAGTGTTTCCTTATTTCTTGCCGTTGAATTGAACAATATTGCGTTCGTCTTTTGGGAGTTTATATGCAAGTCGTTTGTAGTAAGCCAGAATTCGAAGGCCGATAGAGTGATATTTGCAGTCAGGTTTAGATCATCCAAATTAGCCCCTGTTACTACAGCATTCGAATCATCTGCAAATAATACTAGACTAGTATTTGGAACCTTTGGAACCTTAAGGGTAATACAATCTATTAGGTCATTCGTAAAAAGTATAAATAAGGTAGGTCCTAAAATTGAACCCTGCGGTACACCTTTATTGACATTCGTAAGTCCGGAAGTTTTTGTGATTTCTATCCCTTCATTATCAATACTTTTAATCTCTACGAACTGTCTCCTATTGCTAAGATATGATTTAAAAAGATTTAAGACGCTTCCTCTAACGCCATAATGTTCTAATTTTTGTAATAATATTATGTGATTTACCGTATCGAATGCCGAACTTAAATCCAGAAATAACCCTGCCACTTTCAATTTGCTATTAAGTTTATTTGTAATGTCATCAACCAAAGTATCTATCGCTTCAGAAGTTCCAACACCAATTTGGTATCCAAATTGTCTTTTGTTTAAAACTCCATGACAATGTAAGTGAGCTACTAGTCTAGTTTTTATGACTTTCTCAAATATATTAGATAGTACCGGCAACAGAGAGATCGGTCTGTAGTTTTTAGGGTCTAGCTTACATTTTTTCTTGTATACTGGCAGTATTTTGGCAACTTTCAGCTGGTCCGGAAATAAACTCATTGAAATGCATTCATTGAAGAAAGATGCAAGCGTCTTGCTAAGAAAATCAATGTTTTCTTTAATAACAGTTATTGGAATGTCATCATATCCGCATGAAGGTTTATTAGCCATTTTACCTACAATAACAGTAATCTCATGGTCAGTTACAGCTCTGAACTTCATATTTTCTTGAACTTTGGGAGTGTGTTCTTGCAGGAGCTACAGGGCTATTTTTCTGTCACCTGTGGAAGGTAACAGCCCATGATCGAACTGTTTTGAAAATATGTTAGCTACATCTAGTGGATTGTCAAAGACTTTGTCGTCATACTTAAGTATAATATTTCCCTTCCTATTATTAGCTTTTTTTTGGTTCTGCTTATTGACTAATTTCCAAATTCCCTTAGCTTTATATTTTTCTTCACTTATTTTATTCTGCACTGACATGGCTCTAGCTTCCCTCAGAACTTTTCTATAAATATTTATATAGGCTACTTTATACCTCACAATACTAATATCATTATAAGTCTTATCTACACTGCATAAAACACGTTTCATCATGCTCGAAACTTTAATGCCTTTTGTTATCCAATTATCATCTAGTTTATGTAAGTTAAGCTTTTTCTTTTTTTTCCTGAAATGTTTTCAAAATGTGTTCGTGAATTTAGTAATGAACCCGTTTATACCTAAGTTATCCCAATTTTGGTCACATAAATCTAATCTAAAGGTCATTTTGTTCGTTTTATTGTACTTTCTACGCTCTGATCAGGAATGTAATCAGGACGGAAAGTAACCACGCAGTAGTTAGCTCCGTGCACTCACCTGCTCCTTGTGCTGGGAGCGTCTTCTGGCGCTGGTCTCCTGTCCTGCCATCACGCCGTACATCGTCACACACTGTCACTGTCACCACTCTGCACTGCGGCCGCGGCACGACTCACTTGTATATCTTCCACAGCGCTGACAGCTGGTTCAGGCTAAGTTCCACCACCGACAGACACTACCTCATGCCCCTGGTTATCTCGCTCACGCTGATTGGCAGCAGCTTGTGTGGCCACCGCTGCCAGGGACCACAGGGTAAATATATTGATGTACTTGCGACCCTAGCAATATTATGAGTTTGAAATAATCATTGTTGCATCGACTGTTTTCTTCACAAACTGTTTAAAAACCGCCCAATTACGAGTCGGATTCGCGCATTAAAATCACGCGTCTATAAAAGATACCAAAAAAACATGTCTGCTATATGGGCCCCTTAAATATTTGTTTTATTTTAATTTAATTATTTATTTTTTATACTAAATTTTCTGTAAATATTACAGGCGTCCTGTAATATTTACCCCGCGCGTGTTCAACCATTCTGTTGATGACTTTACGAATGATGACATTGTGAACACCGACATTTCCTATATAATTTTAATTTGACTTCATTATAAGAATGTTTCGGTCGTCACACTTTGTTGTCTGCTTCTAGTCTTAAGTCAAACGCAATGTAAACAACATTTAACACTTTAAAAAAAGCCAAGCCCGAGGCTTGCTTTTCCATATTCATCCGTGTACAGTGTGTATATGGTCTAGCATACTCTGTTATCATAATTAAGTGTCAGTCCGGGGTCCCGGGGGCTGCTGTCACTATCACTACACTACACACGTGTAACGAGGCTCTGCGCTGTACTTCATTAAAAATAATAGCCTAGATAAGTGGGTCCCGACCCCAGCCTCCTCCCGCGCCCTATGCTCACTAGACAAGTTACTGACTCGGGCAGTTAGCTGACGGAGCTTGATTAGCGGTTGCTACCTCTTAACACACACACAAGGGTTTAGGGTCGGAGCTACGGACCTTTTTTTCCAGACTAGTAACAATAAACAACTTCACCGTTGTTTATTTTTTTCGCATTTTTCCTCCTGAACTTTGTAAAAACATGATTATATTAAATATTAAATCATCCCTCTATATTTTTAATTTATATATATTATTTATATATTATCTGTCATAACCATTTTTTCTCAGGAATGCGTGAAGGTAAATATGAAATAAACAACAAATGCTCAAGTCTTTCTTCCCTTTGATCTCTCAAAATAACGGCCGTTTACACCGCATGTTTTCGTTTGGTTTGTCAAGTTTAGCCCATCAATAGCGGTACGGTAACAAAGGGTCTGACCATGAACCCAGGGGGGTAGATTGTGACATAATCATGGCTCTAGTTGTTTAAATTATACGTAGCCTATGTATGAAATTTTCTTTCATAAACACACATCTACCAACTGTTACCCAGGAACTCTTTAAATGAATTTCCTAACAGCCCATCACGCAGTGAACGCTCGTGAACTACAGCTGCGCCACAATCAGAAGAATTACAACATATTACTACAGACATACAAGCCGACACGACTAGACACTCTGAGAGACAAGGCAGAGCCATGTACTACTCCAAACCAAACCTATCCACCGTTAAAACCACAGAAGCAGAGGAAGACGAACATGAAATAGAGGGACAAGCTCTGCACTTCTCTAAACCTGTTGTAACTACAACCAAGATGCCAGAAACGAATGTCAGTGACAACGTTACTGATAAAATAGAACCTGCCAACGTTACGGCTGTAAATATTACTGATGTTAATCCATCAGTACAATGGACGCCTGTCAACGCAACAGACTTGAACATAACAAAGATAGCAACCGCAAACAACATGACAATTAACAATAATCTAACAGATAATCAGAACACAACATTCGCTAAAAAGCGAAACTTGACAAGACCCGACTTTGTCAAAGACGAGACAAGTATAGAAGGCGTTGCTGAAAGCAAAATCGTGACAGAGAAACCTTTGTCTTTAGAGACGACGTTCTTACAGACGCGGATACCGCCGAATGTTGAATTTAACAGGCGGGTGGTGTCGAATGAAGGTGGAATGGATACGGGGGCGATAGCTGGGATATCATTCGCTGCGCTGGTTTTGGCAGCATTGGCTGGGAGTACGGCGTTCGTGTTCCGCTTCTTCCGAGCAGCTTCCGAGAATCGCAAGTTTTCTTAATATACCTCGGAATCATATTGTAAATCTACGACAGTCGTTCTCTCCGTCGTGTCAAAAGTATTGTTACATTTTCATGTATACTGTAACATGACCGTGAGATACTTGAGTCATAGCCGAGTTAATAACAGTTTTAAGGCGATCCACCTCCACCGAAGTTTCATACTAAATTTCTGGTGACATAATCTTTTAAAATATAACAGCTGGATTTGTGTAGTAATCCTAAAATATGACATCAGATTGTGATGTCGCGAAATGAGTATCATTAACATACAACTTCACAGTGAATCACAATTTACATTTTAAACACTTTTTACTATTATTGTTGAAAGCGCCATCTATGAACCATTAGCTGCGTAACTGCTATTGTAGCTAACTATAAAGTTGGAAATTAATGATATTTATTTCGCGACACTATAATTTCATCTCCTATTTTTAGGTAATTACTTATCAAAGCCAGCTGCTTATGGCTGATTAAGGCAACAGATATTTAGTATGGAAGCATTAGGAGAGGGATATCGTTAAGATACATGAGCCTCGTTTTTCCTTTCATAGTGACTTCACCTCGGAGCTGTGTTGTCACATGAGACGCACGACCTTGATGAATTATAATAACTTTTCAAAAGCACAGACGGTGTTGAAAATATATTATTTCTTCGAATTATTCGAGACAGAACTACGAGTAAATAAACACTTTTCACTAATTCAAATAACTTTTTCCGTGTAGAACTCTAATTAAGCCGCACTCACTAACTCTAGTCGAGGCTGGCGCCCCGGGGCCTCCACATCTACTGCTGTGTACCGCTCTATAGCCCACACTGCAGCATCCTTGCTGCAAACATACCACTCCCCCTCCCCTGCACTCACACTCAACCTTACCACACAGCACTAAAGTCTATTTAGTCACTGCTACATAAATTCCAACCGCAAAAGTAAATATGTAAATTGAGCAGATGTGTTGAAAGCTCTGGTGGTCTGTAGTGAATTGAGTTAGGGTTTATTTTTGAGAATCCGCGGTTTCCCAGAAGTGCGTGTTGAGTATTCGGGTACAAGGGACTACACCAGACGCCGGCTCCGGCTCGCTCGCGGCTGCACCCGCGGCCTCCATCTGCCGCGTACCTTTTCCTACAAAGGAACCGTATTTTTATTACAGAGTGCAGATCAACGCTTGTCCACGATCTCACCTGATGGTAAGCGACGATGTGGCCTACGATGGTGCGCTTTGGTCTAGAAGGTGCCTGTTCACCCTCGACTTGAAGACGCACAAGTTATAGTTTTCAGGGAATACAGACGCCGGCAGCGCGTTCCACTCCCTGGCTGTACGCATGATAAAATTAGAAGCAAAGCGCTTAGTGCGAGCCGTAGGGAGGTCAACTACGCACTGGTGGAGCCCTGCTGTTCGTCTGTTGGATCGATACTTGAATGGCGATGGTGGAATCAACATTCCAAACGTCAAGCTCTGCGAACAAGCTTATCTGACCATTCAACTGTCAACAATTTGGATGACCACATGGTGTACCACACGCTGCGAGGTGTCGCTGGAGAGCTAAGTCAATCTAAAATCTTATACCTTTAAATGAGCAATTCTTGTATATATATACAATTCGGATCTCCGAAGCGGCTCCAACGATTTCGCTCAAATTTGGTATTTAGGGGGTTTTGGGGGCGAAAAATCGATCTAGGTTAGTCTCATGTCTGGGAAAATGCGCGTTTTCGAGTTTTCATGCGCTTTTTCTTTCGCATTATTCGACGCAAAATATGATGGGAAATTTCACGCTGCCAAAAATAATCACTTTAGCCGAGTGGTTCACACGTGTCATTCCGTCCGAGATATCCGCGTTCAAATCCCGGTTGGAAAATTGCTTTTATTTTTGTTTTTTGTGTGTTTAAGGGCAGAAATAAAGTTTTTGTTTGTATTTAAAGAACTACGAGCAAAGCTCGGTCGCCCAGATATTAATGAGAATTTGACACAGCCACTTTATTATTGAGGCATCTGTTTGGTAAATCATCAGCATCCAGCAGGGAGACGTTCACTGCTGGACATAGTCCTCCTCCATGCATTTCTTAACTAGGTCGTCGGTACATCCAGTAGGGGGACGGCCTTGTACACGTTTCCCGGAACGTGGTCGACACTCGAGAACTATTACTTCCCATCGGTTACCCGTTCCTCGAGCGAAGCCGAAACTAGTGATGTTTTATAGTCTTGATACGCTTTTAGAAACTTCCCAACGTATAAAAAAGAAATTGTATGTTATTCTATAGAGCGCCAGCACTTCTGACTTTGTCAGCAACGGTAGCAGCTGTCCGCGGTACCGAGCCGCCGCCATGTGACGAGGGACCTGTAGCAAGAAGTAGTTTGAAAAGGTCCGCGTTCACTTGCGGCGATCACCGACCCAGATCATGGAGGATTATATTTGTGACGTCATCCTAAGTAAATGTTCAGAAAAAAAAAGTGATCAAAATGGCGGATTGTCAATAGAGCGGAGACGTAACTGTAGTGACGTCCCCGCGACGATTGCCGAGTCACAAAATTGATAGATTTTAGGTGGATTTCATTATTTCATTTCATTTCTCGTGATAAATGAATGAGGAAATCCTTAGATAAACTAAGGGCACTGACATAGCTCGACGAGTCAGTGCAATGAAGCGGCAATGGGCAGGCCGCATCGTTACAAGACCGGATAACCGACGATAAAAGGTCTCGTGTGATGACCTCGTACAGGGAAACGTTGACTGGGCCGTCCCCCTACTAGATGGACCGACCTGGTTAAGGTCGCGGGAGTCATTACACGCAGGTGGCTCGGTCTGGTAATTGAATCAGACCATGGAGGAGACCTGTGTCCAGCTGTGGGCGCGCTCCTTAAAATTGACGGAACAACGTGCACTATCCTAGACCGCATCGTCTTAACTTGAGGCGAGATTGTGGACGAATACAAGCACATATGTATACTTAAAGAAATATAAATTATTACAGTGCGACGGTACTCCCATCTGGTTCTATCCTTCACTGAGGAACCCTAAACCAACAAGAAATAATACAGACAAGTCAGCTATCGCGGTGCGTCGCTGCGGCGTCCCGGAGCGGGACTGTCCCCCCGGGACAACCCGGGAAATGGTACGGGACAATGCGTTGAGCAGTAAGTTCGTCCCGCCGATCCTTATTTCGGTCACAGAGGTTCTCGGCGCGACCTCCACTGTCCAACTGAAGGCTCCACAAAGCAAGGATCCGGGAACTAATTTTCATCATAGTTTAAACATAATTTTTGAAGTTTAGATTATATGACAACTTCCTCGGTAAACTTCAAACGAAGGGTAAGTAGTCGCCTTCTAGATGGACGCGTAACAGTCGACGAGATTGAGCTCAGGCGTTGTATTTTCTATAAAACACCTAAATCGGAATACTTCCGCAGCATACTCAATAAAAACACGTTGCCACATGCTGGTACTGTAATGCTCCGCCTTGGCCAATATTTGTTCAGTTTTAAGGTAGTATAAAAGTCGGAAGCCCGCGCAGGCCTCAGCTTGTCGTGAGCCAATATCCAAAATGGCTGCATACACCTTTATCACATTGTTCGTTCTAGCGGTGAGTTTGTCTATTTTAATCAACTTAAAACCTTATTGGAGACGGGGGAATTATATTATCTTTATATTTATTAAGCTTTGTAGGATCCTGTTTTAACGGCACGTTAACAACGAGTTTTCATACACTTTATACCGCGAATATTTACATGTCAGTGACGACGTGTATCTCTGATACAATATCTACAGCTCGGGTTATTTGATTGCACTGACGCACCAGTCTGTGTAGCGGTGAGCGATGTCCAAGATTCGTCCTTGCAGTGGTGTCGATGAATACAATGTGTTCACCAGGACGTTGCAGCTTGGCTGGTAAACGAAAGTTAACTTTTCATTATTAAGATACCGATGTCGTTCTTTTCTTTTTGCTCACCTCTGATCTTGGAGGCGTGCTAGACAAAAATGAGTGACAGATTGGAGGGGGGCCAGTGGGCAAAAGAAAGAAAGGGAGACCTTGCAGCAGATGGGAGGATGAAGTCAAACAAACAGCGGGTCCATACTGGATACAAATAGCGCAATCCAGAGAAAACTGGCTCAATTTGAAGGCCTTTACCTGCAGAGGTGTTCTTGCAGAATAATTATAATATAAAACTATCAACGTAACATAAATTAATTAATTTCTATAAAACTATTACAACAATTACATTAACTAACTACTCAATCTTTTTTATTGATACTAGCAAAACTAATTCAACTTTGTGAATAGCATTTTTGTATGAAATAAAAGGCTATTTTTATTCATTTATTATTATTATTATTAAGATACCCCACTCGACAGGCTTTGAAAAGAAATTATTGTTCAGCTGCACATTTTGGCGCAAAAAATCTGCCATTTTGATTTTCAATAATTTGGCAAGCTTTTTTTTAAGTCGTTTAAAAGCTGTCACATCGGGAAGTGGTCATTACCGAAGGGCTCGTTTTCAAGTAGTGTAGTACTTTCCGAGCATGCGTCGTACGAAGAATGACAGGGTATAATACTTGACTGTTCCACGTAATCACGAAAACGGTATACTTTACGTTCCATTACACATAGCGCAAGAAAAATAGGAAACAAAAAATATCATTTTAACATCCCACGAAAACGCTTCTATTGAAAATATGTGTACAAGTAGATGACGTCATCAACCGTTTGGCCAATCACAGTCGTTTACGACCACGTGACTGTATAAGACAAAATATCATTTTATTTGTAGATTTTCTCTTAAAATATCCAGTATTTTTGTTAACCGACTAAATAGTTGTTTTACAAATTGCCACACGCTCGAGGGCCCGCGGAGGTGGTTCATAGCATTACAGTAACATGGCACCCATAGTGAGAGGCTTCCACTTGGCCTTCATCTCACCTGATGGTAAGTGACGATAAGGCCGGTAGGTGGTAAGCGAGCGCATCCAGAAGACCCACCCCAACGAGTGTGGCTTTGCTGCCTTTCATACAGAAACACAACAGTGCTATTAATACTGCTGTTTGTCGGCAGACTAAGGTAGCAAGGTAGCTAGCCCCTTGGACAATGTCCTCCCTTCAACCAAACCGAGTACCGATGTACCCGTCATTGAGAATCGAACCTGGGATTGTCAGTCCCACTTTGATCTGTTAGGAGGCGGTTGAAAAAGGTATCCGGCATAGATACCATTGGTCTAGTTCCCAAGGTTAGCTGTCTACATGCTCTCTTAATCTGACACCAAACAGCAGCGTTAATAGCACTGACGTGTTCCGGTAACTGAAGTTACATGGTTTTGTATCAGTGTTTGATGATGTTTGTATTTCAGGTGCTGTGGTCGGGGGGGCAGAGGGGGGCGAGCGGGGACGACGCGGATGACGTCTGTGTGAGTAGAGCGTCAGGTTCATTATCTTTATCACCAGCTACTGGACATCAGCCTTACAATGAATTGTCAAAGCAAAGTCCACCAATGCGCACTGGTCCCGCGTGGTGGACTATGTCCCATACACTCTCTGTAGGAGAGTAGGCCTGAGTGTCTGCAGTGGAGACGTATATAGGATGTTGATGATACATAATGCAAGTGAAAGTGTTTGAACACGCCGTGTTGAAAGGACACAAGTCTGACTTTGTTCGCAGACGAGTTCGCGGGAATCAGCTAGTGTATCACATAATTTATACGTATTCATTCCTAATAAATAATTATGACTCATGAGCCATGTTGTATACATTACACCGTCTGTATAAATACGAACGATATACGCGTATACATATAAGTGTCGCTGCGCCGCTGAGAGCACTGTTCACAGGGTGTGTGTGTGTGTGTATGTATGTGTGCTTTACCACACATACATACATGTGTACTTCATCCACCAGCACGCACTGCTCCAGGAGACGTCCACCGCTGGACATACTCCTCCCACTGACCCGTCCCGGGACACTTGCATCTTACGTCGTTGGTCCATCTAGTAGGGGGACGGCCCGATACATATTTCCCGGTATATGGTCGCCACTCGAGAACTCCCCATGGATCATATACTCAGGCTGACAGACACACG
The DNA here is from genome assembly GCA_910589575.2 of Carcina quercana. Taxonomy (NCBI): domain Eukaryota; kingdom Metazoa; phylum Arthropoda; class Insecta; order Lepidoptera; family Depressariidae; genus Carcina; species Carcina quercana. Next base: position 7,596,630 of record OU342452.1, read on the forward strand.
CCAGTCTCTCTGTCTCTCCGTTGCGACGTGAAGCAAGAACAAACAAACTCACTTGCACATTAACAATACTGCTGGTGTGTATGACTTTAACAGCAGCTCATCATATCGTAATCATAAAAAAAACATACAGTCGGATTGAAAACTGTATAATATTTATATGATGGTTAAATGAGACACACGTCTATCCAAGCACACTATTTATTGCGGACTAAAGTAACCTACCTACATACAAGATTAATCAGCTAACTATTTCTAAGTACCCACATTACAAAAACCTCCTCATTTTTGGAGTCGGTTGGAAATATATCACATAAAAATTGAATATACTAATGAAGAGTCTTGTGAGCACTTACGTATATGTATCGGTTTTATATGTACACTCCTTTTTGAACGTCGGTTCAAATGTCACATCTAATGAGGAGATCAAGGTCATCACTTCAGCTGGCGACGAGATACATCAACAATTCACAAAGGACACGATTTTGATGCAGTTTTTGTTTATATTTTCAGACCAAAGGAGTCGCTAACCTGAAAGAAATGTTCACTACTTTCAAACGTGAGTCATTTTCATTTCAGGTAACATTGGTAATAACGTGTAAGTCCAGCGCGGACCGGCGCATGCGCCTGACGTCTTCGCAGATGTTTTCCGTCACCTAAAAGCCGACATTTGTTATGTATGATGGGCATGCACTTGGCCTTCATATGGCTGATGGTAAGTGACGATAAGGCCGCTGGGTGACAAGCTTGCGCACTCAGAAGCCTCAATCAAGAACAACACAACAATGCTGTTTGGCGGCAGACTTAGGTAACATGGTGGTAACAATGCGTTACCACCAAACAAATCGAGAACCGAAAGGGACCTCCACTGGCCATCTCCGGAGGCGATTAACATTCCTCACTCGTACATAAGTTACAAATATTGTTGCTGGCCAGAATCGAACCTACAACTAGATTGTTCGAGATCTGACAATCTGCATAACTGAGCCACCACCCTACCTTGGGTCTCATCTCATCATCATCAGCCAGGAACCGTCCACTGTTGGACATAGGCCTCCTTCATGGTATGACACATCGACCGGTCCCGAGCGACCTTAACCAGGTCGTCGGTCCATCTAGTAGGGGGACGGCCTGGTAGACGTTTCCCAGTACGTGGTCGCCACTCGAGAACTCTTACTCCTCATTTCTTATGGATTTTTCGAGCGATGTGGCCTTCCCATTGCCACTTCAGCTCACTGACTCGTCGAGCTGTGTCGTTGACCCTTGTTCAAGAAGCCTCGAGATAATGAGTTTCGAGCTGTGACATGCACCAGGTCTCTGCTGATCTTTGTTTGCAGGTCTACATAACACTAACTGCTGGAACCTAACTGTTGCTTTCAGAAAGCGGACTGATCAAGACTGACATCAGCTACATACTTGACTTTGGTGAGTGACTGGCAATAGAATAATCTTTATTCGCTTATACAAACAACTTATGAGGTCGATTGGAGCTAGTGTTTAGATTATTATGTATATAGGAGGTTTCAGGCTAATCAAGTGACAGGTGCCGGCTGAAAACCAGCGCTGTGGCCTCCTGCCCCAGCAACATGCTGAGCTGGTCACCTTTTTAAACAAAATTTGTAATTTTTAAATAAATGTTTTTTCTGTTCTATTCTATTTCTATACATCTAATACATTGCAGATGAGCCTCTCTGCAAAACATCTAAACTTAGTTCTTTTGTTAAACGCTACGCAATGACAATCCAGCTGGACATAATTATGTATAATGTTTGTGAACGCTTGTTTCAGAGCCCGCAGACGACCTGTGCGGCGTGTCGCAGAACCTCGTGGACAGTGAGTGCTCGCACACACACGCCCGGCACCGACCGACCCTCCACTGATACTAGATACTCAACACTCGACATTTTAATGACGGCATTTCATAAATTAAACAGAGATGGCAATAGTCACACCTGCGCGTCTTGTTAACGCAGGCCCCGGTCTCCGACAACTGTTACGCACTAGCATCGTAGGTTCACAACGTGGCTGAACGAGGTCTACAATATTTCATTTTAAAGAATGAACTTATTCACGTTCCTGTATTGAAAAATATATATTGCATTTTTAAAACATTTGTCTAGTATAATCATAAATCCAGTACACGATTGGAATTATTTCGCTCGATAGAAAAAAATGCAAAATTCCGGTTTTTTGAAATTTTCAATTCAACTTTAGACTTACTTTTAATACATTTTAATTTTTATGAATATTTTTAACATATTACTCATCAATTAAATTGGTAATATCATAAATAAAATTAAATAAAAATTAATAACACATTTATCTATACAAAAAAATCTCGCTCCTAACCAATGCAATGCGCATAACTTTGTCACATAATTATCGACAGATAATGTATATTTATCTCATTCTGTCTTATGTTAGTTCAATGATGTTAGAACAGCTAGAATATAGTTATTTGGATCCTGATTCATAAGTATGTGTCTATAACATATTATATTTATGCTTCTCTCACTGCTTTGACAGGACATGAAAATGTTTAAAAATCCGACGACAGCGTCATGATTGAAGCTAGGTTATGACTTTAGCAGTCCGTGTATGTATGAATATGTATGTGTGTTCAACTGATAAATGATCATTTTAACGAATGACGTCACATGAAATGTAACCATATCGTCTTGCATTAGAGAACTAGCAACAGCTGCGAGTGCTGAGATAGTTCATATTACTATTAAGTATTATAAGACGGGCAGTTGACAATACATTTGTTTGTTTTGTTATGTTTCATTTGACTCTCCGGTGTATATTTTAAATGGTTTTGTACGAGTATTTCTCCTGGCACAGCGCGCTCGGTCGACTGGTGCCGGGCGAGGGTTGAGTTTGTTCTTGTTTTCATTTGTTTCCCCCATACTTGCAGTTGTGCACGCGGTCTCCGACCTACTCGACGGCAGCTTGTTCGATCAATGTAAGTACCCACCGATCGACATTTGCTCGAACATTTTACAATCATCTTCATCAATCATTCTCTATAAAAACATCAAAAAAAAATCATGTTTGTTTTATGGGAGCCCTTTAAATATTTTTTTTAAAGTATTTGTTGTTATAGCGTCAACAGAAACACATCATCTGTGAAAATGTCAACTGTCTAACTGTCACGATTCACGAGATACAGCCTGCTGACAGCCTTAGTAATAGGGTCCCGTTTTTCCCCTTTGGTTACGGAACCCTAAAAATTAGTAAACATAGTTTTTATTGGTAATTAATGACTAAGTTAATTAATTAAAGGCTAAGTTATTAGTACAGAATAAGTTTAATGGTCTGTCAATAATTATTTTGTTATCACGTGCTGCTATAATTTTCTGCCACGTTGTATAATTGTGCTTGTTTTTTTTCCGCAGTGGGAACATACACGTATCTGTGTAAGTGATGCAGCGATCGTTTTATAATATTTTCGTATTTCCTAAGTGGACAGTACAGTGATGGTACGTGGTAGGAAGGCTTGCCGCGGCACTTCACAAGCCAGTCGGTGAATAACTAAACAATCTCCATCGCTGTCAATCACGGCATGCTCCACGCGGTTGTTCTGACTGGTCGTGAAATAAAGTACATACATGTTATCTGCCGGCAAACGTCCACTGTTGGACATATCCCTCCACCACGGTATGACACAATGAATGCAGAGACGCGCGCGAACACCGACTACACGACTACCTTCACCAGGTCAAAGATATATCTTACTGGTATTCATTTGTACATTTTAAATTTCATTTATTACTTAGCAAGAACTTGTCACTGGAAATGGTTTAGTTATTAATAAACTGCCAATAAGTTTACAAAAAGTTTCTAGCGGTATAGTTTGATATTAGGGAGTGTGCGCCGGAGCTATCTATGTTGATTCCTTCGCCATTCAAGCGCCGGTGGAACATCAGATCGTCACCCCTCCCTCCGTACACTGCAGACACTCCTGCAGCTCCAACAAGCGTGTCGCTTACACGTTCAGCATGCGGGCAGATACAATATGGAATGCACTACCGGTGTACGTCTTCCCAGAAAAGTACAACTTAGTAAATAGTCACCTTCTAGTAACATCGTCGACCTGAGGTCGAGGTTGGTCTGTACCGATTCTACGAGGGGCATACCGAAAAGATCGGTAATCGAGTACTTTCGATTTAATTAGATTAAAAACTCTTTTTGATGAATAAACACTGGTTAGTTGAAAATCGAATACAATTGACAGAATTAAAAAAAAATTTTTTTTAAAGAACAATATCAGTTTGAAATTGATAGGTCGATAAAAAAATGGAGCTTACAAGAGAAAGTTTCCGTGCCATAATTTTTTACAACTTTCGACGAGGATTATCTCAGGGACAATGTCTCGCTGAGCTTATATCTATATACAAGAGTGAAGCGCCTAGCCAGACGACAATATATCGCTGGTATTCTGAATTCCGGCGTGGACGTGCTTCTCTTGGCACCGTACCTTCCACAGGCCGGCCAAAAACAGCGGTTACACCAGAAAATGTCGCTGTTGTGCGCCGAATGATACAGGATGACCGACATATTACATATGAGCAGATTCGGGCTACTTTAGGGATAGGTATGACTGCGATACAAACTGTTTTACATGGTGAACTGGGAGTGAGAAAGCTAGTTTCCCGCTGGGTGCCCCATAATTTGTCCGAAGAGCAAAAGGCGGCTCGTGTCAATTGGTGCCGGTCTACTCTGCAACGCTTCAACGGAGGAAAGTCAAAAGCAGTTTATAACATTGTCTCTGGTGATGAATCATGGATCTATTCATATGAGCCAGAAAGAAAGCATCAGTCGGCTGTCTGGGTCTTCGCAGGTGAGATCAAGCCAACAAAAGTTGTCCGCTCTCGCAGCGTATCGAAGAAAATGGTCGCTTCGTTTGTCGCGAAAACAGGACATGTAGTCACAGTTCCCTTAGAGGAACGGAGAACGGTTACCGCTGATTGGTATACAACGGTTTGTTTGCCACAGATGATATCCGAACTCCGTAGAGGTAACCCGAAACGACGCATAATCCTCCATCACGATAATGCGAGCTCTCACACCGCTCAGAAAACAAGCGAGTTTTTGAAGCAGGAAAACGTTGAATTAATGGATCATCCTCCATACAGCCCTGATCTGAGTCCCAATGATTACTTTACATTCCCTAGAATCAAAGATTTATTGCGTGGTCAGCGGTTTCAAGGTCCAGAAGAAGCAGTGGAAGCATACAAATCGACGATTTTGACCATGTCAACTTCGGACTGGAATTGCTGCTATAATAATTGGTTCGAACGAATGCAAAAGTGCATTAACTGCAACGGAGAATACTTCGAAAAGCAATAAAAATAAATTTAGTTATTTCCTGTATGTATTGTTTTATATTCCCGATCATTTCGGTATGCCCCTCGTATATACAGAACACCGACGCGAGTCAGGTGCTAGTCGGGCTCGCGTCGGACCGCGCGACAACATTGTAACACGGGGCCACTGTTGCAGCGTACGCGGTCATCAACAAGGTCTCCGTGTGCATCGAGGGGGCAGGTGAGTGCACGCGCCTGGCGGCAGGGGGCAGCACTCTAGTGATAAACCTCCATGCCGCTGCCTCTTGCCGCTCCCCCCACAGACCCCTGTTCCTCAATGCTGCAGCGTGCATATTTCATGCGCGCGTATGATTTATCCACATATAGTTTACGACCGTACAAATAATATGTCAAAGCAATTTTGTTAAATAGCTTAATTAATAAAGAGTTTACCATTTTTAAAAGTACGACCGAGCAATGTATCGCGTCCAAATTGAGTTGACCTGACAAGGATAAACGGTTTGTTGATCTGTCATAATATGACGTGTAAAAAGAACCGTCAATCATACATTGCGTGCTCGATTATTTTGTATGGAAATAATACACAATTAACTAACGAAATTTATGTAAATGTGTTGTTTAGGACCAGCACTGATTGCCATCAAAATATGAGCCCGAATAAAATATACACGGTGTATGAGCGCTGGAGGAGCCCAACGACCTTAACCAGGTCGTCGGTCCATCTAGTAGGGGGACGGCCTGGTAGACGTCTCCCGGTACGTGGTCACCACTCGAGAACTTTCACTCCCCATCGGTTATCGGTTCCTCGAACGGTTGTGGCTTGCACATTGCCACTTCATCTCACCGACTCGTCAAGTTACATCAGCTACGGATTTCTTCATTGCAGACTTTATCACGTAGAGAGGTTGAGCTGGTGTATTGGTGCCACAGTGAAGGGCCACGTGTCGGTTGCGTGTCACGGTGCCGGTGTCGGTGTCACTGCTAAAACATACCTGTGTACAGAGTCGTGCGGGTTCTGCTCGGCGCTGACGGACGGCGCGCCGCCGGCGGACCCGGACATGGACCCGGCGCAGTACCGCACCGACTACGCAGACGACGCACACAACAAGATCGGCCGCATCATCACCAACGGAACCAACGGGGAGGGTGAGTGGGGTGGGGGGTCGGCACACGCAGTCAAACCTCCTCCGTGGCGTACTTCTTCTTTGGACGCCATTGTTGTTTTGCCACGAACGGCAAAATTTACAACTAAAACTTTACAATACGATGCTTCATTTCACGCTGTAATATAAAACCGGAAGGTGTGTGTATTATTAAGCTACTGCATAGCTTCTATCGCGGGCCTTGAGCGCGGGGACCGAATCGAGAAATTCCGTAACGAAAAAACCTCACGCTCCCCACTCCGACGGGCACGGAGGTGTGGCTTGAAGGCCGTGCATCGTCTAACGTCGTTTTAGTTCGGCAGTCTTCGGCACGGCGTTGTGTGCGAAGGCGTATTACTGTTTTATAATTTATTAAGTATAATAGTATGTAATTTGATATAGCAAAGCAAATCCGTTATGTTAGCTAAATATTGATTTAATTTTGTTTTCCTGTTTGTAATTTAATTTCCATTTTTTCTATAATAACTATCCCTAGATGACATACAACACTAGGACACATCCGCTAACTTGCCTTGCCTCCCGTTTATACGTTAACAATTGATACATCGCGGTCTTTTGTGGCTAACTTCAGAGGGGCAAACATAGCTTGCGGAAGTACTGTACACTGTAGGAAACTGCAGTGGGGGCGCGGGACGAGCTCGCGGCCCGTAGAGTGTGGCCGTATTGTAAACCATTAGAATACAACCTGCAACAAATGTTAGATAGTAAAGATACCTTGTTATGTACAAGTGTTCTGTTGTGGAGGTAGCAAGTCGGATTCTTTGTTCAGTAATGTGTCGCATGTTGTAACAGGCTACAAGAAGGCGTACGAGTACGGCACGTCCCAGTGGTGCGTGTGCGACGCCGCCGACTCCATCGGGATCCGCGTCTTGGGTGCGTGGCAGCTCTCATCTCACTACGACAATGCTTACAGCACACCAGTCACTTGGTTTCTTTACAGTGGAAAGGCTTCCGTTTGACCACAACCTAGCCTGATGTTTCAGCAACGAACTAGGATGGTTTACGGTTGCCAAGAAATATCCTATTAATTCTGGCCTTGAAGACATCCTGATTGTAGCGTTCGGGAAACACAAAATCCGGCAGGGAACGACACTCCTTAGCTGTATATGGGACGCACACACACGCATAATAAATGAAGAAGTTAAACGCTTTGTGCTACATGGTGGAATGTCAACCGTGTCGGGGTGGATGGATGTGGCCCACGCGTTGTGGTCGACCGGTTGTAAAATGGGGACACTCTCATCGCACGCTCTCCGATGTGCAGCCTGTAGAAACCCGAAAGACTGGCTATTTTACGCTGGTGTTCCAGGCTTTGCAACTTACTACTCATTGAGCTGTCACCAACGAGTCTTGTTCTCGAGTTCACGGCAGCCAATTGACACTGGGCAGACCCACTTCATAGGTAGCAACAGTACCCCATGCAGGAGCGGACTCGAGCTTGATATAAAGTTCACTAGAGTAGATTCTATATCATAGTACCGGTGTTGAACTGCGACGAGAGAGCTGGCAATGCCTGCTCGTCTTGTACCGTCAAGTTGAGGTGACAGTGTCTTGTAGCCGGCAGCCGTCAGGCAGTCCGCAATGCCTGTAATGAAGCGCGGCACCCAGGTTATCAGAATTACTATTTCTTGCAGGCGTCGACTCCAAGGAGTACCTGGGCTACACTTTCCTCAACGGTGAGTTGTTATTTGCAGTAAACTCCTCGCTACATCTTGTATTTAGCATTACACCCGTAATGCTGAAACTTGTCTTTAATCAACTGTTTTGGTTGTAGTGTTGGAGCTCCTCGGAGGGGTAGGAAACAGCTACAAAGAAAACTGTGAGTATTCCTTGTTACTGTGAGTATACAAGTTACGGTTGGCCCCACTTTTGAAATTTTGACCCTCCTGTATCTTCCTTCTCCTTCTCAAGAACCTTTCTCCTTGTAGGGTTCCATACCTGGAAAGGAAAAAAGAAAAAGCTTTGCTGTCCGTCTGTCTGTCTGTCAATACCCTTTTTCTCAGAAACGCGTAGAGTTATGAAGTTGAAATTAATATCGGATACTCAGGTCTAATGTTGCTTGGATCTGTGACTCTTTTTTTATTTATATTTTTTTAAGAGGATTTTTTAATTATAACACAATAAAAATAGCTTTTTTATGTTTACAAACTTACTTTGTAGTTGAAAGCAATACGTAGAGTATGTAATGTAACCGCAAAGTAAAGTTGGTTATTCAATCGTTATAGCATTGTTGGGTGCATATTACTGTACCTACTTTTTATGATTTTCAGTAGGTTAATTAAGTCAGACAATTTCAATTGTATTTATTTCATTAAACTTAGATTATTAATATGTTACAAAAATAAAAGTATTCAAGGTTAGTTTGGCAGACATATGAAATTATTATATTACTAGCTTCCGCCCGCGACTTTGTCCGCGTGTACTTCAGGATTTATTCTACTTGTTCGATAGGCATAGAAGGCATCTATCTCCATTTCCAGCATAAGGTACAAAATAGTGTTTATTCTGTTACGTAGGCTAATAGTTTAAAGAAACAAAAGAAATTTCAATATCTGACGTAGTACATTCAAATAGTCTTCACACTAATATTATAAACGCGAAAGTTTGTATATACGAATTACATATTCTATGGTCGGTTGCTAGGCAACGCGTTTTTGTTATGCCCAAATTGCCCATGTAATCCCACTAATATTATAAGTGTGATTTTGTACAATTTACACAATATGTCTTTATAAACTATAGCCTATATGTTATTCTGATGTATAAGCTATTTTATTGTAAAGTTTCATTCAAATCCATTCAGTAGTTTTTCCGTGAAAGCGTCACAAACATCCAAACATCTAAACATCCAAACATCTAAACATCCAAACATCCAAACATCCAAACTTTCACACTTATAATATTAGTAGGAAGTAGGATTCCAGAATTAAAGTACATAGGGGAGTATGAAAGTTCTAAATTAATTAAATGCTGTTCAAGTTACATTATGTATAAAATTATCCACAATAGAGTAAGTAGTTAGATTTTAGACAGATATTTGTATAGTCTGCTTTCACATGCCACGAAGTATTTCTCTGTTCACAAGGGAACCCGTGTGTTCACAGATGGCTACGAGATGAACAAATGCGTGTTGAAGTTCGCAAACAAAATACTGAAGAATAACGGATACGGCGGTGAGTGGACCCCGCGGCTCTCTGCGTCTACCGTGAGTGTGCGCAGGAGATAGCGTGTATCGTTAACTATCGCTGTCCTTGTCACACGCATCTCGACTGAGCAGCATTTCCGATAGTATTATATATACGTTACCGCCTGCGTAAACTCACGGTAGCCGCACTGTGACAACGACAAGGTTGGCAAGGAGGTGGCGTGCAAGCGGGCCTCGCGCCCTGGGGCAGGGCTCATGGTGCCAGGAGTTGACGACTCAATTTTACATTAACGGGATCCCGCTCCATCACAGTTTTGCACTAAATTTATTTTACCATAATCTCTTAAAATGTAATAGCTGTCTTTGTGTAGTAACTATCTAAAAATAGTACATCGGATTGTGATGTCGCGAAATGAGTATCATTAACATACGACTTCACAGTGAATCACAATTTTCTTTTTACACACTTTTTATTATTCTTGTCCAAAGCGCCATCTAGTGACCAGTAGCTGCGTAATGGCTATTGTAGATAACTACAAAGTTGTACGTTAATAATATTTTTTTTCGAGACACTATGATTTCGTCTCTTATTTTTAGGTTATTATTTTTACTTATTACTTAGTTAGCTGAAGTGGCAGTGGGCCGGTCATATTTGCCGAAGGACCGACAGTCGCTGGAGCAGACGAGTTCTCGAGTGGATACCACGCCTAGGCAAACGTAGTGTAGGACGTCCCCCGGCGAGGTGGAAAGTCGACTTACGTAGGGTAGCCGGACGTGAATGGATGCGGAGAGCAGAGGACCGAATCGAGTGGCGCACTGGGAGAAGCCTATGTCCAGCTGTGGACTGCCGCAGGCTGTACAGTGTACATGATGATGATGATTTTTACTTATTACTTAAAAAGCTAGCTATTCTATTTTAAAAGATTATGGCAACAGAAATTTGGTAAAGAAGCATTAGGAGAGGGATAACAACAAAATATGTATGTGCCACATTTGCGTGTGTGCGTGTAGTCCACACCATCTACCGTGCTCCAGGATCGTGAGAGACTATGAAGGTTCTACTTACAAAACGCATCATTGCAATTCTCAAGTATGTATTTGTATGTCACAGAAATTTTGTATGGCAGCATTTTGAGAGGGATCCCGTTAAGTCAACATTTTATTAAATTCAACAAATAATTAATTACTCGTTATTTATTTAAACCTAAACAAACAATTCAGCGTATTGTTAACTACATACATATTCTGTTCCCGTTAATATTTACTCTTCAGTCTTCTGATAGGTGGCGGTAGAACTGGCATTCAAGTGTGTCTGTCAACTCACTGGTTCTGTAATTGTCCATAGATGGCGTTCGTAGTATATAAAAAAACTTCGTATATTTAATTTTTTTTAATGTTTATAAAATGATAATGGATCTGATTTAGTTAGATAGATAACAAATGCGGGCATTAGTTTGTGTGAATATATAACTATGTCAATAATGTGTGTTTACAGGACAGAACGTGAAGAACTACGAGAGGTTCACGGTGCCGGTGAAAATCAACTGTTCCGGAGATGATGCTCCATGGGCGGAGAAGAACATCCCACCCCCCATCGCGGACATGGGGACGAATGGGGGCGGCTCGGCCGGGCTGAATCTTGGCGTCAGCGTCGGCGGGGGGTTCTCCTTAGGTGCCGGTGTTAACTTCGGTTGACACCGGTGCGGGCGCGACTTCAGCGATTTGTTCCAATAAAGAATTGATATAATGAAGCACGAAATCGAGTTTTTAATAATGCTACAAATATTCTACAGTTTGATTGTTCTTGACCATAGAGTTAGTTGACCTGGCGACCATATAGTATTCGGTATGGGTGTGGCACTTGGCCTTCATGTGACATGGTAAGTGACGATAACGCCGTTGGATGGAAAGCGTGACAAAAGCCTTGAGCTGATGAGGTGCTGGCGCTGCCACCTTCCATACCACTACTGTCTGCCTATGAAACATGGTGGTAGCCAGGCGGACATAGCAAAATCCCCCACCACCAACCAAATCCAGTTGCAAGTGCCCCCACTGGGAATCGAACCAGCCACATCCGGATGTTCGCTTGGACTAACACGTGCCACGGTGCGGTGAGGGAGGACACGGTAGTTGTTAAAATTATATTTAAATTCGATTCAAATATTTTACTTACAATTAGTAGATTCATAAACATACGCGGACAGTGAGGCGGCCTTATCGCTAGAAAGATATTTTTTCTAGTTCAGCTTTTGAGAAGTCGGTACACAGTACACCGCCAGAGATACCACATCCATTAGTGCTGGGCACGTCGACGAGCTAGGGCATGCTCCGCACTCTCCGCGAGGTGGACGGCCCCGCGCTCCTCACACACACACACAGCTCCTGAGAGGATCGGTCGTGTCTGGATACCCTCCCCCGCATGCAGGCGGCTACAATCATAGACACTGTTAACAAACAGTGCACCAACGTCAATGAAAGTGATCAACAAACGTTGTTGCTAGGTTCTCGCGGCGAGGGCGTGGCTCGGCGAGCTTCGTGCCTACGTCATCAGCCGGGAAACGTCCACCGCTGGACATAGGCATGGTATGACACATGACCGTTCCCGAGACACCTGCATCCAGATTTTGCATGCTGCACTTAGTAGGGGGACGCCCCGGTAGACGTTTCCCGGTACGTGATCGCCACTCAAGAACTATTACTCCGCATCCGTCGTCCGTTCTTGACCGTTGCCGTATCAGCTCACACGAGAGAAGAAGAACACCCGTCGGGCTATGTCGGTGACCCTTGTTCGACTACGGACTTCCTCATTCCATATTTTATCACGTATAGAAGTTCCTAGCATCGTTCCATAGCTCGCTGAGTGACTTTAAGCTTGTTTATTCGTCCCACAGTAAAGGACACGTTTCGGTTCCGTATGTCATCACTGGCGACACGCACTGATCAAAGACTTTTGTCTTCGTACGAGAAGATATGCCGTAACTTAATTCCTGAACGCTGGCCAAACGTCGGATTTTTCGGTTGACTTCTTTGTCGCTGCTGGAGCTGCCTCGCCGAGCGATCTGTCGCAGGCACCTGCGTAAGCATCTATATGTACTTGTGTAATTCAGTAGGTATAACATTGTTGTCGCGACGAACGCGAATCTCCATAAATAAAAAAATAAATAAGAAAAATGTAAAACCTACGACAAATTTAATCGGAAAAGCGTAAATAATTTTGGGAAAAACCCTCGCCTAAATGGAAGTAAGTAACTAGATAAAAAGAAGCTTACATATTATTACAATAATAAGTCCGAAAAAATCCGTCGGGGGCTGCCATTCCCGTTCCTGAAGGAACTAAAATTTGCAGTTTTATAAATATGTCACTAGTTGAAATTACGTTGGGTACCTAATTTTTTAATGTAGTCTTGAATTGATACCGCCTTATTAACCATCTCCATTTTCTAATGGCTACACACTTGGACTTACAATATGTAGTGTAGGTACCGGATTCGATTCCCAGTATCTGTCGGTACTCGGTTTGGTTGGTGGTATAGGTATTTTTTTTAAAACTTACAGGCTAATAACATAAATAGAAATTACAAACTAACTTAAAACTATTCCTAATTACAAGTTTCCACCCATGAGTGTCTACGTAATCTAACGTTATTCTTTAAAATAATGGTGTTAAATTTTACAGTGTATAAGAAAGAAAGAAAGATTTATTTGCTAGAATACAAATTTAAAAAGATCCTAATATGAATATACAGTAATCGTATTCTGTCGAACATGTCGACGTGCAAATGTTAAGAGGGTATGCTGGTGTCAAAGCGCCCATACAAACGTAGTCCAGTCATATTTTGAGTATTAAGCTATGAAAATCTATGAAATTTTCAAGACACAATCTAGAAACAAATATCTGTGTTGGTGGTGAGTCAGATTTTCGTTTAAATATATACTTCCAGAGTTACAGGGCGTCAAAGAATTGTATTTTACGGTATTAAAAAGCCCCAACTTTGAACCTGATTTACAAGAGTATGAATCAATTTAGAACAATTTGGAAAAGCCACCGACATCTGAAATTTCATTAGTATACTGTATTAAAAAAATGGTTACATAATATACTGTATCCTTCAAATGATCCCTGGACTACGAAACATCCAAATAACGGGTGGATAACTTCGCGTAGTGTATGCTGTCTCACCGTACGCGCTCGGGTAGGATAGGGCTCGGATAGGGACAGCTACAAAACAATGCAACCTTGAACGCGGCCACGTGGTCTAACCAACAAAGCCTCTTAAGTCTAGTTACATTGTAGTCAGTTTAAACACTTTCGATTTCAAAAATCTTAATCTAAATATGCATCGATCTCACCAACATCAACAAATATAATTATAACTGGTAAAATTCATTCAATGAATAAAAAGAGTGTTCCATCAGCAACAAACGTAATGCTCTCTTAAACCTATGCCTCGGGAGTTGTTTAATAAATCCTTGTATTTTGTTATAAATTTTAATACACATACAGTAGCTGTTTTTTTGAATGCGCGTCGTTTTAGGTGTTATTTCGAGAGCCAATCTTTGTGGATTTCTTAAAGGTCTCTGCAGTACCTCCCCAGCTTCAATAAGATGATAGTTTTGCTTGACGTAATTACCTATCTCGAGTGATAGCGACAGATCTCTAGTGAATAAGTATCATCACTAAATAGTATAAAACAAAGTCGCTGCCCGCTGTCTGTATGTATGTATGCTTAAATCTTTAAAACTACGCAACGGATTTTGATGCAGTTTTTTTAATAGATAGAGTGATTCAAGAGGAAGGTTTATATATATAATACATGTATAATATAGTAGAGCAACACCGATAATTTTAGGGGTTTCTAATGTGATGTCGTAAATAAACACATCTTTTTGCGCTTACATTGCAAACGCTGGCTAAACCCTACCAGATAGATCAAAATAATGTACTACTGTATTTGTACACCTTAGAAAGATCAACAAAAAAGTCCGCGATGGTATAGGTCTAACTATTGTATTTATGTCACTATAACTACTTTTATCAATTTTTTAAGTTGATAGAAATGCCGACCAAAATCAGACCATGTTATCCATACCTTTATATTAACCCTTATCAAAATAAATCATTTCATATTCAAGACTGCTTCAATAGCTGTATATAGCTTCTTAAATTATTGAAATAGGACATTCCATTCAAAAGATATAACGAATTTAAAAAATCAAATACACACAGAAAAATAAACGCCGGGCCCTGTACACCAAACATGACCAAACTGAAGCATTCAAATAATGTAGTATTGACCGAAGTGCGAAAGAGAGGCTTACCGATGCTATTTAGCTGTGTATGAAATGAAAAAAATTACATAAGAAAAAATTAAACGCCTTAAAAATAAAATACATAAAACAAAGTGGTCAACTGCGAGACGGACTCGCGCACCGAGGGCTCCGTGAAGAATATGATTAATAAACAAACTGAAAATCACTATCACTAAATAGTATAATACCTCAGCGTCTAAAGACAAAAGTCTTTGATCAGTGCGTGTTGCCAGTGATGACATACGGAACCGAAACGTGGTCCTTTACTGTGGGCCGAATAAACAAGCTCAAAGTCACTCAGCGAGCAATGGAACGAGCTATGCTCTTCTAACTTCTATACGTGATAAGGTCTGGAATTAGGAAATTCGCCGACGAACGAAGGTCACCGACATAGCTCGACGAGTCAGTGAGCTTAAGTGGCAATGGGCAGGCCACATCGCTCGAAGAACCGATCACCGGTGGGGAGTAAAGGTTCTCGACCACGTACCGGGAAACGTCTACCAGGCCGTCCCCCTACTAGATGGACCGACGACCCGGTCAGAGTCGCAGGGAGTTGCTGGATGCAGGTAGCTCGGGACCGGTCGATGTGGCGTACCATGAGGGAGGCCTATGTCCAGCAGTAGACGTTTCCCGGCTGATAATGAAATAGTATAAAACAAAGTCACTTCCCGCTGTCTATATGTATGTATGCTTAAATCTTTAAAACTACACAACGGATTTTGATGCGTTTTATTTAATAGATAGAACCATTCAAGAGGAAGGATAATTTTAGGGATTTCTAATGTGATGTCGTAAATAAACACATCTTTTTGCGCTTACATTGCAAACACTGGCTAAACCCTACCAGATAGATAAAAATAATGTACTACTGTATTGTACACCTTAGAAAGATCAACAAAAAAGTCTGCGATGGTATATGTCTATCTCTTAAGGATAACCCACAGTAACCATTTTATCCTTTACTTTTTCCGAGAAAAAACGGCTTATTTTGCAGCGATCTTAGGCAATATACAGCATTAATCCTTATCCATTTAAGTACCTTAGACACATTGTGCGTTTAATATAGATCAATATGGACCTTTACAGAGAGTAATTCAAATGAATATTTTCGAAGATATTACAGATCGCCTTCCTGAGAAAAAGGGTCTTGAAAGACACACAGACGGACAACAAAGTAAACCAATAAATAAGGGTCCCTTTTTCCTTTTGAGTTACGAATCCCTAAAAATGTACAAAAATGTAAATATAGAAATGAAAAACTTTAGATTAAGTAAAAAAATTGAAACTCTAAAAATATAAATAGTTATTTAATCAGAAAAAACTACTTATGTCTTGCAAAAAGATACATTTACGTTTTTCCCAAAATGTTAAAAAGATAAATGTCCACCCGTGCGAAGCCGGGGCGGGCCGCTAGTTAATAATAAATACTTAAATATTAATATATTAAATGCAAAAGTGAGTTTGTTTGTGTATTGGTTTGTCATTCCTTGCCAATGTAATAGAGGTAATTTCAAGTTGATACTTCCACACGTTCATGGGAAAAGGGTCATGACGGGCAGGCACACAAAAAGTTATCTTATAAAAGTCCATTTTTCCCTTTTGAGGTAGTAAACCTTAAAAACATGCTATAGTTGTTTAAAAGCTTTGTTTTTAAAATCATTGGATTATCGGAAGATATGAAAAGTTGATTATTTGCCTATTTGAATCAAGTTGTCTTCGTCTTGGGCGAGCTTGAATCCTTTGCTAAGTGGTTCACTCATGTTTCTAGTCTCTTTCGCCTTCCCTTAACTCATGTTAACTCTAGAATTATACTTGGGATTCAATGGGACGCCTGTGAGATAACACATTGCTTGATCCTCAATTTTGTTTATAATATTTATTGTGATCAGCAAATTTAACATGAAAATCTCAAACTACATAGCCTCATAATGACAACTTTAGAACTGACCTGTTTCCGTGGCGACATGTGCCATAGATGAAGATGAAGTGCCTTCTTTAACTTCTGTGCTTTGAAAATGAATTGGGATTGCCGGTCCAATCAGTCTTTTTCTTGTATTTCCATGATGTATGCTGGATGGATTAAAGTGTGCAGCACATATGTACCTCCAGCTTAGTTCATTACTTGTCAATGAATCTAAGCTTGTGTTCCCTAGAAAGAGAAATCAATACAGGTATGGAAGTTTCTAAAGTGAAAAATCTGTAATATAGTAGGCATGTTTTTATAAAAATATTACACGAAAACCTAAGCGAGGTCTCCATCTTGCAGTTTTTGACAAATCGTGAAAGAACAACAATTTATTGTTAAGCTTCTTTTTTCTATATATGTATATTATCTTCTGTAATATATACTTTTGTTGTTTAGGTACATGTATGTAGGTCTACTTTCAGTATACTATATTTTTTTAAAGCTCCAGTGTGAGTGCTGGGAGAAATCTCTCGTTAGGGATAGGCAACTCTAATTGTACAATTTTAGGTATAATTGTCTTTGTAATTATTATTTTATATGTACAATAAACAAAACCTTTCTCATTGATCGCTTCGACGGATTTTCTGTGTAGGGTTTTGCCATAATCACCAGCTTGGCCGAATGGGTGGTACTCAGTTTTATATTGTAGTTACATAGGTAGATGGTTGCCCAACATTATCTTTGCCAGTCACCTTTATAACCAGCTACACAGCCGCCAACCCAATTAACATAGTATACTTAAGACCACAAATACGAATAGGTAAATAACTTACCTGAGTTACGAATCCAAAGAAGCAGCCGACCTTTGTCATTGACTGGGAAACGAAACATAGATATTTCGAGACTTGTGTTATCACAATTGTAATACACACACTTCCTGTAACTCATTTTGAAGGTAAACAGACTTATGCGAATCTCGGAATCAAAAGTTCATGCACAGGTCAGAATAGAGGAAATCAATCAAGTCCGAAGAAATAGCCAGGGGTCGTCGTTAAATGAATCAATCGTGTCCGTAAGAATAGCAAGGGGTCGTCTTTAGAAAAACCGCAAAAGCACACTGACGTTATCATAAACATCAGAACAGAATCAAACATTAGAAATGGCGCGTGCGACGTGCGTCATAATTGTCCTCAGTGTTGCCAAATATTTCACAATTCTGAAGATATCATTTTAACAAATCATAATTTTACATATAACTCATTCATGGTTTTGTTTAATTTGAATAAATAAATAAAAATATGTTTAGTATATACACTTAAATCTCTGTTTAGTCTATACAATCTGCATATAAATAAAGCACATGAAAATGAACGTTAAGCGACAGTTTTTCTGCTTACAGCGCCATCTGTCACATTTCTATCGTACCACTGTATATAAGTAGGGAGATAGAAAAAAGGTATGTTTTCGAAGTCGACGTCATTCGAAGTGTAATAAAGCATTTTAGATGATTATTATGATATTGTGTACTAGTAGCGACATCTGATCGATCAAAAGGAACTAAATATCGAATTACGCTATAATGTATGAGCGTTGTGGATCCTCTAGTACTCATTAATCACAGACTACTTAGAAGACACAAGTGTCAGACGACCGACTTCCATAGATAATTTGTAGGCAGTTGTGTTATCTGTGGCGGGTGAAAATTGAATATGACATTTATTGTTTTTTGAAACCTATGGCAACAATAAACACTCCATTCAGTAGACCGGGACAGGGATATATATATATATATTTATTTATTTATTTTTATGAATGTGTGTTATTACTGTGAATGGCCGAAGCGCAGTGTATTCAAGTTACACTACACTGGTGACTGTTAAAAACAACCAAGCTAGCTGGTGAATGATCGTTTTTTATATTTTTTTCGCGACGATTTCGGACACCTGTAAATGTAATCATATCAATCATAAGTCCGTTTGCAGCCACTAACACAGCACCTTGGCGTCCACATTTTAAACTCACTGAATCACATCACAGGTTGGGGTGCAGCAAAGAAAAGAATTACATTTGTTATTGTTTACCGGCCGGTATAACACGTGAGTTTTATTGACATAAGCGTCCAAAATGGCGGCGACGGCGACGTACATGGTCACCGCAGGGAAAGGGTACTGCGCGCGGGAGGCGAGGTTCATTTTTCTGTTGTCGAGTGTTGTTCTATGGAAGTGAAACGGGCGTGTCATTAATCCATGACATAGTGAAATTAATATACTGTGTAAAATACAAATCTGCATATCTTGCAGGCTCGGTTCTGGTGAGAAGGTCTTTGGATAAAAGCACGCTCATCAAGAAGCCTCATATTAATGAGGCTATATGTCGTCCATAGAGAAGTCTCTAATACACTGCTGGAACGAATTTGATTTATTGTGATATTTTGTTACCCACCAAGCTGATGAGTTCATGAAGTCACCCCGCACGGGCGCACCGCCGCCGTCGAGGCATGTTTACTGACTGATGCGTGTACACCAACACACGAGCACAATATCTTTAACACAGTATTGATTGAGAAGCCGACAATAAAAGAGAGTACATTCCGCGAACGTTGCGATATAAAAAAGGCAATAAAGGGACATTACGACCTTCCTGCAGTTATTCTGACAAAGGCAACGAGATGAGCGAGACAATAGCTCGTCAAACTACACCAGGACAACAATACCAATACATGTACCTTTACTTGTGTGGGTGCCACACGACCCGCACCATTCTCACATGACTGCAGAATGTTTCCTTCAAACGGCTGACACACTGTGTCCAATGTAAACACAAGCCGCTGTTTCTCGATAGGAGCTAATCAGCACATCACTATTGATTCTGTTGGTAGAAACGGGCTTAAACGTTGGTCGTTCTCAACAAGAAAATGTCTTTTGAAAATGAAAACGAGTATGAACTCCGCTGTGAGGTGGTCACAGCCCGGAGCGGGATACCTATGCGTGAAGATTACCACCCGCCATGGTTAGCTGCAGCAAGGACATGTTACACTGAGAAACGACCCCTTGCTACCAGGGGACATTCTGCAAAGAAGCGCAGTTCTGAGTTTCCTGCATAGATGACTTCGAACATGTTGAAGCATACGAGTAGGTGCTACCTGCCTTCTTATTTCTCCTTTAGCCGTCTTAAACGACACCTAACGCGATGAAATAGAGTGAATAATCATATTCTAAAGCCACACTGTAAGCGTCGGTGGCGCGTGGATAAAGGCGCGGACTCTCAATCTGAGGGTTCCGGGTTCGAATCCAGCCGTGTACCTATGAGTTGTTTTTCAATTCAAGTACACTATCCGATTGCTTAACGGTGAAGGAAAACATCGTGAGGAAACCTGCATGTCTTGAACAGGCATGTGAAGTCCGCCGATCCGCACTGGGCCCGCGTGGTGGACTATGGCCCATACACTCTCTGTAGGAGAGTAGGCCTGAGCCCCTCCAGTGGGGACATATATAGGCTGGTGATGATGAGATGATGAAAGCCACACTAGTCGGACAATATATGTATAAAGGTCAGAAGTATTTTTGTTTGGAAATTTACGTATATGGGATGACATGTTTCGTCAAGCTGTAATGAGAAAAAGTTGTTACGAGAGGTTGAAATGCTATGTGGGGAGCGGAGCGCTGCCAGCCACGCCGGAGTAATGGAGCAATGATCTCTCTGACGTGATCTCTCGACCCCCTTGTAAACATTTACAGTATACGAACTTCGAAACAAGATTAGCCACATTCAACAGATTCACAACTATTGTACGGAGTATAAGGAGGTGCCCGTGCCGGGGATGGTCACCCGGGGTCCGCGTATTGATTTAGGTTAAGACGTAGATAGTTTTATTTGATATCGAATATCCATACTCATTCCTGGCGTTATGACAATAAAAATTATTTGTAAATTATTAATATTGAAAATGTACATGGTTTGGCTATGGATATGTACAGAAACGGATTTATTTATTACTTGAAATTTGAAATCATCATCATCAACAGCCTATATATTTCCCCACTGCATGGGCTCAGGCCTACCCTCCTTCAGAGAGTGTATGGGACATAGTACAGCACACGGGCCCAGTGTGCAGGTTGCCTCACGATGTTTTCCTTTACCGAAAAGCCTATAGTAATGATTTTTAGCATTCGTACATTAATTCCAAACAACAAATTGGAACTTATGAGTCCGAGCCAGGATCAAACTCAGACCTCGATAGTTCAATGACTGTCGCTCTACCCGACTGAGCCACACGGCTAGTTATCACAAAAAGATTTAGCTACCACTGGTGTGTCGGCTACTGCCCGCACCCTGCGATCACCGCTCACCTTCTACGTCACCAACACATACACATGACATTTAATTGTATTTTATCATACAATAGTAATAAATCTAGAGTAGACTCCCTAGTCCCGAGGAACGCTAAGATAACGGAGCTATCTCTGCGCGTGCGCCGCCCCGCCCGCGCTGCAGGCACACTCGCCGCTGCTCGGTCGACAGGCGCGCGCGCTCGAGATCCCCCTGCAGACGAGGTGACAACAAAAACAATACAGATACATACATACTTGTACAACAATCGTTTACCATAGCAGTTTAGCAAAGAGCAGCATTGTATCAATTTGTCATCAAATACGACTAAGTACATTACATATTACATACGGTATCAGAATTACTGTTATTATAAAAACAGACATTAAAGGCCATTTATTGGTTGTAGGTGTGTGGTGTGCCGCGATGCTGTGGGTATTGCTGTGCGCGGTTATGTGCGCAGGCGCATTTCTGTGGTTGCGCTGGCTGCGCGTGCGGCGGCACTGGGCGGCGCGCGGGGTGCCGCACCGCCCCCCGCACCCGCTGCTCGGCAGCCTCACCTTCCTGCAGAAGAAAAATGTCGTGAGTAGTGATGCTGGATGGATAAGCACACACACACACACACACACACAATCTTCATCACTTCTACCTTCATATTCATACGAGTGCGATATGTTCAGACAGTGTGAGTGCAGCTGTTGGATTGTCCTGTTCTACAGGGAGAGTGGATGCGCGAGCTGTACAGCGAGCTGCGCGCGCCGTACGTCGGTATCTGGCTGTTCTGGCGTCCAGCGCTGGTCATCAACTGTCCTGAGCTGGCGCGTAGGATCCTCGTTAAGGACTCGGACAACTTCCGCAACCGGCTGCTCAGCTCCGGCAAGAACGACCCCATCGGAGCTCTAAACATATTCACGGCGAACGTAAGGTCACACTCCCACCGAACCTGGCGTATACTCGTACAAGCGGAGTTGTACATCTCTTATCTAACTACTGCTTGTAAAGTTAATCACATTTGAATATTGTATTGAAGTAAAAAATATACAATGTCTGTGTACATAGAGCAGAGAATTCCAGTTCAAAGTCGTCATCACATAAAAATTATGATAGTCTTAGATTACAGCTCGCTCAGCGACGTCGCTCCTGTACATGCGAGCAAAATTATCCTTGACCAATCTTAAGGGCTTTATTTCACTATGTGAACTTATACTGGGTTATAAAATACGTTACAATCGTAATAGCAAGAATATATAATACAAAACCGATTTGTACACTCGCATTGAGTGCAACAGATTATTTTCTTGTTTTCAAGTTAGTTTATCTCACTCCGTCGGGCTACTGGCCTGTTTATCTATATCGCGACGCTCAGTTAGAGATTATCGCACCACGCCGTTGACCCCAACAATCACAACAACTATCATTTGTGCTGAAAAATTCATCTCAATACATGGAATGTTACAATTGATCCACGTCTTGATCATAATTGGATACAAGTCCACTGTTGCACCTGAGCCTCCCCGACTCGCCTCCATCGCTACGACCGACTGTACAGTGAGGATTTGTGATAAGCACCGCGCTGGGCAGACGCGTTGCATCGTAATACAGTGAAACTTGGTTAAGTGGGACCTGGATAAGTGAGAAACCTCCATAACTGGAACCAATGCTGAGGTCCCAACACTTTGGCACTGAATTACCTCTGTTAGTGGGACAAGGTAAGCCTCTATATCTGGGATTCGTTCTTTCGATTTATCATCATAGTTACCTCTATAACTGAGACAGCGAGCAAATTTTATATGCATAAACCTCTGTAACTGAGATAACATTGTTTGTTTACTCATTCTTATTCTGCCCACCTACTGAAATAACCTGTATTCTCACCTCTATTAATGGAACCCTCTGTAAATGAGACAGATATTTATTTATACCTGTATATCTGAGACACTGGGTAAGTGGAATACCTCTATAAGTGAAACGACATTGCAGGTCCCTTGATGTCTCACTTATCCAGGTTTCACTGTATATTGTTGTCACGTACGTTTCTAATTGTATCTGCGTCTCTCTTAAAATCTTACTGCGATCACTCGTGTGTCTGCCTACCGAGCTTGGTGACTGCGGTGGTATCATGTTGATGACGTTTGTTGTTGTTTCAGGACCCGCTGTGGTCGTCTGTGAGGCGTCGTCTATCACCAACGTTCACATCTGCCAAGCTCAAGAACCTCACCAACCTGCACATCATCAAGTCCAAGCAGCTCGTTCAGAGGATAAGGATGGAATCTGACAAGAAACAGAAGTTCGATATCAAGGTAATACTGCACCTATGCACGTGACATGACAGATGTAGTATATGATGATAATTACAGTTTAATAGACCAAATCACACACGTTGCCAACAAGTAGGGTTCATAATAAAAACAAAATTAGAAATTTTGAAAAAGAAAAAACCCTCGACAAATGTAAACATTGTAAGTAATCAAAAAAGGATTAACTATTTTTTTGTAAAAATCCCTCGACTGATGAAATTCAGTAACAAAGCACAATAAAAAGCCTTTTAATAGGGACTGATATTTGGCGAGTTACTTCTTAAGAACCACTACCCCGCACACGCTGCCCCACACAGGCGGACAGTTAATTGGATCATAATGCCATAGTCGACAACAGTAAGTATTGTCTATTTACTTATATTGTTATTCAAAGTTCCTTTATAAAATATCTATCAAGAGACTCAACGTACTAATACCAGGTAATTTTTAAATTTTTATTGGATTCCATTTATTAATACCAAATTAATAAATGAAATCCAATAGCTGTTCCTCATTTAGAAGTTTCATTTTCTGACCGCCCACGGATTCACCGGATATTTTGTAATAACTGAACGGAAATTATAAAGATTCCTTACTGACAGATGAATGAAAACAAACATCTCTACCAATGTGTGTGAATTTTTTTCTAACTATTATAACTGTTTCTGATATCCCGAAGCTTATTTTAACGGTTCACTTTGTCTTCGTGAACTCCAGAAACTATCCCGAGGAAGCAGACCATCGATCCGACAAAACATAGTATTTGGTAATTTGGAACATATTAGTGCTACCCACATTCCAATCTATTCACATGTTTACGCAAGACAAACTTGCACGTTATTGCATCCAGTCTGTCAAATGTGTGTATCTTTATGTGTTCCCTGTAGGACATCCTGACCGACTACACCACGGACCTGATCGGCGTGTCGGCGCTGGGCGTGCAAAGCGACGCCGCTCTCACTGGACACAGCGCCCTCCGCGTCATCACTAGAGACTTCCAGACCTACACCACCTACAGGGGCATCGCTTGGACCAGCATCTTCTTCTTCCCTGAACTCGTCAACATATTTGGGTAAATGTTGGTAATTTGTTTCTGTATTACCTACTTTGTTTTATCCACAACTGTTCCAAACCTAGGTCTGTAGAATAATCATAATCGCAGGCTCACTGATTCGCTTCATAACAATCCTCCACAAGAGACATACCTTTGAGCTGCAGCGATGTAACGGACACGTCTCGAACGGTCACAAACACAACTGACAAAGAAAGCTCGTGAATATCATCGATGAGTCGTATAAATACATGACCGATGGATAGCATTGGACTAAAAATAAGTAAAGCATTCTTCAGTTTAACTCTGTTAAACAGTGATGCTAAGGTTGTCGTCGACAGATTCTCTTTTTTCCCGAAAGCGTCGACGGACTACTTCAAGAAAGTGTTCCGGAGGGTGGTGGCGCAGCGCGGGGGGTATGAACGGGACATCCCGGAGAGCAGAGACCTGGTGGACGCACTCATCAAGATGAAGCAAGATGCTGCAATACACAACGAAGGTAAAAAACAAAAATGAAAATTAAAGACAAACTTATTTAGACAAAACTCTAAGTCAATAATGATGACTCTTCCAGATATGGATGAAATTCTTCTGATATCCCAGGCTGCTGTATTAGTGCAGGGTGGCTTCGAGACCACCGCGACCGCTCTCACCTTCTGCTTCTATGAACTAGCTCATGAGCCGGAAATTCAGGTGATTTATCATTAATCGAAAATCTGACACATTACTTGGACACATTCAATAAATATATTTAACTCTCTAGGAGCGGCTGCACCAAGAGGTGAAGGAAGCTAAGGATAAGATTGGGGATGCTGATTTCAACATGGAAACTCTTGCGAGGCTACCGTATACCAACGCAGTGTGGAAAGGTTGTCATTACTTCCTTACTCCTCTTTCAATAATTGAACATAGCAAATCAAGTCTAGGGAAACGTAAACCATGTTGCAGAAATACCTTCGTCCAGGCGGTAAGAGTCAGTGTTGCGCCTTGGACGAGGTATACACAGCTCTGGACTGCCTCAGTCAGGGACTCTCAGCTAGGACATGATGAAACAAAGTTGACCATAAATTATTAAAAACGCATTTCGAAAATAGAGCAATAGCTATGAAATATATTGTTCAGACACTGATAACAGATCAATCCGTTTGCCGGTTACGTTTCCGATAAAGTTATTCGAACTAATTTGTATTTCAGAGACGATGCGACTGTACCCACCGATGGGGTGGCTGGACCGCGTGTGTGCGCAGGAGTACCGCATCGACGAGGGGCTGACGGTCCCTGCGGGCACCCCGCTCTACGTCAACGCCATCGGCATGCAGGTGGACCCAGAATACTTCCCGGACCCCTATCGCTTCGACCCGGAGCGCTTCCTGCCGGAGAACGAGAACAACATCAAGCCATTCACTTACATACCCTTTGGAGACGGGCCCAGGTTTTGCATCGGTACGAGTTCAGTGTTTAATGCTCCTTACATCTACTGGCGCGCTGTTCTGTTAGAAATGTCAACAAGTGGTCAAGAGGTTGCTGATGGAATAGACATCTTTATAGAAATACTGTCTGAGTGTCTCATCTGGAGCATTGAAGACAATAAATCGAGCCAGAAGTTCGCCAGCTCTAGTCTGTGAGATAACATTCTGTTTGCATAGTGCATTGTTAAAATAAAGAAACTCGTAGCTCTTTGAAGGTATCAAATGCAGTAGTGATAGATGACTATCTGTCTGACGTGTGGTTAGTCATACCTGACATCACTGACATATATGTGCACGTGTTATAGTTACGCATCGTTCAGTTTATATCTTATTGGCATGCACAATTGCACCATTCCTCTTGTGGCGAGCGACCACGGCCAGATAAGTATGATGTGCAGTTTATATCGCTCTTCTCCGACGAACGCCTATCTAAAAGTCTTGATATATTTACAAAAGACCTGTAATTGAGTACCGTGACACGTGTGTGTTCAGGTCAGCGGTTCGCTCACCACACGCTGCGCTACGCTCTCACTGCCGTCATCCTGAGCTACGAGCTGCGCCCGCTACCAGACACGCCGCGACCCAGAGACTGCCAGATAGAGAAGAAAGGAATGTTTCTGCTTCCAGGAGAGAGTTACTACATAGACTTTGTACCTAGGACATAGGTTATATACATTGACCTGTGTCAGAGCTGATTGTTGTCAGACGTCAACCGAAGAATCCAACGTTTGGCCAGCGTTCAGGAATTAAGTTACGGCATATCTTCTCGTACGAAGACAAAAGTCTTTGATCAGTGCGTGTCGCCAGTGATGACATACGGAACCGAAACGTGTCCTTTACTGTGGGACGAATAAACAAGCTCAAAGTCACTCAGCGAGCTATGGAACGATGCTAGGAATACGTGATAAAATATGGAATGAGGAAGTCCGTAGTCGAACAAGGGTCACCGACATAGCCCGACGGGTGTTCTTCTTCTCTCGTGTGCGCTGATACGGCAACGGTCAAGAACGGACGACGGATGCGGAGTAATAGTTCTTGAGTGGCGATCACGTACCGGGAAACGTCTACCGGGGCGTCCCCCTACTAAGTGCAGCATGCAAAATCTGGATGCAGGTGTCTCGGGACCGGTCATGTGTCATACCATGCCTATGTCCAGCGGTGGACGTTTCCCGGCTGATGACGTAGGCACGAAGCTCGCCGAGCCACGCCCTCGCCGCGAGAACCTAGCAACAACGTTTGTTGATCACTTTCATTGACGTTGGTGCACTGTTTGTTAACAGTGTCTATGATTGTAGCCGCCTGCATGCGGGGGAGGGTATCCAGACACGACCGATCCTCTCAGGAGCTGTGTGTGTGTGTGAGGAGCGCGGGGCCGTCCACCTCGCGGAGAGTGCGGAGCATGCCCTAGCTCGTCGACGTGCCCAGCACTAATGGATGTGGTATCTCTGGCGGTGTACTGTGTACCGACTTCTCAAAAGCTGAACTAGAAAAAATATCTTTCTAGCGATAAGGCCGCCTCACTGTCCGCGTATGTTTATGAATCTACTAATTGTAAGTAAAATATTTGAATCGAATTTAAATATAATTTTAACAACTACCGTGTCCTCACCGCACCGTGGCACGTGTTAGTCCAAGCGAACATCCGGATGTGGCTGGTTCGATTCCCAGTGGGGGCACTTGCAACTGGATTTGGTTGGTGGTGGGGGATTTTGGTATGTCCGCCTGGCTACCACCATGCTTCATAGGCAGACAGTAGTGGAATGGAAGGTGGCAGCGCCTCATCAGCTCAAGGCTTTTGTCACACTTTCCATCCAACGGCGTTATCGTCACTTACCATGTCACATGAAGGCCAAGTGCCACACCCATTTATTTATTTTTAATACAGGGCGGTTTCCGCACTTAGCCATGTATTGGCCATTGTGCGTGGGGGGATGGAAGTGGTGGTGGCTACTCCAGCCAGCCGATTTCCTCCCAGAAGCGCGCAAGACGCTTGATGTCTCCGCACGCCTCCTGGAGTGATCCTGGGTTGTTCAGGATCGTCGCCCGTTGTGTGGGCACGCTGCTGCAGGTCGTGAGCACATGGGCGGGAGTTTCCTCGGCGACCATGCACCCTCGACACAGGGGGCTGTCTGTAATATTCATGTTAAACATGTGTTTGTTGAGTGGACAGTGGCCTGTCAGCACCCCTATCATTCTACTTAGGGTTTTCCTATTTAGACTGAGAAGGGTGCGTGACAGGCGTTTTGAGAGAGACGGAGTGATCTCTTTCGTTTGGCGACAGTCTTTTAGTTCGGTCCAGTAAGTCGCGTGTTGTTTAGTAGTCCTTTCTTTGATCCAGGATGTTAGTTGGTTAAAGGGTATAGGGATCATTGGTTCGGGCCCAAACACCTCTGTCCCGGAGCCCCTCCTTGCTAGTTCGTCTGCAGCGTCATTTCCTAGTGAGCCACTGTGTCCCTTTATCCACTGCAGTGTGACCCGATTGTGTTCTGCAGCTGCTTCAAGGGCTGAATGGCACTCGAGGACGACGTTGGAGTTTATGTTGTTGTTCCTCAGTGCCTGTAGGACTGAGGCACTGTCCGAGATTATGCGAATGTTCTGGTCTCGCACGTCTCTGGACAGTATGGCATTTGCGGCTCTAGTTATTCCTACGCATTCGGCTTGAAATACGGTGTTGTATTGTCCTAGAGTCATTGATATGTTTATGTTTAGTTCTTGCGAGAATACTCCCGCTCCTGTTCCTGTGATGGTTTTGGATCCATCTGTATATATACGAACTTCTTTGGTGCCAGAAGAGTCTTGTGATTCTTCCGTGAGTTGTGTGTTATAGTGCCTCTCGAATGTAAGGGTGTTGGGTATTCTGTCGCACACAGCTTCCAACATGGGTATCTCCTTAACTGCGTCCTCCACGATGCGCATGTGTGGTATCTCTTGTTGTGGTCTCCAGATGCCGGTGGCTTTGAGCCGTAGGGCTGCAATGGCGGCTTCTTGTTGCACAACTAGGTGCAGTGGTTGGAGGTTCAGCAAGGCTTCTAGCGCGGCTGTAGGGGTGGTTCTCATACATCCAGTAGTCGCTACACAAGCCAGGCGTTGTATGCTTTGTAGTTTGCTTTTTATTGTGGTCAGTAGCGTCCTGGGCCACCATAATACCGATCCGTAGGTTATTGTGGGGCGGATCACTGCTTTGTAGAGCCACAGGGTGATAGAGGGGTTTAGCCCCCATCTTTTGCCCAAGAGTCTCTTACATTGCCAATAGGTGATGCATGTCTTGTTTAGTTTTAGTTCAATGTGTTTGTTCCAATTCATCTTGCTGTCTAACGTCATTCCCAGGTATTTGACTTCAGCTGAGATGGTGAGTTTAGTGCCAAATAGTTTTGGTGGGTTTAAGTTTTCTAGTTTCCTCTTATTTGTGAAGAGAACTAGTTCGGTTACCAACCCATACCGAGTACTATATGGTCGCCAGGTCAACTAACTCTATGGTCAAGAACAATCAAACTGTAGAATATTTGTAGCATTATTAAAAACTCAATTTCATGCTTCATTATATCAATTCTTTATTGGAACATATCGCTGAAGTCGCGCCCGCACCGGTGTCAACCGAAGTTAACACCGGCACCTACAGTGAGCCCCCCGCTGACGCCGACGTTGACGCCAAG
Organism: Carcina quercana; assembly: GCA_910589575.2. Classification (NCBI taxonomy): domain Eukaryota; kingdom Metazoa; phylum Arthropoda; class Insecta; order Lepidoptera; family Depressariidae; genus Carcina; species Carcina quercana. The sequence goes on from OU342452.1 coordinate 7,626,280, forward strand.
ATTCAGCCCGCCCGAGCCGCCCCCATTCGTCCCCATGTCCACGATGGGGGGTGGGATGTTCTTCTCCGCCCATGGAGCATCATCTCCGGAACAGTTGATTTTCACCGGCACCGTGAACACCTCGTAGTACTTCACGTTCTGTCCTGTGAACAAACAATATTGACTTAGAAATTCACACAAACTACTGCCTGCATTTGTTATCTATATAACTAAATCAGATCTAATATCATTTTATAAACATTTAAAAAGTGTAAAAACATTAATTCTATATTTCTGTACTTCTATTTAGTAACACAGGGTCACGCCTATTCCAGGCACCAGTCTCTCACAGACAGTATGTAGCACCGTAACAAGTTATTAATGTATTTAATTAGGAACTTTCTGTGTAGAGAAATAAATAAATATTATTATTATTATTATTTTTGACTGTCATTCTTTTTAACGTGAATTTTGGTGTAAGCTGTGGATACTATAATTAAGTTAACATTTTTAGTAATAGTTATGTAAGTGTGTATTTTGTATGTGTTTGGAATGTAACTTGTTGGTGTCTCTAAATAAATAAATTTAAAAAATGAAATATACCAAAGTTTTTTTATACTACGAACGCCATCTATGGACAATTACAGAACCAGTGAGTTGACAGACACACTTGAATGCCAGTTCTACCGCCACCTATCAGAAGACTGAAGAGTAAATATTAACGGGAACAGAATATGTATGTAGTTAACAATACGCTGAATTGTTTGTTTAGGTTTAAATAAATAACGAGTAATTAATTATTTGTTGAATTTAATAAAATGTTGACTTAACGGGATCCCTCTCAAAATGCTGCCATACAAAATTTCTGTGACATACAAATACATACTTGAGAATTGCAATGATGCGTTTTGTAAGTAGAACCTTCATAGTCTCTCACGATCCTGGAGCACGGTAGATGGTGTGGACTACACGCACACACGCAAATGTGGCACATACATATTTTGTTGTTATCCCTCTCCTAATGCTTCTTTACCAAATTTCTGTTGCCATAATCTTTTAAAATAGAATAGCTAGCTTTTTAAGTAATAAGTAAAAATCATCATCATCATGTACACTGTACAGCCTGCGGCAGTCCACAGCTGGACATAGGCTTCTCCCAGTGCGCCACTCGATTCGGTCCTCTGCTCTCCGCATCCATTCACGTCCGGCTACCCTACGTAAGTCGACTTTCCACCTCGCCGGGGGACGTCCTACACTACGTTTGCCTAGGCGTGGTCTCCACTCGAGAACTCTTCTGCTCCAGGGACTGTATGTCCTTCGGCAAATATGACCGACCCACTGCCACTTCAGCTAGCTGAGTAATAAGTAAAAATAATTACCTAAAAATAAGAGACGAAATATAGTGTAGCGAAAAAAATATTATTAACGTACAACTTTGTAGTTATCTACAATAGCCATTACGCAGCTACTGGTCACTAGATGGCGCTTTGGACAAGAATAATAAAAAGTGTGTAAAAAGAAAATTGTGATTCACTGTGAAGTCGTATGTTAATGATACTCATTTCGCGACATCACAATCCGATGTACTATTTTTAGATAGTTACTACACAAAGACAGCTATTACATTTTAAGAGATTATGGTAAAATAAATTTAGTGCAAAACTGTGATGGAGCGGGATCCCGTTAATGTAAAATTGAGTCGTCAACTCCTGGCACCATGAGCCCTGCCCCAGGGCGCGAGGCCCGCTTGCACGCCACCTCCTTGCCAACCTTGTCGTTGTCACAGTGCGGCTACCGTGAGTTTACGCAGGCGGTAACGTATATATAATACTATCGGAAATGCTGCTCAGTCGAGATGCGTGTGACAAGGACAGCGATAGTTAACGATACACGCTATCTCCTGCGCACACTCACGGTAGACGCAGAGAGCCGCGGGGTCCACTCACCGCCGTATCCGTTATTCTTCAGTATTTTGTTTGCGAACTTCAACACGCATTTGTTCATCTCGTAGCCATCTGTGAACACACGGGTTCCCTTGTGAACAGAGAAATACTTCGTGGCATGTGAAACAGACTATACAAATATCTGTCTAAAATCTAACTACTTACTCTATTGTGGATAATTTTATACATAATGTAACTTGAACAGCATTTAATTAATTTAGAACTTTCATACTCCCCTATGTACTTTAATTCTGGAATCCTACTTCCTACTAATATTATAAGTGTGAAAGTTTGGATGTTTGGATGTTTGGATGTTTGGATGTTTAGATGTTTGGATGTTTGGATGTTTAGATGTTTGGATGTTTGGATGTTTGAATGTTTGAATGTTTGGATGTTTGTGACGCTTTCACGGAAAAACTACTGAATGGATTTGAATGAAACTTTACAATAAAATAGCTTATACATCGGAATAACATATAGGCTATAGTTTATAAAGACATATTGTGTAAATTGTACAAAATCACACTTATAATATTAGTGGGATTACATGGGCAATTTGGGCATAACAAAAACGCGTTGCCTAGCAACCGACCATAGAATATGTAATTCGTATATACAAACTTTCGCGTTTATAATATTAGTGTGAAGACTATTTGAATGTACTACGTCAGATATTGAAATTTCTTTTGTTTCTTTAAACTATTAGCCTACGTAACAGAATAAACACTATTTTGTACCTTATGCTGGAAATGGAGATAGATGCCTTCTATGCCTATCGAACAAGTAGAATAAATCCTGAAGTACACGCGGACAAAGTCGCGGGCGGAAGCTAGTAATATAATAATTTCATATGTCTGCCAAACTAACCTTGAATACTTTTATTTTTGTAACATATTAATAATCTAAGTTTAATGAAATAAATACAATTGAAATTGTCTGACTTCATTAGCAAACTGAAAATCATAAATACAATTGAAATTGTCTGACTTCATTAGCAAACTGAAAATCATAAATACAATTGAAATTGTCTGACTTCATTAGCAAACTGAAAATCATAAATACAATTGAAATTGTCTGACTTCATTAGCAAACTGAAAATCATAAATACAATTGAAATTGTCTGACTTCATTAGCAAACTGAAAATCATAAAAAGTAGGTACGGTAATATGCACAATGCTATATAATGATTAAATAACCAACTTTACTTTGCGGTTACATTACATACTCTATGTATTGCTTTCAACTACAAAGTAAGTTTGTAAACATAAAAAACTATTTTTATTGTGTTATAATTAAAAAATCCTGTTTTTAAGATTTATTCTTTTTTTATTAAGAATTTTAGGATTCTAGATCAACGGGAAGTACCCTACAGGTTTTGTTCCCTTGCATTTCGACGGAAATTGTGTAAAATACAGCTATATCTTTTTATTGCGTTGACCTATAATTTTGATTCTGTCACAGATCCAAGGAACACTAGACTTGAGTATCCGATATTAATTTCAACTTGACAACTTCACGCGTTTCTGAGAAAAAAGGTATTGACGGACAGACAGACGGACAGCAAAGCTTTTACTTTTTTCCTTTCCAGGTATGGAACCCTACAAGGAGAAAGGTTCTTGAGAAGGAGGAGGTAGATACAGGAGGGTCAAAATTTCAAAAGTGGGGGCCAACCGTAACTTGTATATTCACAGTAACAAGGTATACTCACAGTAACGAGGAATACTCACAGTAACATGGTATACTCACAGTAACAAGTAATACTCACAATAACAATGAATACTCACAATAACAATGAATACTCACAGTAACATGGTATACTCACAGTAACAAGATATACTCACAGTAACATGGTATACTCACAGTAACAAGATATACTCACAGTAACATGGTATACTCACAGTAACAAGTAATACTCACAGTAACATGGTATACTCACAGTAACAAGATATACTCACAGTTTTCTTTGTAGCTGTTTCCTACCCCTCCGAGGAGCTCCAGCACTACAACGAAAACAGTTGATTAAAGACAAGTTTCAGCATTACGGGTGTAATGCAAAATACAAGATGTAGCGAGGAGGTTACTGCAAACAACAACTCACCGTTGAGGATAGTGAGGCCCAGGTACTCCTTGGAGTCGACGCCTGCAAGAAATAGTAATTCTGATAACCTGGGTGCCGCGCTTCATTACAGGCATTGCGGACTGCCTGACGGCTGCCGGCTACAAGACACTGTCACCTCAACTTGACGGTACAAGACGAGCAGGCATTGCCAGCTCTCTCGGCGGAGTTCAACGCCGGTATTGTGATATTGAATCTACTCTAGTGAACTTTATATCAAGCTCGAGTCCGCTCCTGCATGGGGTACTGTTGCTACCTATGAAGTGGGTCTGCCCAGTGTCAATTGGCTGCCGTGAACTCGAGAACAAGACTCGTTGGTGAAAGCTCAGTGAGTAGTAACTTGCAAAACCTGGAACACCACCGTAAAATAGCCAGTCTTTCGGGTTTCTACAGGCTGCACATCGGAGAGAGTGCGATGAGAGTGTCCACATTTTACAACCGGGCGACCAGAACGTCTGGGTTCCACCCCGACATGGTTGACATTCCATCATTATTATTCAGATACTTTTTTTTGTGTAGCCGAATTTGTGTGTGTAATTGCTTTGTAATGATGCTGGCTGTGTCGGCGACCTATAAAATAAAATAAATAAAAATAAAATGTAGCACAAAGCGTTTCGCTTCTTCATTTATTATGCGTGTGTGTGTGCGTGCCATATACAGCTAAGGAATGTAATTCCCTGCCGGATTTGGTGTTTCCCGAACGCTACAACCTGTATGTCTTCAAGGCCAGAATGAATAGGATATTTCTTGGCAACCGTAAACCATCCTAGTTCGTTGCTGAAACATCAGGCTAGGTTGTGGTCAAACGGAAGCCTTTTCACTGTAAAGAAACCAAGTGACTGGTGTGCTGTAAGCATTGTCGTAGTGAGTTGAGAGCTGCCACGCACCCAAGACGCGGATCCCGATGGAGTCGGCGGCGTCGCACACGCACCACTGGGACGTGCCGTACTCGTACGCCTTCTCGTAGCCTGTTACAACATGCGACACATTACTGAACAAAGAATCCGACTTGCTACCTCCACAACAGAACACTTGTACATAACAAGGTATCTTTAATATCTAACATTTGTTGCAGGTTGTATTATAATGGTTTACAATACGGCCACACTCTACGGGCCGCGAGCTCGTCCCGCGCCCCCACTGCACAGTTTCCTACAGTGTAGTACTTCCGCAAGCTATGTTTGCCCCTCTGAAGTTAGTCACAAAAGACCGCGAAGTATCAATTATTAACGTATAAATGGGAGGCAAGGCAAGTTAGCGGGTGGAAAGAAATGTCCTAGTGTTGTATGTCATCTAGGGATAGTTATTATAGAAAATAATACACACACCTTCCGGTTTTCTATTACAGCGTGAAATGAACCCTGAGACAGCGTGGTCCGACTGCTCAGTCCGACTGCTCAATCGGACCACGCGGACTATCATTTATTGAGACCGCGTGGTCCGACTATAGAGATACGAGAACTTTTTACCATCGGATCGACTAAATAAATCTAACTGTGAGAAAGACAAGAATAACACGAGATTTAATTTCAATGTAGTTTTATTTTTGCAAAATAATAAAAATATATCGAACTGTCAAACTTGAAACACTCATATCTCGGAAACTAATGACCGTAGACTAGTGGTGTCTTTACCAATGTCAAAGGGCTCGATGAGATCTTCATTTTTGCTGACAGCTGTCACCAAGTTTGACAGCTGTCATCAAAAATGAAGATATCATCGAGACCATTGACTTTGCTAAAGACACCGTAAGTCTAGGATCAGTATGTCAAGATATGGGCAGTTAACTTTTGAAATATTGAAACAGATTTTTAGAATGATATAAAGTATTTTCTATATACATTTAAAAACAGTGTATTAGCAAAATTAGAATTCACGAAAAAATGATACCCGCGATAATAGCCACATTTCTATAACCCTCGATAGATAGATATATACTACATTCAAAATAAATCTCCAATTTGTATTGTCTTTCTCACAGTTAGATTTATTTAGTCGATCCGACGGTAAAAAGTTCTCGTATCTCTATAGTGGGACCACGCGGAATCTCAATTCCGCGTGGTCCGATTACTCGGACTGAGCAGTCGGACCACGCGGTCTCAGGGGAAATGAAGCATCGTATTGTAAAGTTTTAGTTGTAAATTTTGCCGTTCGTGGCAAAACAACAATGGCGTCCAAAGAAGAAGTACGGCACGGAGGAGGTTTGACTGCGTGTGCCGACCCCCCACCCCACTCACCCTCCCCGTTGGTTCCGTTGGTGATGATGCGGCCGATCTTGTTGTGTGCGTCGTCTGCGTAGTCGGTGCGGTACTGCGCCGGGTCCATGTCCGGGTCCGCCGGCGGCGCGCCGTCCGTCAGCGCCGAGCAGAACCCGCACGACTCTGTACACAGGTATGTTTTAGCAGTGACACCGACACCGGCACCGTGACACGCAACCGACACGTGGCCCTTCACTGTGGCACCAATACACCAGCTCAACCTCTCTACGTGATAAAGTCTGCAATGAAGAAATCCGTAGCTGATGTAACTTGACGAGTCGGTGAGATGAAGTGGCAATGTGCAAGCCACAACCGTTCGAGGAACCGATAACCGATGGGGAGTGAAAGTTCTCGAGTGGTGACCACGTACCGGGAGACGTCTACCAGGCCGTCCCCCTACTAGATGGACCGACGACCTGGTTAAGGTCGTTGGGCTCCTCCAGCGCTTATACACCGTGTATATTTTATTCGGGCTCATATTTTGATGGCAATCTGTGCTGGTCCTAAACAACACATTTACATAAATTTCGTTAGTTAATTGTGTTAATTCTTTCCGTACAAAATAATCGAGCACGCAATGTATGATTGACGGTTCTTTTTACACGTCATACTATGACAGATGAACAAACCGTTTATTCTTTGTCAGGTCAACTCAATTTGGACGCAATACATTGCTCGGTCGTACTTTCGATGATGAAAACTCTTTATTAATTAAGCTATTTAACAAAATTGCTTTCACATATTATTTGTACGGTCGTAAACTATATGTGGTTAAATCATACGCGCGCATGAAATATGCACGCTGCAGCATTGAGGAACAGGGGTCTGTGGGGGGAGCGGCAAGAGGCAGCGGCATGGGGGTTTATCACTGGAGTGCTGCCCCCTGCCGCCAGGCGCGTGCACTCACCTGCCCCCTCGATGCACACGGAGACCTTGTTGATGACCGCGTACGCTGCAACAGTGGCCCCGTGTTACAATGTTGTCGCGCGGTCCGACGCGAGCCCGACTAGCACCTGACTCGCGTCGGTGTTCTGTATATAGAATCGGTACAGACCTGACCAGACTAAAGACAAAAGTCTTTGATCAGTGCGTGTTGCCAGTGATGACATACGGAACCGAAACGTGGTCTTTTACTGTGGGCCGAATAAACAAGCTCAAAGTCACTCAGCGAGCAATGGAACGAGCTATGCTCGGAATTTCTCTACGTGATAAGGTCCGGAATGAGGAAATCCGTAGACGAACGAAGGTCACCGACATAGCTCGACGAGTCAGTGAGCTGAAGTGGCAATGGGCAGGCCACATCGCTCGAAGAACCGATAACCGGTGGGGAGTAAAGGTTCTCGAGTGGCGACCACGTACCGGGAAACGTCTACCAGGCCGTCCCCCCACTAGATGGACCGACGACCTGGTTAAAGTCGCAGGGAGTCGCTGGATGCAGGTGGCTCGGGACCGGTCGATGTGGCGTACCATGAGGGAGGCCTATGTCCAGCAGTGGACGTTTCCCGGCTGATGATGATGACAGACCAACCTCGACCTCAGGTCGACGATGTTACTAGAAGGTGACTATTTACTAAGTTGTACTTTTCTGGGAAGACGTACACCGGTAGTGCATTCCATATTGTATCTGCCCGCATGCTGAACGTGTAAGCGACACGCTTGTTGGAGCTGCAGGAGTGTCTGCAGTGTACGGAGGGAAGGGTGACGATCTGATGTTCCACCGGCGCTTGAATGGCGAAGGAATCAACATAGATAGCTCCGGCGCACACTCCCTAATATCAAACTATACCGCTAGAAACTTTTTGTAAACTTATTGGCAGTTTATTAATAACTAAACCATTTCCAGTGACAAGTTCTTGCTAAGTAATAAATGAAATTTAAAATGTACAAATTAATACCAGTAAGATATATCTTTGACCTGGTGAAGGTAGTCGTGTAGTCGGTGTACGCGCGCGTCTCTGCATTCATTGTGTCATACCATGGTGGAGGGATATGTCCAACAGTGGACGTTTGCCGGCAGATAACATGTAATTACCAGACCGAGCCACCTGCGTGTAATGACTCCCGCGACCTTAACCAGGTCGGTCCATCTAGTAGGGGGACGGCCCAGTCAACGTTTCCCTGTACGAGGTCATCACACGAGACCTTTTACCGTCGGTTATCCGGTCTTGTAACGATGTGGCCTGCCCATTGCCACTTCATTGCACTGACTCGTCGAGCTATGTCAGTGCCCCCTAACTGCAAACTAAACAAACATCTCGGCTACATGGGCCTGAGTGATAACAAAGCTTGCAGATTCTGTCAGGAGGATGAGGAAACGCCCATCCACGTCCTCTGTCACTGATGCCCTACATCACAGCAGAAATAGACACCTCGGAGGCCATACTGCTTCAACGGAAGGCATTAGGTCCTCCAAATCCCGGCCTATCGTACGGTTCATGACCGAGATTGTCCTTGGGGAGGTGATGTGATCCATAGGGGACTGTCACAATAGATCTATACAGGTCGCAGTGACATGCAGGACAATAGGACTGCGCCCCTCATGCCAAAATTTAAAAAAAAATTATGTCAGTGCCCTTAGTTTATCTACGGATTTCCTCATTCTGGATTTTATCACGATAAAAAACAACGAAATAATGAAATCCACCTAAAAAATCTATGAATTTTGTCACTCGGAAATCGTCACGGGGACGTCACTGCTTGTAAGTCTCCGCTCTAATGACAATCCGCCATTTTGATTACAATTTTTTCGTAGGATGACGTCACAAATATAATCCTCCATGATCTGGGTCGGTGATCGCCGCAAGTGAACGCGGACCTTTTTAAACAACTTCTTGCTACGGATCCCCCGTCACATCGCGGCGGCGCGCGCCCGCCGGCAGCTGATACCGTTGCCGACAAAGTCAGAAGTGCTGGCGCTCTACAGAATAACATACAATTTCTTTTTTATATATTGGGAAGTTTCTAAAAGCGTGTCAAGATTATAATACATCACTAGTTTCGGCTTCGCTCGAGGAACGGGTAACCGATGGGGAGTAATAGTTCTCGAGTGTCGACCACGTTCCGGGAAACGTGTACAAGGCCGTCCCCCTACTGGACCGACGACCTAGTTAAGGAATGTGGCGTACCATGGAGGAGGACTATGCCCAGCAGTGAACGTCTCCCTGCTGGATGATGATGATTTACCAAACAGGTGCCTCAATAATAAAGTGGCTGTGTCAAGTTCTCAATATCTGAGAGCGACCTTGCTCTCCAGCGACACGTCGCTGCATGTGGTGCACTGATGTAAGCGCCATCCAAATTGTTGACAGTTGAATGGTCAGTTCAGCTTGTCCGCAGAGCTTGACGTTTGGAATGTTGATTCCGCCATCGCCATTCAAGTATAGATCCAACAGACGAACAGCAGGGCTCCACCAGTACGTCGTTGACATCCCTATGTTTAAATATACCGAAACATTTTATGAGCACTTTCGATTTCAAAAATCTTAATCTAAATATGCATCGATCTCACCAACATCAACAAATATAGTTATAACTGGTAAAATTCATTCAATGAACAAAAAGAGTGTTCCATCAGCAACAAACGTAATGCTCTCTTAAACCTATGCCTCGGGAGTTGTTTAATAAATCCTTGTATTTTGTTATAAATTTTAATACACATACAGTAGCTGTTTTTTTGAATGCGCGTCGTTTTAGGTGTTATTTCGAGAGCCAATCTTTGTGGATTTCTTAAAGGTCTCTGCAGTACCTCCCCAGCTTCAATAAACAGATGATAGTTTTGCTTGACATAATTACCTATCTCGAGTGATAGCGATAGATCTCTAGTGAATAAGTATATAGATATAAATGTAAGTAAGTGAACTAGAAGAAAGAGAAATAGAGAGAACGAAATAGTGTTTATACAAACGAAACTTACAATAAATCAAATAATAATAATTTATACATACATATGTACACTGTATGTATAGGTGGCATTTTCTATGTTTGCCTGGCTAGCTACCACCATGTAACTTAAGTCTGCCGCCCAACAGCAGTGTTAATAGCACTGTTGTGTTCCGGTATGAAAGGTAACATAGCTAGCGCCTCTTTACATTGAGGATTCTGGGTGCGCACACTTACCATCCCATGAATTAAATGAAGGCCAAGTGCAAACCCATCATACATTCAAAAAAATGACTGCATCTACACGAGATAAAAAATTATTTTCTTACTCTAACATTTTTTGGAAAAGGCAACAGATTAGGCAATGGCAGCCCCCGACGGATTTTTTCGGACTTATTATTGTAATAATATGTAAGCTTCTTTTTATCTCGTTACTTACTTCCATTTAGGCGAGGGTTGCTCAAAAAATTATTTAACTCTTTTCCCATTACAACCTATCCATTTGTCGCGGTTTTTTTTATTTTCAATTTAATTTTTTATTTTAAGCTTTTTAGAGAATTCATATGTTGTAGTCTAAATATCGTGACGTGTGAAGTATCATGTCATGACAAACAATATGTGCAATTGGTTTAAAAATCAAAGTTTTCCGTATCCAGCGGAGTTTTTTAAACTGTATAATTTTGACCATCAGGAGTTCATGTACAGATGCTAATCACCAAACACTCTATAAAGAGCTCAGGCATAGTTTATTCGCCATGTTCCTTCACAAAGTTCCCCTCAAAGTTATTCTGCTCAATCATCAGACCCTCAAAAGTTCATGTGCAGGTTCTGCTCACCAAACACTCTCAAAAGAGCCCAAACACGGCCTAGTAGCTATAAGCCTTCGCAAAGTTCTCTGTCCCTCATTTTAATGAGTGAAAATCTTGATTGCAGCGCCCCCTGGTGAGCTAGCGCCATGCCACCTATCTAAGAACCATCGCTGACGTATCAGCGATGCCACCTCAAACGCCACCTTAACGCTTGCTGTATACCGACCGACAGTTGGGAGAAGCTCGCATCCCAGAGGCCGGAATGGCGCTCTACTGTGCAGAAAAGGGTTGACCAATACGAGCAGATGCGATTGCAAGACCTGGATGTGAAGCGCCAAACAAGGAAAACCCGGCCTAAGCTCTCCTACACGTACACGTACAACTCGTCTGGACAGCTACACTGCGCTCCGTGTGGGCGCGTCTTTAAATCCAAGTTTGGGTTCGCGAGCCACGTCAGAGCGCACCACAACCTGGACTTGGATAATTGAGGGAGTCGCCGTCGCCGGACACGGCGAGGAGGACTATATATATCAGCAACCCTTTACAAAAAACCGTATGTAAATCGGTCAAACCGTTCTGGAGATAAGTGGCAACATTGGTTTGTATGTACACACAAACAATCATCCTCTCACCCAAAACGCATACACTGTCTCCGTTCCGTCGCGGGTAAAAAAGGTAAGTTTCTGACCATGGTTCTTTTTGTATACTGACAACACTGCGATAAAAAAAGACAGAAACGTGGGGTAAGAAACAAAATGTCGATGAGGGAGGAGAGCCAGGGAGGCGATAAGAGGAAGGTAAGAGGGGAGCAGCTACGAGTAGGACACTTCCGATGAGTCAATTAAATGTCTTAATTAGTGGTTGTTGAAGGATGAACCCATAACCCGAGGCATGGGCAAGCTGTATGGGGCGCAGGGAGGTTGCAGGGGAACGGATCTCCGTTACCACTCGTTAGAATCAAGGAATCCAGAACAAGGATAGTACATTGGTTAGTAAGAAGTTATAGTCGCTTGATCTATCAACCATCAATGATGCATGAAAGATGACCCAGGAAGTGTTGTCGTGATGTCTTATATAGATCCAAGACTGGTTGTATACTTGAAATAAGAGACGTCATGCCAATTGTATCAGGGGTCGGTGATGGACCCGACCTCGAGCGACCAGCGACAACCTCCGTCATCAGCGACAGCATGCAGATATATTGTACCTTACAATTTTAACAATTACATTCTTATTAAGAGCCCAATTGAGCCTTCTGTTAGACAATAGTAAAACTGTGCACTAGCGGCTCTGTGAGGTGTAGACCTCGCGAGCACATACACATGTTGGGCCAACCACAGAGCCAGTCGGTTCTTTTTAAATATCGGCGAAATTGAGGCATATAACACCCGGTACAGATATATCGCTATGATGTAGTTGCGCCACCTACAACACATTAATTGGTTTTAGCCCTAGTAATTAGTTGTGTGGTTCCAGGTGCTCTATAAATCCCTATCTTTATGAATTCACCCAGATGGAGACTCATTGACATCTGGGTGAACTCCATAATTCCGAAAAAAATCGCATCGAAATCATATGGCGGAGAAATGCAGTACTTTACACTTTGTGTAGAAAGTAACAACCAACAACCATAACAGCAAAAACATTCATGACAAGTTTCGTCCAGATCGGTTAAGAAATGCGACCTGTATAGGAAAGCATACAAACACACAGAAAGTGGCTTTCTGCCCTGGCAGTGGAAAGGGACACCTGTGTTCGCTGTGCCGCTGAGCTCATGGTATCGTGAGCGTCTATTCGCGCGCCGCTCCACGAGCGCTCTCCTGTTCTACTGTTGTCATTCGAGTTCCTACATTTGTTATTTTTGAATCGAGCGATAGCTACACGTGGCCTCGTGCAACGACAGCGCATTGACAGTTCAAAAAATATATTACAGAAAGACAAATATTACCACGTCAAGGAACATTATTTGTCTCCAATTCATTGTTCATAAGATATATATGACATATGTATATTATGTACACATGTATTTATTGTATAGTGTATGTACTGTGTATTAATATTGATTTATATTCATATTTTGTATCTTTCGTATATAAATAGTGACACATTATATTTGCCCAACTGAACCCCTCTATGCGCTTATTTTCTCGCTTGACCCAAGGTTGCTGTCAGAAACTATCGGGAATAAGTTGATCAGTTTATTTATGTAGATAGATAGATAGATCGTTCATTCGTGAGAAAGCACACATACAAATGAACAAAAACATAAATACAGACACACACACACAAACAAGCAGACACCGTCAGCCGACGCTGGCCGTGCGCTGGCCGTGCGCTGGCCCCGCGAGCGCCGCGCCGTGGTCTGTCATATATTCTCCGCAGTCATTTGCGTTGTGTCATTCCTTTCCGTGCACAACTGTAGCTGCACAATATACGAAATCATAACTAATCACGTTCTATAGATCGTTGTGAGCGTGTGTGGGGGCGCTACAGTGTCAACGATAGTTTTTTTAAATGACCATAACAGTTTTCAGTGACAACAGATGTGCAAGTTTGTTTAAGAGGGTATGCTGGTGTCAAAGCGCCCATACAAACGTAGTCCAGTCATATTTTGAGTATTAAGCTCTGAAAATCTATGAAATTTTCAAGACACAATCTAGAAACAAATATCCGTGTCGGTGGTGAGTCAGATTTTCGTTTAAATATATACTTCCAACTACTTGGTTCCGGCTTAGAATGTAACCACCCCATCTCTTCCCGTGGGTGTCGTAAGAGGCGACTAAGGGAAAAACCTACACCGGGGGGAGGGGCAGCAGCCTCCTCCTGAAAGAACTAAATCGAATACTGCGATCACCAACCCGTCTAGCAAGCGTGGTGATTACGCTAAAACCCCTTATGGCAGTACGCCCATTACTACGGCCCCCAGTCCCCGGCGGCCCCGCTATTCCTGACTACGGTAGCGGTCACGGTTACGGCGGGGCAGGGGGTGCGAAGAATCTCCGGAAGAGATTCGGCTACCACCAACGACGACTCGACCTGGCGACATATAACGCACGGACGCTGAGGACTGACGAGAAGATCGTGGAGCTGGAGGAAGAAGTAGACAAGTTGCGATGGGACGTTATTGGATTATCAGAAGTCCGAAGAGAGGGAGAGGACACGATAATCCTCAAGTCTGGCAACTTGTTCTACTACCGGGAAGGCGACAAAACGTCACAGGGCGGTGTCGGGTTTATCGTCCGGAAGTCCCTGGTCAACAATGTAGTGAAGTTGGAGAGTGTCTCGACGAGGGTAGCGTACCTTATAATCAGAATAACCAAACGGTATTCGCTGAAGGTTATACAGGTTTACGCACCCACCTCGTCACATCCAGATGACGAGGTAGAGGCCATGTATGAGGACATATCTAGAGCCATACACTCCACAAAGACACACTACACTGTGGTCATGGGGGACTTTAACGCAAAACTAGGCAGAAGGAACGGCGATGAGCTGAGAGTGGGGAAATTTGGGATTGGGCAACGGAACCCTAGGGGGCAGAGGCTGGTTGACTTTATGGAGAAGGAGGGACTCTTTGCGATGAACTCCTTCTTTGAAAAGCGGCCGCACAGGAAGTGGACCTGGATCAGCCCCGATGGTTCCACGAGAAACGAGATAGACTTCATCTTGAGTACCAAGCGGCAGACCTTCAGTGATGTCTCAGTGATCAACAGGGTGAAAACCGGTAGTGATCACCGAATGGTTCGAGGCACACTGAAGCTTAATACCAAACTGGAAAGAGCTCGACTGATGAAATCTACACTCCGGCCTCAAAATGCTTGCATCTCAAACCCCGAAAGCTTTCAGCTCGAACTACACAATCGCTTCCAATGCTTAGATGCTATCGAAACCGTTGACGATATTAACGATCGGCTCGTGGAAACTGTCCATGCGGTAGGGTCTAAATTCTTTAAGGCCCGCCCCGCAAATAGAACCCAGAAACTCTCTGATCATACTCTCAAACTCATGCGGGATAGACGCAACATATGCCTGCAGTCTCCAGCTGATTCGTCGGAGTATAGGCAGCTTAATAGACAGATCTCTAAATCGATGCGACACGATATTCGCCACTTTAATACATCACGTATTAAAGACGCGATAGAGCGGAACAAAGGCTCCAAGGTGTTTGCAAAAGATCGGTCTATAGGGCAGAGCCAACTGACGAGGCTAAAGATCAATACGGGCGGCATTGTTACGTCAAAACCGGAAGTTTTGAGAGAGATCGAGAAGTTCTATGGACAGCTGTACACATCGTCACGGAGACCAGGCGCAAGCCCGGTGAGTGACCGAAGAGCCAAACTGACCCGACACTATACCGAAGATATCCCGGACGTCAGCCTGTATGAGATTCGAATGGCTCTCAAACAACTCAAAAATAACAAGGCGGCAGGTGAAGACGGAATCACATCAGAGCTTCTGAAAGCGGGTGGAAAACCGATACTTGTAGTCCTTCAGAAGCTCTTTCAGTCCGTCATACACGAAGGCTGCACGCCAGAAGCGTGGAGCAGAAGCGTGGTGGTGCTCTTCTTTAAGAAAGGCGATAATGCCTTACTGAAGAACTACCGACCGATATCCCTTCTGAGCCACGTTTATAAGTTATTTTCGAGAGTCATTACGAACCGACTAGCGCGCAGGTTTGACGACTTCCAACCTCCCGAACAAGCCGGTTTCCGAAAAGGCTTCAGCACCGTAGACCACATACATACGCTCCGGCAGATTATACAGAAGACCGAGGAGTATAATCGGCCATTATGTCTGGCGTTTGTGGACTACGAGAAAGCCTTTGATTCAATCGAGACTTGGGCAGTGCTTCAGTCTCTCCAAAGGTGCCACATTGACTATCGCTATATCGAAGTGTTGAAATGTTTATACAATAAAGCCACAATGTCCGTCCGAGTACAGGATGAATGCACGAAACCGATCCAAGTGCAGAAAGGTGTAAGACAGGGTGACGTTATATCCCCGAAACTCTTCACCACTGCACTGGAAGATGTTTTCAAGCTTCTGAACTGGAAAGGACTGGGCTTCAACATCAACGGCGACTACATCACTCACCTTCGATTTGCCGATGATATAGTCATAACGGCAGAATCCTTGGAGGATCTGAACGCAATGCTCAATGACCTCAACAGAGTTTCCCAACAGGTAGGTTTGAAAATGAACATGGACAAGACGAAAATCATGTTAAATGTCCATGTTGCACCTATGCCGGTAGTGGTTGGGAACACTACAATCGAAGTTGTAGACGAGTATGTATACCTGGGACAGATCGTTCAACTAGGTAGGTCCAACTTCGACAAAGAGGTCAACCGAAGAATCCAACTCGGCTGGGCAGCGTTCGGGAAATTACGGCATATCTTCTCGTCCAAAATACCTCAGCGTCTAAAGACAAAAGTCTTTGATCAGTGCGTGTTGCCAGTGATGACATACGGAACCGAAACGTGGTCTTTTACTGTGGGACGAATAAACAAGCTCAAAGTCACTCAGCGAGCAATGGAACGAGCTATGCTCGGAATTTCTCTACGTGATAAGGTCCGGAATGAGGAAATCCGTAGACGAACGAAGGTCACCGACATAGCTCGACGAGTTAGTGAGCTGAAGTGGCAATGGGCAGGCCACATCGCTCGAAGAACCGATAACCGGTGGGGAGTAAAGGTTCTCGAGTGGCGACCACGTACCGGGAAACGTCTACCAGGCCGTCCCCCCACTAGATGGACCGACGACCTGGTTAGAGTCGCGGGGAGTCGCTGGATGCAGGTGGCTCGGGACCGGTCGATGTGGCGTACCATGAGGGAGGCCTATGTCCAGCAGTGGACGTTTCCCGGCTGTTGATGATGATGATGATGATATACTTCCAGAGTTACAGGGCGTCAAAGTATGGTATTTTACGGTAATAAAAAGCCCCAACTTTATTTTATTTATTATATTTATTTATTATATTTAAGGAAGATCAACAGCTAGTGATACAGAGTATAAATAAATCATAAGAAACAGAAAGCCAATAACAGATCTCCACAGATAGATACAAATTAAATAGTAAGAATATCAGGTTCAGCACAAAAAATAAAGTAGTACAGAAGTTTTAGAATAAGAATGGTAGAATTACAGTACAGATACAGAGAGTAAACTAATAAAAGAAATAGAGCTACGCAAAGAAGTTATTGCTTAATAATCGCTTGGCAGATGCAACGCTGGAGTGGAATAGGTCAATGTTTATGTCGCTGTTAGAAAGTCTGTTCAGGTTTCTGCTCGCGCGACATAGGTAAGAGTTACGCCTATAATTGGTGGAAAATGCAGGTTTGAACCTGATTTACAAGAGTATGAATAAATTTAGAACAATTTGGAAAAACCACCGACATCTGAAATTTCATTAGTATACTGTATTAAAAAAATGGCTACATAATATACTGTATCCTTCAAATGATCCCTGGACTACGAAACATCCAAATAACGGGTGGATAACTTCGCGTAGTGTATGCTGTCTCACCGTTCGCGCTCGGGTAGGATAGGGCTCGGAGAGGGACAGCTACAAAACAATGCAACCTTGAACGCGACCACGTGGTCTAACCAACATAGCCTCTTAATAAACAAATGAAACAGCGCACGCAGCGATGAAGCGTGCGCATTGTTTAATGTTACTTCAATATATCATGTTCTTTATAATTAATGTTCTAACGTGTTGTTCTGTGATCAAGGACGGCGCGTGATTTATGTGTCGTACAGCAACTGGCGCAGCGTTGTTGACGAGCACGAGTGTGCTATATAAAGGCCCGCGACGTGGCGGATCTCATCGTATTCACTCTTCAACATGAACGTCTGTCAGATATCTACTGTCGCCAAGTCATCGGTAAAACTAATATTTTATTATCGCTATCATAGTTTACGTTTTGAAAGTAGATTCAAGAAAATTATTAGAAGTACTTTGTTTGTACAAAATAATTTTTATTGTAATAAGTGTAAAACGTAAGAATATGTCATTTAATGTATGCCATCTTTTAATGATAAATATGTATTTATTACTTAAATGTAATGTCATGAGATGGTGACCGGTGGGTGTAGAAATATTCATGGAATAATACATATTTTCATTTTTTCATTAATTATATTAATTTACGCATGTTTTATTTCCATTAGCGTCGGTGGCGCAGTGGATAAGGCGAAGGCTCTCAATCTGAGGGTTCCGGGTTCGAATCCAGCCGTGTACCTATGAGTTGTTTTTCAATTCAAGTACATTATCCGATTGCTTAACGGTGAAGGAAAACATCGTGAGGAAACCTGCATGTCTTGAACAGACATGTGAAGTCCGCCGATCCGCACTGGGCCCGCGTGGTGGACTATATGGCCCATACACTCTATACTCTTATAGAATCACTTTGTTGTCCGTCTGTCTGTCTGTCAAGACCCTTTTTCTCAGAAACGCGTAAAGGTATCAAGTTGAAATTAAGATCGAATACTCTTGGATCTGTAAAAAAAGTCAAAATTAGAGGTAACGTACTAAAATATACGTCTGTTTACTTTTAGACCATTACCTTAGAGAAGGCGGGAATTAAAACCTATTAGCTATTTCTTGTGAAGCAAGGTCTCACAGCACCACCATAGGAGTAAATCCGAAAACAATACTTTTTAATTGTAATGTTTACGAAGTTAACTTTGCAGTTGTAAGCCGTACATTGGGTATGTAATTTAACTGCAAAGTAAAGTAGGTTTTACATCTACTGGACTTACAATTTCGGTAGAGAGGTTTCTGTTATTTATGATTTTCAGTTTGTTCATTAATCATATTCTTCACGGAACTCTCGGTGCGTGAGTCCGTCTCGCACTTGACCCCTTTGTTTTATGTATTTTATTTTTAAAGCGTTTTAATTTTTTTATCATGTTATTTTTTACATTTCCTCCATGGCCAAATATCATCGCTAAGCCTCTCTCTCGCACGTCCCTCAGTACTAACTACATCGTTTGAATGCTTCAGAGCGATCGTAGCCGGCCATGGCGCGGGCTGCCTTGTATTTTTATATGTTTAGTTTTTTAAATTCGTTATATCTTTTGAATGGAATGTCCGATGTTGCCCTACTATATTATGCATGTATTACATACAAACCTTCTTCTTGAATCACTCTATCTATTGAAGAAGAAAAAGTAGTGTAGTTTTAAAGATCTAATCATATTATAATCATAAGATTGTGTAACATGGGTTGTGTGCAGGTCCAGGTGGGGGTCGGGTGCGCGCACGCCTCCTCCTGCGATGGTGATAATGGCTGTAATGGCTGTTCGTCCTGTTCCGAGTGACTGCTTCGTGCACGCCGCCAGATGCCGCTGCACACCAGCGCTTGCGGCGCTTTAAACAAATAAAATGATTGTGCAGTAGACTGTGTGTTATTTCCTAATACATATAATAATTATAGTATGAAATACCCATTTGTCAGTGCTGTACCTAGAAAGACAAGCAATAAGCAAGGCAACAACCCCCCGCACCCCCCGCAGAGGTCCTCTGCCCACCTCCTGGCTGCGGGGTCACATGACGCGGTACGTCACTGTGTCGTCATGTGAAATACATACATTTGCAAAGTTTAAAATGTCTACGACTGATAATAGTTATTTGTTATGCAAAGCTGCAAAGTAGTTGTTTGGCGCGAGTTCTCATATTGAAACCAGAGCTAGCTACTGATTCTACGATTGAACCACGAGCGAAGCGAGTGGTTCTAATTAAGAATCATGAGCGTATCGAGGGTTTCAAGGAACGAGACGCAAAATAACTTTGCTGCCGAGCGAAACACACAACTTTTCATCTCACTACAGCGAGGTAAATGGCAGATTAAAAGGAAAACAGTTGAATTTTTGAAAACAGTTGAAAGCAGCAGTGTTTTTTTTTTCTTCTCTTTATAAACAAAAGCATGTTGAAAAACCTTCGGAAACTCTTACTAGTGTTTTGCCTTTTCACTGGGCAGTATTTGCGACACACTCTTGGCCACCATCTCAATAACAGACTACCAGGTTGACATGAGTGTAAGAGGTAATATCATTTCTATAGTGCGCTAAACCTTACCATTTTCCTAATAAAATTCTGAAAAATATTATATACAAAGATCTTGCGTCTGTTTTATTATACACTCTTTGCTGCATTGACATGTTCCAAGCGGATTGACTTCAATTCGAGTATTTTTAGGTGCAACATGGACATTTGACATGATTTTCGTCTTGTCCATGTTCATTTTTAAACCTACCTGTTGGGAAACTCTGTTGAGGTCATTGAGCATTACGTTCAGATCCTCCAAGGATTCTGCCGTTATGACTATGTCATCGGCAAATCGAAGGTGAGTGATGTAGTCGCCGTTGATGTTGATGCCCAGTCCTTTCCAGTTCAGAAGCTTGAAAAAATCTTCTAGTGCAGTGGTGAAGAGTTTCGGGGATATAACGTCTCCGTCTTCACCTGCCGCCTTGTTATTTTTGAGTTGTTTGAGAGCCATTCGAATCTCATACAGGCTGACGTCCGGGATATCTTCGGTATAGTGTCACTTGAGGTTTACCATGTCGATTACATTCGGCATATGGATTCTTTCGAATAATGTTGAAACCAAGGCTGATCTTTGAAATTCACGTCAAGAATCGTAAAAAAAGCGATAGAATGTACACATTATACATTTTATTGAGAAAACTGCAGAAGAAAATGAGAAAGAAGAGATATATTCAGAGTAGGCTGTATGGCTTTGTTCCATTGCCTTCCCATTCGGGAGAATTAAACTACTACTATTTAACTACTTAGCTTTGACACTTTTGACAGTGACAAGTAATGAATGACTGACGTTTTGTTTCGTTATCATATTTATACAGTATTCTAAACTTTTCATAACACGGGAAAAAACGCCAAAAAATGGGATTTTAATTATTTGCATCTTTCAAAATCTCCAATAATGTCGTTCCCAAAGATAGAGGGCTACATAGTAACGGAGAAGCTCGGGTCCGGCAGTTATTCTACAGTTTACAAAGCGTACACGAAGGTATTTCTTTTCTCTTGTTTTATTATTTACTTTGATAATACATTATTTGTTTTGTTCTGTAATATGTGTGGTAAACTAAACCATAGATATACACGTTCTTTATAGTGGAGTTTTTACCTATTAAATAGTTGCGATTTATAGCTGTAACTTGGGAGCGGGATGATGAAGAAAAAAAACTTTTCTTTTTTCGCGGGCCCGACTTAGCGCTCCCTTTTGTGCACTCCAACCGA
The DNA here is from genome assembly GCA_910589575.2 of Carcina quercana. Lineage (NCBI taxonomy): Eukaryota > Metazoa > Arthropoda > Insecta > Lepidoptera > Depressariidae > Carcina > Carcina quercana. Next base: position 7,647,529 of record OU342452.1, read on the forward strand.
ACTCCAACTGAGATTCTGGTTAGCTTCCTTAGCGCCCCCTTTTGTGCACCCCAACCGAGATTCTGGCCTGAAACAGTACTGTATAAAGCGAGGATAGAAGTTTTTGAAAGACAAATGAGGCCTAAAATAATGAATATTTTGTACGAACCTCTGTCCTGTAAATGTATTTATAAAAAATATTCAAAATGTTCATTGTCATATTTAATAAAGGCCTGATGAACTAAAGTTAAACATGTCAAAAAATTTAAAACTTCGCTGACAACCTGGTTCCGGAAGAGTGGTTTTGTGGAATTTATTTGACTTTAAGGAATTTTGAGATTTTATTGAACAACAGTAGAAAACTTCATCATTGAGCAGACACTAGGAGTAGAATAAGTAAATTTTTATTGAAATTGTTGTTCACTAACCAGATATAAGAGTTTTGCTTAATATTTCATATGCATTGTATTTTGGTTAAGACTAGCCAGAGACACAAACAGTAAAACAGTTATGAGGTGACTGTATAAATGTGCAGTATAACATAATACGATATCTACATGTGTGTGTGAGGTCGGAGGTCGCTGTGTGGTCGCTGTGAAGTGCGTGGACAAGGCTCGTGTGAAGCACTCTGGAGCAGCGGTGGACAACCTCGTGTCTGAGATACGGCTGCTGAAGGCCCTCGAGCACCCTCACATTGTGCGCATGCACAACTTCACATGGGACGACAAGTATTTTTTCATTTCATTTATTCAGTATCAATTATTTATTTACGTTATCCACACATAAAATTGTCAAACAATTAAATCAACAATTTGTCTTTAGATAGTCACAGCTTAGATCGGTCATAGTCGGGCACAGTGCTGGGACCAGCAAGAGACTAGATACCGTGCGGCCAATGAGCGGAACCTCAAAGTCAGAGTCATAGAAAACTTCTACCGAGTCAACATTGGTGATAATTGTATTGGACAAGTTGTAGGAGGCAGTGTAGCGTCCATGTGGAGATTGGTTTAGTTGTAGCTGTGGGAAGGTGGGATGATAGGACATGTAATGGAAGTCTTTGAATTTGAATATCAATATGTGCTTAAAAATTTTGTATCGATTGTTTGATTGAGTGTGTGCATGTTTTAGGAACATCTACATCGTGATGGAGTACTGCAGCGGTGGTGACCTCGCCAAGTACATCCGGCGACGAGGACGCGTGCCGGAGAGACAGGTGTGTGTGTGCTGCAGACACAATCACCTGCTAAGTAAACAAGTATGCTGCCGAGGCGGCCGGTACCTGGCTAGCACATCTATGTTGCTTCAGAAGGTTGACAGAATGCAATGGGTGTATTCTGTGACTTATAAAAGTCCTTCGACTGTGCATACCACTATATATTAATACGAAAATTTCATCATCACGTTGTAGGAAACAGATCATTGGAATTTGTCGCGCCGTACTGAAGTAGTAGAATTGAAAGCGTTGCAAGTGATGGAAGTAATTCATATTTATTGCTGTTGTGATGGGCGTACTTCAATCGAGCGTATCTTGTGTCTGAACCTTGCCTCCGTCTGGTTTCAGGTTCTCTACTTCCTGCAGCAGCTTGCGTCCGCCCTCAAGTACCTCAGGGAACAAGGTACGCACAGTGGACACGTGCGTGTGTAGCCTTCCCTCACAAACTCACTCATAGATATTACTTAATAAAGCACAAAACAATTACACTTTCAGAAACGTCCGTAAGTTCAGTATGTACTTAAAAACTCGATAGATGGCGCGCGTGTGCTCGAAATTAATCTGTCATTAATCATCATGGCAGTCCACACACACAAAAAGTATTGTTAACAATGTTGATAGATTTATTTTATTTTTTGGTAGGTGTATGTACGACTTTAATGGTTTCTACATCAAAGAATTAAGTATATAAACTTCTTTCTTTCAATTCATACCACCATGAATGAAGAACTGTTATTTTTAAGTCTCATTAAATGTGCTGGAAACTTGGAATTTTATGCATGGATCCCGTTTGAGGATTTAGAATAAATTCCACACTGTTGTGTGTATCGAATGTAACTAGCCGTCACCTTCATCACCGTAACGTAATTGGTCAACGTTAATTAGTAAGCTGTGACGATCCTTTGACTATCGACATATATGTTATATGAACTGTTTATATTTGATACTGCTGACGTGTCAGACGTGGCGCACATGGACCTGAAGCCTCACAACCTGCTGCTGCACAGGAACACGGACGGGAAGCACGTGCTCAAGGTCGCGGACTTCGGGTGAGTCGCCACACACATCATATCACTACAGGATATACGTACATTAAATACAACGGGAATGCTTTGCCGGGACTCAATGTTTCTTTTGTGTGTGTAAGACTGTCAATCTGTGTAACAAGTGTGCCGCGGCAGCGGCCGGCAAAGTGCCATAACCACATTTGTGAAAGCTCCGCTCCCTTAGCAAAACTTCTAATAAGACTCGTTACATTAACAAATACAATACTGTACATACTATATAGAACAACAACTAACCGTTCGTACAGAATGTCAGTGACTGCACAATCTGCCCTCTTTCATTGTTTAGTGCCAGCATTGTCCGGTCACTGCTGACACTGCCCGGCACGTATAGACAATGCGTGGTTCAGGTTCGCGCTGCACCTGTCGGATGGGAGTCACCGCGGCGTGCGCGGCTCCCCTCTCTACATGGCGCCGGAGATGCTCCGGGGTGCGGGCGACGCTCGCTCAGACCTGTGGAGCGTGGGTGCGTGCCCGACGTACACTGTACACTAGACATGAGTAAATGATGCATCACGCGTGATATCACTCGACCGCGTACTGCTGCATTACACATCACTTGAACATCTCAAACATCACGCATCACTCACGGCATGCCGCGCGCATGCCTTCGCTCTGCACCGCTCACTCGCACCTAGCGCGGCGCATATGTTACTGATATGCAACCGTATTGCTAGGACGATAAGGCTACATTCTACGTATTTTAACTTCGAGCAAGTGATCTTAAGTGATCAAAGCATTACAAAAAGAGCTGTCACATGTTTAGAGTGATGCGTAATGGTACGATGTAATATCACGCGGTACGAAATGTAATGACATCACATTACTGAAGCACTGTATTGCGCATGTCTACTGTATGTACCCTACACTAGGACGGTGCGTGCTGATGTTGTTTGTGTGCGCAGGAGTGATCATGTACGAGTGCCTGTTCGGCGCGGCGCCGTACTCCTCCACCTCCATGCAGGACCTCGTCAACAAGATACAGAATAAACATCCCATACAGGTAAACAACGCACCGGTCTTGCATAAAAATGATCGTTAGACATCTATAGCGAGTCCCTCTGCTCTGTCTCCCACCGGAGACGCTGTCAACTGATTGATTAGCTTTGTAACATATGTATGCCCGTGTGCCTTGTATACATGATGTTGTTTGTTGGGCAGCTCCCCCGGGGGGCGGGCGTGTCCCCCGGCTGCCAGGACCTGCTGGCGCGCCTGCTGCAGCACGACCCCGAGCGAAGGATCACCTACGAACAGTTCTTCCAGCACGAATACCTCGACCTGCAACACATGCCCACCACCGAGAACTACGACAAGGTACAGGCAGGCGTGTTACTGATGAGTGTGTTGTGTGCGAGCGGTGTTCCTGATGAGTGTTTGTTGTGTGCAGGCGGTGTTCCTGATGAGTGTGTGTTGTGTGCAGGCGGTGTTCCTGACGAGTGTGTGTTGTGTGCGAGCGGTGTTCCTGATGAGTGTGTGTTGTGTGCAGGCGGTGTTCCTGATGAAGCGCGCGGTGTCGCTGGACGCGGCGGGCGCAGAGCGGGACGCGCTGCAGTGCTACACGGAGAGTTTGCGATACCTGGTGCCGTTCGCGGCTGCCGAGACGGACGCCGTGCGACGGTCCGCGCTCTCCGACAAGCTGACGAGGTCCGTTGAGCGTTGCGGTGGGACTGCCCCCGTCTCTCTGTTTCCTCTGAGTTTGTCTTTCTTCCAGCTTGGATGTCTTGAAGGCTGATGTTTGTTGGCCACAACGTCGGCCTCCGTGGCGCTGTTGTCCCAATGACATTGCAGGCTGAATCACGTGATTGTCTGAACAGTGCTATGATTCCGTGCTTCGTTAGTCACGTTAATCCGTCGTCACCGGTTACTATCTACGACAGGCAGTTGCTACATGAGCCGTGGCAGAGGACTGTGGCGGTGCAACCTCTGACACTAGGGGGTGTGAGGTCGGAGGACTGTTACTCAGGTGTTGTTGACGTGCCTCGTGCGCAGGTACATGGACCGCGCGGAGGTGATCAAGCGGCGGCTGTGCGCGCACGACGACCCCCCGCCCCCGCCCCCGGCCGCCGGTGAGCGCTCGTGTTTATTACTAACTTCTCACCACCCTCTGTCCACACCCACACGCTTCACACCTAGTTAGTAATTTATCTCCATTGGTTTCTCTAAATATTTTTGTATGACGATGATACTTAATCTAAGAAACATACTACTGTTTGTGTTGTTCTGACATTGTGAATTCGCGAGGTCCGGGACACCCAAGATACAGACCATAGATCTGGTTTAGGGTCCAGTCTCACACTTCGAGTGTTTGTAAAAATTATGGAGAAAAATAAACTCATTTTTAATTCATTTATTTATGTTATATATAACCATCGACCCGCCCCGTAATCAGGGATAGTGTAGCATGCTGAAATAATTTGTGAAACCAGCTCAGTAGTGCTGGAGGTTATTGTAGACCTCTCCCCTGCGCGGTGCCAGTGCAGTGCAGGTTGTGTTTGTCGCACGCCACCCGGCTTGCGCCCGCGCGGCTCGCGGTACATTCATAGTGCATGTTGTAGCACCGCGGGTGGCGGGGGGAGAGGCGCCGGCACGTGACGTCACCACACTCGATGACGTCACTCGGCTCCCTGACGTCACCACACTGGATGACGTCACACGGGTGCCGGCAGACGGGTCCCGTACAGAGACGCCAGCTGCAGAGGTGGTGAGCGAGCTATTCTATACATCATCGACAGCCTATACATCCTGCAGAGAGTGTATGGGACACAGTCCACCACGCGGGACCAGTGTGTGAAGTCTACCAATGCGGTAGACTTCACACACACCTGTGAATTTCTGCTCAGGAGCGTGCAGATTTCCTCACGATGTTTTCCTTCACCGAAGAATATTATACTCGTATAATGAGAATGACTTAGTTTTGCGCCAGTAAAGCACCCGCGAGGTGGCGCGTGCCCGCGGGCGCCCTATAGATCGCCACCCGCAGACAGTGATGTGTGTCACGCGATGATCGGTCACCTGACCACGTTGTCGATCCTACACTGTGGACATCGACATGTCATGAAGCAATGGACATGATGGTATATTGCACTGTGTTCAATTATATGATGATTTGTTTTGTAGTTAATAATGTCGCACGGTGGTGGCAGCGAGATGTGTCCGAGTGTCTTGTATATTGTGTGACGTGACAGGAGTGCGCGGGGGGCGGAGGCCGCGGTCTGCGCGCGCTGCGGCGCCTGCTGGCGGGCGCGGGCGCGGGCGCGACTGTCTCCGGCGCCGGCCCGCCCGCCGTGAGTTGTGCACACACACCACCGCCACTCTGACACACACACCGACAGGATACCGTGGCATTGCTACAGGCTGCGTGCCGGTGTTATAATACAGCCCGGTCACTATAAGTTTGGACCTGGCGTTGATGACGAACGCGGGGAGGTGAGCGGGGGAGGCGGGGTCCAATCTTTCAGTAAACGTGTTATATCAGTGAACTACATCATAGAAGGTACCTCATTCACTACAGAGGTCGCGCGTACATTGTAGTTGGTGCTCCGCGCGCGGCCCGCGCCCGCGCCGGGACACGCTCATTGCGCGCGGCGTCATCCCAGCACAGGAACATTGAACTTGGCTCTCGTTTCACGTGTGTGCTTCTGATGGGAGCTACATTCACATCATCGTGATTCACATCGATGTTTTATTTATAGCTACAACTTAATAGTATGAAATACTATTTTTCTTAAATTTTATATATCTATTCTGCATTTGAACTGCAATTTATATATTACTTGTGTTTGCTGTTCAGGAGCCGCGAGACAAGGACGACAACTGTCGCATCACGTGAGGAGCGCGCGGGACACCGCTGCACCTGCCGCCTGCACACTAGTTATTTATGAACATTATCACTGACAGGGTCGCTGTTGTCTAGTCTTACAGTATATTACGAAAACTGCTTGTGTGTGTGTTATTTATTCTTTATTTTCACTTGGCCTTCATCTCACCTGGTATGTGAATAAAAGGCCGTTGCATTGGAAAGCATGCTCACCCAGAAGCCTCATACGGGAACACAAGTGATATCCGCAGACTCCGGTAACATGGTGGCAGCTCGCCAGCGGACAAAGAAAATCACCACCAACCAAACCAAGTACACGCTGGAAATCGAATCTAGGACCTCAATATTGTTACTGCCTAATGGGTGAAAGACATTAGATTGTTAGACGCCTCCCGCTGATGTTATGTTAATCACTTGATCCATAACGTGAGAGCGGGACGTCCCGCGCTCGTCTGTCCGATGAATACAGCTGGTGTTGATATGAAGTTGTTAGTTTTATTTATCCAAAACCTCGAACCCAGGCGTCAGGTTGCCTGCCTCGCGGTGTTTTACAGGATATATTTTGTAGAGTGTGCGCAGGAGCTATCTATGTCATTCAAGCGCCGGTGGAACATCAGATCGTCACCCCTCCCTCCGTACACTGCAGACACTTCTGCAGCTCCAACAAGCGTGTCGCTTACACGTTCAGCATGTGGGCAGATACAATATGTAATTACACTCCAGTTTCCGTTACGCCTGAAGAATACAACTTCAAACTAAGATTAAATAGTCAATTTCTAGATCCAACGCGTAACATCGTCGACCTCGCCGTCACTTGACATCATCTTTGCTGATCATCCTCAAAAAAAGGTGCTAGGAGCATATAATCACTAAAAAGGTGTGTGACCGTACCGTACCACCGTGTAACCACCATTTTGACTTAGTCATAGATTATAGAACTACGCTCTGCCGTCAAGTCTGGACATTACTCTGTGACACTAATGTATTTTGGCAATAATTTGTACCATAGATTATATCTTTGTTGTCAGTTGATATTTGCTGACAAACATGTGACAACGACTGACAGTTCTTCAACAACTTGAAATTGAACGGTTTTATTTTAAAATTGCCAAACAATCACATACAGTATCTGATACTAAATGAACAGAAATAGAACCGCGTGTTTGAGGAGCCGAGTGTACCCATCGAGCGTGACCCCCGCTCGGCGCTGAGGTGGGGGCACGCCACTGCCTGGTGGAGCCATGGCGCTGGACCACGCCGACGATGTCCCACTCAAGAGGTATGTATATATATATATAACAGATAGATCAACAAACATCGCTCGACCTCAGCTGGTGCTAGCGACGATGCGGTCGACGATGTTACGCGTCGTTGTTCTAGGTGACTTCACTCTTCCCTTGAAGATACATTCTTCAGAATTCAACACGAAAACTGGTTGTTAGTACATTCCACACTATACCTATTCGGAACCGGTCCACACGCTATGGTCATTAAATTAAAATATATAATAAAATTCCAAACAATTTAAAAAATATAAGCAAGCTTCACGTATTTACAAAAAATCTAAAATTATTTTTAGTTGAAAAATGTTACTGCGACATCAGTGAACTCTTAACGATAGCACTACCTCAGGTAAGACCTCTACAATGTTTCAATGCCCGCAAGCCTACTGCTGTGCCCCTGCGCGGAGCCGCGTGTCCTACCTATCTGTCACATGTATCTGTGACATACACTACCAGTACCTGTGCACATGAAGCGCAACGCGTCCAGCTCGAGTCTGTCACTGTGCCACATCAATGAACGGAACACTGACGATGCACCGCGTCACCGCACTCCATCTCAGTTATATTTGTATAATACTACCACCGATCTATTGAGCCAATTATGTTTTACATCTAGATCATTGTTTTGTATGTAACAACTAACAATACCTACAATATAAGAGTTATAAAACCAGTGAACGTCGCTTCATTTGTCTCTCCTCCAACCACCGCCCACCGCCCACCACTGCCACCGCCCACCACTGTACCTGGCAGGGCCCGCGAGCTGCGTCCCATGCTGGCGCAGCGCGGCCCGCTGGTCGCGCAGGACGTCATCTGCTCGCCGGTGTTCCTCTGCTGCTGCGGCTGCGCCGTGCTGCTCTCTCTGCTGGGGCTGCTCGCCGCCGTCGTGCTCAAGATGACCCACGTCATATAGGAGCAACACGCGGTCAGTATATGTACCTATATATACATATACTTGTTTGTTCAATGCACAGCACAACGGTCCACACAGCAGTGAATGTCGCGGAGTTGAGAAATCATCCCGCGGGAACTATTCGCTGAAGCCCGATAAAAAGTTGCCTTTTGCGTCCCTCCAACTATCCCTGAACAAAAACCAAGTCAATGTTCGTATGGACCACAGGTAATGGCTTGTTGCATTTTATTTCATAACTGTGACATACTCGTGCCGACATCGGAACCTGGGCAGGCAGGCGGGCAGGATGTATCTGTCGACGAACAGACGCTCGCTGGAGCAGACAGGTTCTCGAGTCGGACCGGGAGCCGCGGGGTGGGCCGACCACCAAGGTGGCCTGGATCGTACGAGTAGTGAGGACTGAGTGTCGCACGTTGTGGGAGGACTGCACGAGCGCGGGCGGAGCGCCGCGGCAACGGGTTTGACCTTCATCTCACCTGATAAGGTGACTCGTTGCGTGAAGAAAGGAGTGCTCACCCAGAAACCTCACGTACACGTACGCGTACACAGCTGTTCTACCACCGAACGACAGCTGCGAGTGATGCTGTCCCTGCAGCTGCTGCTGGGATGGTGGCATTATGTCGTCGTCGGTTGCCACATGTTCAGTGATCGACCACACGTAGTTCTCAACAGACGCGGTGCCCGGTGTCGATTATTTGACATGGTTGCTTAAATATCTATGGCATCATAATCGTAACTTGACTAAGTTGAGTAAGTACTGACGCAGATACTGGCGTGGGAGCCGGAGACTCGGGTCGTCAGCTCGCTCGCGGCGTTTCGTTCGTAGATCCAAGTGTATCAATGTGATCGTTGATATTATTTGCTGTGAACGTGCTCCGCGTGTGGTGAAATTGCTGGCTACAGTCTAAACCCTAGCCTCACTAGTTTGCCTGTTTCATCCGTCAGCTGGAGACCCGTCTCTCCAGCTGACGCACTGAAAACAAGCTACAGTTCGATTGCCCCATAAATGCCTTAATTTTTGCTGCTGCAAATGCTGTATGAGGAAGCTGACGACCCATGCATCACTCTGACAGACCGTTGCGTCGTAAAGGACAAACTTTCGCATTGATTACATTAATATGGACGATTGTGTATGACTGTGACTTCAAGACAGTCGGTACCCGGACGTGGGCCGTGACACACGGACGCACGAGCTGTACGAGTCCAATCTCAGCGTGTGCCTTCCTCCACAGCGCGGCGTCGCGGCGGACGTCTTGTGTCGGGATCAATCAAACACGAGGTGGCGGGCGCCGCCGGGCAGGCGGATACATTTATTACAGATGTCGTGACGTCACTGTTGCACACACATACACATTATAAATAAATCAATGTTCATTGTATCTGACGCGCTGGTTCATTACTTTATCTAATTACATATTTCATAATTGGTGTCATATGTTGACGATTCAAAGTGTAACCGCTCCTTAGAGTGAAGGTGCGAGCGAGACGAGAGATCACAAGTTCATTGCTTATATGACAATACGTCAGAAAGGGAGGGAAGACCCACTAGAGGGAGCTAGTGAAGACTACACAACCAGTATTTACAAGTATTCGCACGACAGGTGGGCGGTGTGTGGTGGGCGGGGGCGGGTGTGTGGACCACCCGTCCGCCAGGGACGGCTCCGTGATGTCGCTCAAAGATTGCGTTGTGAAATACATTAAATTTCCAACAGTTTATTAAATTCATTTTGTGCCACGTTTATTTCCAATAGTAATCGCTGTACACAGTGCCCACTCTCTTCACAAGTAATCACGGGTGAACATCTTGTTGGGTTAATTCGGACTGTTGTATACATTTTATAACACACTATTCCGCGTATGCTCATGAGATTAACTGTATCACCGCTCACGTCACAATGTTACACCATCAACTCCGTACCAACGGTAGTCATTTGTGTTTGGCCCCACGGTGTCCGCGTGTGCCGCACCCCCGCCCCCTGCACGGAGCTCGCACCTCGCTAGCGATGCGGTACGTGTTACTATGTTATGATGATGCTTGTGTCGCGCCGCCCGCCGTGCGCGGTGCGGGGAGGCGTGCGGGGCGCGGGGCGCGGGCCTCAGTAGTTGTAGTGCTCGGCGTGCTGCAGGTCTCGGTCGTGGGGCGTGTACTTGTCGTCGTCGTCGTCGTCGTCGGGGTGGTCTCCGGGCTCCTGCTTGATCTGCAGGTCGAGCGCCGGTAGCGAGAACTCGGGGTAGTCTGAAACACAACGTGGGCACGTTACTGACGGCCGTGCACCACCACACGGAGGACATGCGTGTTTGTCTGAGCGTGTGTGGAGGGAGTGGTGTGAGTGTGTGGAGGGAGTGATGTGAGTGTGTGGAGGGAGTGGTGTGAGTGTGTGGAGGGAGTGATGTGAGTGTGTGGAGGGAGTGATGTGAGTGTGTGGAGGGAGTGATGTGAGTGTGTGGAGGGAGTGATGTGAGTGTGTGGAGGGAGTGGTGTGAGTGTGTGGAGGGAGTGGTGTGAGTGTGTGGAGGGAGTGATGTGAGTGTGTGGAGGGAGTGGTGTGAGTGTGTGGAGGGAGTGGTGTGAGTGTGTGGAGGGAGTGGTGTGAGTGTGTGGAGGGAGTGGTGTGAGTGTGTGGAGGGAGTGGTGTGAGTGTGGAGGGAGAGGTGTGAGTGTGTGGAGGGAGTGGTGTGTGGAGGGAGTGGTGTGTGGAGGGAGTGGTGTGAGTGTGTGGAGGGAGTAGTGTGAGTGTGTGGAGGGAGTGGTGTGAGTGTGTGGAGGGAGTGATGTGAGTGTGTGGAGGGAGTGGTGTGAGTGTGTGGAGGGAGTGGTGTGTGGAGGGAGTGGTGTGAGTGTGTGGTGTGAGTGTGTGGAGGGAGTAGTGTGAGTGTGTGGAGCGAGTGGTGTGAGTGTGTGGAGGGAGAGGTGTGAGTGTGTGGAGGGAGTGGTGTGAGTGTGTGGAGGGAGTGGTGTGAGTGTGTGGAGCGAGTGGTGTGAGTGTGTGGAGGGAGTGGTGTGAGTGTGTGGAGGGAGTGGTGTGAGTGTGTGGAGCGAGTGGTGTGAGTGTGTGGAGGGAGTGGTGTGAGTGTGTGGAGGGAGTGGTGTGAGTGTGTGGAGGGAGTGGTGTGAGTGTGTGGAGGGAGTGGTGTGAGTGTGTGGAGGGAGTGGTGTGAGTGTGTGGAGGGAGTGGTGTGAGTGTGTAGAGGGAGTGGTGTGGGGGTGTATCACTGACCATCCTGCGGCTCCTGCTTGATCTTGATGTCCTCCGGCTTGACCTTGTGCTCCTTGATGCGGTCCTTGTCGCGTCGTGAGGAACGCTTGCGGTCCCGCTCGCCGCGCTCCCCGCGCTCCTTGTCCCTCTCCCCCCTCTCCCCGCGGTCCCGCGACCTGTCCTTGTCCCTCTCCCGCCGCTCGCGGCGCCGCTCGGACCGCGAGCGCGACCGCCGCCGCCGCCGACCCACGCTACAACACACACACCATTATTACACACACACGAGACGGAGCAACCACCTCCTCTCGCGCTAGTACAGTGTGTTACTGAGAGATACACCTCAACACCTGACGCACTGGCTACAACTCATAATAATGTTTTAGTGCAAAAGACGAGCAACTCATGTGTCGAACAGTCACTGACTGTCGCACTCATGTCAGTCTCGTGAGAGCGAGATGGCCGGCGACACAGTTCGGGGATCGACACCAGCCACTCCAGCACATCTCCTGCTGAGGAACTGCTGGTGCGTTGTCGAGTGCAGGTTCTCAATGAACAGGAGTGCGGCTGTATTAGTCCACATCATCACCCGCGTATCTCGTCCTGTGTCGTGTGTCCTTGGTTCAATTCAATTTCGGAAGATAAGCACGCGTCCACATCGTATGTCGACGAAGATGTGCTCAAACCAAGTGCCAGAAACAAACTTTAATTAAATTTAAGTAAATATCGTGCTCGTGTGACGAAAGTGCACTAAAACATATAATTGTACACTTCTGACCGAACCTCAAAGGTGACGACAGTGGCCGAAATACATGTAACTAACTGTACACGTGTCACACGCGGCACGCGGCGGGTCTTGTTGCTGTCAAACCTGTCCCGGACTCACCTCTCTCCGTCCTCCTCTCGGCGCGCGTCTCTGTCCCTCTCGCGACGCGCGCGCGGCCGCGACGTGGAGCGCCGCCGCGACCGGGACCGCGACCGTCGCCGCCCGCCCCCTGCAACACCACACCGATCACTCGCTACCGCACAACTATCCTCATGATCTCGACAGATGATCAACAAGGCAACATGACCGAATACTCGGTGCTCTTAAAATAGAACACGTTCACGATGTGTCTCTCGTGTAGCAAGCGCCGCACGCGGCAAGTGTTGTGCGCCGTAGTCACGCACTAACCACTGACGAGATAGTCACGACATCAGCCGGTCACATTGCCGCGTGTGCGGCACTTCTAAGCAACACATCAAACAGTCCAAGACATGTCGCTGTACCAACATACAAAATATTCGTCAACAATATTCAACATGTGTGTGAGTACTCACGCGCTCTCTCGTCTCGCTCGCGCTGCTCCTGGCGGTATCTCTCTCGCTCTCGCTCGTTGTCCTCTCGGCCAGAGTGTTTAATGTTGACGTCCGCGCCGCCACGACGCGTGCCCCCCAGACCGCCCCCTGAACACGTCACACACTCGTTAGTGACCTATCACTTCCCCGCTGGGTGCATATGTACGAGCGTGCACTCGTTGGTGACCTATCACTTCCCCGCTCGGTGCATATGTACGAGCGTGCACTCGTTAGTGCCCTATCACTTCCCCGCTCGGTGCATATGTACGAGCGTGCACTCGTTGGTGACCTATCACTTCCCCGCTCGGTGCATATGTACGAGCGTGCACTCGTTGGTGACCTATCACTTCCCCGCTCGGTGCATATGTACGAGCGTGCACTCGTTGGTGACCTATCACTTCCCCGATCGGTGCATATGTACGAGCGTGCGCTCGTTGGTGACCTATCACTTCCCCGCTCGGTGCATATGTACGAGCGTGCACTCGTTGGTGACCTATCACTTCCCCGCTCGGTGCATATGTACGAGCGTGCACTCGTTGGTGACCTATCACTTCCCCGCTCGGTGCATATGTACGAGCGTGCACTCGTTGGTGACCTATCACTTCCCCGCTCGGTGCATATGTACGAGCGTGCACTCGTTGGTGACCTATCACTTCCCCGCTCGGTGCATATGTACGAGCGTGCACTCGTTGGTGACCTATCACTTCCCCGCTCGGTGCATATGTACGAGCGTGCACTCGTTGGTGACCTATCACTTCCCCGCTCGATGCATATGTACGAGCGTGCACTCGTTGGTGACCTATCACTTCCCCGCTCGGTGCATATGTACGAGCGTGCACTCGTTGGTGACCTATCACTTCCCCGCTCGGTGCATATGTACGAGCGTGCACTCGTTGGTGACCTATCACTTCCCCGCTCGGTGCATATGTACGAGCGTGCACTCGTTGGTGACCTATCACTTCCCCGCTCGGTGCATATGTACGAGCGTGCACTCGTTGGTGACCTATCACTTCCCCGCTCGGTGCATATGTACGAGCGTGCACTCGTTAGTGACCTATCACTTCCCCGCTCGGTGCATATGTACGAGCGTGCACTCGTTAGAGCACAGTATATCGATAGTATATATGTAAGTAGGACTAGATGATACACCACATGAGATGTTGTATGTTAGTGAACACTCACCGAGCCTCCTCGGCAGCCACCCCTTGACTGTCCGTCCTCGCTCCACGTCCACCAGCACGCGCTTGCCGTCGATCTTCTTGCCGTCCGCGTGCTTGTACGCCGCTACAACACAACGCACCCATGTAGCCCAACGTGTGACGTCACGCGCGCACGGACCACACCTACCGTCACCCCCGCCCCCTCCCCGCGTCACGTCGGCGGTCACGTTACACACACTACGGTCGCATTCACACCTCCCATTCACAAACTATTACATCATTCACAGAGCTGCGGACACCGACTGCGTGTGACTCAAGTGAACGCGCGACGCACGATCCGTCGCGAGCAACAAACCATTGCAACAATAATGACAGCGCAATCCGATATCGATACGATAACACTGCAGGACACATTGTACTGATATGAGGAGAGAACTTGCTAGCCATGGAACACCGTCCTTGTCCGGTCATCGAGTTGTAATTTGTTCAAACATAAGAACAAGACCGTGTCTGGCCATCCCCGCCCCCCGGGCGTGCGGCGCAGACGCCGGGGGCTCGTGCTCGCGTGACAGACATTTCCTTCACGGCTTCGGAACACAGCTATGCCGGTTTGGCCAGAAGCAATACCGAACAGTAATCTTTCTAGAATAGGTTTCCACATTTTGAATAAGAGCAAAATATTGTAGTGTTATTTAATCCTAACATAACTTGTTGATCAAAGTAGTTGATCCAGACAACATTCATGAACTTCCGAAATCCAAATCTACAATTCCTTCCTTTACACCTAACAGAGGGTCAGTGTTGACACACCCGCCGCGCAGAGCAGTCTGCGGAGCGCTGGCGACATGTATGGTGTGTGCAGTCTCGACGTGCAGGATTAATAACATTTGGCACAACATACACTGACGAAGAGGTGTTCTTGTTTTGTCGTACTTGTTGTTAAATAGAAAAAAGGTGGAATGTGAGAAATGATAATTTTCTGACTGTCGTCGTGATTTGTCTACACATACTATTATGACTGTAAAGCAAATACATTACAGATTATATTATACATCAATGTATCATCCGTCCTCGGTGCAGCACCTGATACAACATGGCCGCGCGCCGTCCGGCTGGCGCTGTGGACCACGAGAAGATCAACAAATTCCAATACACCCTTATTTTGGCTCCAATCAAGGATCGTTTCCATTGATATTATGAAATTGACCCGCCGCGGTGTGACACTCACCCACGGAAGCAATATGCACGAGGTGAGAATAACATGGTGGGCGCGTCCCCACACTCACGTACATTCACGATAACTATAGCAAGTAACATACCGCGTGTAATATTCGGGGAGTTATACATCGTGCCTCGTACAGCCACCCACACACTCACGTACATTCACGATAACTATAGCAAGTAACATACCGCGTGTAATATTCGGGGAGTTATACATCGTGCCTCGTACAGCCACGCACACACTCACGTACATTCACGATAACTATAGCAAGCAACATACCGCGTGTAATATTCGGGGAGTTATACATCGTGCCTCGTACAGCCACCCACACACTCACGTACATTCACGATAACTATAGCAAGTAACATACCGCGTGTAATATTCGGGGAGTTATACATCGTGCCTCGTACAGCCACCCACACACTCACGTACATTCACGATAACTATAGCAAGCAACATACCGCGTGTAATATTCGGGGAGTCATACATCGTGCCTCGTACAGCCACCCACACACTCACGTACATTCACGATAACTATAGCAAGCAACATACCGCGTGTAATATTCGGGGAGTCATACATCGTGCCTCGTACAGCCACCCACACACTCACGTACATTCACGATAACTATAGCAAGCAACATACCGCGTGTAATATTCGGGGAGTCATACATCGTGCCTCGTACAGCCACCCACACACTCACGTACATTCACGATAACTATAGCAAGCAACATACCGCGTGTAATATTCGGGGAGTCATACATCGTGCCTCGTACAGCCACCCACACACTCACGTACATTCACGATAACTATAGCAAGCAACATACCGCGTGTAATATTCGGGGAGTTATACATCGTGCCTCGTACAGCCACCCACACACTCACGTACATTCACGATAACTATAGCAAGCAACATACCGCGTGTAATATTCGGGGAGTCATACATCGTGCCTCGTACAGCCACCCACACACTCAAGTACATTCACGATAACTATAGCAAGCAACATACCGCGTGTAATATTCGGGGAGTCATACATCGTGCCTCGTACAGCCACCCACACACTCACGTACATTCACGATAACTATAGCAAGCAACATACCGCGTGTAATATTCGGGGAGTCATACATCGTGCCTCGTACAGCCACCCACACACTCACGTACATTCACGATAACTATAGCAAGCAACATACCGCGTGTAATATTCGGGGAGTCATACATCGTGCCTCGTACAGCCACCCACACACTCACGTACATTCACGATAACTATAGCAAGCAACATACCGCGTGTAATATTCGGGGAGTTATACATCGTGCCTCTTACGTACGTAATTATAATTCCAATGCAGTGTTTATTTTATACGTCTTCGAGCGTCGCGTATTTATGAATACTGTATATATAATAACTTAAAAATGAAAAGAATTGTATACTTATGTTGTTATATGTACACGTAGCGTCGTCGGCTGCGTGTATACCTACCCACTCGCACCTATGCTGGGAGCCGGTGTGGACGCCAACACCTTCATGTAGGTAGGCAGGTGTATAGTATGTATAACACGTGACATTCCCCTGCTCAATGTCACGTCGTGCGACACAAACATAATTATAGTGAAGGTATATACCTACTGTTATAGTTACGTGGACAGTGTCTACTGTCGGGCGGCGCCGCGACGAGCGAGCACGGCGCTACGATAACCGTTCTTGTAATCACGTGACAAACCAACTCCACGTTACATAAACGATACAAGATCATTGCTGATGCGAGTCGATCCAAGAGACCCGAGGCGACGTGGGATGCACGTCACACCTCCTCACCCGCGCGTACCTACCTCACGCGCTTCTGTACTTCATACACAAACAACGTGCGCGTACCTACCTCCCGCGCTTCAGAATTATCCACCCCCTTTGCGCGTACCTACCTCCCGCGCTTCAGAATTATCCACCCCCTTTGCACGTACCTACCTCCCGCGCTTCAGAACTATCCACCCCCTTTGCGCGTACCTACCTCCCGCGCTTCAGAATTATCCACCCCCTTTGCGCGTACCTACCTCCCGCGCTTCAGAACTATCCACCCCCCGTGCGCGTACCTACCTCCCGCGCTTCAGAATTATCCACCCCCTGTGCGCGCACCTACCTCCCGCGTTTCCGAATTATCCACCCTCCGTGCGCGTACCTACCTCCCGCGCTTCCGAATTATCCACCCCCTGTGCGCGCACCTACCTCCCGCGCTTCCGAATTATCCACCCTCCGTGCGCGTACCTACCGCCTGCGCTTTAGAACTATCCACCCCCCGTGCGCGTACCTACCTCCCGCGCTCCCCCCTTCTTACCATATCTTACCGTACCCGTGCTTCCTGGTGTACACTGCACTATTTACTAGTTAATGTTCTCTTTGACATTACATGCCATACGGTCACTTGAGGAAACATAATTTACATTTGGAGACGTCATTTTCTTGCAACACCTACTTTTGCGAACGTAATGTTTGCTTGAGACGCGAGGGCCGACACTCGTGGCATTACTCTCATATTTGCAGCTTTTAACGAAACTTACCATTAACAAAATTATGATTAAATGAATTTAAGATAAGTGGTAAGTCGACGGTTGATATGGTTTTACCGTGCTTATATTGACGTTGTTTGAATTAATATAATTGTGATGCGAGAGCGCGCTGCCCGAGGGGTCCACTACACCTGCCAGCGACCCATCCCTCCACTCCAGCAGTGGAAACGTAACAACATATAATATGTTTATTGGACTATCCATACGTGATGGGTAAACTGCAAGCGACAGTAATGGCGCCATGTCGGTATACATTAACGTAAGTACAGTTGAATAGTTGAACTTCATCACTGTATGGCAACTCATAAAAGATTTCATTTCCCACTTGACACTGTCTGCAGTTGGAGTACAGCGCGTTGCAACAAACACTACACGCTTTGTATTTGTGTGACCCACACGGCGGTGAGGGGTGCGCAGGTGTAGCAGACCGACATGACAGCGCTGCTCTGCCCGCACCGCCGACCGCGTCCTAACACACACAACCTGCCCCCCTACAGGCACCTCACCCTACTCGCGTGGACCTCTCCCCTGCATGGACCCCATCTCGCCTACGTTATTATTACACGCAGCTAGTACTGTGTCTGATCTAATTAGATGCTTGATACATTTTTGTTAGTGAAAACCTTTGGAAATATATGGAACACCTGTGAGTGCGTCGAGCGGTGGGCGGTGGGCGGTGGGCGGCGGGCGGCGGTCGTCGCGACACTAGTTACAGTTGTATGTTGGCATCTTACCACCACATACAAACCTATTTAGTACATTTGTGCCGAGTCGTGAGGCGTCATACGGCTCCGTCTGTACGGCAATAGAAAACAACACTGCGTTAGTGGCGGCATATGTCTCGATCGCGCGCGCTGCTGCACCCGCGCCAGACTGGGACGGAGCACGCGGCCGCGGGCCCCGGCGCAGGGGGCGGGGGGCCCGCGGCCGCGTGACGTCACACCGCAGACCACACCGCGACAATTACAACATGATAGAGACGCGCGCCGGCGCGGGTATCGCGGGGATGGTCTGCGGCGGGAGGGGGCGGCGTGTGGGACGAGCCGCGAGTGTGGCCCGCGACGACGCTCTGCACGGAGGGCACCACGATCATGACGCTGACACAGACACCGGCAGCCTGTCACTTATTACTCCTACACGCCAGGTGGACGTCACTTGAAATTACATATTGTTATTATAATAATTGTTGTGAAAGTATCAATGGCTAGTGTCGTCCGCCCTCTGCAGCGTGCTCGTCGCGGGCACGTGTGTTGGAGGGTGTGTGACTCACAGTGCATGTCCCTCTCGTGCTCGTACTCTATGAACGCGTACCCGCGCGGCTTGCTGTCCTCCGTGTTGTACACCATGTGGATCTGGAGACAGATGAACACATGGTCACTGTTTTCACACAGATCCCGACCTCATTGCAAAAAAAATTATATTTACTAACTATAATTTAATATAATTGATTAATATCAACTAGTCATAAGAATTGCATGTAAATTTATTAATATAAGGTCATGAAAATGTATTTAAAGCAACACTAGGAAGAGCAGGGCCTCCTAACACAAGTCATCAGTACCTATGAGGAGGTCCTGACAGTATTGTATAGTTTCCTGTCCTTTACGAAAATAAACTATTTTATTATTATTATTATTGCAAATACAATCTCTGCATGAGTTGTGTCTCACCTTCTTGATGGCTCCGTAACCTTCAAACTCCCGCCGGAGCTTGGACTCTGAAGTGTCATAGTTCTGTAACAAATGTTACTGTTAGAAAGGTGCCATTGGTGGTGGTCAGCTCCATCGGGCATGGCCCACAGTTAGCATCGGGCTACTTACGACTCTGGCAACGAAGAGAGTCTTGAATGGGTCAGCAGTTGCGCGTGCGTTGCTTGCCGGCTCCCACAGCGCGATTTCCTGCTCCAGTTTGTACGCGGCCTGTTCCGCGCGCTCGCGGCGACGTCGCTCGGCGCGCTCCTCGCGGGACTCGGCGCGCGTGGGCGGCGGAGTCTCGGACGGGTGCTGCACACACAACAGTACACATTCTGGCATCAAAGTTCTTATATACACAGATCCAAAACCATCACAGGAACAGGGAGCATTCTTGCAAGATCTAAACAAACATCTCAACGACTCTAGGACAATACAACAACATGTTCCAGGCGGAATGTGTAGGAATAACTAGAGCCGCAAGCGCCATCCTGTCCAGAGACATGCGACATCTCGGACAGTGCCTCAGTCCTGAGTGCAGAAACAACCCTAGGAAAAAATTAAAAAATTTTCATTGTCGTGTCGTACTTCACATTTGGAATGTCTTCATCGTGTCAATAAATTACAAAATATGATGGCATTTGTCATGCGATCCCTCTTTGTTTGAATGGACCTGCCACCTCTACAGTTTCAACAATGGCAAGCACGGACGGCACTCAGATGGTAGAATTATTACTAATTGCAACAGGGTTGGGGTGCACAAAAGGGAGTGATAAGGTGGTTTTTTTTTCCTCAGTGCCCCATTTTGTGCACCCCAACCTGAGTAACTATTCACACAGGTTCTTCAAGTTAGTGTAATACTTACTATAATTTATCTCTTTGACCAACATGAGCTGAGCTGAGCAAGAGACCATGGCACCTAGGCAAACTTAGTGTAGGACGTCCCCCGACGAGGTGGAAAGACGACCTAGTAGAGTAGTAGACTGTCTCACTCTGGGAGAGGCCTATGTCTAGCAGTGGACTGCCGCAGGCTGTACATGATGAGGGGGTGCAGAAGAAAAAAACGTAAAAAAATTTCAACCTTTTAATGCACCACAACCTGTCTCCACTGAGGATTTAACCCACCAACCCTTAGCAACTGTGATGTCATTGAAGCAATTCAAAGATGATATCTTGGCCCCTGTTGTACACCCAGATAAGCCTCAGTGACAAGGTTTAGAGAGCAGTCGTGCGAGCTGCGCGTCACCGTCAGTCCGCCAGCATCTGCATCTAGCTCGCGTCGTGAACGCACCTCAAACACATGCAGGAAGGCTCCCACGCCCTCATAGCCCTTCTGCTTCTTCTCGTGCGGGAGCTTGGCGGCCGGCGGCAGGTAAGGAATGGGGTCGCGGGCCGCGAACAACGCCAACAAGTTCGGCGGCAGGAACTGCGTCATGGCGCCGACTCCACGCTACTCCGCACCGAGATACTATATCTCCGACGTGGTACCGCAAACACATTCACTACAATGCGCACAAAAACATATAATTATCAACTATAACAGAATGCGCGTGGTATTTATCAATAATTCACCAAATTACATTAGAAAATTGCAACAAAAATCCAACCACATTTGCTTCCATTGATTTCACTGTGGTAATAACCACAGATTACTAATTATTACTATGTATTGACCACAGACTAAAGTTGTTGTTTTTTTGGTAAGATTTTTTCCTACCGGGAAAAGGCTAGGGCAAAACACCATACAGCCATGTCTATGTAATGATATTATGTCTTTGAATTATAAGAATATAAAAATTAGGCCAAAGTCATTTCTTCAGTTTTCTCAATAAAATGTGTATCGCTTTCTCTATCGCTCGTTTTTATGATTCTTGCCGAAAATTTCAAAGGTCAGTCTTGATTTCAACATAATTCGAAAGAATCCATATGCCGAATGTACTTGACATGGTAAACCCTTTCGATTGCGTCGAAAGCCTCACAATTTTTCGTAATTGATACTATAACACCGTCCGTGACACTTTTTGCATTATATCACACCGTTATAAAACAAAAAACACACATAACAGTAGTATTAACGAATTACTAAAATTGCAATGAACCATTTCAAGTTCGCGCCAAGAATCCGACTAAAGTTGTAAGTAGTAGTAGTTTAATTCTCCCCAATGGGAAGGCAATGGAACAAAGCCATACACAGCCTACTCTGAATGAACTCTTCTTTTTCATTATCTTCTGCAGTTTTCCAATCCTTAAACAATCGAAGTCTGGGCATAGATTAGATATTAATACTGCATAGTCTGGGTTCGATCCTGGCTGTGTACCAATGAGTTATAATTTGTTATTTGGAATGTACGAATGAAAAAAATTCATACCATTGGCTTTTCGTTGAAGGAAAACATTGTGAGGAAACCTCACTCCTGACAAGAAATCCAAAGGTGTGTGTGAAGTCTACCAATGCGCACTGGGCCCGCGTGGTGTACTATGTCCCATACACTCTCTGTAGGAGAGAAGGACTGAGACCTGCAGTGGGGACGCATATAGGATGTTGATGAGATACATGTTTTTGTTATCCAGTGTACATAAAACTATTATTGATGTGATCGTTCTCGTCCGCTCGCCCTTTGCCCCGATCTCCTGAACTGTTGTATTTGCCACTGCATTGTAAAGTAATAAACAATCACACATTATTTTAAACATAACATAACTTCGGTTTAGTAATTGAAGTGAAGGGGAAGTGGGAGGATCTATGTGCACAGCTGTTTCAGTATCTAGAGAGGCGCGTTTAGAGCGATACAAAGCACTGCGAGTGCGAGCAGGACGTTCGAAGCTCGCCCGTGTCACGTTTCAGCTGCGTTAACGCGCGTCCTCGACGCGTATACAATGCGCCGTGACGTGCACACTGCACACTGCACAGGTATGTATGTATGTGAACCTGCGTCGAGGGAAATTAACAAGGAGATTAATGTAAATCTTTGTTTATTATTGTACGAGTTTATAGAACATAGCAGCAGCACTGCGTCGTCGGCTCGGCGCGCGCGGCCGTAGCGACGCGAGTGCGAGCGGGACGGGTGCGGTGCGAGCGGGTACACCTGCAGCATAGACAATACTTTTCATTCGGTTTGTACTTCATACATGGTGTGTAAAGCCTAACCAGTAATATCGTGTCAGTATTGCGTACTTCTATAAACTTTTTTTGTAAGATTTTTTCCCTAACAGGTAAAGGCAAAGGCAAAACACCATATCGCCATGTCTTTGATAATGATATTATATCTTAGATTTTAAAAACAAGGCCGAAGCCATTTCCTCAGTTTTCTCAATAAAATGTATATTGTGTACATTTTATCGCTTGTTTTGACGATTTTGACGATCTTGACGATAATTTCCAATAAAACAATGCAGAAACTTCTTTCAATTTCAACAACAATATGTACTGAAATGTACTAAATAAAGTTGGTTGACTTTGACAACAAATTTTTTATTTATTAGAAGCATTGGCAAAGTTACCATCAGCTTAAATATTTTACAAAACAGACTTCAGTTTTCTCAATAAAATGAATAATGTGTACATTTTATCGCTTGTTTTGACTATTCTTGACGAGAATTTCAAAGGTCAGCCTTGGTTTCAACATTATTCGAAAGAATCTATATGCTGAATGTACTCGACATGATAAACTCTTCCGATCGCGTCGAAACCCTCGCAATTTTGCGTAATTGATACTATAACACCGTCCGTGACACTATTTGCACTATATCACACCATTATAACACAAAAACACACATAACAGTATTATTAACGAATTACTAGAATTGCAATGAACCACCATTTTTCAAGTTCGTGCTAAGAATCCCTCTATAAACTATGTTTTATTACAGTTTTTCTTCTTTTGGGACAAAAGTCTCACCATATCACGGAGAGGAGACCAAACACTGTCTGCGACAGCGCCATCTATACGATCATTGTATTACTGCCTACCTAAGCGACATCTTGTGTTTTACTTGTGACACTTCACTTCCACATTACAGCTCACCACGCACGTTGTTTTATTCCTGCCATATACGCAGTACCACCCCGCCCGCCCTGCACCAGCCTGCCCCGCCAGCTACCACCAGACACAGTCGATGTTGTTCTGCGCGCGCACATCACCTATGTTGTTACGTGTTGTTGTGATCACTCACGCGCCAGTGCACGCCCTAGCACAGGTCGATGATGTCGAGGGGCTCCGGGGAGCGGGCCTTGTGTCGTGCGGAGCGCGGGGGCCGCACGTCGTCCGCGGGCACGCTCTGCGGGGGCGGGGGCGAGGCGCGGGCGGGAAGCTCCGTCGGCAGCTCCTCCTCCGCGAGGGGGTCCGTGCCGTCCTACGCGCACACACACACACTGCGTTAATTACATAATTAAGATATGTTTAAAGTGATAGCTTCGTAATGTGTTGCTATTTTAAAATTTTAGCTAAATGTATCGTCATTACTGTAGCCACAGCGCGCGGCCGTAAGTACTTTCGATTTAGTAGAGCGTTATCTCTGTCGCACACAACCTATGTCACGTTTGTGAATCTTGGTTCAAATGCAGTAGAGTCAGTCGCGGCCAGATCAAAATATATATAGAGAGAGTTGTTACACCCCACACTTTGAATAATTGAAAGTTGTACGATGGCATCTGTAGGAACAGTCACCTCACATGAACAGTCACGCGAAATTATCTACAACAAGTAATGATCACTGACTGTAAACAGTATAAAAGGGTTTATACAACAACAACAATTACTAGTTATTTTAAGAAATTGTTTAACAACAATAAAGTACCCAGTTCTGAATTCAAATTTTGATAAACAATAAATCTGACAATACATGGGGGGCATGTGAATGAGTATTTGTTTGTATTTGTTCAATGCTGGACGGTGCTCACCATGGTGGAGATCACGTCCATGGGTATCTGGTCCTCCCAGTCGATCTTGTCGCTGCGTCTCAGCGGCTCCGCCTCCCCCGCCGCCTTCCGCTGCAGCAGCTCCGTCACAGTCTGCATGTCCACGACGTACTGCGCAGGGTCCGGCGCCGGCGGTGCTGGTGGTCTGCGCGCGCGCTTGCTGCCGGGGGCGCTCGTCGACAGAGAGTGCACGTCGCTCACGACGAGGGCGGGGGCGGCGGCGGGCGCGGGGGCGGCAGGAGGCAGCAACATCTGCGTCACAGTACTGCACTGTACATCTGCTCGACATAATAACTAACTGGTGCAGGCACCGACCCACACGCAGGTACACTTTGCAACTTTACTTTTGACTAAGAGAACAATAATTACAGTGTATCTATGTGTGTACAGTGTATTGTGAAACAGGACTGAGTCAGACGGAGCAACAACTACCCCACCAGGCCCGCGTGGTCCTGCTCCCCAGCGCGCAGGCGCGGGCAGTGTTGCAGGTTCCCTGCTGGCGCGGCACAAATTATAAATACAAATAATAATAATAAAAAGGCTTTAATGTCACTTAAACTTACACTCCCTCACCACTCACCCCCCTCCCCCCGCGCGCAGGCGAACAATACAACTTCCTGGCACATCCACGCCCCGTCCATCGGAGCAGTTTCACGTTTGTGACCCGGAGCACACAAAAATGGTTAAATATGGACGTAATATCTGCAACTATAACGTGGGGAACATACACCTGATCGCGACCAGCACGGACACACTACGTTTACAGAACAAAGCATCTTTGCGTCGTTGTGACAGATGCCTTATCATTGTGCAAGTGGTGTGCAGTTTACGTTTTGTACATTCTGCTCCGAACAGACAGGAGCAGTCTGTGCAGGTCGCAGCACGTCAGCGGCGCGGGGAACTCCTCACTCACCTGCAAGTACGGAGCCTTGTGTGCGTCGCTGGCGATCACCGTCGGCACCAGCCCGCCGTGCAGCACCAGGCCTGCCAACAAGCCGCGCTCAGCACAGGCCGGGCTCGCCGCGGGCCGTGTGACGTCACCACGTCCCACACGCCCGCACTGGCGGCACACCCTCACGTCACATGTAACGATGTATTAGCGACTACCCGTCCGCAGCGTCGACGTGACAGTTATCACACGCGCACTGTTCCTTAGCTACTCGTCTTCAAAGTACCCTGTTCCCTTCCTTGGACTTTCAAATATTCCTCTACAAAAAATCTAGTCATTCTGACTGAGAAAATGACTTTTTTTGGGTTGAATTTATCTGCTGCTTCAAATGTTATTCTGATATTTGGAGTAGAGTCAATTTTAAAAAATGAAACACCGGTGCAGCCGTTCTTGAGTTACAAGTGGTGTACCTAACACCACTTTGTTTTATAATACATATATGTAGATATATATATACATATATGCTGGTTGTTTGTCAGAGCGCAGCGAGTACCTTCAGATGTGGGCACGAGGAACAGCTGCGGTCCCCCCACCACCGCGCCGCTCACCTCCAGCCCCGCGCCCGCGCCCGTCACACTGGAACATGGCAGTGACGTCACCAGTACAAAACACATGTCCACGCCACACCGGCTCATACAAGACAATCAATATGTATAATCAATGTATGATGAGCGTCCACCTCCACATCACAACTACTCTTGTTAGTAAGGAAGTGTTTGTGGGGATATTTATAATAGATTGTCATCTCTTGTGAATATTATTATTATTAGTACGGAGGGAGAAACTTCCCTGATCTACTGTGTTAGATGTCCACCGGCCAGCACCATGTGACCCCCATACATGTCCAAGAGGCAGTGGAAGAGCACTCACTTGTCAATGATCTCTGAGTTGAGCTGCACCTGCAACATGGGGCACATACAATATCATAATTAATTGAAGTCACGAACACTGTACAACCTCACAGCTCACGAGCGACGGAGTAGTCTATCACAAGCAATGAAGAAAATAAAACCAATATGATTCCAATATTGTTGTAGGATCTGTTGTTAGAATTGTCGTGAGGCATAGCATGTCATACATCCTTAGAGTTTGTAGGCCTGAGATTTACTTGTCAGAAAACATTGATTCAATGTGAATCTACCAGTAAGTTGAAACTGTTGAATAATTTGTAGATTGTGTTTTGTTGAGAAAATAGTTGAACATGAACACGTACCACACATACACAAGGAGCAGTCCACTAACATACTGACACCATGCAGGAGACACAATACTAGTATATATATACTATATATACAGGAGACACATACAGCAGGATATAGAGTTCAGTTTACAATGAAATCATCTCAACAAAGCTTTTTCTTGTGGGAAATACCTAGTTACTTGTTAGTGCAGGACCGAGGCTGATGGTGAAGTTGAGCTGTGTTGGATGTAATGCACACCCACAGACAGCACGGGCACAGCAAGATTAGTTATAAGGGGATGGATTTTGTTGGAGCAGTGCTCAGAAAAAATATACAAAATTGAAACAAATAACAAAGTATTAATCGTGCAGGTACAACTCCAGCAAGGGAGGCGGTGTGGATTTGTGGAGACCACCACCACATCCCTTTAACCTCTACTAAAATAAATAGATTATAAACTTGTCCCCACTCACCCCATGGCTGTCTACTACCAGTGCCTCGGTCTGTGTCAGCTGTGTAGCCTTTCTCCACGTCGCAACGCATGCCGAGATCGCCGACGCCTGCGTCGCCAGCGCCGACGCGGGCTGCACATACACACACATAACGTCATGTCTCGTCAGGGCTTGCACTCCAGCGCTCTCACTCACCCGGTTCTGTCGATACTGTGCGAACAGTCTAGCCACGTCGCGCGCGGCCCGCAGCGCTCGCACCGCCTCGAACGCACCCCGCGCCCGCGACTCACATATCACGCACGCCCATTCCAGCCAGTCCTGCGTCTTGCCGCGCGTCTCCGCCCGCACCAGGTCGGCGAGGCGGGCAGATGCGCGCGGCCGCACCAGACGAACCTCGGGCGGCACGCGCAGACACAGCGCGCAGTGGCGGTGATCCGGCGCCTGCGACGCTTGGTACAGCGACAGCAGGTCGGGGCCCTTCATCCTCGACACCCGGGAAGATTATAAACTCCAAGATACTGCAATTGTTATCTCTTTGTCGATGAGGCCCGGGCCCAGAAGCCCTGAGAATTGCGATTTCCGTTTTTAAATAACCGCCAACGCTGAACGAGAGACTCGAATTATTATTTTATTATTTAACCAATAAAACAATGCAGAAACTTCTTTCAATTTCAACAACAATATGTACTGAAATGTACTAAATAAAGTTGGTTGACTTTGACAACATATTTTTTATTTATTAGAAGCATTGGCAAAGTTACCATCAGCTTAAATATTTTACAAAACAGACTTCAGTTTTCTCAATAAAATGAATAATGTGTACATTTTATCGCTTGTTTTGACTATTCTTGACGAGAATTTCAAAGGTCAGCCTTGGTTTCAACATAATTCGAAAGAATCCATATGCCGATTGTATTCGACATGATAAATCCTTTCGATCGCGTCGAAACCCTCGCAATTTTGCGTAATCAATACTATAACACCGTCCGTGACACTTTTTGCACTATATCACACCATTATAGCACAAAAAACACACATAACAGTTTTATTAATGAATTACTAAAATTGCAATGAACCACCATTTTTCAAGTTCGCGCCAAGAACCGCCAAGAGCCCCTTTGACAACTAACTCTAGACTTGGTATACTCTGTGCTAGACTGACGGACAGAGCCACAGAGTAAGTAAAGTTACAATTGACACTTGACAGTTCATTTTTTATTATTAGAAGCATTGGCAAAGTTACCATCAGCTTCTAGACAGTGGCAGAGTTTCCAATACAGCAGGCCTACTACGACCTTATACACAATCGGCCGCAATCCTTGCTTCTCAGTTGACGATGCCTAAACTGGCCGACTTTATTTCGTACCATGACATCCTTAAAGATGAACTGAAATTGGAAGGATTGTCCAGGTAGATGATGAATTAAAATGTCAAAAATCTACAATTTTGTCTTTGGTTTACAATTTAGTGAGAGAGATAAACATATACAAAAGTCCGTTGGAGAAAGTGAGACGAAAGAGAGATATCCTCTCTCCACAACCGTTCTAAAACACAATACTAATAATTTCTCTCTTAAATAAAGAATCTCAATTAGGCAAAAATTACATAATAAATAATTATATCTCAATTTAATATGTAAATCAGTAAATATTTTTGCTTAATTTTTTTAAATATTTCTTTAATATCATTGTAAAAACATATTTTATAATAACAAAGCATGGTTTTGAACATGACAATTGTAAAATTTGGAATTTGAACTGTCTTTGACAGAACCTTGTAGTCGAAGCCTCATAAATTAAAAACAATAATTTCGTGCGTCGCTTTACTTGATAACTTTTAGTAACTTTAAAAATATTTATGTGTATTGTATTATTGTGTATTAAATACACTAGTTTAAGTTGAGAGTGGAAATCATATCGTAATTATGGCGTAAGATCCCTTTTAATATCTAAACTGAAATGACAATTATTAATAAAACTTCATTAGAAAGGATTTATAAAATTACTAGGTATTTAAGTGTGATTACTTTTTCAGCAATTGGCAAGCACCAGCACATCACCGGACACAACCTCGTTGCTTGTTGTTGAGAACGAAGAGTATGTACCAGAAAATATTTTACAATCAGAAATAAGTCTTGAAGAACAAGAACCAGCGGCTGTAGGAAATATAAGTTTTGATGCTGATGGTGCTCAAGGAGAAACCACCAGTCACTCAGGTGCAGGAGTTGGTGGGTTAAGGGGTGGAAGAACTATCCAAAGACGTAACCGTCGCATGTTTACGGCCGAGGCTGCACAACGACTTCTGGTGGAAAGTTCCCAGCGACGGACAGAACTAGAGCAAGCGAACCATAACACATTACAGCGTCTAGCCAATGCTGCGGAAGGTATAAATGAAACTTTGAGACAAATATTAGCAAGGTAATTTAATAAGTTTAAACTTATTGAAATAAACTAAAATACTAGATTGTACAGACTTAAGTCACTTATTAACCGACTTCAAAAAATGAGGTTATCAATTGGACCTGTATGTATGTCATATATCCAGAACTGCCCAGTTTTCGCATATGTTAGTCTATATCAGGTTCTAAACAAGTGCCAAATTTCAAAAGTGTATGAATGTATGTATATTGGTATGTTTGTCCTAGCATATCCCTGAAACTACAAGTTCCATTTAAATAATCCTTTTTATGTTGAACTAGGTATTGTTCAACTTACAGAAAACTGCAAGTTTCATCAAAATCAGTTCAGTAGTTTTTGAGATAGGGAATGTGTCTATTAGACAGCCGACTTACAAGCATGTTATTCTATAAGCGTTATTTATTTGAAAGCTAGTGCTTCCCTTTTGGTACCATTTCAATTTGGTCAAGTTCTGACAACGGCATCCTTGAGAAAATATAAATCTTAATTTTGCCTTAATAAAAGTAGAGTTGAAGTCGGTTTATAGTAATTTTTTAATGCGTTAATTATTTTTAGTTTCAGATGTAACCATGGCGCAGCCGCAGCTTCCAGGTAACCAGAATCACCTGCAAATAGGAAAATATACACTTCAGTACATTAACGTCATCACAATTTTAGTCATAGCTCATAAACAAACGTGTTTTCTGTGGCCAAAACGATAGTTCAGAATATTTTTGTTATACAGCTTGTATAAATAATAATTAGTTTTATCTGATTTTGTTGATTTTGTCCAATAAATAATTTATAATAATAGTTTTTGTAAGATTATTAATTTCTTAGAAATACCAGTTTGTGTGTAGGCAGTAAAGTTAGTCCGCTGCTGGTCACTATATAGTTTATAAGGAAACCACTCGAGTCCAAAAATATGTATCCACTTTTGTACAATGTCACAGTCACAATTTATTTTTCCTATGCAGCGTGTTGAAAGAAACATAAATTAAAAGTAAGGGTTAGGTTAGGTTAGGTTAGGTTAGGTTAGGTTTTCGGGCGCAGGACCCGGGGCAGGTCCTGCGTCCGAAGCAGAGGTGGTTCAGCGCCGTGTCAAGTCTCCCGACATGGCGCTGAAATGAAAGGGGATGAATGGAGTATGGAAGAGGAAGAGCGGAGGAAAGGGGCAGTGTGTGTGGAGCACTCTGCCCAACCGGGGAGAAGGGGACGCGGGTCAGCGTCATGCCACCTGCGCAGTTGAGGAGATGGATGTGCACTGACGGTATCCGGGCGGACAGGGTGCGTCCGCATAGATGCATTCGCACTCGGTCTGACTTGATACAGTCGGTGCAGAAGAAGAATAAGTACGAACGGGAGTATGACTGGCTGGCGAATTTCGCCGCCATAGGAACATGAATGGATGGATGGATACATGGTACGGTATGGAGGAATGGGGCAGCGGGCGCGAGTTGATACGCGCTGCTGCCCACACTGGAGAGAGAAGGGGTGTGGGTAGTGCTGGGTTGGGGCAGTGTGGGTGCTTACCTGTCATCCGGACTGCGACCGCCCCGGCACTGCACGCACAGTTGAGACGAGGGATATGCGCCAGCCGTGCCCGATCGATTCCGTTGCTGCCTCATTGGGGTTGCATCGCGGTTGGTTGGATGCGGTTGGTGCAATAGATATATGATGGACGATAGGAGAGACGAGGACTGAAAGATGGAGGAATGGGGCAGCGAACGCGCCAGGCATCGCGCTCCTGCCCACTGAAGAAAGGACGAATGAGTGATGCGGGTGGCGACGGGCCGGGGCAGGGTGTGTGCTTACCTGTCATACATGCTGTGATCGGCCTGGCAATACCCGTATAGAGTAGATGTGTGTGTGTGTGCGCCAATAACATCTAGCTGGCCATCGGCTTGATGTGCTTGCTGCACAAGAGAAGTGACGGATGCACGAATGCAAGGGATGTATGGGGCCGCCTGCCGAGTTGCGGATGAGTAGTAAGTTCCCGTGACTCGGCAAACAAAGGCGAGAGAGGGATACCGGAGTGGTTTTAGCTGGTAAGAATCCAGCATAACCCGGCCACTTTCCCCGAAGTGCCGGGTATCTTTTGAAGATTTCCACTCCGTCAAAAAAAAAAAAAAAAGGTTAGGTTAGGTTAGGTTAGGTTTTCGGGCGCAGGACCCGGGGCAGGTCCTGCGTCCGAAGCAGAGGTGGTTCAGCGCCGTGTCAAGTCTCCCGACATGGCGCTGAAATGAAAGGGGATGAATGGAGTATGGAAGAGGAAGAGCGGAGGAAAGGGGCAGTGTGTGTGGAGCACTCTGCCCAACCGGGGAGAAGGGGACGCGGGTCGGCGTCATGCCACCTGCGCAGTTGAGGAGATGGATGTGCACTGACGGTATCCGGGCGGACAGGGTGCGTCCGCATAGATGCATTCGCACTCGGTCTGACTTGATACAGTCGGTGCAGAAGAAGAATAAGTACGAACGGGAGTATGACTGGCTGGCGAATTTCGCCGCCATAGGAACATGAATGGATGGATGGATACATGGTACGGTATGGAGGAATGGGGCAGCGGGCGCGAGTTGATACGCGCTGCTGCCCACACTGGAGAGAGAAGGGGTGTGGGTAGTGCTGGGTTGGGGCAGTGTGGGTGCTTACCTGTCATCCGGACTGCGACCGCCCCGGCACTGCACGCACAGTTGAGACGAGGGATGTGCGCCAGCCGTGCCCGATCGATTCCGTTGCTGCCTCATTGGGGTTGCATCGCGGTTGGTTGGATGCGGTTGGTGCAATAGATATATGATGGACGATAGGAGAGACGAGGACTGAAAGATGGAGGAATGGGGCAGCGAACGCGCCAGGCATCGCGCTCCTGCCCACTGAGGAAAGGACGAATGAGTGATGCGGGTGGCGACGGGCCGGGGCAGGGTGTGTGCTTACCTGTCATACATGCTGTGATCGGCCTGGCAATACCCGTATAGAGTAGATGTGTGTGTGTGTGCGCCAATAACATCTAGCTGGCCATCGGCTTGATGTGCTTGCTGCACAAGAGAAGTGACGGATGCACGAATGCAAGGGATGTATGGGGCCGCCTGCCGAGTTGCGGATGAGTAGTAAGTTCCCGTGACTCGGCAAACAAAGGCGAGAGAGGGATACCGGAGTGGTTTTAGCTGGTAAGAATCCAGCATAACCCGGCCACTTTCCCCGAAGTGCCGGGTATCTTTTGAAGATTTCCACTCCGTCAAAAAAAAAAAAAAAAAGTTAGGTTAGGTTAGGTTAGGTTAGTTTTTTTTTTTTTTAAAGTCTTGTTGAACCTTTGGTTTTTACCTTCACCACAGGGCGAAGACCTTGGCCATCGGTACAGGAATTTCTTTCTATTTTTTTTCCT
Organism: Carcina quercana; assembly: GCA_910589575.2. NCBI lineage: Eukaryota > Metazoa > Arthropoda > Insecta > Lepidoptera > Depressariidae > Carcina > Carcina quercana. The sequence goes on from OU342452.1 coordinate 7,680,236, forward strand.
TCATTCCTTACTCAATTCAGGGGGGACAGAGGGCTCCGGGATTTATCGGGAGTCCTGGCTGCCAATACAATCTAGCTTATTTACATGGGATTTACATACATTTATGCTTACGACTATACTTATTTTGTGAACAATTTAGGTTAGGTTAGGTAAGGTAGTTTATTATCTATTTTAATTTTTTATTGCAGTTTACAGGGTCAACTTTTTACATTACATTTTTATCACATATATTTATATATATATTTCATACATACATCTACATCTGGTTTCATAATATTACATATATATCATTATACAATATATTATGATTTTTTTTTACACTTTATTTCTATTTACTACTTTACATATAATTTTTTTGCAAAATTCCAAAAACAAGTTCCTAGCTTTGCTTTCCATTATGTATCTTATATTTTCTATGCTAACATTTTCATCTATTTCTTGTTCTATTTCGAACCTTTGCCTGGCGTAAACAGGACAGTCTATTATAAGATGTAATATGCTCTCTTCGACTCCTGGTTCGCATATACATGATGGACTCTCCTTACACTTGAAGCGATTCAAGTATGAGGAGAATCCACCATGTCCGGTAAAGAGCTGTGCAAGCACGGAGTCTATTTTTACATCCTTGATAATTCTGTATGCTTTTCCCACCTCTGGGAAGAAGACCTTGGTCACAGCAGCCGTCTCCTCGTTTCTGTATCTCCTGTCCCATTCGCCAAGCGTCTCCTTGCGGATGATCCGCTTGACAAATGAAACAGGGCAGTATTCGTAGTCGGCTCTCCTTTTCAATCTTAGGGCGGCTTCCTTCGCCAGCTGGTCCGCTCGCTCGTTTCCATCCAGGCCCACGTGCGCTTTTATCCAGAACAAGGATATATCCCTATTCTGGAGTCTACAGTCTGCTATGTTTTGTCTTGTTTCGACAGCAAGTGGGTGGGTGGAGCCTGGATTCGATATTGTTTCTAGCGCGGCCCTGGAGTCACTGTAAATGCCTATGCTTGGTTCTTTCCGCTGGCATGCCATCTCAGTCGCTTTTGCCAGGGCTAGGAGTTCAGCCTGGTAGACGGTGCAGTAAGGTGACAGCAGTAATTTGCGGGCCCCGGTCTCGGATGTTCTGTTCCAAACAGATACAGCCGCTCCAACCTTGCCCTCAATTTTACTGCCGTCCGTGTATATTCGCATGTCGAAATCTATGTGCTCAGAATGTTGCTGCTCGTCCATCAGCTTGCCGAACTGCAGCTCTTCCTGCTTTGCCGGGTGTGGAGCATGTAGTTTTGATCTCATTTGCTCTATCTCCCTATCGCCTATCTCCGGCCTGGGTGCTCCTCTCTTAGCCTTGTATAGGGAGGCTGCCTCGCGAACTCGGAGGTCGAGGGGGAGTGTGCCAGACAGTATGAGGGCAGAGTTTAAAGACACTGTCTTATAAGCTTTGGTCATTTTTTGCGCAAAGCCTCTTTGCACGACTCCCAGCTGTTTTCGTACCCCGATTTTATCCGCAGCCGGTGCCCAAGCTGCCGCCGCGTACAGTATTATTGGCTCCACAGCTGCTATGTAAATTGTCCTGATTATTTCCGGGTTCAGCCCCCAACTCACCCGGGCCGCCCGGATTAGACGCTTGTAAATCCCTATGGCTTTCCGGCAGACATTGGCGACGTGGGTGTTGAAAGTGAGCTTTTGGTCTATGGTGAGGCCGAGGATCCTGACCTCGGTGGACATCCCAATGTCGACCCCGCCCATGCTCAAACGTGGTGTGTCAAACTTCAGTTTTCTGGTTAGTACCATGGCACAGGTCTTATGTGGTGCGAACTTTAGCTTGTTTCTGACACCCCACGCTCGGACATGTTCAAGGGCGGCATTGGCCCGTCCCTCGATTTCCAGGGCCCCCGTCCCATCAAATACCAACACCACGTCGTCTGCGAAAGCCTGGCAGTGGTAACCCTTTCTCTCCATCTCCTTCAAGAGAGGATCCAGCAAGAGGTTCCATAGGATCGGCCCTCCGATGGAACCCTGAACACATCCTTTTTCCGTTCTCCTCACGTGTGCTTCCCCCGCATACCTCACCTCCACCGTCCTATCCGTTAGATAACTGGCGATGACCCGCCTCAAGTTTACGGGACACTTTCCTCAGCCAATCTTGTTTTTATGGCTGGCCACCAAGCACTGTCGAAGGCCCCCTCAATATCCAGTGATACTAGCGTTACCAGTTTCTTTTCGGCCAGTTTAGCTTTTATGTGCTCAATAAGTTGCGTCTTCCGTGCTTTTTTGTGGCATAAAGCCAAATTGGCGAGTACTAATCCCGGGAAGTATGTAAAATTTAAGGCGGTTCACCAGCATTTTTTCGTATATCTTGCCCAAGATAGGAAGGAGTCCTATGGGCCTATATGACTTTGGGGTAGTGTACGAGTCCTTGCCGGGTTTTCGGAGTACTATCACCGTTGCTCTTTTCCATGCTTTTGGAAAGTAATACAACTCCAAGCACTTGTTTAAAAGAGCCAGATAGTACTCCGGGACTGCACTTATAGCTTGCGCACATATATCGTGAGTGAAACCTTCTGCTCCTGGGGCCTTTTTTGGGTTGAAAGATCGAACAACAACATTGAGTTCTTCCATAGTAAATGGGGGGTCATGTTGATCATCATGACCGCCGTCATTTACATTTTCTGCTAGTGCTCTTACTTTGCTATGTTGTTCTCCGTCCTCTTCCCTGTCATCATTCGGGTAGAAGGTCTCCGCCAGCAGTCTTGCCGACTCCTTCCCACTGAGCACACGCCCTTCCTTTATGAGTAGCAGGTCTTCCTCCCTTTGTGTTACTCTACCTATAACTCTATAGATCCCTTCCCACATTCCTTCTCTGTCTTGCTTCCTGCAGAACTCCTTCCAACTTTCCGTCACGGCTTCCCTCACGGCGGACTCATATACTTCCTTTTTCGTCAGGTACTGCGAGACCACCGTCTGTCTTCTGTGTGGTGCTGCATTCCGTATCCTTCGTTTGTGGGTGGTGACTTCTTTCTTCATGGCAGCAAGCCGCTCGGACCACCACGGCATGGTGATGTTTTCTTTACTCTTTTTACTTGGGAATGTTTGTTTACATATGGTAGAAATTGCTTCGACGTATTTACCTATTGTTTGTTCTAATATTTCTATACTGTGTATTTCTCCCAGTTTTTCCTCGTTTAATTCTAGTTCCTGCATAATTAGAATCAATTTCTCACGAAATTGCTCCCAATTCGCTTTTTTGGTATTGTAGATTCGAGTGGTTCTGGTTATGCTTGTTCCTTTAGATTTTTGTAAATATATGCCAAAGATAATGCCGTTGTGGTCCGAACTCGTGAAGCCCTCGATCACTCTCCACCCTTCAACCAGATTTAGGATATCTTCTGAACAGGCTGTGATATCCACATGACTGGAATATCTCTTTTCCCCGCGAATAGTGTCGAATGTTGGCACTTGTCCGTTATTTAGGATGTGCAGTCCCATTTCCGTGAGACACCCGTTTATTACTTCACCTCGAGTATCCTCAGCCCCGCTTCCCCACCATGTGCTTTTTGCGTTGGCGTCTCCGCCAAAGATGAGCTTCGTCTTTTCCTTCCTAGCGATGGTTGTAAGCTGCTCTACGTATGGTTCTATGGGCTGGTCCGGCTCAAAGTAGTATGATACAAGGGTGATTGTCCAGGCCGCAGTTCGGACCTTAACCACCACGATGTTGTTGGTGGTTAGGTCCGAACACAGGAGGACGTCGAGATCATGGTCCAGGACCGCAATTGCAGCCTTTACTGTGCCCCCTCCCGCGTTGGGGTTTTGAAAAATCCTTGCCCCCCGGTGGCCCCTCAATCTCTCCTCTCTGCCCACGTAGGGTTCTTGCATTAGTATTATAGAAGCCTTCCTGTTTGCAGACTCGAGCAGGGCCTCATTTGTGGCGAGCTGACTTCGTCGGAGGTTGGCTTGGACGATTTCATTCTTTTTATTTCCCTTTGGGACAACTTTAGCAATATGCTACCGATGCCCTTGCTATTGCGTCCCACTTCCTTCGTATCGGGCATTCCCCGCTAAAGACATTGTGCGTCCTGTTCTTTACGTTCGAGTGCTTGCAATTTGTACATTCCGGGGCCTCCCCAGCCGCTCTGCCCGGGCACTCCGTAAAAAAGTGTGGTCCCCCACAGTGGCTGCAGAGTTCCTGCGTTTCCTGGCAGTGTCTTCGTCCATGCCCATAGCCCAAGCACTTTGAACATTGTATCAGCGGGGACTGATCCTGCACCACAGCATATCGTAGGTCGATTTTTAATCGACCCCACTCGGTCGCCCGCTTCCACACTGCCGGAGGCACCGATATCACTACATGGCCCGTGTGTGGGTTTCTTGCCCCTTTACGGTATTTTATGGCGACTCTTTCCAGCTCTTCGTCAAGGCCCTGGAATACACTCCGGTTCTGATTTTTCAGTGCTGTTAATACCTCCTCATCGGTGTGTATTAACAGCACATCTCGGAGGATCAGTAACGGGTTCTTGTTCTCCATGTCCTCGACCACGAGTTTTGCCCCTGCCTTTTCTAGCCTCTCCTTAACTTTCTGTCTATCCTCCTTGGTCCTGCACCCCACTATGATTTTTCTATCCTTAGCCTTTCTTACTCTTTCGACTTCTACCCACCCATCCTTGGCGTCCACGGCTTTACGTACTCTTTCCAGAATTTCTTCCCCTGTGTCTTGTTCGCTCTCTGAGGTGATCGCTACGGAGTGTAGCGCCGTCCGTTCCGGCACCTGCTTGGTTTTCGGTCCTGCGGCTGCCACGCTCGCGTAGGACTTTATCATGCTATCGCTCCGTTCCAGTGAGGCGTTCAAAGCTTCGATCTTGCCGCTGCTTTCTTGTAGCAGCTTCGAGTGCAGTTTAATGGCCTCTAGCAGCACGTTGTCTTGCTCCCTCCCTATGTCGAAGGTTTTGTCAAAAGTCTTCTCTTCCCTTGTCCTTGTTTCCAGTGCTTTGTTTGGCGTGGCGTTCCTCTTCTCCCCTTCCGCTTCTTTGTATAGCTGGTATAGTCGGTCAACTGCTTGCGTCACCTCATTTTTAATTTCCGTTTTCAGGTTCCTTGAGTTCGTTAGTCCAGTCTTTATACGGGTGAGGCACTTCCTAGCCTCCGCCATCCTAGTCTGCGGTGGGGGGGTCGGAGATGATTTTGTTGTTTGTACTTTCTTTGGCGCCACCCCCGAAGGTCCCTGCTTCTGGCTTGGGGGGTTTCCGGCCTCCCACTCGCCGATACTTAGCCGGACCGTACGTGGTGGGGACATGCCTTCCCCCTCGGCATGGCCCTTCTTTGGCGTCCTAATCATTGTATTTATAAGGGAAGGAAGAAAACAAGGTGTCACAAGTGGTTCAAATTGCTCAATAGAGCTGTCAATTTTTAAACAAAAGTTCCACTCAATAGAGCGGTCATATACACACAATACACAAATACAAATGCAGTAAAGTTGCTCAATAAAGCTATCGTCGTTCAAGTTGCTCAATAGAGCTGTCAATTTTTAAACAAAAGTTCCACTCAATAGAGCGGTCATATACACACAATACACAAATACAAATGCAGTAAAGTTGCTCAATAAAGCTATCGTCGTTCAAGTTGCTCAATAGAGCTGTCAATTTTTAAACAAAAGTTCCACTCAATAGAGCGGTCATATACACACAATACACAAATACAAATGCAGTAAAGTTGCTCAATAAAGCTATCGTCGTTCAAGTTGCTCAATAGAGCTGTCAATTTTTAAACAAAAGTTCCACTCAATAGAGCGGTCATATACACACAATACACAAATACAAATGCAGTAAAGTTGCTCAATAAAGCTATCGTCGTTCAAGTTGCTCAATAGAGCTGTCAATTTTTAAACAAAAGTTCCACTCAATAGAGCGGTCATATACACACAATACACAAATACAAATGCAGTAAAGTTGCTCAATAAAGCTGTTTGGGCCAATTCGTATCCGACGACCTGAGTCTGTTTACTCTATCCATTGAAACATGGTAGCTCGGCGCTGGAGAAATACGGTTTCAAATTTACCGCCTTCACAAACTATTTAAAAATACCGTCGGTTCTGACAGACGTAGAAAAAGGTACTCTCCGTTACTGTAAAAAAAAAAAAGGAAGTTCAGTCGACTCTAAGAACCTGACCGCGTCACTACATACAAATTAATTTCGCACAATATACGAGTGTGAAGACAGGTGGACAATTCGCGTTGTGTTAAGTGCTGCTATTCACAAACTGGAAGAACTTCAATTCCTGGACGTCAGGACTTTCGAGGAGCGCCAGCAACAGGTGAGCTACCTTAACCATTTGGTGTGGGGTTTCAGCGACGGTCGTTGGTGAAGAGTTGGCCAGTTTCATTGATTTACACTCAGGTCCTTCAAACAATAAAGATTTAAACAAATAGCCAAATCAAAATGGTCCTTATCGAGCCATATAACTTGAGCTTCGACTTGTGGTTAGGTCTGTTTTATCGAAGGTAAATATTAATAATTTTTTGCTTTTCCCGCCTTGTAAATCGATAGATTTACAAATAAATTATTTCAAATCCGCTTCATAGAACCGATAGGTTCGTGAATATTTAATTATCTGCTCCTGCCTGTTACCCTGTTAACGCATCAATTATTTAGAATTACTCACATCTCACATATTTGTTAATTTATTTATATTACATTTTATGGCAAGTGTTTAAATGTACCGAGTCAAAGCTTTGCTCGTATTCAAACAAAGGGCGATTGCTAGATTTCAAAGTGCTAAATTATTTTAAATGAGGTCATATTTATAAAACTTGTACCGTTTGGAAGCTGCATTGTAATTTGTACTCTATGCAGTATTAGTTAAGTTCACGGTCAACCGTGAATCGTTGTCGCCGTTGTCGTGAGTCATTGTTCCAAGTTTCCGCACCGCCTGCTCCCGTGCGTGCAGTCCATGCCCATCATAGTTACGTCGATATACCTTACGTACATTCCAGTTGGTGTGAATCGGTTAGCTGTCACTGCGCCGTTGCTATTACGTCACTATTACCGTGCAATAAAAGTGAAAATCGTTTGCCTTATTTAGTAATATTATTTGGTACGGTTAAGAGATAGTAAAAGGATTAATTATCGTTGAGTATCGTGTGACTTTTAAAAGGTTTTCATAATCTTCAAACATGTCAAAAAGGGGTGAAGTAAAGGAAAGCATTGATGATGTTCCCCCGCAAATTCTTTTGTTGGAAGCACGCATACGCGCGTTTTTTACGAGAGCACAGAACGTTTACGATCTCATTGATGACATTTCATCATCAGAGCTTGTGCGCGATAGGTTTTTTGACTGTGCAGCGAATCTTCCACAGTTGAGGACAGATTTTTTGAAATCAGTAGATGACTTAAATTTGGCCAAAATGAAACATAATCCGGGGTTTGAACCGGACTACAACGCATTCCTATCGTTTGAAGACATGTACAGCGCCATACAGAGCGCATTATCAAAACTAAAAAATAATATGGATTCTCATTCTGAGTTGCAACCTAAATCAAAATTGAAATTACCACCAATCAATTTACAAACATTCAACGGGGACATTAAGTCATGGCCGGCGTTTTATGAGTGTTTTAATAACGCAATACATAACAACACAAGCTTGAATAATTCAGAAAAGGTATTTTATTTGTGCGGAGTTCTGTCAAATGCAGCGTTAGCTACTATTGCCGGAATCCCTCCTACTGGGGATAATTACAATCTTATTTATTCGACGTTAGTTGATAAATATCAAGATTGTCGCACCTTAGGGACTACCTATCTACAACAAATCATGAATCTTAAGCCTATGACGTCAGCTACAGTTGAGGGTTTGAATAACTTTTTAGACAAGTTTGCTGGGTCAGTTTCAGCTTTCGATAGATTAGTTATATCCGATAAGAAGGATTTTATCTTCTTATTTTTAGCACTCAGCAAAATAGATACAGAAACGGCTCGCCTATTTGAAAATTCAGTCCGTTCTGAAAAATTACCAACGTATAGTGCTTTTATCAAATTTATCAAGGAACAAACTAAAATAATAGAGAGGACAAGTTCTAATGTTCCCAACCCGTTGGCTAGTAAAAGGGTATCCAGTAACGTACCTGTGCCGCCTAAACTAAATTGCACAAAAAATACTAAGTCGTTTGTTACCGCTTCCAATGACACTTGCACACTCTGTGAAAGGGCGGGACACGAACAATTCTACAGATGTGCTGAGTTTATGAAACTACAGCCTAAAGAACGTTACAATCTTGTTAAAAGGAATAAGGCGTGCTGTAACTGTCTCAGTTTAAGACATAGAACTGCTGCGTGTGGTTCTCAGAAGGTTTGTGGCGTTTGTGAATCAAACACACATCATACTCTGTTGCACTTTCCTCAAACCGAAAACAACACAAACCTAAATTATGAAAATAACCCTCAGCCGTCAACTACGGCACACGTGGCATCTAATGACGTCACTGCTGAACCAGTCATTCAGCAGAACTTATCTCTGTGCTCACATACAGTACGCGGTGAGCCCCCTTCTACAACCGTGCTCTTAGCAACAGCACGCGTTGTAATAAAGAATGCCCATGGAAAAGAATTTCTTGTAAGAGCACTGGTGGACAACGGATCGATGAATCACTTTGTCACTGCGCAACTTTGTCGTCGCTTATCTCTAGATATAAATAGTCTTCCTGAACAGGTAACAGTGAATGGTTTCGGGGGGTCAACTAAAACTGTGAAAGGTGTGACGAGCGTTAAAATTCATTCGCGTTTTAATCGCCAGGTTTCGTTTGACTTGCGACCATTCGTGGTTGACAAAATAACGGATAAATTACCTACTTCCCCTATTGATCGGTCGTCGATGGATTACCTATCTCGTACTCCTCTTGCTGACGATACATTTCATAATCCTGGTGAGGTAGAAATGCTTATCGGTGCACAACTGTTTCCCCGCTTGTTAATGTCCGGTCGAATTAATGGTCCACCCAATTCACCTGATGCAATCCAAACTCCGCTTGGCTTTATTTTAATGGGTAACGCGTCGGTAGATCAGTCGTTATCCAAAATAACAAATAAAGATAATGCCTCAACTGCACACACCTTGTGCGCCTTTACGTCTCAACCGTTAGAGGTCCTTCTAAAAAACTTTTGGGAAACAGAAGAAGTATGTACCCCACGTGCAGCTCCACTTAGTAAGGATGAACAAGAGTGTGAGAGTCATTATGCATCCACCACAACCCGAGAGCCGTCAGGCTCTTATGTAGTCAGTTTACCTTTTAAAACTGATCCCGCTGTGTTGGGAGATTCGTCACATGAATCTAAACGAAGATATCTGGCATTAGAAAAAAAATTTCATAGATATCCAGACTTTCAGGTCGCCTACGATACGATAGTAGAGGGATATTGTGAAAGGGATTACATAACACCGGTACAAGCTGATAGTAAAAACCAGATAGGATATGTTATTCCTCACCACGGAGTGGTCCGAGAAGATAAATTGACTACAAAGGTTAGACTTGTCCTTGATGCGAGCGCTCGTACAGACACCAATATCTCACTTAACGATATTTTGCACCCAGGACCTAACTTGCAATCGGATTTATTTTTGATTCTTCTTAATTTCCGTTTGTTTCCCATTGCGTTGTGCGCTGACGTGGAACAAATGTACCTGCGTATTAAATTACATCCAGAATTTCATAAATATCAACGCATATTGTACCGATTTGATATAGGTGATCCAATTCAAATGTTTGAATTCAAAAGAGTTTGCTTCGGACTGACTTGTAGTCCTTACTTAGCGTTGCGTACGCTCCGTCAGCTCGCTGAAGACGAAGCGTCAAATTTTCCGCTAGCATCGAAAGTTGTAAATCGTGGTGATTTTTACATGGATGACGTAGTCATGTCAGTAGACACCACAGTTCGTGCTAAAGAAACCGCTTCCCAATTGATTAAAATGTTTTCAACTGGAGGTTTTAAACTCCACAAATGGTCCAGTAACTCATCTGAATTACTTGATTCTTTGCCGCAGGATCATTTACATCCACAAGTTGTGGATTTCGACTATACCTTAATTCAGAAGGTTCTAGGTGTCACTTGGGACGCGCATAACGATAATTTTAATTTTGTGTCGTCCCCCAGTACCAGCTCATGTACAAAGCGTAACATGCTTTCTGTTATAGCTCGACTGTGGGACGTCATGGGATTCGTTGCTCCATTAATATTATATGCAAAACTGCTTATAAAACAACTTTGGTTGTTGAAACTGGATTGGGACGACGAACCACCCCAAATCATCGTTGATAAATGGATTAAGTTTCAAAGTGAACTTGATCTTCTAAGTCAGTTCAATGTACCCCGACATGTAGGTATAACGACATCATGTGACGCTAGTCTGCTAGCATTCTCAGATGCATCAGAAAAGGGATACGGAGCAGTGCTCTACATTCGTGTTCAAAACGAAAACGATACATCAGTACGGTTGCTTTGTGCCAAATCAAAGGTTTCACCTGTACAAACAATCAGTCTAGCTCGCTTAGAATTAATGGGAGTTCATCTAATGGCAAAACTAATCAGAACCGTACTGCATACGTACTCTGACCGGTTTCAGTTTAATCAGGTCTACGCGTTTTGTGACTCTACTGTAGCTCTTAGTTGGGTTCATTCCAGCCCGCACAAATTGAAAACATTTGTTGCTAATAGAGTCACAAAAATTCAAGAGTGTCTTGACCCTCAAAACTTTTTCCACATCCCTGGAAAGGAAAACCCTAGTGACTGTTTGTCACGAGGTCTTACCCCGGCTCAACTCATAGGGCACCCGTTATGGCTGCACGGGCCCCATTGGACACAATTGGACATGTCTGAATGGCCAATCAAATCTTTTATCGTAAGCAGTTCTGAACCTTTACCTGAGACTAAGACTCAGTCTGTTGCGTTTTCAACCACATCATGTCACACACCTAAATCCATTTGGCTTAGTCTGGCTGAGAGAATTTCTCAATGGACAAGATTGCTAAGAATTGTTGTATATGTCTTGCGTTTTATGAAGCGCTTGACATCTCGTGGATTAATAACAAAAATGGATTTGGATTTTGCCGAATTAACCATTTTACGCACAGTACAGCAAGCTCAATTTCCGGAGTATCTCAAGCTTGTCAGTTTAGGCAGAAATTGCCCACCCTCAATCCAAAAGTTGAGGCCTTTCATAGTTAATGATATAATTCGGGTTGGTGGTAGGTTAAGGAAAAGCGATCTAACATTTGATCATAAGCATCCAATCCTGCTGCCGAATAAAGGACACGTAATAGACCTTATTATAGATCATGTGCATCGCGTTTCATGTCATGCGGGACCGCAGTTGGTACTATCTTTGTTGCGACATAAATTTTGGATTTTGTCTGCGCGGCGAATTGTGCGAGCGAGGATTCACGCTTGTATTCCTTGTTTTAAGGCACGCCCGAGGCCAAGTCAAACTCCGATTATGGCAGACATTCCAGTTTGTAGACTACAAATTTCGAAGCCCTTTGCACATACTGGGGTTGATTATGCTGGCCCGTTGCTCGTTATTCCGACTAGAAAGCGAGGTGTAATTACCCAGAAAGCATATTTAAGTGTATTTATTTGCCTCACTACCAGGGCAGTTCATATTGAAATCGCTTCGGATCTAAGTACTGAGGCGTTTTTAAATGCCTTCAAACGATTCATATCTCGAAGAGGTCCGGTTGAAAGGTTGTATTCCGACCACGGAACAAACTTTGTTGGTGCAAGATCATACTTAAATGAAGTGCAGCAATTCTTATTATCGGAAACATTCACAGATGAATTTAAAAGGGAGCTATCTAATAACCGCATTGCTTGGGAAATGATACCACCTAATGCTCCCCATTTTGGGGGCAGCTGGGAAGCAACGGTAAAATCGTTTAAAAGCCATTTATCTCGCGTGATAGGATTGCAAACGTTGACTTACGAAGAGTTATTAACAGTCCTCTGTCAGATCGAAGCAATTCTTAATTCGCGGCCATTAGGAGTACTAAGTGAAGACCCTTCTGAACCTGTCGCTCTTACTCCGGCTCATTTTCTGAATACGAGACCTCTATGTACATTACCATCCGTGAATGTACCAGAAATTAGCAACAATATTTTATCCAGATATATGCTATTAGACCGACTGGTTCACTCGTACTGGGACAGATGGCGTAATGAATATTTACATACACTCCAATCGCGTGACAAGTGGAACACTGACTCTCCTCCTATTAAAGAAGGGTCTATAGTTTTAATTATGAAGGATCAGTCCCCTCCACTTCACTGGCCATTAGGCATAGTACAAAAAACATTTAGTGGCGATGACAATCGTATTCGGGTAGCTTTAATTAAAACAAAGGCTGGTACATTTAAACGTCCCGTTGTGCGTCTCTGTCCTCTTCCCAATGTGAGTTAGGAATGTTGTAATATAGTACGTAATATTTACTTATTAATTAGTTTTCAAGTTTAGGTGTAGTTTATTATAGCATTCTAGTTTATTTATATCCTAAAAAACTTTATCTGTATGTCCTAGAATATCAACTTAATTTTTTTTTCTCTTTTTGATTTGAAAGAGATCCTTTCAAGGCGGGCAGTTATGTTTGGGCCAATTCGTATCCGACGACCTGAGTCTGTTTACTCTATCCATTGAAACATGGTAGCTCGGCGCTGGAGAAATACGGTTTCAAATTTACCGCCTTCACAAACTATTTAAAAATACCGTCGGTTCTGACAGACGTAGAAAAAGGTACTCTCCGTTACTGTAAAAAAAAAAAGGAAGTTCAGTCGACTCTAAGAACCTGACCGCGTCACTACATACAAATTAATTTCGCACAATATACGAGTGTGAAGACAGGTGGACAATTCGCGTTGTGTTAAGTGCTGCTATTCACAAACTGGAAGAACTTCAATTCCTGGACGTCCAGGACTTTCGAGGAGCGCCAGCAACAGGTGAGCTACCTTAACCATTTGGTGTGGGGTTTCAGCGACGGTCGTTGGTGAAGAGTTGGCCAGTTTCATTGATTTACACTCAGGTCCTTCAAACAATAAAGATTTAAACAAATAGCCAAATCAAAAGCTATCGTCGTTCAAGTTGCTCAATAGAGCTGTCAATTTTTAAACAAAAGTTCCACTCAATAGAGCGGTCATATACACACAATACACAAATACAAATGCAGTAAAGTTGCTCAATAAAGCTATCGTCGTTCAAGTTGCTCAATAGAGCTGTCAATTTTTAAACAAAAGTTTCACTCAATAGAGCGGTCATATACACACAATACACAAATACAAATTCAGTAAAGTTGCTCAATAAAGCTATCGTCGTTCAAGTTGCTCAATAGAGCTGTCAATTTTTAAACAAAAGTTCCACTCAATAGAGCGGTCATATACACACAATACACAAATACAAATGCAGTAAAGTTGCTCAATAAAGCTATCGTCGTTCAAGTTGCTCAATAGAGCTGTCAATTTTTAAACAAAAGTTCCACTCAATAGAGCGGTCATATACACACAATACACAAATACAAATGCAGTAAAGTTGCTCAATAAAGCTATCGTCGTTCAAGTTGCTCAATAGAGCTGTCAATTTTTAAACAAAAGTTTCACTCAATAGAGCGGTCATATATACACAAATACAAATGCAGTAAAGTTGCTCAATAAAGCTATCGTCGTTCAAGTTGCTCAATAGAGCTGTCAATTTTTAAACAAAAGTTTCACTCAATAGAGCGGTCATATACACACTTTAATACATCACGTATTAAAGACGCGATAGAGCGGAACAAAGGCTCCAAGGTGTTTGCAAAAGATCTGTCTATAGGGCAGAGCCAACTGACGAGGCTGAAGACCGATACGGGCGACATTGTTTCGTCAAAACCGGAAGTTTTGAGAGAGATCGAGAAGTTCTATGGACAGCTGTACACATCGTCACAAAGACCAGGCGCAAGCCCGGTGAGTGACCGAAGAGCCAAACTGACCCGACACTATACCGAAGATATCCCGGACGTCAGCCTGTATGAGATTCGAATGGCTCTCAAACAACTCAAAAATAACAAGGCGGCAGGTGAAGACGGAATCACATCAGAGCTTCTGAAAGCGGGTGGAAAACCGATACTTGTAGTCCTTCAGAAGCTCTTTCAGTCCGTCATACACGAAGGCTGCACGCCAGAAGCGTGGAGCAGAAGCTTGGTGGTGCTCTTCTTTAAGAAAGGCGATAATGCCTTACTGAAGAACTACCGACCGATATCCCTTCTGAGCCACGTTTATAAGTTGTTTTCGAGAGTCATTACGAACCGACTAGCACGCAGGTTTGACGACTTCCAACCTCCCGAACAAGCCGGTTTCCGAAAAGGCTTCAGCACCGTAGACCACATACATACGCTCCGGCAGATTATACAGAAGACCGAGGAGTATAATCGGCCATTATGCCTGGCGTTTGTGGACTACGAGAAAGCCTTTGATTCAATCGAGACTTGGGCAGTGCTTCAGTCTCTCCAAAGGTGCCACATTGACTATCGCTATATCGAAGTGTTGAAATGTTTATACAATAAAGCCACAATGTCCGTCCGAGTACAGGATGAATGCACGAAACCGATCCAAGTGCAGAAAGGTGTAAGACAGGGTGACGTTATATCCCCGAAACTCTTCACCACTGCACTGGAAGATGTTTTCAAGCTTCTGAACTGGAAAGGACTGGGCATCAACATCAACGGCGACTACATCACTCACCTTCGATTTGCCGATGACATAGTCATAACGGCAAAATCCTTGGAGGATCTGAACGTAATGCTCAATGACCTCAACAGAGTTTCCCAACAGGTAGGTTTAAAAATGAACATGGACAAGACAAAAATCATGTCAAATGTCCATGTTGCACCTATGCCGGTAGTGGTTGGGAACACTACAATCGAAGTTGTAGACGAGTATGTATACCTGGGACAGATCGTTCAACTAGGTAGGTCCAACTTCGACAAAGAGGTCAACCGAAGAATCCAACTCGGCTGGGCAGCGTTCGGGAAATTACGGCATATCTTCTCGTCCAAAATACCTCAGCGTCTAAAGACAAAAGTCTTTGATCAGTGCGTGTTGCCAGTGATGACATACGGAACCGAAACGTGGTCTTTTACTGTGGGCCGGATAAACAAGCTCAAAGTCACTCAGCGAGCAATGGAACGAGCTATGCTCGGAATTTCTCTACGTGATAAGGTCCGGAATGAGGAAATCCGTAGACGAACGAAGGTCACCGACATAGCTCGACGAGTCAGTGAGCTGAAGTGGCAATGGGCAGGCCACATCGCTCGAAGAACCGATAACCGGTGGGGAGTAAAGGTTCTCGAGTGGCGACCACGTACCGGGAAACGTCTACCAGGCCGTCCCCCCACTAGATGGACCGACGACCTGGTTAGAGTCGCGAGGAGTCGCTGGATGCAGGTGGCTCGGGACCGGTCGATGTGGCGTACCATGAGGGAGGCCTATGTCCAGCAGTGGACGTTTCCCGGCTGATGATGATGATGATGATACACACAATACACAAATACAAATGCAGTAAAGTTGTTCAATAAGCTATCAATTCAATAATTATCAATCAATAAAAGCCTAAAACCGCTGTGAACGGTTCAGGGATGGCCGGGGGGACGTTAGGAGTCGGTTTTAGTGGTTTGGGGCGGTGGTGGGTGGCGGTGGGTGGGGCCGAAAACCGCTGCGAACGGCTCAGGGATGGCCGGGGGGACGTTAGGAGTCGGTTTTGGTGGTTTGGGGTGGTGGTGGGTGGTGGTGGGTGGTTGTGGGTGGTGGTGGGTGGGGCCGAACACCGCTGTGAACGGCTCAGGGATGGCTGGGGGGGCGTTAGGAGTCGGTTTTTGTGGTTTGGGGCGGTGGTGGGTGGTGGTGGGTGGAGCCGGTGAGCGTAATTGGCAGTGGTGGGCGGCTATGGATGGGCCTGGTCACCCTGGTTCCAATGAGCCCTCGCACGCTCCCGCACGTCCTCCCGTTCCGGAGTTACTGGCTGAAGAAGCTTCGACGACTCACACTTGGCCGTTTTCAAGAATTTCAACTCGGGGCCTATTCCCTCTTGTTCCCGGTACCCTCCCGATCTCAACGAGCCGTCGCACGTCCTCGTGCGACGTTCCGCTGCGGAGATACTCTCCCGACACACTCTTGGCTAGTTTCAGGGGTCGACTCACACTTGACTTCTGCTAATTCCTAATCCTTTGGGGTCAATTTGGAACCCAGGTTAATGTCCTGCTCGTCCCAATTTCAGGGAACCGTCGCACGGCCCAGTGTGATTTACTGTTCCTGAGTTATGGCCCCGACACACGCTTGGCTGCTAGATTTCCCGAGGATATGGTTTGCCAAATTTCAAGTTTGTAGCGGTGCGGGGCTTGGCCGTTTTAGGTGACGATTTCCGTATCCGGTTGCCGACTTGGGTTTTTGTTTACCTTTACTAAAAACTGTATAACTTTACAACGGCTCGGCCGATTTTCGTCAAATTTTTTGTATCATAAAGATAGAGAACTGACGCACCTTTTGAGTCCATAGAAACGTGTAGTCGTCGATCTCGTTTTGCTTCGGCGGCGTCCCGAAGTTGGCGGATTTTTACGCGCGAGCAAAAAACCCTGCCACGTCGAATTTTCTGGCTAGATTCTGCTTTTTAGGGTGTCTGCTGCCTCGCCTCGGTGTCCGGCGTCTTGCAACTCTGCTCTGCAGCTCCTTTTCGCTGTCCTTCTTGGACCACGTGTCTACGTGGTCTACAGGAAAACTTTATTTCCCAGCCAGTGGCTGGCCGGAAAAATCCAAGATTTCAGGCACTGCTGGGCACTGTAGGCAGGCACTTATTCACTCACAAAAAACCAGGTGTCGTCGATACTGGCGAAGCGCCGCACGCACTTTTGTGTTTGAAAATTTTTGATTTTTCCACTTTTTCAGTGTTTTTTCCGCGTGAACAAACTTTTCACACTTAAGACTGTGCGCGTCGGATAGCCGATCAAAATCTGCACACTTTGATATGGCACTTGCCCACTTTTGATGCACTTTTACTATTTATTCGGATTTTTCTTTGGCGCGGGTCGTCGCGGAGCGTTCTGGGTGCTGGCGCTCGGCTCAGAGGCTAGAGTGCGACTGGTTAGGTTAGGTTAGGTTAGGTTAGGTTAGGTTAGGTTAGGTTAGGTTAGGTTAGGTTAGGTTAGGTTAGGTTAGGTTAGGTTAGGTTAGGTTAGGTTAGGTTGGGGCAGCGAACGCGCCAGGCATCGCGCTCCTGCCCACTGAGGAAAGGACGAATGAGTGATGCGGGTGGCGACGGGCCGGGGCAGGGTGTGTGCTTACCTGTCATACATGCTGTGATCGGCCTAGCAATACCCGTATAGAGTAGATGTGTGTGTGTGTGCGCCAATCACATCTAGCTGGCCATCGGCTTGATGTGCTTGCTGCACAAGAGAAGTGACGGATGCACGAGTGCAAGGGATGTATGGGGCCGCCTGCCGAGTTGCGGATGAGTAGTAAGTTCCCGTGACTCGGCAAACAAAGGCGAGAGAGGGATACCGGAGTGGTTTTAGCTGGTAAGAATCCAGCATAACCCGGCCACTTTCCCCGAAGTGCCGGGTATCTTTTGAAGATTTCCACTCCGTAAAAAAAAAAAAAAAAAAAAAAAAAAAAAAAAAAAAAAAAGGTTAGGTTAGGTTAGGTTAGGTTAGGTTAGGTTAGGTTAGGTTAGGTTAGGTTAGGTTAGGTTAGGTTAGGTTAGGTTAGGTTAGGTTAGGTTAGGTTAGGTTAGGTTAGGTTAGGTTAGGTTAGGTTAGGTTAGGTTAGGTTAGGTTAGGTTAGGTTAGGTTAGGTTAGGTTAGGTTAGGTTAGGTTAGGTTAGGTTAGGTTAGGTTAGGTTAGGTTAGGTTAGGTTAGGTTAGGTTGGGTGAAGGGGACGCGGGTCGGCGTCATGCCACCTGCGCAGTTGAGGAGATGGATGTGCACTGACGGTATCCGGGCGGACTGTGTGCGTCCGCATAGATGCATTCGCACTCGGTCTGACTTGATACAGTCGGTGCAGAAGAAGAATAAGTACGAACGGGAGTATGACTGGCTGGCGAATTTCGCCGCCATAGGAACATGAATGGATGGATGGATACATGGTACGGTATGGAGGAATGGGGCAGCGGGCGCGAGTTGACACGCGCTGCTGCCCACACTGGAGAGAGGAGGGGTGTGGGTAGTGCTGGGTTGGGGCAGTGTGGGTGCTTACCTGTCATCCGGACTGTGACCGGCCCGGCGCTGCACGCACAGTTGAGATGAGGGATGTGCGCCAGCCGTGCCCGATCGATTCCGTTGCTGCCTCATTGGGGTTGCATCGCGGTTGGTTGGATGCGGTTGGTGCAATAGATATATGATGGACGATAGGAGAGACGAGGACTGAAAGATGGAGGAATGGGGCAGCGAACGCGCCAGGCATCGCGCTCCTGCCCACTGAGGAAAGGACGAATGAGTGATGCGGGTGGCGACGGGCCGGGGCAGGGTGTGTGCTTACCTGTCATACATGCTGTGATCGGCCTGGCAATACCCGTATAGAGTAGATGTGTGTGTGTGTGCGCCAATCACATCTAGCTGGCCATCGGCTTGATGTGCTTGCTGCACAAGAGAAGTGACGGATGCACGAGTGCAAGGGATGTATGGGGCCGCCTGCCGAGTTGCGGATGAGTAGTAAGTTCCCGTGACTCGGCAAACAAAGGCGAGAGAGGGATACCGGAGTGGTTTTAGCTGGTAAGAATCCAGCATAACCCGGCCACTTTCCCCGAAGTGCCGGGTATCTTTTGAAGATTTCCACTCCGTAAAAAAAAAAAAAAAAAAAAAAAAAAAAAAAAAGGTTAGGTTAGGTTAGGTTAGGTTAGGTTAGGTTAGGTTAGGTTAGGTTAGGTTAGGTTAGGTTAGGTTAGGTTAGGTTAGGTTAGGTTAGGTTAGGTTAGGTTAGGTTAGGTTAGGTTAGGTTAGGTTAGGTTAGGTTAGGTTAGGTTAGGTTAGGTTAGGTTAGGTTTGGTTAGGTTAGGTTAGGTTAGGTTAGGTTAGGTTAGGTTAGGTTAGGTTAGGTTAGGTTAGGTTAGGTTAGGTTAGGTTAGGTTAGGTTAGGTTAGGTTAGGTTAGGTTAGGTTAGGTTAGGTTAGGTTAGGTTAGGTTAGGTTAGGTTAGGTTAGGTTAGGTTAGGTTAGGTTAGGTTAGGTTAGGTTAGGTTAGGTTCTGACGGGGGCACGGGTATTGGAGGTGGCGGGCGCAGGCCCCGAGACCGCCGCAAAGGCAGATTTGTTGGCCCGCAAGCTGACGGAGGTACTGGGGGAAGCTGTGCGGGTGACCAGGCCGAATAAATCGGCAGAGCTAAGATTGTCAGGCCTCGATGACTCTGTCATACAGGCGGACATTAAGAGGGCGGTGGCGAGCGCGGGAGCATGCGAGCACGAAGTAATTACATGCAGCGAGGTGCGCCCCGGACCGGCCGGAACATGTGTGGCGTGGGTGCGATGCCCAGTGGCAGCGGCCAAGAAAATCCTCATGGCTGGCCGCCTGCGGGTTGGCTGGGGTACTGCTCGCGTGGAGCTACTAGAGGCGCGCCCTCTTCGATGCTTCCGGTGTCTGGAACCCGGGCATGTGCGCGTCTGTTGCGCGTCTGAGGTGGACCGCAGCGGCGAGTGCTACCGCTGCGGTGAGGCCGGCCATGTGGCCGGCACCTGCCACGCGTTGCCACGTTGCACCTTGTGCGTGGCGGCGGGCAGGCCCGGGGAGCACCGGTGTGGGGGTAAGGCGTGCCCCGCAAAACCAACGAAAGGGAAGATGCCAGCGGCTGGTGGCGGCTCTAGGGCCACACAGCAGACCACAAGCACGACGGCCCCCTCAGGTGCAGGGGCATCGAATGAGACGGCTAATATGGACACTGCCCAGTAAATGTCCATAACAAAATTCTTGCAGGTGAACCTGAACCACTGTGCACGGGCGCAGGACCTCATGGTACAAAGCCTTGCACAGTGGGGTATTCACGTGGCAATGGTGGCAGAGCCATATCGGGTTCCGGTACATGCCGGCTGGACCGGTGATAGTGGTGGAACTGTCGCCATTGTCACCAGGCTGGCTGCGGGGGCTCCGACCCTGGAGCACGTCTCGAGGGGATGCGGGTGGGTCGCGGGGGAGATAGAGGGCACCCTGGTGGTTGCCGTCTATTTCTCACCGAACAGCCCGCTCACTCGCTTTGAGAGGTTCCTCCGGGAACTGGAGACAATAATGGCCGCGCGGAACCCACGCCACGTGCTAGTTGCTGGGGATCTCAACGCCAAGTCAGCAATGTGGGGATCCTCGGTGACAAACGCACGTGGTAGGGAGGCTGAAGACTGGGCTATGGCAAGCGGACTTGTGGCGCTAAATAGAGGGACGATACACACGTGCGTGCGGCGTGCGGGAGGGTCAGTGGTGGACGTTACGT
The DNA here is from genome assembly GCA_910589575.2 of Carcina quercana. NCBI lineage: Eukaryota > Metazoa > Arthropoda > Insecta > Lepidoptera > Depressariidae > Carcina > Carcina quercana. The sequence continues at coordinate 7,700,687 of OU342452.1, forward strand.
TTGCCACTGCTGCTCTTGCGCGCCGAGTATCGGGGTGGGAGGTCCTGGAGGGAGTGGAGACGTTGTCGGATCATCGATATATTCGATTCAATGTCTCCGCTCTATCCACTACTCCAGCTGAACCGTGGCGCCCCATTTCAGGGGACCCGCCCCGCTGGGCTTTAGGGAAAATCGACAGAGAGGTACTGAAGGAGGCGGCCCTGGTAGAGGCATGGGCGAGGGGACCGACCATGGATGTGGATGTCGGGGCGGAAAGTGAGTGGTTCCGCGGGGCGTTGACGCGCGTCTGCGACGTCGCGATGCCTCGCCTCGGCCCGCACGCCCCTTGGCGTCACGTACATTGGTGGTCGCAGTTGATCGCTGGGTTACGGGAACTGTGCATTCCCGCAAGGCGGGCATACACCCGCAGTCGCCGGCGCAGACGTCGCGACCCCCAACGGGAAAACAGGCTGTACGACAGATATAGGGAAAGAGTGGAGGCCCTCTCCTCGGCCATATCCGCGGCAAAAGATGCTGGCATGGAGGAGATGTTGGCCTCCCTCAATGCGGACCCGTGGGGGAGACCGTACCGTATGGTCCGGGGGAAGCTTAGGCCGTGGGCTCCGCCGATTACGCGGAGCCTACGGCCCGAGGTGGTTGAAAGGGTGGTCGTGGGACTATTCCCGCCGGCAGATGAGATGCCTCCACCAGAGATGGGCATCATAGCTGCGAATATGGAGGGTGACGTTGGGAGCGGAGAGGTGCCGGAAGTCACGTCGGCGGAGGTCAGCGTGGCACTTCTCCGCCTCCGAGGCAAGAAAAAGGCCCCAGGGCTCGACGGGGTTCCGGGACGCGCGGTGGGCGTCGCCCTTGAGCCTCTCGAAGATAGGTTCCGGGCGTTGCTCACCGCGTGCCTCGCGCAGGGCCAATTCCCCCGCATATGGAAGCGGGGGAAGCTGGTCCTGCTCAGGAAAGAAGGACGGCCGGCGGACTCCCCAGCGGCGTACCGGCCGATCGTGTTGTTGGACGAGGCGGGTAAGCTCTTCGAGAGAGTGATAGTCGCCCGCCTCGTCAGACACCTGGAGAGAGTGGGACCGGATCTCTCCGAGTTCCAGTTTGGGTTCCGGAGGGCTCGGTCTACCATCGATGCAGTAAGGAGAGTACGGCAGTTGGCCGAGAGCGAGATTGAGCAGGGGGGAGTGTTGGTGGCGGTTTCGCTAGATATAGCGAACGCCTTCAACACTCTTCCCTGGGAATGTATAAAGGAGGCAATGGGCTACCACGCTTTCCCGCAGTACCTGCGCCGGATTATTGGCTCCTACCTCTCTGAGAGGGAGGTCTGGTATCCGGCGCGGGAGGCGTGGGAGGTGAGACCCATGTCGCGCGGTGTTCCACAGGGTTCGGCCCTTGGGCCAACTCTGTGGAGCATCGGGTACGACTGGGTGCTCAGAACGAGTCTCCCGAGCGGTGTCAGCGTGACGTGCTACGCGGACGACACGCTGGTCACCGCCCGAGGAGACACTTTCGGGGAGGCAGCCGCGCGGGCCTCAGAGGGGGTGGAGAGCATCGTGCAGCGCATTGGACGGCTCGGGTTGCGAGTGGCGCTCCACAAGAGCGAGGCTATGTCGTTCCACGGGCCGCGGGCGGGGCCGCCGGGTGGTGCTCGCGTGATGGTGGGCGGGGTGGGGATCGAGGTCGGGTTAGCCATGCGCTACCTCGGCATCGTTCTCGACCCCCGTCTGACGTTCCGCGAGCACTTCCGGCGTCTGACGCCTCGGTTGATGGTGACGTGCAGCGCCCTGGGCCGTCTACTGCCTAACGTCGGTGGGCCGAACTCGGCCTGCCGACGTTTATATGCACAGGTGGTGAGGTCCATGGCGCTGTACGGGGCCCCCGTGTGGGAAGACAAGATAGGGCGCGAGAACGGGGCACAGTTGGCAAGGTCGCAGAGGGCCATATGCCTAAGGGCCATACGAGGGTACCGCACGGTATCATTTGAGGCAGCATGTGTGCTGGCGGGATCGCTGCCCTGGGTGTGGGACGCCCGTGTGCTCACGGTGGTATACGACACCATCATTGAGCACCGGGCGTCCGGGGAGCCTCTGTCGAGCGAGGAGGTCCTTCGCCTGCGCATCCGCGCGCGGAGAGCCTACCTCGCTCGATGGAGGCAGGCGCTCGAAGAGCCTTCAGCTGGCCGAGAGATAGTGGATGCGGTGCGGCCAGTTCTGCGACAGTGGATGGGAAGAAAATATGGAGCCCTCTCCTTTCACCTTACGCAGGTCCTTTCGGGGCACGGGTGCTTCGGAAGGTACCTGTGGAGGGTGGCGGGGGCGGAGCCCACGCCGGAATGCCATCACTGTGGTTGCGCCGAGGATACGGCACAACACACACTGGCGGTGTGCTCGGCGTGGGCGGAGGAAAGGGCGGCGCTGGTGGCGGCTATCGGCGCGGATCTCTCGCTGCCGGCTGTGGTACGTTCCATGGCTGGCAGCGAGGGGGCGTGGCGGGCTGTCTCCGTGTTCGCGGAAGTTGTAATGTCGCAGAAGGAGGAGGCGGAGCGGCAACGGGAGAGGGAGGCGGAGCGCCCGACGAGGCGCTGGAGAAGGCGCAGGGGAGGGGGCCGTCGATTGGCGGGGGACCGCCGTCTGCCGCCCTAAACGCGGCTTCGGGCGCAGGACCCGGGGCAGGTCCTGCGTCCGAAGCAGAGGTGGTTCAGCGCCGTGTCAAGTCTCCCGACATGGCGCTGAAATGAAAGGGGATGAATGGAGTATGGAAGAGGAAGAGCGGAGGAAGGGGGCAGTGTGTGTGGAGCACTCTGCCCAACCGGGGAGAAGGGGACGCGGGTCGGCGTCATGCCACCTGCGCAGTTGAGGAGATGGATGTGCACTGACGGTATCCGGGCGGACTGTGTGCGTCCGCATAGATGCATTCGCACTCGGTCTGACTTGATACAGTCGGTGCAGAAGAAGAATAAGTACGAACGGGAGTATGACTGGCTGGCGAATTTCGCCGCCATAGGAACATGAATGGATGGATGGATACATGGTACGGTATGGAGGAATGGGGCAGCGGGCGCGAGTTGACACGCGCTGCTGCCCACACTGGAGAGAGGAGGGGTGTGGGTAGTGCTGGGTTGGGGCAGTGTGGGTGCTTACCTGTCATCCGGACTGTGACCGGCCCGGCGCTGCACGCACAGTTGAGATGAGGGATGTGCGCCAGCCGTGCCCGATCGATTCCGTTGCTGCCTCATTGGGGTTGCATCGCGGTTGGTTGGATGCGGTTGGTGCAATAGATATATGATGGACGATAGGAGAGACGAGGACTGAAAGATGGAGGAATGGGGCAGCGAACGCGCCAGGCATCGCGCTCCTGCCCACTGAGGAAAGGACGAATGAGTGATGCGGGTGGCGACGGGCCGGGGCAGGGTGTGTGCTTACCTGTCATACATGCTGTGATCGGCCTAGCAATACCCGTATAGAGTAGATGTGTGTGTGTGTGCGCCAATCACATCTAGCTGGCCATCGGCTTGATGTGCTTGCTGCACAAGAGAAGTGACGGATGCACGAGTGCAAGGGATGTATGGGGCCGCCTGCCGAGTTGCGGATGAGTAGTAAGTTCCCGTGACTCGGCAAACAAAGGCGAGAGAGGGATACCGGAGTGGTTTTAGCTGGTAAGAATCCAGCATAACCCGGCCACTTTCCCCGAAGTGCCGGGTATCTTTTGAAGATTTCCACTCCGAAAAAAAAAAAAAAAAAAAAAAAAAAAGGTTAGGTTAGGTTAGGTTAGGAGGCGGCCCTGGTAGAGGCATGGGCGAGGGGACCGACCATGGATGTGGATGTCGGGGCGGAAAGTGAGTGGTTCCGCGGGGCGTTGACGCGCGTCTGCGACGTCGCGATGCCTCGCCTCGGCCCGCACGCCCCTTGGCGTCACGTACATTGGTGGTCGCAGTTGATCGCTGGGTTACGGGAACTGTGCATTCCCGCAAGGCGGGCATACACCCGCAGTCGCCGGCGCAGACGTCGCGACCCCCAACGGGAAAACAGGCTGTACGACAGATATAGGGAAAGAGTGGAGGCCCTCTCCTCGGCCATATCCGCGGCAAAAGATGCTGGCATGGAGGAGATGTTGGCCTCCCTCAATGCGGACCCGTGGGGGAGACCGTACCGTATGGTCCGGGGGAAGCTTAGGCCGTGGGCTCCGCCGATTACGCGGAGCCTACGGCCCGAGGTGGTTGAAAGGGTGGTCGTGGGACTATTCCCGCCGGCAGATGAGATGCCTCCACCAGAGATGGGCATCATAGCTGCGAATATGGAGGGTGACGTTGGGAGCGGAGAGGTGCCGGAAGTCACGTCGGCAGAGGTCAGCGTGGCACTTCTCCGCCTCCGAGGCAAGAAAAAGGCCCCAGGGCTCGACGGGGTTCCGGGACGCGCGATGACCGTCGCTCTTGAGCCTCTCGAAGATAGGTTCCGGGCGTTGCTCACCGCGTGCCTAGCGCAGGGCCAATTCCCCCGCATATGGAAGCGGGGGAAGCTGGTCCTGCTCAGGAAAGAAGGACGGCCGGCGGACTCCCCAGCGGCGTACCGGCCGATCGTGTTGTTGGACGAGGCGGGTAAGCTCTTCGAGAGAGTGATAGTCGCCCGCCTCGTCAGACACCTGGAGAGAGTGGGACCGGATCTCTCCGAGTTCCAGTTTGGGTTCCGGAGGGCTCGGTCTACCATCGATGCAGTAAGGAGAGTACGGCAGTTGGCCGAGAGCGAGATTGAGCAGGGGGGAGTGTTGGTGGCGGTTTCGCTAGATATAGCGAACGCCTTCAACACTCTTCCCTGGGAATGTATAAAGGAGGCAATGGGCTACCACGCTTTCCCGCAGTACCTGCGCCGGATTATTGGCTCCTACCTCTCTGAGAGGGAGGTCTGGTATCCGGCGCGGGAGGCGTGGGAGGTGAGACCCATGTCGCGCGGTGTTCCACAGGGTTCGGCCCTTGGGCCAACTCTGTGGAACATCGGGTACGACTGGGTGCTCAGAACGAGTCTCCCGAGCGGTGTCAGCGTGACGTGCTACGCGGACGACACGCTGGTCACCGCCCGAGGAGACACTTTCGGGGAGGCAGCCGCGCGGGCCTCAGAGGGGGTGGAGAGCATCGTGCAGCGCATTGGACGGCTCGGGTTGCGAGTGGCGCTCCACAAGAGCGAGGCTATGTCGTTCCACGGGCCGCGGGCGGGGCCGCCGGGTGGTGCTCGCGTGATGGTGGGCGGGGTGGGGATCGAGGTCGGGTTAGCCATGCGCTACCTCGGCATCGTTCTCGACCCCCGTCTGACGTTCCGCGAGCACTTCCGGCGTCTGACGCCTCGGTTGATGGTGACGTGCAGCGCCCTGGGCCGTCTACTGCCTAACGTCGGTGGGCCGAACTCGGCCTGCCGACGTTTATATGCACAGGTGGTGAGGTCCATGGCGCTGTACGGGGCCCCCGTGTGGGAAGACAAGATAGGGCGCGAGAACGGGGCACAGTTGGCAAGGTCGCAGAGGGCCATATGCCTAAGGGCCATACGAGGGTACCGCACGGTATCATTTGAGGCAGCATGTGTGCTGGCGGGATCGCTGCCCTGGGTGTGGGACGCCCGTGTGCTCACGGTGGTATACGACACCATCATTGAGCACCGGGCGTCCGGGGAGCCTCTGTCGAGCGAGGAGGTCCTTCGCCTGCGCATCCGCGCGCGGAGAGCCTACCTCGCTCGATGGAGGCAGGCGCTCGAAGAGCCTTCAGCTGGCCGAGAGATAGTGGATGCGGTGCGACCAGTTCTGCGACAGTGGATGGGAAGAAAATATGGAGCCCTCTCCTTTCACCTTACGCAGGTCCTTTCGGGGCACGGGTGCTTCGGAAGGTACCTGTGGAGGGTGGCGGGGGCGGAGCCCGCGCCGGAATGCCATCACTGTGGTTGCGCCGAGGATACGGCACAACACACACTGGCGGTGTGCTCGGCGTGGGCGGAGGAAAGGGCGGCGCTGGTGGCGGCTATCGGCGCGGATCTCTCGCTGCCGGCTGTGGTGCGTTCCATGGCTGGCAGCGAGGGGGCGTGGCGGGCTGTCTCCGTGTTCGCGGAAGTTGTAATGTCGCAGAAGGAGGAGGCGGAGCGGCAACGGGAGAGGGAGGCGGAGCGCCCGACGAGGCGCTGGAGAAGGCGCAGGGGAGGGGGCCGTCGATTGGCGGGGGACCGCCGTCTGCCGCCCTAAACGCGGCTTCGGGCGCAGGACCCGGGGCAGGTCCTGCGTCCGAAGCAGAGGTGGTTCAGCGCCGTGTCAAGTCTCCCGACATGGCGCTGAAATGAAAGGGGATGAATGGAGTATGGAAGAGGAAGAGCGGAGGAAGGGGGCAGTGTGTGTGGAGCACTCTGCCCAACCGGGGAGAAGGGGACGCGGGTCGGCGTCATGCCACCTGCGCAGTTGAGGAGATGGATGTGCACTGACGGTATCCGGGCGGACTGTGTGCGTCCGCATAGATGCATTCGCACTCGGTCTGACTTGATACAGTCGGTGCAGAAGAAGAATAAGTACGAACGGGAGTATGACTGGCTGGCGAATTTCGCCGCCATAGGAACATGAATGGATGGATGGATACATGGTACGGTATGGAGGAATGGGGCAGCGGGCGCGAGTTGACACGCGCTGCTGCCCACACTGGAGAGAGGAGGGGTGTGGGTAGTGCTGGGTTGGGGCAGTGTGGGTGCTTACCTGTCATCCGGACTGTGACCGGCCCGGCGCTGCACGCACAGTTGAGATGAGGGATGTGCGCCAGCCGTGCCCGATCGATTCCGTTGCTGCCTCATTGGGGTTGCATCGCGGTTGGTTGGATGCGGTTGGTGCAATAGATATATGATGGACGATAGGAGAGACGAGGACTGAAAGATGGAGGAATGGGGCAGCGAACGCGCCAGGCATCGCGCTCCTGCCCACTGAGGAAAGGACGAATGAGTGATGCGGGTGGCGACGGGCCGGGGCAGGGTGTGTGCTTACCTGTCATACATGCTGTGATCGGCCTGGCAATACCCGTATAGAGTAGATGTGTGCGTGTGTGCGCCAATCACATCTAGCTGGCCATCGGCTTGATGTGCTTGCTGCACAAGAGAAGTGACGGATGCACGAGTGCAAGGGATGTATGGGGCCGCCTGCCGAGTTGCGGATGAGTAGTAAGTTCCCGTGACTCGGCAAACAAAGGCGAGAGAGGGATACCGGAGTGGTTTTAGCTGGTAAGAATCCAGCATAACCCGGCCACTTTCCCCGAAGTGCCGGGTATCTTTTGAAGATTTCCACTCCGTAAAAAAAAAAAAAAAAAA